>JAHHUM010002054.1:0-654154 GCA_036173005.1 Crenichthys baileyi | reverse complement strand
AGATCAATTTAGACGAGCTGCTTCTATATGAGCCAGCCAATGAATTGAGATGTCACGCCCATTGTCTGCCCATTACAATTTAATTTGGTAAAAGAAACGCGTTGAAATGTGATTATAGGCAATAGATAGGCTGTGTGTGTGTCTGCATGAAAACGAGAATGGCAGAAGTGCTAAAGGAGCATTCATTGTATGAAGAGATTTTCAGTATTTTCCACCTTTCAAGCAGGACTTTCATATTCTGAAGTGACGTTTCTGTATTCTCAAGTGACTTGGTCACTTGGTTTAGTTTTATCAGACGGCATGACATTTGTCCCTTCCATTTAATACAACAGGCTAGCCCCCCTCCAAATAATCTTCAAGCTTGAAAGCCACACAAACACAAGTTCATATTTTATTAACGCAACCTGTCTACTTTGATGCCAGATGCAACCCTGATTTAGTGATCAAGTCAATCAAGCAATCCAGATACCCTCCCCAGATATCCTTTTCGTAGAGCAAAGCTACCGTGGCTCCATGTAGTGTCCCTGATATAGGACGTGACAGGACAAAAAAATTGACAAAAAACAATCAGAGTTACATATGTGATGTAGATGTGACTTTTAGAGTACCTTAATGCACATTTTTGACAAACCAAGAAACGTATGGCACCTTGCAATTGCTGGTAAAAATTGTATTTTCATAGGAGAGCAACGGATGTTTTATCTGCATTACCATTAATTTGGATCAGGACCATATAGTAAAAAGGTCTAGGAATGGATTTAGAGGCTTTCTAATATATTCCAGTCAAAAATGATGGAAAAGGCTTATTCAATTACCTGTCATTACAACACAGATTAATATATTTAATAATAATATATTTATATAAGTTATAAATACTTATAGAATCTACTGACACATGGAACTAACATGTTCTGGATTATCCAGCTTCTAGTAAACAGCTTAAAAAAAAGAGTAAACTGCAACTTTATGTATTTGTATATAAATGCATCTGGGCAATACTGAAGGTCACATGATGGGTCTGTTATTTTATTTCTTGCAGAATTTATTCAGAAATACTCTTTTTGAACCAGAGAGAAAATTATTTACCAAATTCTCCTGTTTGTCCACTGGGTCATTTTCCGCTGCGGGAATGCTTTAAAGCAATTATGGACATGTTTATTTAGCTCCACACTGCCACTGGATGTGTTACTATTAAGTGTAAGTTAAACTTATCCTTAACAGTGAGCAGAAAAACTGATTTTAAACCTTTGTTATTGGGAATGTGAAGGGACACTGCATTGAGTTGAAATCTATTAAAGAAAAGGTTCTTCCTCAGGCTGATTCTGAACTTCAGAATCATGAAGGAAGGTGATGGGAGGTGAAGTACTGTTACTGCCAGTCCTTCACAAGTCCCCATTGTGGAATCTGTTTCCATGGAAAATGGGAAAAGCCATAGAGGGTGATCTGCCAATGGCAGAGAAGGAACTCTATTCATTCCTAGAACACATTAAACAAACATGTTAATATCAAACATGGTAAAGTCTTCTTGCAAGAGCAGATCACACTCTAGTCAACATTAACATGAGAGGGAACACTTGATAAGGCACTGAGATGAAAAATTCCCAGAACCCAGCCACCACTCTTCAGCCAAAGGAAACAAAATGTATAATTCATCAACCATGAAGTAACATGTTTGGGGGTTTTCAGAGAAGGTTTAAATAATAATTTGATAAAAATATTAACATCATAGAAACATTTTCAAAGGTGTTTGTCATAAGCACTACCAAAGTTTTCCTTTCTCACACCAGTTTTAGGCTAATTTTCACCTTTGCTAAACAGCAAAAAATAAAAATAAAATCATATCTCACTAGCAAGTCTGAAGATTCAACCGACCAAGGAACTGATTTACAGTCAGATGACGACACATACATGTGCTCAAAGACAAGAGCCTGGCAAAAGTATTTATACCCATGGTATTTTTCCATTTTCTCACATTGCAACAAGAAACGTCAATGTATTTTTGAATCTTGTAATAAATCAACGCAAGGTAACACTGCATTATGAAGTGGAAGGAAATCGCTAACTTTTTTCTGAATACAAAACTAATAAGTGTAAAACGCATATGTATTTAGCCCCCTTTACTCTGATGCTTCTAGTGCAACTTATTGCCATCTGAAGTCGTCTAATTAGTAAACAGGGTCCAGCCATGTGTGATCTAATGTCAGTCTAACATATCCAGCTGTCATGTGAAGGCCTTAGAGGTTAGTTGGAGAACATTAAAGAACAAACAGCATCATGAAGTCCAAGGAACACTGCAGGCAGGTCTGGGAGAAAGCTGCGGAATAGTCCAATGGTTATAAAAACAATATTCCAAGCTTTAAACATATCACAGAGCACACGACTGTCCACCTAAACTGACAGGCTGGGCAAGAAGACCATAAAACAGAGAAATAGCCAAGAGGCCCATTGTAACTCTGAAGGAGATTTAGAGATGACACTCTGATGACAGGACTAATGTTAGCTGTGCACAATATCCACAATATCTTTGAAAAAGCGATTTTTTCACAACACTCCCCTTCCCCAATTAAAATGAGTCGGGAGCTTTTTTTTTTTTAAAAAAACAAAAAATGCAGCCATACCTTTCAGATTTTTATTAGCAAAAATAAAATGTATTTCTACTTTACAATTTTGCACAGTGTTGTGTTGGTCTGTCACAAAGGCTTGATTAAAAGCATTGAAGTTTTTGGTTGTAACGAGACAAAATGTGAAAACCTAAACACTTTTGCTACTGACTGTTAGGTTTGAAGAACCCATCTTCATAGAGTCAAATTGTTTAACTCCAACAGTTCCAGGGTCAAATCCAAACAGACGTGCCTATTATAATATTGATAGGTTCAGCTACTTAAAATATGCACACACACACCTACGCAGACCTATACACACAGATCATCGATTTTCTCTCGGGGAATTCCCATTGGCAGTTTCCCGGGGGCTTCCCGCCCCCAGCCTTTCTATTTTTTTCCCCTTTCTTCTCCACTTTTTTTTGTGACCCTCCCATCTCACCCGTTAAAAACGGGAGAACCTGAAAAATGCTCGTGTTTTCTGGAGCAAAGTCCCCCTGCTTTATAGCCCACTAGTTACTAGTTCTGTACATTTGTGATTTTAGTGAATTTAGTTTAAAAGAATCTTTTCAGGAAAAGAGCCTATCAAAGAAAGCCATCTAGAACACGTAATGAAGCAGTGTGAAGGATAGAGGGGATACATTGCTCCCAGACTGAGAAGAAAGGAAAATATGAGCTGTTTAGTTTGTTTGGAAGATAAAGAATAAAAGAAAACAGTGCTTCTAGTTAATTCCTGTGTAATCTATGTTTGCTCTGTGATTACATTTCACTCTTCGCTGAAGCTCAAGCGAAACAGTTTGACACAGGAGGCAAAGTTGTCAGGGTCAGTGATAGGAAATGAGTGGGCTCAAACTAAAGGACGAATGGCAGGAACTGTGAAGACACACCTGCGTGAGCAGGTAAGATTTCAAATACGATCAAATAACAAATTGCAGCTGAGGTTTCGGAGTGGAATTTGAGATGCAACAAGTTCACATCAACAGACTCTAGTTGGACTTTACAATGTACAGGCTATCTAGAACTCGCCCTGCCTTTATCTTTATAAATTTAAATACAAAAAAGGGGCCTTTTGTTTTGTTAGCCCCGTTCCGGGCCCCTGATCTCACTGCCCCCTGTTAGAAAAAAGGGGGATCTGCAGCAATTCAAAATTCAAGAGAGGTTTGATCAGATGATTTTAGTATGTACTTCCAAGTGCATGGTTAGTCATCAGCTAGGTTTCCAGCCTAGAAAAACGAAGAAAACACGTTCTATATTAAGTTTTTTATTATAATTTTCAAATTTCAATAACAATAACTATGCTGTGATGTGTTTTTAATCAAGCCAAAATCTTTCTTATTCGAGGATATTTTTGTAGTCCACTAAACCTACAGCAGGTTTGGTTGCCAGTAGTAAATCAATCTTCATCCCAAATGACGTGTGTTATTTTTAAAATAATATTTTCATTTTAGGAGTGGGGGTTCGTTGAGAGAAATGGACATTTTTAAAACCTTATTTCAGTAATTAATGATTGTGTGTTTTGTCTTTGCCCTGTCTTACCGAACACCAGCCTAGTGAAATCATCTCCAATCTTTAAAATGCCACAGCGGTTTATAAACCATTAAATGACTGTCATGTCTGCATCAGGTGGTTATTTAAATATTTTGTGGTTATCTCTGGTTATCCATACAGAAAACTGTGTGCTGTCAACTGGTGATTACAAAAAGCCCCCATGTGAAAAAAGTACTGCAGCTGCTACACATATAAATATAGTAAACACAGTCAAATGTTGCATTAACATGGGTCTAAATGTGAGTACATTTTGAAAAGCTGAGCAGTTTTTTTTAATTAATCTAGGTTATTTATTTTTCTTACTCTTGTCTTTTTTTTTCCAGTGTTAAAAGCTATTTCAAACATTTTTCACCGGTCCAAAGCTGTGTTTGACTCTACTCTAAGACTTTCCTCCCCTCTTTTCAAGAACGTTTTACACATATTTTAGCATCTAACAAGTCATATTTTCACTAAGATCAGAGGTTGAAGTATAGGCAATTAGGTCTGTTGAGTTGTGTTCACAGTTTTGAATAAAACCCCTGCCTTTCCAATGAATCGATCTCTTCCACACTGATCTCGAGAGGATCTGGATAGGAGAGACAGCGCACTAATTTCTCTTTGCAGGCAAACAGACATAAGTCTTCAAACTGGATCCATGAGTGTCATAGGATTACGCGGTCATATGCAATAAGTTAAGTACGAATGAATTGCTGTTTGTGTATCCGGTATTCATTCATAAAAAGGGGTAATTAAGGTACAAGCGTTGCTTGACTTTCTCTCTGAGATCTGCTGAAGCGAACTGTTTCCAGAGAGTTCCCAGCAAGCCGAGTGAAGCAGTTTCCCAAAGGAAGGACAACGGGACGCATCACCGTGGTTACGGCAGTAACTGTGCAGTTTGGTTGATGGACAGAGCGAGCCGCCCCACCCAACAGTTACGGAGATTTTTTGTTCACAGAGCTTTCTTCAAACTTCGTCGTCGCCCGGACAACTTTTCCTCAGCACGGTTCATATGAGGTTAGGGTTTGGGCAAAGTGATAGAAGTATTTTAGAATGAAATAATCTAAACATTTTTCGTTTTATGAAGTTTGGCTTTGTTTGTGTTGAAACTCAGCTATCTTGGTGCTAGCAGACTATCTGCTCAGCACACGTGGTCAGTTTTGTGTTCTGTGTTTGTGTGTTTTTAAGTTAAGGCAAACTTTACTTGAAGGATGATTTTAAAACACAGAAGATTGATCATAACGCGCCGTCCGTGCTTATGCATTTTAACCCTTTTATTTACGGTATTTTAAAGGTATGTGTTTGATTTGGGTGCTAAGCTATAAGCTTCTTTTGTTAGCTCCAACCGCTAACAGCTAAGAACATGTGCTCGCCTACTAAGATCATTTACCCAAAAAGGTTGTTAGTTTTCAATCCAGTAAAATAATATTTCCCTAAACATTATTTTACTAAACTTGATAGCTCAGTAAACACCATTAAGCCCCATTTCTCCAGAAAGATTTGGTTCTTTTTCAAAATATTACCTTAAATATTTTACTATTTCCTAAATAATATTTTGTTTAAATATTATTTTAATAAATAAAGGCAGCTAATGAGAGACCGCTGAGAATTGGTCATCCAGAAGGTTGGTTTTATTCCGCAGATCATTCTTTAAAACATTATTTTATTAAAATAATATTTTATCTGATCTTGCATTGTGAATGGTTGTCTAAAGGTATGCTGATTATTGCCTAAGTTGGTTCCAAGACTAACTTAACTTCACTTCCAGATTCTTCAAGATAATCCTTGGTTCTCAAACATAAACATTGCATGGTAATGTTGCATCACTCTTTTGGTCATGATTTTCAATCATCTTTAATCAACTTGTTTATATTGTACATAGCCCATTAGTCTTCCTTATTCTTTAATTCTGCTTGGTAGTTTAGTTGGATTGTTTTAGTATAATAAAGAGTTGGTTGATTGAAATATGTTTGACTATGAGTTGACTTATTTTTGTTAATAAATTTTTGTATTTTAAGAAATTGTGTGAATTTATTCCATGTGTGTGCAGAGTTTATGCTGTTCAATAATGTCAGAGCTTGGCTCATCCTTTTTAACTTTGTCCTAATACCATCGTCTTATTGGGCTGGTATTCACAGGCAAACCCTTAACAGACCGGAATATTATTTGATAAAATATTTAAATATTAATATTAAATATTAAATAATATATTCATATTCATAATCACAACAACAATGAAATCAGAAATACAAGGAACTTATCTTTGATTATTTCCTGTTGGTTACACTCTAAAACACGAGTGAAATTACTCCAAAGGTGTTGACAATATGTAGCCACAAAGATTTGAAATTAATTTTGCCAAGTACTTCATCGCAGCAATGGATGGAGGAAAAAGAAACTTCAGCCAGGATTAGGGCTTCCACCCAGTTTGGATTAAACACATTTAAAACAGCAGGCGTGATTCTTTGTGAACATTCAAACACAGAATGATTGTATACCTCAGTTCCTTGATACTTGAAACCTTCTAATTACCCAGTTTCCTGTGGGGTTGTGCTTGGTCAGTATCTTTAACATGTTACAGTGGCTGAAGGAGGAAGTTTGTGATTCATTTAAAATCTCTTATAGCTACACATTTTCACTTTTTGTGTTTGAAGTGATTTTAGCTATTTATAATAACATAACTACTGTGACCCAACCTAATATTCTGTGTGACTAAATTAGTACAAAGTTACCAAATTGTTCTGTCATATGAACTGTACAGAAGCTATGGGCTGTATTGGGGATTAAATAGGGAGGAATGAAACAGAATGCTGGGAATGCTGAGCACCCCACACAATAAAACTTGTCTCTGAAGGGCTTTTGGAGTATAAGGAAATAATTCTGCAATTGCTATAGGCTTCTCGAAGATTTATCATTGCTGCTAAAGATATTTTTGTGGGGGTTTTATTTCACAAAATGGTCATCAAATGTAAATGTCAAATCATTTCTGTTTAACAGCAAATAGCAATTTTAGTACAAATTGAAAAAAAGCAGTATCTTAGTCAATTTTCAACCAGCATAAAAAGTAACTGATTGTCATTATATGGCCACGGTTTAAAAGGCCCAAAAATTCTCCAATAAAAAGTCGTTATCTTCTGAACATGACTGCAAACAGAATATTTTCAACTTTAATAGAGAGTGGTCATTTCGTAACAAACCACTGATCAGTTTATTCCCGAATGCACACAGAAGCCCCATGTGCTAAATGTTTATATCTTTAATATCCCATTCACCCACCCCGACCTCTTCCCCACAGGAACTTTGTGTCGTCGCTTTTAATGGGCACTGAATGTTGTCATCACTATCAATCTTAGGTCTGGTTTGCAACACACTTCTTGTAAAAAAAAACACCTATGAGGTTGTTTATAATGACGAAAACTATGAAAATCACATTTACTGTGGAGCACTGAAAAGACATAATAATGACCGTGGCTCATCTTTCATTCATGTACAACAGAGCTCATTTAAATAAATAACTCATTCAAATCATGTACTTTATGTCCAACTGACTAAATCCCATTAGTTAGCCATAGAGCACAGGAGAGAGAACACACAGTTCAGCAGACATATAGAAGTACATGACATTTAGGGATGCTTGCTTTTACAGTGTCACAACACAAGTAAAAGGTGCATTTTGTCACTGTGGAAGGGTCAGTGAGGATAACGAAAATAAGAAATAACGTCATAACTTTCAGAAAATCTAAAACAATCAGGACTCTTTTTTTTCCAACTTTCAGGAAGAGGAGACACTTTTACACACTTGAACTTAATGGCTAGAGGTGCATTTTCTGTTAAAAAATGTTGCATTTTAAACAAAAACAGCAGGGTAACAACATTAGGAATTTCCAGTGCAGGATTTCACATAAATATGACGTTTTAGCATTTGATGTTTAACACCCGGGTTGCCTGATATCAAAGGGTGTTGTAAGGTTTGGCAGAGTATGGCAAGAATTCATTCAACAGGGATAGAACCAAAGAAGTTTTAATGCTGACTTGCTGACTTTAATACACTTTGCCTGACTAGGAATATTTAATAGATTTCAATGTGTATTAATAAATCAAACATGATACAAACAAAAATCAGACATAGTTCCTGTTGCAAAGGGTCCAGCATCATATGTCTGAGCCAGATGATCCACAAGCTGTAGTTAAACCCAAAATTGTTCACACTCCTGGCAGATTTACTGTAGAATTGAAAATATTTTCATTTAACCAAGAAGTTTGGTTCTGACAGGAAATGAGACAGGTATACCTAAGAAGACAACAAAACTATGCAAAACATTTTTCTCTGTTTTTATTTACATTTAAAAATGGCATATTAAAAAATCTTAATGCTCTTCTCAATTATCAATTAAAAATCTTTGGGGACCCTTCTTATAATTGCTAAGTAGCTTTTGGCATTCTTCCACTGGTATTTTCATGATTTTTCTTTGGTAATGAGCTCCAAATCTTCCAGGTTGGAAGGCTTCCTTGCAACCACCCTTTAGCTCCCTCCACAAATTCCGTCAGATTCAAGACTGACTTTTCCAAAAGATTAGGTATGAATAGTTCTGGCCTGTGCGGTATTACGGATATTAACTAGCACTTTGAGGAAAGGAAAAAAAACGTGTTAACACCAGTTTTTGACACATTTGCGTTTTTAAAGAGTTATTACAGGCAGATGAAGTGGTTCTGGTCTGAGGTTTGTGCATCTGTTCTGGTTCAGTGGGTGCAAAGTGGGATCTACAGAGAAGTGGTGGGGTGATGTGTGAAGCCATTGTCTCATTTAAACAAGGTTACAGACTTACAGACAAAAGGCAAAAAACCCAGAGGAGCAGGAAGGCCTGCAGCAGTGGGGGTTATGTGGCAAAATGAAGTCCCACACTGTTCTTCTCTTGTAAAGTATGTATTCTTGTTATGTGAAAGGAAAACTCTTTTATACTCACTCAACATCTCCATGGTGGATCGTAAAAGGAAGATGGGAAGAACAGATGAATTGAGGAGAGAAAGAAAGGGAACAACATCATCCCTGGGACATATTAGAACTCAGTAAGAGACAGTATCTCTCCAAGCAGATGTGGTGACAGGCGTGAAATAAGCTGAGAGGTATATCAGTAGGACAGAGGCAGGGAAAACATGTCCTGAGGATACTGGAGCTATGCAGCTATATAAACACGACAAGCTCCTGTAGGTGTGCTGTCTTCTCATCTCTCTGAGGGAGGCAGAGGGAAGTATTCTAGCACTGGTCACCACTCAGGGAGTTCCTTTGTGCAAAATCATTTTCTGTTTCTAAAATTCAAAGGAGGAAGGAGAGACAGGAGACACAACAATTATTTAAATCTATTTCACTGCTGAACCTGAAACTTATTTATTTATTTAGTTATGCAGAAAAAAGGCTTTATTTTAGAGGTTGGTTGGGCAGTAATATGCATCATGATAGCTACTTTCCTTTAAGCTGTGTAAAAGACAAGTTTAAATTTATGAACTTATTACCTATTAACTCATGGGAGGGAGGGAGGGATGGATGGATGGATGGACGGACGGACGGACGGATGGATGGATGGATGGGGATGGATGGATGGACGGATGACCCAGCCATGGATTTCAACATTAAAACTCCGGTACAAACTCTTCTGGAATTTTCAAAATAAAGTGCACTTAACTGACTTCAAGCAACTGATGAAAGGGGGGTAGCAGCAGACTTCCCATGATGCCACTGTCTGAATAAGAGCACCCCCTCTCCCACAAGCCGACCTCTTTCCCACACGGCCTTCCAGAGGACCGGATAGGGGGTACAAGCGCGCTAATGTTTTTTTGCTGGCAAAAAGACATAATCTCTTCAAACTGGATCCAAGAGTCTCATATGATCACCGATCATATGCAAAGATAAGTATGAGTGAATAACTGTTTGTGTACCCAGTATTCATTCATAAAAACGGGAATTAAGGTACACGCCTGGCTTGACTTTCTCTCCGAGGCCTGCTGAAGCAACGGTGTCCCAGAAAAGTCATCAGCAGAGACGCGGTCTCTACAACCCGAGTGAAGCGGTTTTCCTTGCTTGAGAGAAGGACAACGAGTAGCCGCATTACCGGTAACGTGCAGTTTTGGCCGGCCGACAGGACAGGCCGCCCACCCACAGCTTCATTAGCTTTGCCGAAGGCTAACCGCTTGTTGACTGTGGACGTTTCTTCAAACTTCGCCCCTTGGACAACATTACCTCACCATAGTCAGAGGATAGGATTGGGCAGAGAGAATAATAGAAAGAGTTAGAATGAAATGATCTAAACGTTTTCATTTTTTTATGAAGTTTGGTTTTGTTGTGTGAAACTGCTACCTTAGTGCTAGTAGGCTGCACACGTGATCAGCTTTGTGTTCTGTGTTTATGTGTTTTTAAAGTTAAGACAAACTTTATTTAAAGGGTGATTTTAAACACAGAAGGTTGCTCATAACGCGCCGTCCACGCATTTTAACCACTTTATTGACCCTGGTATTTTAAAGGTATGTGTTTGGTTCTGGTGCTAAGCTAAGCTATCGGCCTACTTTGTTAGCTTAACAGCTAACAGCTTTAGAACACGTGTTCGCTACAGAATATTTAACAGGAAGGTTTAGTTTTCAAGTTAGTGAATAATAATCTCTAAACATTATTTTACTAAATCTGATAACTAAGTAAACACCATTAAGCCCCATTTCTCCAGAAAGATTTGGCTCTTTTCCAAATATTCCCTTAATAATATTTCTTCAAATTTTATTTTAATAAATAAAGGCAACTAATTAGACACCATTGAGAAATTATTAATCCAGAAGGTTGGTTTTATTCAGCAGATCATTCTTGAAAACATTATTTTGATAAAATAATATTTTATCTGATCTTGCATTGTGAATGGTTGTCTAAACGTTTGCTAAATATTGCCTAAGTTAGTTCCAAGACTAACTTAACTTCACTTCCAGATTCTTCAAGATAATCCTTGGTTCTCAAACATAAATAACATTGCATGGTAATGTTGCATCACTCTTCTGGTCATGATTTTCAATCATCTTTAATCAACTTGTTTATATTGTACATAGCCCATTAGTCTTCCTTATTCTTTAATTCTGCTGGAAGTTTAGTTTGATTGTTTTAGCATAGTGAAGAGTTTGTTGATTGAAATATGTTTGACTTTGAGTTGACTTCTTTTTGTTAATAAATTCTTGTATTTTAAGAAATTGTGTGAATTCATTCCATGTGTGTGCAGAGTTTATGCTGTTCAATAATGTCAGAGCTTGGCTCACACCTTTCAACTTTGTCCTAATACCATCGCCTTACTGGGCTGGTATTCACAGGACAACCCTTAACAGACCGAAATATTGTTTGATAAAATATTAAAATATTAATATTAAATAATATTGTCAGATTAATAATCACAACAGATGGATGGATGGATGGATGGATGGATGGATGGATGGATGGATGGATGGATGGATGGATGGATGGATGGATGGATGGACGGACGGCTGGACGGACAGACGGACGGATGGATGGATGGATGGATGGATGAACAGAGGGATGTTAAACACTTTTGTTCTATAATTTAAAAGTAATTTGACCAAATGATAAAACCAAAACTAAGATGTCTCTTTTATCTACAGTTACATCTGTGTTTAAAGCCTCACAGAATCAGCTCAGCGACCAAATCTGAAAATCAGTAATGAATGCTGGTGATCTTCAGGCCTTCAGGCAGCGCTGCATTAAAAACAGACATCCACTTTGAAGTTGCTGCTTGGGTCCAGCAACACTTCTGGAAACCATTGTAAGGGAACAAAGTCCATCACTGAATCCCCAAGTGGAGTTGAAAGGAAAAGAAAAAAATCAAAAAACAAGATCCAGGAACACTACTGCTTTGTTTAACCTGAGTTCCTTTAACGTGAACTGAGAGGAGGAAGAAATCCTGTCATGACCAATCAGATTCTGTTTGGAAGTTACTGAAGCTGTGTTGTCCATGCTAAGATACCAGCACACAGTGCAAAAGCCACTATCTGTGACATTATTTAGGCTCAGTAATACACATATTTTAGGCAACGTGTAAATCTGTAATGCCCCAATAATGCTGAAAGGTAAAGGTTTTAGCTGCAGGCAGACATCTTTTTCAGAGACAGACTTACACTCTCTGACAAAACACACAGTAGACCATAAAGGTGGACAAGACTTATTTTCAGACACATTTCTCTTTTTATTGTGGATATTGTGATTGTTTGAAAGAGACTGATAATTAAACATTTGAAAATGTATACACTTTATCCATCACAAATAAATTAGGCTGGGACAGTTATTTCATCAGAAGGTGCAACAAATGCTTACCACTGTATATGGATAACAGTTTAGCTAAGAAGAAATTGGCCTTTAATTTTCATTTGGCATGGGCTGAGAAGCAACAGTTATTTGTTGCCCAAAAAGTTAAACATACTGATAATTAGAGTTAACACATTGACAATTATTAACAGCATATGACTATCTAGCCATCATACAGTTCAGTAAGGAGATGGGTTCTGAAAGGCCAATCAGTGAGGAAGAAGCCATTTCTTCAAAAACATAAAAAGCCAGATTACAGTTTGCAAATGCCCTGAGACACAAAAAACAAATTTTTGGAGACATGTCCTCTGGTCTGATGAAACTAAAACTTTTGGAGGACAGAAGGAAGACTCACAGGCCTTATAAAGTGCATGCAATTTTTGTTGCACAAGGGGGTGGTGCACTTCACACAATATATATTATGACGAGGAAAGAACATTATGTGGAAATACTGAAGCAGTCTCACAGGACATCCACCAGGAAAAAGCCTGGGCACAATGAGTCCTTCAAATGGTTAGTGACCCTGAGCATACGGCCAAAGTTAATGTTTTGCTAAAAACTTAAAGCTTTTTAGTGTAAGCAAGGTAGCCTATAAACCTGACACAAATCTTGCACAAGTTCTGTTAGGAGGAATAGGCCAAAATTCCAGAAACTGTTGCGAGAAGCTTGGGGAAGGATACCCAAAACATCGGAACCAACTCATTCAGTTTAAAAGCCAATTCTGCCAAATAAAAGGAAATGTATGCAAATCTCTATTTGCAGAAAGTAAAAAAATATATATGTAATTCATTATTCTAGGATTTAGCAAATAGAGATAATTATGGTAATCCCTACTGAACTAAAACAGGAGATGCTGATTTAAGGTCAGACAGCAACATGTGGAGGAGGGTGAGTGCTGCACTCTTCTATGCTCTATGTAGATGAACAATACTCATTAAAATGACTTTAACAGCGGTTTGTGGTTTTGAAAGCCTAAATTTTAAAAACCTTGATATATGGTGTAGCTGGCCTAGACAAAAGTAGTGTGTATTTCAGCAGGAATGCAGTAAAACCATTCTGGCCCTAAAAACAAGCTGTGAACTTTCCGCCCCTGTGATCGGTAAAATATGCCACTGAAAAAAAGAGGATGAAGAGCCTTTAGGGGGTACTTGTGCAGATGAATGAGGGAATTAACTCGGTTTTATCTTCATAAATCAGATTTAGAAGATTAAGCTGGTTTCAAAGATGCTGAAAAGACCATGTGGTACCTAAAGGAAAAAATAAACTATGCTTAATTAACTCAAGTGAAGTAGTTACATTAACTTTTAGCCTGAAGGTTTTGTCTGAGTTTTCAAGATCCCACCAAGCAGACTGTGGCCCGGAGTATGTCTTTCCCTCTAAATTCTAAAAGCATGCGCTGATTTCTTGCTGAACGCATTTAACAATACATCTGTTTGAGGCCTAATGCAAAAATGAGTTCTGTTGGAGGGCAAAGTCTTAAATCAGAAGCAGCTTTAAGAAGCTTAGCTGCTTTGTAAGTAAAAACGTTACACTCTGAGTTCTGCCAGTCCAACCGAGCAGGGCAGAACAGAACAGAACATGCTTCATGATCTCCTGCAGGGTAAACACGAATCCCTCAGAGAAAAAGGCAAAAAGCACAACTTCTCATCATATCCAGAGGAAAATAAAAGATTAAAGTGAACCTCTGGTGCAGCTCCTGAACCCCTGAATCCAAAATGCCCTCATTATTGAGGAGTGAGGCGAGTCATATTTAATAAACCTCTGGATTAAAGCAAAAACAAAAGTTGCATTATGTCACATGGGTTTTGTACATAAGTGTGATTAAACTTAAACAACGTAAACCTATTGTGCATCTTTTTAGTCTTCAGCTGTGGTCCAGCGAGGTTTAGGCACGTCCCCCTGGAGGTCAGAGCCTGGCTTTCTGCCGCTGTTGCATGGAATCTCTGAGCTTTGTCTCTCTGACCATTGGACACATACAGGGGTTGGACAATGAAACTGAAACACCTGGTTTTTGACCACAATAATTTATTAGTATGGTGTAGGGCCTCCTTTTGCGGCCAATACAGCATCAATTCGTCTTGGGAATGACATATACAAGTCCTGCTCAGTGATCAGAGGGATTTTAAGCCATTCTTCTTGCAGGATAGTGGCCAGGTCACTACGTGATACTGGTGGAGGAAAACGTTTCCTGACTCGCTCCTCCAAAATACCCCAAAGTGGCTCAATAATATTTAGATCTGGTGACTGTGCAGGCCATGGGAGATGTTCAACTTCACTTTCATGTTCATCAAACCAATCTTTCACCAGTCTTGCTGTGTGTATTGGTGCATTGTCATCCTGATACACGGCACTGCCTTCAGGATACAATGTTTGAACCATTGGATGCACATGGTCCTCAAGAATGGTTCTGTAGTCCTTGGCAGTGACGTGCCCATCTAGCACAAGTATTGGGCCAAGGGAATGCCATGATATGGCAGCCCAAACCATCACTGATCCACCCTCATGCTTCACTCTGGGCATGCAACAGTCTGGGTGGTACGCTTCTTTGGGTGTTCTTCTCCACACCGTAACTCTCCCGGATGTGGGGAAAACAGTAAAGGTGGACTCATCAGAGAACAATACATGTTTCACATTGTCCACAGCCCAAGATTTGCGCTCCTTGCACCATTGAAACCGAGGTTTGGCATTGGCATGAGTGACCAAAGGTTTGGCTATAGCAGCCCGGCCGTGTATACTGACCCTGTAGAGCTCCCGACGGACAGTTCTGGTGGAAACAGGAGAGTTGAGGTGCACATTTAATTCTGCCGTGATTTGGGCAGCCGTGGTTTTATGTTTTTTGGATACAATCCGGGTTAGCACCCGAACATCCCTTTCAGACAGCTTCCTCTTGCGTCCACAGTTAATCCTGTTGGATGTGGTTGGTCCTTCTTGGTGGTATGCTGACATTACCCTGGATACCGTGGCTCCTGATACATCACAAAGACTTGCTGTCTTGGTCATAGATGCGCCAGCAAGACGTGCACCAACAATTTGTCCTCTTTTGAACTCTGGTATGTCACCCATAATGTTGTGTGCATTTCAATATTTTGAACAAAACTGTGCTCTTACCCTGCTAATTGAACCTTCACACTCTGCTCTTATTGGTGCAATGTGCAATCAATGAAGACTGGCTACCAGGCTGGTGCAATTTAGCCATGAAACCTCCCACACTAAATTGACAGGTGTTTCAGTTTCGTTGTCCAACCCCCGTAGGTGTAGTCAAAGTAACAGTGCAGATGCTAAATGACATAAGATAATCCTCTCTCAGGAGGTTAAATCTTTATTGCTAAATCAAGGTAGAAGGGCCTTGGTTGCAGAGAAATATTTGCTTTTAACCATAAAAAAGGATTCTAGCTCAATTGCGGCTGGAGATTTCATTTGAATTGGGAGGTACCTGTCATAGATCCATTTTTTAAGCATAGTCCACAACATTTTTAACAGGGTTGAGGTCAAGCTCTTTCAGAAGCCTATTGCTAGCCTGCTTTATTCATTCCAAACCCAGATTAGATGAGTGTTCAGGATCATTGTTGGAAAACCAAATTCTGTCCATGATTCATTCGTCTAACTGTAGATTTAAGAGACAAGCTTTAGAAGTTGAAGGTACTCCTCTTTCTTTATTATTCAATCCATTTTGTTCAATGCGCCTATGATCAGTGAAAGCTTCCCACAGCATGACATCACCACCACCACGCTCTTTCCTTTTTCAACTATAAACTACAAACATTGAACCCTTCGTCTGGTGTTAAGGTTGCTTCTTAAGGTTCATGTGTGGAAACAAGTAGCAACAAGTGAAACATCATACGTTATATTTGTCTTGATTCATCAAGAAATAACCTAATCTTTCTATATAGTTATTTGATATTTTTTTATGTACAAAAAACTGATAATAAGTGGAAGCATAAGTATCCTTGGACCTGGGGTTCTGGGGTTTCAACTCCAGATGTTTTTGGATAGTCCTGGATCTCGAGGGACAAGTAAAGACACATCTATGTATCAAAAACCTACAGCAGGCCCTTATAATATTGTCAGAATTTCATATGTTTACCTAAAAACTATATTTATCTGTATATCATACAATAAATCCACAGCACAAACTTGCCGCTAAGGACTATGAGCATATGAAAAAACAGACAAAACAAACAAAAAGAAAGAAAAACTGACTATTTGCACGCACACGTCAACGTCGCAACACAATTATGCCGCCCATGTTGCTGGTGATTATTCCCAAAGTATCTCAGCTCTGTAGTCGTGCTGCTATTACTGAAACTCAGTCAGTTTGATTGTGGCTGAGACTGGTGGCGAACAAAAACATTTTTCTCCTGATGCTTCAGTAACAGCTGAACTGAGCTGATTGGTTGGAGAGATTCCTCCAGCTCAACTTATTAAGGTGGCCTGAAATGTTTCTGACAATATTTACAAAATTTGTACAAAATAAAAAAACTGCAAATTAATAAAGCATAACATGGCAGTAAATCAAGATGATAAAGTAATTTAACATTTTTTAAATTTCACACATTTTTTCTTTTTGTATTTCTACATCCATCTTACTCCTTTGCAAAAAAATTCTTATGGTGATTAGTAGTTCATCAGTGATAAAAGCATATTCTCAGGCTCATTTGTGTTTAAACTTTTGCTACGGTCTTAAACAAAAATAAAAGTGAGAAAATATGGTTGGTTTTAGGATCTAATTTGGCCAGACCAGTAAAGATCAAGTTAGAGTTTGATAACTTTATATGAGCCTTTATGAAAGCATAGTTTCTGTGAGTTTAAGAGCAACTTTAATTAGACAGAATGAGCAATCCCTGTTTATATTTTCTTCTAAAATATCACCTAATATTGGAATGATTTAATTTAGCAAACTACTAAATTTCCTTTGTATTTTTTGAAGCTGCTCAAACAACCACAAACAGGAATAAATCCATTTTTGTTTGATTTAAATTTATTTAAAAATCACACCAAGGACTGGTACACCATGTTCAAATTTCTTTTTAAATTAAGTTATTAAAAATGTAAACTACTGTTGTATGAAAACTAAAATATTTGTGGGCTTGGTGAAGCCCCCAATGTTTCAGGATCCTAACAGCACCTCTGAGTGGGACAGGCTAATGAAATCTTTTAGAATAACTTGTTTTAAGAACCTACTGTTGAAGACATAATTAGATCAAATCATATAGAAAAAAGAGATAACTGTCTATAAATCAGGCATAAATGAGGGCAGCTCTAAATGAACAGCTGCTTTTTAGAGATTACAATGGCAAAAATGTAGCAATAAAATTGTGGCCATATATGAAATTTTACAGCAGACTTACAATATATGTATCTTTAAAAAAAATACTGTTTCCTCTTTATTTTACTTTTGTTTTTCTCTTTTAACAGTGCTTATTTTATTAGGTTTATTAAAGGTTTATTTCATTTAACCTTTTGTACTTAAGAACTTGACCCAGACTAAAGCAGACAAAAACAAACGCGGATTAGTAGAAATCAACATGTTTATATCATGTTTGCACAGTTTCTCCGATTCATGATGACAGAAACAGCATATTGACCTCATAACCAAATCCTGTTTGAATCAAATTCATATACGGCAGTAAATTCCTAAGCAAATACCATACTTTGATCTCTATTCTTATTCAGGGTTTTAAAATAAAAGCATTCAAACACAATGGTTCCACAATTATAAAACATGTCCTTGCAACAGCAGTGAATACGACATTCACAGTTTGAAAACCAAAACTCACTTCGGTTTTCAAGGTGACGAGGGCAGAGTCACCTTGAAGAGTTTACACAGGTCCAGCCACACAGCCACACATTTCTGCTAGAAAACGATGGTTAAAATAACTATTTTTTTCCACGTTCAGTACAATATTAATCCAGGTTCTATAGAGACCCAACATTTGGTTCCTGACCATGCTTCAGCGTCACTGCATATAAAAGCGTCCTCATTTTAGCCAACCTGAAATATCGGTAAAACCTTTACCTTTCAGCTGCAAAGTATTACCAAGAGCAGCAAGCAATAGCAACTGTGGGAAATTTAAATTTGCATTCCAGAATGCATATGTTAGGGAACAGTGGCCAACATTGGCCCATTGGCCTTTTATTTTAAGTTAGAAGAACTAAGATCTTATCTGAAATAGAACGTTCCTTAAAGAAGCAGATATACCAAAGGTCCGCAGCTTTAGGGTTCAAACGTCCAAATCTATTTCTAAAGAAGGTCGAAGGTCTGGGAAAACTAGTTATAAGCAATTCTATTGTGTGATCCAAAGCCCGGATAGATTACTTTATGCAGATTACATCCCTTGAAGCTGAGCAGCTCCTCCTGCGGCCTGAATGGCGCTGTGGTTCTGGGGCACAGACCTCAGCGCACCACAACAGTCGATCCCAAAACAGGACGGAGCTCAGGTCTCTCCCAGAAGACTGTTTGTCTGTTGCAGAGAGAGCTGAGCAGGTCACATCACACAGACAGGCTCTATTTTACTTCTTTTCCTCTTGGAGCGTCAGCGTAAAGGCTAGAGTGATAGTTGGAAAACTTGAGTTAGATGGAATCTACTAATGACCAGATTGTACAATCTACAAAGTTTTCATGTGTCCAATCCCACAATGCCACCTGCATTTTCCCTAGCGGACTGGCTTGGTATGGATCCCACTAGTGTAGCCTTAGGGGACTAATAAACTATTAATAATAAATAAATGAAGAATGTAAGCTGCAATAATCTAATTTATTTATGTATTAAAGTTTCAGTATTTACTAAGTCAGTGGTTTTAACAAGATTTATGTATTCAGATATACCTCTAGACTTGGTGCTGCTAACCTTTCTTGAGTACTCTAAGAACAAAGACCAGAACAATGATGGTGGTCATTTTTACGACAAGCCTAAAAAAATCTAGCAGGAAATATCTGCATAAATGGCCCATATACATCCAATCAGCTTAAGCGTGCTGGATAAATCTGTGCTTCCTCTTCTCCTCTCATCACCGCCATCAGCACTTCAACAGCCAACTGTCTGGCCTTATCAGTTAACACTTTTCACTGGAAGAGAGGGCAACTTTCACTCCCTGCTCTGGGATGCCTCCAGTCTTCACAGCCAGATCAACCTCTTCAAGACCAGGGCTCACACTCTTTCCAGGGGAACTGCTGCTGCCTGTGATCTTTGAGTCAAATACAAATTTGGTTAGGTGTTGAATCCCCTGCCAGTTCACACTTCCCACTCTCCTGATTGAGGAGGTTTTAAAATATAACCGACCGCCTCCTGAAAAAATGTTTCCTGTGTGCTGAGAGGGATTTTTATTACATGGAGTGTAAAGATGAGCTGCTTTTAGTCACAAGCATGCTGGTAGCTCAAGACTTATACCAGAGGGATAAGCTGCGGTGGATGCATGCTTCCCACATCATGCTAAGACGTGGGAAAGGCAGATACTTTTAACACCTGTAGCTTCTGATCATTTGTACAACATTCAAAGCAAAATGTACTGTTTATTTCTCTGTATCTTTCCTAAAGCTTTCATTTCATGGCTTTATTGCTCATAATAAAATAAATATATTTTCTAGTACTGATAGTTTTGTGCATATTTCCACTATAGTGTGTTCAGTGGACATTGAAGGCCCCGCCCCCCCCCCACCCCCCCCCCCCCCCCCCCCCCCATTCGTCATATCACAGACATGAAGAGACAGACTGGTTGCTTTTTATCTCATTATTATTTTTCTATGTCTTGTTTTCTTTGTTATCGGAATCTTTAAAGCTACACTGCATCCCCTGGGAACACTCACTTCTCGGGGCCCTGGGCCTGGGGACTGTAGATCAGCTCAATAACCTGCCTGTTCTAACCCAAATCTCATTAATATTGCAGATATTAGGTCATAAATTATACATTTAACAAGACAAGCTATTACAGGCCACCCAGCAGGGAACACATATGTCCACATTTCACATGCGGAAACCCCATTAGCTCAGAAAGTTCACCTTCTAATAGGACAAAGACCTTAAACATACAGAGGGAATTCTAAATCGGACATAGCTTTTTGTTGGTCTATCACAAAAAATTTCAATAAAATACAATGAAGGCTGTGGTTGTAAGAGGATAAAGTATGAAAAAAATCAAGATATATGACTACTTCGATAGTGAACAATACTAAGGTCTTGCCAAAACTATCAAACTGAGCCACAGTTTCATTTGAGATTAAATAACAGAGAAACTAATTTAAATAATTAATAAAATGGTCAGGTTCTCTACTCAGTAGCATAATTAGCCAACAGAGTTGAGGTTTTGCTACAATAAAACTACACCACATTAGAAGAGTAGCAGCAGTCAGACTACTCTCCATTAACAATGACAATTACCAACAGGTCTCAACCACTTACTGTTAAAGATAGCCCTATCTATCATGCACAGCCATGTGTGTCCATAATGCTTCATTTAGCTTTATGGAATTTTTACTCTCCTGTATAATCCTCTAATAATCCTATCCAGGCATGTTGCAGAAATGTCTCTCTGAAATGGGGACTATTAACGGATTATCCTTAATAAAGTGGCCGTGACTGCTCTTTCTTTCTGAGGGCTTAAAAAACTCTGCTAATCCAAAACTGAGTTACTCACTCACCCAGTCATTTCGCTGCAACAACGGACAAAAAACACAGAGTTCACTCACCTTCTTCCGGGGCTGCCATTTCATCATATTTGTAAGCCAGGTGGGAGCCGCATCAAAGTGTCACAGCAGTGACAGAGGCATGTCCAACGCAGCGTTTAAAGCCGCCAAACTGAAGGATGCGTCTGATGCAGGGGGTGAGTTTGTTATAATCCAGATATAGTGAGCGGAGCGCCCAGTTCTGTTACCCAGCAGCGCAGCGGCAGTGCGCTCCGGCAGCTCCTGCAGCTCTGAGGACGCAACGGAGGCTGTAGCTGGAGGAGAGCAGAGGAGAGGGAAACCCAACACCGACACACCCCCTCTCTCTGTTTCTCCCACTCTCTCTCTTACACACACGCATAAACACACTGACTTCAATTTTTTTTCTTTCATCCCAATAACAAAAAGCGTTTCACCTCCATATATCCATGTCCTGAAATACTTTTGTTGTCCTATGACCTCATATAACCAGGGATGCCAGATGTCATGTATCAGCACTTGAACATTGTGTACACCTTCAGTTTGCTTACTGATGTGGCTCAGGAAAATCCGCTTCCCTAACATATCATAGACCAGGGGCGGACTGGCATACGGAACCACCGGGAATTTCCCGGTGGGTTAGTTGGCCGATGGTTCAGCCCGTTGAGGTGGAGGTACTGTCCCGCACGGACCCTGGTCACGCAGCACGCTCTTATTTTCCTCAACGCCTTCTCTACCTGTCCTCCCAGTCTATGTGTCTGTAAACACATGGACGAGCGCTACAGGCCAACACCGGCCGACTGACAGCGAGCGGCAACACATTTAAAAATGTCTGAATTGTACTAAAAATGTGACAAAGCCAGCAGGGGTAGAAAGTAGCCAATTCCATCTACTTGCGTTACTGTATTTAAGAACAATTTTACTGTACTTTGCACTTATTTAAGTTGAGTATGTTTTGATTTAAGTTTTTAACTCTGTTACATTTGAAATCCCTTCCGTTACAGAGTAAACAAAAACAACAACAACAAAAAAACCATGTATATTAAACTGAAAACAAAAAGATGGAAGTGATCCATCGGCTAGGTTAGTAATCTGATCCCAACGCGGAGGCACATATTTCGGACGCTAGAGGCGCTATAAAAACCCCTCAAGTACAGTTGAAGTTGACCTCCAAGAAAAGCCATGGCCATACTTCAAGGACCAGTTTAACTTTAAGTACAAGAAAGGCAACAGATTTATTAAATTTACCTATTTTGCCTAAAGATATTAAACTATCTGCATTCAAACACTCAATACTGAACCTACACAATCAAGTGGAGGAAAGTAAAAAGGGTTTTAGAGTTTAGTGAGAAACTATGTTAATTTTTCTTGGAAAGTGGTGCATGACATGCTACTGTTTTACTTTAATAATGTTGTTACCGGATGTAATCTAAAGCTAAAAATAGCATCATTAGTACTAACCAGGTGCATATGTAATTACTGAAGGTAGGAGTCAATAAGTGGAGAGTATCTGGTTTATGTTTAAGACTATGACCATGTAAACATGCTAAATAATATTTTAAAAATAAATGTAAATATTTGTTTTATCTGGTACTTGAGATTATAATAACTCGTATGGGCTAAAGATGAAAACTCTGGAGGACCAGGAGAGTCACTGAAAAAGAAACACAACAATTTCAAATGTAACATTTAAATGACACAATAAGAAATCCAATTTGAAAAGCATTTTGTAATTGCACATTTTAAATTTCATTATTAATCCATTGGTAAATACTGCAATTTGAAAATGTATTTCTTAATGGAGATTTAAAAAATAAAATTCATAAATCTGATTATAAATACCTTTCCTTATCAAACATTTAAAAAGGTAATTCCTTTTTCCATTTCCATGCATTACAAAAAGGATTTGAAAATGCAAGGTGAAAAAGGAATTAGTTTTTTAAATGTTTGATAAGGAAAGGTATTTATAATCAGATTTTTGAATTGTGTTTTTTAAATCTCCATTTAGAAATAGGATTTGAAAATACATTTTCAAATTGCAGTATTCAACAATGGATTAAGAAATACAATTTACAATTCCTCTTTAGTAATTCAATTTGCAATGTGCAATTACAAAACGCTTTTCAAATTGGATTTCTAATTGTATCATTTAAATGTTAAATTCGAAATGGTTGTATTTCTTTTTCAGTAACTCTCCTGGTCCTCCATACAAAACAGGATCAGGAACTTAGTTTGGACACAGGTAATTCAAACTATTAGATATGAGGCATAGTGGATATATTGGAAAAAGGAGGAGATGAAGATCAGAACTGCCAGGTTCTGGGGAAAAGGACAACCACAGAGAAGCTTCAAAGATGTATTGAAGGATGCAAAGGATTTGGTGTTACAAAGAAGGATGCTGAGATGGAGGAGATGATCAGCTGCAGCGAACAGCAGCTGACAGAAGAAAATTGGAAATTTGTGTTTACACATAGTACATCCCAAATATTCGTAATGTCATATGTTGACGTATTATTTTTGTGTTGCATTTTCATTTATAAAGGTGCTCTTTTAATTTAAAACTGTCCTCTTTTCTTTAATGAAATGCACGAGGAGTTTTTTATGCTCATAAAAAGTAACTTAGTAACTTTTACTGAGAACTTAACTTGTAAATAAGTAAAATGTAATCAAAGTAACTGTACTTGAGTGCATTATTTTTGTACTTTTTCCACCCCTGAAAGCCAGATGTACTTAAGATGCTGGAGAGTATAAAAAATTTATTGGCATTACAGCCAACAAACTCTCCTTCTAATTGCTGGCCAGCTTTTCACATGTTTCCTGTGGTAGTTTGATGATTTAGCCTTGGTGATGAGCTGCAAGTCTTTGAGTTTAGAAATTCCCTGCAAAGGTTCCTTATCAGATCCATGTTGGGAGTCTGCTGGGGTGCTTCAAAATGTTAATATTATATTAAGTCAGAAGAAGCATGCTGGTAAAATAAAGTAAAAGATTACTTTAAACCTACACCCGCCAGGGGTATGTATCCCTTTGGGCTTAACTCTATGTAATATATTTCAAAGAATCTCTGTTCAGTGAGGAGTAATCCAGTTAGGATCTGAGTCGTTTAAATATGTAGGACGTTAACCCAGAGATGCTCACATGCACTCAAGACTCTTTTAAAAACATAGAAATAGCCTTTTAGTTTATAAGCTGTAATAGAAAACAACCACTCCTACATCATCTGTGGTGCAGCAATACTACCTTACACTGTGCACACCACAGGAGGGCACTCACTCTCTTGATTGGACATTCTATAAATTTTGCATTTTGAATTCAGTAATTTGAGGGTTTTGTTATTTGGATTGCATTCTTTGGTTAGCTCCTTGCTTTCCTTTGTTGCTCGAAGCTCACAAAGTTACCACAAATAAGACATGTTTAGGACTTTATAGAAAATGCTAACATTATTTTATTTTGCTTTAAAACAATTGTTGTGTTTTTGTTTTAAGGCTTGGTACAATTTTTCTGTTGAAGATATGCTTCTCACTTCATGTAGCGTACATAATTATGTCAGGCAGACCAGCGACATCAGGTAAACATCAAGCCGAATTAAACTTAATGTTGGCCTATTTTTGTAAAACCCTGTCTTTAGGAAGAAAAAAGGTAAGAGATGTGACTAAACAGACTATAAATCTTTTGTTCAAAACACATGGACTTTATTTGTTAAAAAAAGAGGTCAGGCGGCCGGCACAGAGGCCGTCCTGGGCAGATCTGGCGATCAGCAGGCCGGCGACGTAGGGGCAGGTGATCAGCAGGTCGGCGACATAGGAGCCGATGATCTGACGGCCAGTGGCAGGACCAGGAGAACCCACGGTGGAGCTTAGAGGCGCGGTGCGGAGACCGCTGGGACCTTCGGTGAGGCCATAGAGATCTGCAGCGGAGCCACCGTGGCACAGCATGCAGAGAGGCTGCGTCCTCGCACTCCTCAGGGACAGAAACAGGAAGGGGAGACAGGTCCTCCACAAACTCCTCCGGAACGGGAACCAGGAATGGAGGCAGTTCGTCCTTGGAGCCCTCCAGGACAGGACCGGGAACAGGAGCAGGAAGTGCAGGCAGTCCATCCACGAGCCCCTCACGGACAGGAACAAAGTGTGAGGGCGGCTCGGCTTGGGACCCCTCCGGAACAGAACCAGGAACAGGATCGGGGTGTGGAGGCGGTTCATCCAAGAACCCCCCCGGAACTGGACCAGAAAGAGGATAAGGGTGTGGAGGCGGTTCATCCATGAACCCCTCCGGAACTGGACCAGGAACAGGATTAGGAGTTGGAAGCAGCGGCGATGGCTGATCAGGAGCTAAACCATGAGCCGGAAAGCTGCGTCCAGCTTCAGTGGAGAGGTGAGCGGAGGAGGGGGCAGGAGGCCTCCTCATCGAAGCGACGATTTTTCCCAGGGCCCTCAATGGTGTGGTGAATCCAAGGATCAGGAAAAAAATCCTTCCTCCCCTCGAGCCAGTCTTGGAAGTTGCCAGCTATCTCCAGCCTCCTCCATGGGGAGCTGGGAGAGGTAGCAAGGTGGGAAAACCATTTGACCAGAATTTCACCCCTTTTGAACTCCTTCGCCATCCTCCCTGCTTGGTCCTGTTGGCTGGTTCCTTCTGTCATAGTTTGGTTTTTTTGAGTGACCAAAATGCAGGGAAGAACTCCTGAAGCTTGAGATTTTCAAGTAAGATTAGGCTTTATTATCCATGGCAGGACACAGACAGCGGTAGCAAACACACGAGATCACACATAAACTCACATAAGGAACCAGTGGGGAACAACGGAAACAATCAATTATGTGGTTCTATCAGCTATTCATAATGGCAGTTCTTTATGCAAGCCCTTTTAAAGAATCTGAGATCATGGCTGCCCAACTCTGGCTTGCTCCCTTGATGTTTATGCACGGAAATTATTCAGATTCCTTGAAAAATTTAAAATAATTATGCACTACACAGAAAGCAATATGCAAATCTCTTTAATATTTTCTTAAAGAACATGTATGTAAAATTTATGATTTTCTTAGTAGATCCTCTGCAACCCAGAGATCCTCTGCAGGTCTTTGCTCCTCAAAAATCATCCCTTTTTAGATATAGCTTTTGAACTAAATTAAAATGATAATCAACTAATGTCAAAACTTAATTTAAATGATTTTTACTCCCTATTACAAGCCTGAAATCCCCCCATCAGCTTTTTTAATAATGTATTTCAGGCCGGAAATGCATCTTGGCTAAATTAAAAGGAAGTGAATTAAACTAAATTGAAATGATATTTGAGTCAAACCATCTGCAACTAAAGAAAACTGACAGGAAATTCTCATTTTTAACATTTTCAGTACAATGCAAGGTTGTGTTGGCCTGGTGTTGTAACTAAGGTCAGTCATTGTTTCTAACAGGGTGTGGGCTAATTACTAAAACACTCCATCACACCAAAAACATATTCACTTTGTTAAAACCAGAAATAGTTGATCAAATTAACTGTGAGAGCAAAACTGTGCATAAAACCATGTTGTAATAAAGCTACCACTTATCAGTAAGTTTCAATATCAAAAAATGGAACCAGATCCAGACAGAGAACAGTGTTACAGACATTACGATAGGACAGGAGGTTGGGCAAATGCATAAGATAAAGAGTCTACAGATGTCAAAGTGGCCGGATTTTGGAACCACTAAGTAAATAGAGGTACCAGCTTTGTCATGTCATCTGCCATTATCTTTTATAAAGAACTCGCTGCTACCTGGCAGTCCAACAACAGAACAACCCCTCTCATGAAAACCCAAAATGCCTCCCCTATGTCTGTCTTATGCAACTGCAAGGCATTCTGGTTATCTCCACAGTTTTGCTTGACTGTCAGATGCCCCAGAAATCGGTTGTAACATTCACTCATTATGCCACTGTTTGTGTCCTCTGATGCTCATTCTAAACGTGGCATGTCCTTTTAAACATAGTCATTTATATATGCATCCCTCACTTATCAATAAGTATATTAGGTAGTGGAAGAAAATGACATTATGACTCAAGGGAACTCTGCCCCCACCCCTGAGTTGACCACCTTAGTCTTTTGGGGTATGTTTTTACCAGTTTTACATAACTAGAGACAGAAATATTTGCACATTCTTCTTTGCAAAATAGCTCTTTTTCACTCGGACCAGATGGAGAATCGCTGTAAACATCAGTTTTCTTGTCTTGCCACAAACTCTAAATTGTATGGAGGTCTGGAAATTGACAGGGCCATTGCAATCCATAAATATGTTTTGATCTAAATCAGGGGTGTCCAAATTGCAGCACGAGGGGAATTTAAGGCTGTCAGTATGGTTTTGTGGATGCTGTGACCACAATGCAACAATACCACAAATTTGGACAGCCACCACAGTGGGTTAAAGTAGATGGACACTTTCTAAAAAATCTTTTGAACAAAGTCTTTTCTGACAAATTAAAATCCTCTGAAAATGGAAAACCTTAGGCACAATGCCAAATATTCATCTTTTATTAACCTAACTTTTTTTTAATTTCATTTTAATTTCTTAGTAAATGAACAAAATTTTTTTAGACTTTTACCCAAAATCAGACTTGGCCACAGCTTTTCATTAATTGTGGCTAAGTACCGCACACATTTTCAAAGAAAAAGTTACCCATATCCCATTCTTGTTGCTGTGAGTAGATTAAAACATTTACTGACAAGAAAATTAGAAAACAATAACCCAAAAATTTGGTCTTTCTGATTCTATTCTCAAGATTCTTTCATAAAGGCCAGATTTGTAGAATGCATGATTAACAGTTGCCCCACCTGAGCTGTGGATCCATGCAGCTCCTCCAGAGTTACCATGAGCCTCATGATTTATGCTGTCGTTACCCAGCCTGTCAGATAAAGTAAACCGCCATGTCTTGGTAAGTTTGCAGTTTTGCCATCTTCTTTCCATGTTGAGATCATGTGTGGAGAAGAGCTCTGTGTTCGAAGCTTAGTATCTGGATAATATACATACCCTTTGAACTTCTCCACAACTTTCTGCAAGACCTGTTTGCTGTGTCCATTGGTCTTCATGGTGCTGTTAGTTCACTAATGTTCTAATTAAGATGTCAGAACTTCTGAGCTCTGACTTCTGAAGGCAACTGGTTGTTGGAGTCATCCATTTTGGTCGCACAGTTGAACATGTGAAGCTCAACAGACATCGCAGCTCTGACGTCACCCGGGATTGTAAAACCCACAGGAGATAAAGTTTCGTGGCTATTTCCAGCGTGTCTCACAGGACGACGCAACGGAGGCACATATCTGGAGAGACAAAAGCTTGCAGGCGAACTTTTGCTCCACAAGGCCATTCCTGGAAGAGCTTGAAAACTGGAAATCTGTCTGATACAAGAAGGTCAGAAGATTCATATGCCGATCGAAGATCACACCGACACCTGGGGCAGGTGAAAAACCCACAGAGGTTTAATTTTCAAGGAGATGAGTTTCCTCCTTGTTTATTCAGTCGACTAAATGGTTCTTCACATTTCCCCTCCAAGACGGATGAGAAGTTTACAGTTTTTTTTTCTTGAGTTCATCACGGACGGCCATATCTGGCCACAGGCCTGAGTTTGATACATATGGTCTACCACATTAAATCCCATTTCATTTACTTCTTTCCTACTGGTGTCAAGCTGAGAAAAATGGTCAAGAAACAAGGAGTAATGATTTTCCAAAGTTTACAATCAATCTTTCACAATTAAAGAAAAATAAATCTATCTAGCATTGTCTTCTCTAAAGACTGACAACACTCTATCGATTTGTTTAGGTACAGACAAAGCAGCTGCAGTGGATAATCTAAACAGTATAATGTAGCATAATAACGCTTTAGGACTGAACCTGGATTTCCTTCTAAGTTCTTTTGCTTCCTTTCACAATCTAAGACAAAAAGGTGCATTCCAGTCAAACAGGTTTTAAGGAAGATTCACATTAACTATATGCTTAAAAACTATATTATTTACTAAGGTGATGAAAATTCATCAACAGAGTCAAAACCTGGCAAACCACAGACTCATGGTTCATACTTTAATTAGTTTTCCTAATCTCTGAAATAAGCAGAGAAAAAACATCCAATAAGATCCGCTTCAGTGGGACGAAAGTAATGCAGTCAACAAAATAAAGTTAGAAAAGAGGAAATAAATACATCCTGAAGACCCAGATGAAGCTCCAGCTTCATCTGATAAGGCCTTTCTATTATGTCTTAATGAGCACAATGTTTGCAGTGTAAAATATGACCTTCTGGAGAGGTTCACAACAACCGTACACAACAGCTACAAGAACAGCAAGAACCCTAATTTAACTTCCAAGTAAATTACACTGTTGTGTGTAGAGAAGCTCTACATTCCTAAGAACCTAACCTATACAGTTGGAGATTAAAATACCTGTGCAGTGTCATTTCAAGAGGGATTGTAAATATTCCAGGTGAAAACTGTGAGGTCAAACAGTTCACATCATGATACAAGTGACTGCAAACAAACTTCCTAATTAGAGTCATCTCACAAATGTCAACATGAAAAGAAAAGCGAGAAGGTTAGAACATTTTCCTTTGACCTTTTTAGAAAGTTAACTGGTTCATAGGCGTTTCAGCAACTCTTTTTTGAGTTTCTCTTTTGAATCTTTTAAAGCAACATCACACAGACTGCATCCTGTACCTGACAAGGCCAGATTCAAAGGGTGGATATAAGGTTGCTGCTCTCACACTGTTAATGCCTGCTCAACAGCAGAAGTGGGGATTAACTGGCAAATAATGCAAGCAAACTAATTTTTTCTTCATCTTCAAACAAAATCATTCTCTAAATCTTCTGCTCATATCACCATAAAACGTGTTTTAAAATGTTTTACAAGGATCCAACAGGTTGTCATTGAGAAGATTGAAATAAAATCTAGTTGATTTATAGCTACACATTAGAATTATTGATAAAACCCAAACAAACTCACTGTACATATACATATAGTTCACAGAGCACAGATCAACTAATCAGAGTTCGAAGTATGTTCATTTGTACTTTTGTGTGTTTTGATTTTATTCTCATGTTTTATTCCAATTTCTTTGGCGCTGCAAGATACACTTACTCGTCACTTTAAGTACCTCTAGCTAGTACCAAGCTGGACCCACATTTGCTGTCCAAACTGCCTTAATGAAATGGCACAGAATCAACAAGGTGTTGGAAACAATCTTCAATGGACGTTAGCTGATAGTGATAGTGATGTCAATCTCCTTTGTATTGTACTCCACATCTCAAATGTGTTCTGGTAGATTGAGATCTGGTCACTCTGGGGGTCAATGGAGTACAGTAAACTCACTGTCATGTTCAAGTATTCGGTCTGAGATAATTTGAGCTTTGTGACACAGTGCATATTCCTGCTGCAAGTAGCCATTACAAGATGGGTACACTACGGTTACAAAAGGATGGATGGTAATATATAGTACTATATGGCCCAACATGTACCAAGAGCATATGCCCTATGCCCTTTCACCACCAGCAGCTGAACTGTTACAAAACAAATTACATTGATCCAAGCTTTCATATTGGCTATACTAAAATCTGACCAACTTAACGTCACAGCTCAAACTGAGGCTCATCAGAGCAAGTGACCAAATGTTCATCCAATGTTTAAATTTTTAGATCGTATGTTTGGTGATCCTGCGTAATTTATAATTTCCTGTTCTTAGCTAACAGGGACATGTCAGGCGTGGTCTTCTGCTGCTGTAGCCCATCTACTTCCTGGTTCAACATGTACTCAGGGATAGTATTCAATATACATGGGTTGTCAGAAGTGGTTACTTGTGCTACTGCCTTTCTATCATTTTGAACCAGCCAGCCCATTCTCCTCTGATCTCTTGATACCAATTATTGCTCCCGGGATACATTCCCTTCTTCGAATCACTCTTTTTAAACATGAAAAATGGTTGTGTGTGAAAATCTCAGCTGACCAGCTACTTCTGAAATACATATGCATGGTTTAAACATCATCAAGCTGTCTTTACGTCATCTAGATGCCGAAATGCCTTGACTTGCTGCCATGTGATTGGTTGATTCACTATTTAAAGTATATTAACGAAACCCATTGAGCGGTGAGTGTCTATCGAATTCATCAATGTCATTGCAATATCAGTGTTTGCCATATCTCAATGGCATGGTATTTTGTTGCCTATTTTATTGCAGATTTCATTCATTCATATTTTGCATGGCAGTACAATATTTGGTCAGTAGGATAGATTGTGATTGCATCACCATCACAATATCCAAAAATTATATTCAAATAAAATATTTTTCCAATATTGTGCTGCTCTACAATCGTTCCCTCAGTTATGTTTTCTTGTATTCTACACGGCTGCATAAAAAAGGCTTGATGGATTTCCAGGCGATTTGGCAAGGTAAAACAAATGAAAGTGGTTCATGAACAGGGCCAGGGCAGGCTAGAAATGCCAGATGTCATCATCCTAAGTCTGCAGCCAAGCTAACTATATGACCTGACTAATGAAGCTAGAGCTGACAGATCCAGATATTGTTTTTTCAATATCTGGGATCTGTCAGATCTAGCTTTTCCTTTGACTTTATGAAAGAGTCTTACCTGTTCACAAGTTAAAGAGATTTCATCTGTTCACAAAATTTGGATGTATTCCTAAACATGAGGCCCTGCCAATGCACTGGCATATGACATGGTTTAACCTAACGATATAAACAGAATATAGTGAGCATGCTAGAAACCAATCAAATAAATTCACTGGAATTGAAATTTATTTGTAGCACTTTCTCATTTAGAGGCTATCATTGTCTATATCAGCATTTGCTTGCATAATAGTTTTAGGCATTGCAACTCAAACTTAGGCTCTGTCTGGTCTTAAGCGAGTTTTACCTTGTCTGAGTCCAACAGAAAATATTAAAAAGATTTGGAATCCATGTCAGAATCTTCACCATAGTGCTCACAAATGCTACATAATCACCTCCAGCTTTCCTGCTTATGCAGTCGATTTTGGCTGCCTTGTGTAATGTCGTCAAACCAAACAGACATTAGATATTACCAGGGTATTCTTTCTTTATGTTATCATACACTTCATCCTTCTTTAAAATCCTACCGTAGAAATCTATACCTTATTACCAAGAGGTACATCTAAAAAAACTGTTGCTTACCCTCCCTAAGGTGATTATGGCTAAAATAGACTAGAAATAGAAGCGTCTTACCTGGATTAAGGAAAAAAAATGCACTTTTGCTAAGTGTTTGAAAGTTGTCTTTTCAGATGAAAGTAAAATTTGCATTTCATGTGGAAATTAAGGTCCCAGAGTCTGGACGAAGAGTGGAGAGGCAGAGAATCCATGTTGCTTGAAGTCCAGAGTGAAGTTTCTCCAGTCTGTGTGTATTATTTGGGGTTCTATGCCATCTGCTGGTGTTGGTCCACTGGGTTTTAGCCCACAGTCAGCGCAGCCATCCACCAAGACATTTTAGAGGACTTCATGCTTCCTCTTGCTGACAAGCTTTATGAAGTTGCTGATTTCAGTTTCAAGCAGAACTTGGCACTGGCCCACACTGCCAAAGGGACCAAAAGCTGGTCCAATGACCATGGTGTTACTGGACTTGATTGCCCAGCAAAATGGCCGGACCTGAACCCAATAGAGAATCTATAGAGGATCGTCAAGAGGAAGATGAGAGACACATGACTCAACAATGGAGATGACCTGAAGACCGCTATAGAAGTAACCTTCCATCACACCTCGTCAGAACCACAGGTTGATTGCCTCCAAGCTACGCTGCACTGATGCAGTATTTCAGCCAAACAGAGGCCCAACCAAGTACACATTGAAGCCTAGCATTTCTTTTTAAAATATATGTTTTATTGATCTAATGTTATTTTCTAATTTTCTGAGACACTGAGTTTTGGGTTTTCATTATCTGCAAAATTTAAAGAAATAGCTTAATATATGTCACTCTGTGTGATGCATCTATATAATTTATGAGATTCACTCTCTGAAATGATTGACAAAAATATTGAACTTTGTCACAATATTTAAATTTTTGGAATAATGTACCTGTAGTTGCGTTTTTATAACTCTAATTCTCTAATAACTATACAGTAATTAGAGGGAATAGATACATCTTTGGCTGGTATCTTGAAAGACGTGTAACTAGGTTGATGTTTTCTATTCCTTTTTAGCAACAGAATTTGAGGATTTTTCCCTTTTTCTCTTTTGTTAAAAATGTTACTGTCTCTGAGCCAGTTTTCTGTTTTCAAACAGACAGAAGAGACTGGAAGAGAACCCTACAAGTCAGAGTGTCTCTGGTGTTGTAGTGGAAGGGAGTCGTGTTTGAAATCAGAGCTGGGGGATATTATCTGTGATCTGTGGAGCTGAAAGGGCAAAGACACTGGATTCCATAGGAAAACCTTAAATAATCCTATTTTAGATAAAGAAAGGCAGAGCTGTTAGTTCAAAAACAGGATTGTTACAGTGAAACTGATAGAGGACTGACAGGATTCAGCAGAGAGGCTGGAGAAAATCAAAAACCATGCGACACAAAAGACTTTCTGAATGCAAAGTTGTTTCTTGACAATTGTTTTCCTCTGAGTGATTTTATATGTTCATCTATGCATTATAGTGCTTAAATGGAATGGGTTTGTTGAATCGATAACTAAAAAAAGATCACAGAGGGATGGTGAAGTAGTGACAGATAAATACTACTGAACAACACCATTCCTAACAGACACAGACACACTTTAAGTGGAGCAGTTGTTTAGTTATGAGGGTTTCAGTTTAAATGGACTGTTCAAACCTGATATTTACATAAACTGTATAGAATATTTCTAACATGTACATACAGTAGATATGTATAGTTCAAGCATCAGTTATTTTGCCAACCCTTGTTCACAACAGATATCACAAATCTACAACTGAAAATAACCTGAAACTGTTTTCTTGAACTTTAACAATCACCTAATCTAAATCCAACAGAGAATCTTTGGGATGTGGTGGAACATGAAATTCTCATTATGGATGATGTTATTATATCATCCATAATATTATGGATGATGTTATTATATCATTATGGACCAAAATGTTCGAGGAATGTTTCTGACACCTTGTTGAATCTATGTCATGAATAATTAGGACAGTCCTGATGCCAAAGGGGGTAAAACCTAATGCTTGCAAGGAGTACCTAATAAAGTGGAAGTATGACTTAAGGAATATTTCCATTTCAATAATGTTCCTTCCATCATGTAGTTTAGCCTCCCGAGGATAGTGAAACATTGGTGTAAATTTTCTGGCAATATATTAATAAAATGTTCTGAAAAGGTTCACCATTTGCTACCACATTACAGGCACTTGCTTAGTTTTTGTTGCTGTCAGTTGTTCACTTGGCAAATATTTAATCTCTCAAAATGAATGAGTCAACAGACTTTAACGTCTTGACTATTGTTTATGCGTGGCTGCAAAAGGTTTCATCAATCGATGAAAAATAGAGTTCAAAAAGAGATAGTGAAGGTAAACTATAGTGACAGATAAATATCACTGAACATATTCCTATAATACAAGCAGACAAACACTATAAGAAACCTCTAAGAAAAGTACATGCAACTTTCCGGCCATCACATGGGATGGACGGACGGACAGACAGACCAGAACTGGCCGATTCACAGTTTGATCGGCCCTGACTGGTGACCAGAAACTCATACAACATAGCGCCACCAGTGCTGCGAACAACAAAATCTAACAGTTAAAATAAAGATATATACTCTCTAAGCCCATGGAGACTGCTATTACCTACATGAATAAGTCACTAATGTAAAATGCTAAAGTTCAAAATGTTACCAAGATTGCCATTTTGTCTTTGCTTTTAAATAGTAAAACCCTGTTTTACAGGGACGCCTCAGTTACACACTCTGTGTGACGTCGCCTCTTAAAAAGACAATGGTGTCAGCTAAAATTGGCAGGTCAAAGCAAACATCATCCACAAAAGTCTAATTGTCACATCTCTATCAAATACTGAATTGGATCAAAAAATATATATAACATGCAAAATGTTCTTACTATATCATTTTTGTTTTCAGTGATCAAGTGTTTTTATCTCATGTTTTATGTGTTCTACTGTATGTCTATTTCTGCTAAGTGTTTTTGCTTTTATCCGTAATGTTCCTCATATAATGTATGTTCTCAGCTTGTTGTAAGGTTGAACTGCAGACTGAGCTCATATTTTATGATTTATATCGGAACACATGAATACTAAGGCAGATATATGGTGATGTAATGCAGTTGTAACTTCAGGAAGGAAGCAGAAGATACAAGGTAACAAAAGACAGACTGCACCTCCACCCTTATCCACCCACATTGCTCCGCTGGCTTCTTTTGAAAACATAATATGGCCAACAAGAACTCTGACTGTCAGCCGTATGACAAGTGCAGAACAGAAGTACAGACATGTGAGGACCTGTGGCTACAAGACGTAGCATCAGAGAGAGTTAATTAGGATCGTAAGCTTGACACCTCTTTACTCTGGGCTGTGATGATACCAACCACCAGGGAAGGTATGATACATGCTGGTAAAGAGAGCATTAATAATGTACCACACCATACTGCACTCAGAGGTAATCCATTCTGCCTTTGGCTGAATTCTGATAGAAGCGTGGATGTCAGTGTCTCAGAAACTGTGACAAACAGCAACACCTGTGGCCGAATCCGTCATGACATCTCCCACCTGCAGCTATCACTGAGTAAATCTTTTCCATGAAGTTGGGATATAAAGCATGCACACGATAAGGATTACATTTTGAAATATCACAATAAGGTAGGGAAACTCAATTCAATGATGAGGGCAAAGTAAAATAAAAAAATGTACCAGAGGCATTGCTACAATTTATTAAAAAAATAATAATGCATTTGTCATGGTTTTACATGTATTGCATTTATTTTGTCCAGACATCTTATAAGTAAAAACAAACTGTGTTGAACTAACAGAACTTAAGCCAATTTAAAGTAAAAAACAACATTTATTTCAGGGGTTTTAAACTTTTTATCAGAATCTGTTGGGGTCATCCATTTTGGTCGGACAGACCGACCAGGCTGCGCAGTTCAACAGGCGTCGCAGCTCTGACATCACTCGGGATTATGAAACCCGCGGAAACCAAACTTTCGTTGCTATTTCCAGCTTGTCTCACGGGTCGACGCATCTGAGGCGCATATCTGGAGACAAAAGCTTGCAGGCAAACTTTTCCTCCACAAGGCCATTCCTGGAAGAATTTGAAAGCTAGAATTCTGTCTGATACAAGAAGGTCAGAAGATTCATATACTGATTGAAGACCCCGCCGACACCTGGCACAGGTGGAAAACCCACAGAGGTTTGTTTTCAAGAAGACTCCAGCGGTTCCTCATGTTTTCCCCGTCTTGGACGGATGAGTTTACCATTTTTGAGTTGATCATGGACACGTGTCACTCTGTGCCCCCCTCCTCGTTTTTCTTCTTCAGACCTATGACCCATCCTCAAACCGGTGGAGAGAAAGAATCAACGTCAAAGTAATTTTGTTCTTTTTTTTAAATTAAATCGGATAGGTGTATTTAGAGGTCTGGACAGGTGAGGCATAGTTTAATGTGATTTAGAATCACCAGTAGTTAATCCAAGGTATCAACGAGTTGCATGCAATACTGTTTTAAGTGTTTTATGCTGAGCTGTGTTTGATTTGCTGTGCAAGATGCCTGTTCATGTTTTTGTCCGGTTGATCCCAAATCAGCCAGGAAAAGTTGGACTTTTAAAGTTTTTCATTGAAAGCAGCTGCGGTCTGGGCCTCGTGGCCTGACCACTCCTTTGTCCCAGTTTTATTACTGGAGTTTTTCCACTGAGTTCCCGCCTCAGAGTTTTATGACCCTTTGTTCGAGATTTGGGGCAATCAACTGCCAGTGGCTGAGGGCGCAGCCCACAGTCTACCAGCTGATCGCCGCAAAATCAAGACATCAGCACACCAGGAGGGCTTCACTTTCCTACTTAACCCAAATTACACATTCTGTCCATAAAACTGCTGGTTTGATCTTTATAAACACAACATTTTTTTAATTTTCTTTTATTTTTGTTAGGTAGTCATTTTTTTCGCCTTTGTGTAGAATAGTGCTTGTTAGTTAGGTTAGTAGGTTTTTGGACCACAGTAGTAATTATATCAGGGCTATATGGTTTCAATAAGTTTTCACATATATACAAGAGAAGTCTTTGTGTTTATTCCGTGCAAGAGTGATTTATCTGTCAAAATAAGGTCAAAGTTCCCCCACAGATTGGTGCAGCAGCTGATTAAACAGTGAGATTTAGTATGGTTTGGTTAATAATTATCAATTATTAATGATAATTAACTAATTGTAACTTCTATTCATAAGCAATGATTTTGGTTAAGAAAATTATTTTTCTAAATTATGATTTTTAATTATAATTTTTGATATATATTTATTAATCATGATCATAATCCTTACACATCAAAGCAGGCGAAATATTTTTTTCAACCCAAATGCAAGCACACAGAAACTAATACACTGCCTTTAAATCACATGAACTAAGGAAAATCTTAAAATGAATTTAGACATTCATCTGTGATTTTATTTAATTTTAGCCCAGGTGAGACACCTGTTTTTTTGTCTTCTGCTGGTGATCTGACTCATTGATTTCTTTGCCTGATGTCTGTTTGGAACCCAAATCATTATCTGCTTTTTGTTTATTATTCTAATAAATGAAAGTTTTACAAAAAACATTTTCTGTTTATGCTGTAGATATCTATAGGATTTACCTGATTATTATAATAATAAAGGGAAATTAAGTTTGTTAATCAGTGTTTAGTAGTAATGAATCATGCAGTTGTAAAGCAACGACTCTGGCCTGATGCAGGTTGGTAAAAACTTGAATGTAAAATAATGATTTAAACTTTTCCTGCTAATGGATCCAACAACTTAAGGAATAATTCGAGAAATTAATTAACTGTAAAACTCTAAAGCAAGTCATCATCTACCACTATTTGTCCAGTTGAAACAAAAAATAATTTATTAGCTAATAGTCTTTTAAAGGAAGTAAAGCTAGTTGTGCGTTCTCCATCTTGTTTTTTGAACAAATGATGACATACAGGTGTCTCTTACAGCTTTTTCCAGAGTCTCGTACAGAAGAGGATAAAATAGAGATATATAAATTTCAAGAAAGGCTGGAAAGAGAATACAAGAGGAGGGCAGAAGGGGCATTTGTGACATCTATAAAACATGGTTAGAGAAAGAAGAGCAAAACTAAACACTACCTTCAGAGACTTTATTGATATAAATTGCAGTTTTTGTGAATCTGATTTGGAAACAATGGTTTATTTATTCTGGTGTTGCTCGTTTACAAAATATCTTTAGAGTAGACTTTTGTTTTATTTCTGGTCACGTTTACCCTAATTCTTCCTTATGCTAGAAGAATGACTTGTTTGGTTACACAGATATTAACAGTTCTCGCTTGTTATGTTATTGCTGACAGCAAGAATAAAATTACATTGAAAATATGTTCCTTTTTTAAAATTTTAATATTCTTCAATTTTGTGTGTTTCAAAGATTTTAAACCCCTGGCATTTTATGTTTATGGTATAATCAAGTTGTATCATTTTCCTTTTTTTCTTAATATTCCTTCCTGTGTTCTTTTGTCAACTTGATGTGTGCCATGTTAAAAGTTATAAAAAAGATACTGCTACTTAGTCAGTCTTGGGTCGTGGTCGTTTGGCCTTTGGTTTCTTATTACCGCCACCTCCTGGACTAAATGTGTAGTACCATTTTCTTCACACCTTCCTCATTCAAGGATTCAAGGATTTTTATTGTCATACCAGCTCACAATTACATGTAAAGGTATGAAATTCGGACTCAGGTCCCAGTTAAAAAGTCTAATACTTAAGTAAAAAGAAAGCTAAGTATATACAAAGCTAAATCCAATTATAAATAGTAACCAATAAAATATGCAGAGATCAATTTCAAAAGGCTAAGTGAGCGAACCCAAACATACAGCCAAAGTCATTGAGAACTATCTTCAGCGTAAAAAAGAACAAGACTTACTGGAAGTGATGGTATGGCCCCACAGAGACAGAAGGATGTGAGAAAGCCTACATCCACAGAAGATCTGTGGTTAGTTCTCCAAGATGTTTTGAACAACCTACAAGCCGAGTTCCTTCAAAAACTGTGTGCAAGTGTACCTAGAAGAATCGATGCTGTTTTGAAGGCAAAGGGTGGTGACATCAAATATGGATTTGATTTAGATTCCTCTTTTGTTAATTCACTAGGTTTTGTTGATTGATGAAAATAAATGATTAACACTTCAATTTTTCAAAGCATTCTTTGTTTACAGTATTTTTTCACACCTGCCTAAAACTTTTGCACAGTACTGTACATCAGTGTGTGTGTGTTTATATGTCTGAGGGAGATAAGAATAATTTATTTTAAAACACTGCATTATGGTTTGGTCCCTGTCCGACAACTTGACCGCCTCTTGGACTAAAGAGAATGAGTTATACAAGAAACAACTCACAGTTGTTATTGTTCATGAGACCTCCTGGAGGATCTGTTGGCATAATGAAAAATACCGTGCAACTGCAAAGAACACACTTCTAACTTAAATATATAATAAAAATCAAAGCAGCATCAAATGTGTGAATGTGTAGATGTACAAAAAAATGGTTAAAATATATAACACTCACTTTGGGGTTAAAAGCAATTGTCAAAATGGAAACAGTGATTTACTGATGACTCATAGTGAGACTTGACAGGTACGATGAGTGAGTTAGAAGCCTTGAGGGAGAGCACAGACTCCAGCTGGGTTATTATAAACATCAAACACAAACTGAAACATGAAAATCTGAGTTTCAAACAATAGCAGAGCAGCCCAATTTTATGATTGAAGTAACTTACAGCTGAAAATAACCAATGCTTTTCTCTTCCTGATATCTTGACTGACTTCTTTTAATTTTCCATTGATGAAGGAAGCAGTGTTTGAGGTCAGCATTTAGATAAAAGTAATTTTTCTAGCTTGTAGCAATTAGAAATAATTGTAATAATCTTAACTAAATTAAAAGAGGAAAGCTTTACCCTGATTTAATGTCAGACAGGGAGAAAAATGTCTCTTTATACAGTGCATCTAGGTACTCGGCTTTAACTATCATGGTCAGTGGTGTTTTTTCACTCAAGAAAGGATAAAATTCTGAAATTTCCATTACAATGTCTATGCTGTTGGTTAAGGCCAGGCAGCGTGTGCTTACTGGTACTGAACGAGGACCACACATGCATGTAAATGAACCACAGTGACCTTACATGGTGCATTAACATGCTGACCTTAGTGGTGCACTTTTCCATGACCAATGCTTGTTCAGTGGCTCTTTAAACAAGATGAGGTCCACAACACGGCAAATGTTCAAATGTCCATGCTGGAAATCCATAGAGCATTATGCAAATATGACATGTTTTTAATCTGTTTGTAAATGGAAACAGTTTTTGGCAAACTAATTATAGGAAACATTGATGTAAAAATTCCATCAAAGGGAAGAGACATTTTGTTTTCTTTTTGCTTCCGATTTCTCTTAAAAGTTAACCGATATAAAACATGAGAATGATTTTGCTTTAGAATGTCAAGTTCAGTATGCGGGTTTTACCTCGCAACAAGATGTAATGCGATCAAATGCTTCTTTACCGAGTTGGACAACTACAGCTGATCTTAAACAACACACAGCCCCCAGATTCCATCAATAATGTAGAATTAGCTTTTCTGAAAGTGTGTGTATGTGTTTGTGAGAAAGATTTGTTTATGCTCATGGCTGGTGCCACGCTCATTTCTTTTTCATGAAAAGTGTAACCTGCATATTTGAAACTGGTTAAAAGCAGCAAACAAAGAAGAAGCAAAGGCGCGCAGACACCAGAGGCATGCAAATAGTGTTACTCTTGAAAACTGAAGTCATTAAAATACACCATAGCTCCACATTACCCTGAAAAGACAGGGATGAGATTCTGAAATTGGAGGGGGAAAACTAAAAGGTTGGAAAATCAACAAATGCTGCCTCACAGGTGATCTACATGATATTGTTAAGCATACATTCAACCGGGATCTGTGACATGCACAGAAACACAGAGGAAGCAGAGACATTTTCCAAGGGGGAGAAAGCTATAGTTCATGTTTCTTTAGTGAAGCAATAATAACTTCAGTGTTTCCAAAACTTTTCTCAGTGTTCTAGTGAGATATGTGGAAAAACAAAGGTTTGAGATGATATATTTTTCATGATCTCCAGGTGTTTGGGTTTTGATTTTCTTTTGTGTGTGTTTCAGTATTTCCTTGTTGCTTATTTTATTTAGGTCTTGCCATATTAGTTAATGCTTTTGTGTTCAGTTTCTTAGTTTATTCTCGTATCTGCTCATTGTACATTTAGTATTCATTCTGCTACATCTCTGTTTACCCTAGCCTCTCGACTGATTTCTTTGTGTTCCAGCTCACCTCCATGCGTCAGTAAGTCTCTCTCCTTAAAGTGAGTCAGACCTTGATTCCAAATGCACAACTCAGGGTCAGGAGTAAAGTTTAAACAGTTTATTAAAATAAGGAATAAGAACAATAAGTAGGGTAATCCAAGGCGGGCCCGGTCAAAACCAGGAATCCAAAACTCACAGTCCAGATCCAATAAGCAGACCATATAGCAAGGGGGTTCGAGAAGTGGTAGGTAACAGAAATCCATAATCCAAGCAGAAAGCCCAAAAAAGCAAGGTGGGGTCGAGACAAGACATATATTTCAGGCATAAGACACTGGAACTCTGACAACTGTCTAAAAAAAACTTGCACAAACTGAAGGGAAAGGGGGACCTAAATAGTTAGAAAACAATTAGACACAGGTGAATACAATTAAGGTGAGGCAGGTGATGCCGGCGAGGCAGGAATAGCAACTCCATACCTGACATCTCCCTAAGCTTCCCTGCTTTTCTTCTGTCACAGCTGTTCCAAATCTCCTCTGACTGCTCTTCTGGTTTGCTTGTCATTTCTCCACCCCTGCCTCTGTATTTAAGCTCACTGGTCCTCATTGTTCGCTGCTAGATTCTTCCATTGACTGTGTATTCTCTGCTACCCTGCCTGTTTCACTACCTGTTGATACTACCTGTGTTCCATGACCTGCTCTACCGTGATAATTTCTGTAAGTTTCAGTTTTTTGCCACAACCACGCTCTGCGCTTGGGTCCTTTCCAACCACAACCATGCGATATTCTATTGTAATTCTAATGAAATAACACATTGGTTGGAAACTGTACTATAATGTCTGTACAAAGATTTACCCAAATATATGTACCAAGCCAATTCAAAGGTTTTGCTGCTGTCACACTTTCTTACCTTGCCACAAATGTCGGTGTGTTTACCTGCTTTACATAGAACTTGCACATGAAGTCCTGTCAAGTCTATAAAGAATGTGTATTAATTATGGTGTTTTCTCGTTTTGTATGATGCATCGGTACTGGAATGAAGGGTGTAAAATGTACAGCCTGTTATTGTATCAGGTAAGTTACGGTTGGTGGTACATGACCTTTTTTCCGTATACTTAATGATCGTGGTAGTATCTGGGGAGGAAAGCTCAATGACCTATACACAGTCTATGAGTGCCCCCAAAGTGGTCAAATAATTATTGGTTCAATCAGAAAATGGGTTGGATGGCCATGCTGCTGAAGCCACTCCAAGCATTTCATATGTTGAGATGAGTAAATCTTCATCAGAGCAGACAATTTGATAAATTTTTTACAGACATTTTATGACCAGGGGCTGAATTCTCATATGGACAGGATAGGACTACAAAGCAGACAGGGAAAAGAAAAAGTTGGTAGTTGTTTGGACAAAGAAAACTGCAGGTACATTTTTACACACAATACAGCGGATAAAATAAGTATTGAACCCATCACCGGTTGTCTAATGGTGCAATTGACATGACAACCCATCCAATCTAAACATTTAAAGAAATTCAACTATGGATGTCCATAAATAAGGTAATGTGTAATAAAAATAGAGTGACACAAGTAAAATGTTTAGAACAAATGATAAAAGGGAGGTGCAAAAACAAATGAAAAGCAAATTAAAAAGCAATAAAGTAATTCCAGAGGGATCTTGCTGCCTAGTGCATATTAATATCAGCTGGGTTAATCTCAACTGATGACCTATAAAAAGGTGTCTCATCCCCAATGTGTCACACAGGAAACATCTCATGATGAGCAAAACCAATAAGTTCTCTCAAGATCTTTGCAATCTGGTTACAGAAGAATTCCTAAACTTATAAAGGCTTCTAGTGAGCACTGTTGGGGACATAATCCAGAATTGGAAAAAAAAATAATATCACCATAAACCAGCCAGGTGCTCCCTGTAAGATTTCAGACGGAGGAGTGAAACGAATTATTAGAAGAGTTGTAAAAGAGCCAAGGGCCACATGTGGATTTCGTCAGAAAGACCTGGAATGAGCAGGTACAATTGCTTTAAAGAAAGCAGTAGATAATGCACTCAAACACCATGGCCTGTATGCCTGTTTACCATGGAAGACTCAATTGCTGAAGAAAAAATATGTTGAAGAGTTTTAAGGTTTGCTGGATAACATGTAAACAAATCTGTGAAATACTGGGAGATCATAGTCAACTCAGATGAGATCAAAACTGAACTTTGACAGATTAAAAGGCACTGCATATACCCCCCAAAATCCCCATACAAAACGTGAAGTTTAGAGGTGGGAACATCATCATGTGGGGCTGTCTTCCGACATACAACAATGGCAGATCATATAACTGAACGAAGAATGGACAAATGTAATGGGACGTTATTGATAAAAATGTGCTGCTATCTACCAAGATGAAAAGGGAAATATAAGAGTGGATTTCTTAGCAAGTCAATATTCCCGAATGAACAGCCAGGATCATAACAAGGTGTACTTTCACAATGAAACTGCAAAAACAAATATTTTACAAGAGCAACTGCAGGTAACAAGGAGGGCCACACAAACAACGCAAGATGGGGGAAGAAACTGGAAGTATGACTGCCAGAAAAAAACAGGAGGATCTGACACAGGACCAACTAAACACAGAGGGTTAAATGACGGGGAGGTTAAATACTGGAATGCAAAACAGGTCTGATTATAATATGACAAAGAGCACAGGGAAAGCAGGGAACTGAGGCACTGAAGGAAAGTAATGACCCAGGAAACAAGACGAAACAGTTCTCTAAATAACAGGGAAACAGAATTTTCCCTTAATCATCTCTGATCAAAGATCGACAGGTCAAATACAAAAAAAAATAACATTTATTTTCCCCCATTTATTCAGTGCTTCAAAACAAAAACTCCACCATTACAACAACACGTCAACTAACAGTCAGTACAAGGACTTACAACAAAGTAAAATAAATCCCATATGACACAGAAAACGGCACTAAAATGACAGAACAGAGCTTTAATGCAATACAGCAAACACTTTAAATGCTAGTACAGACAGAGGCTTGTTTGACAGGAAAAGCTTTTTCTAAATTTATTAGCATTTAGTGTTGATGGGGTGCGAGTCTGAGATAAAGTCTGCAGCAGCGTGGCTACATCGGTCTGTGAAGCCTCCAGGCACACACCACAAATGAATCTATTCATCATTGCTGCCATACACTGCCATTTACACTCGTTCTGTGCTGCACACCCAAATACATGCTGCCCTCTAATCCGCTTATTCTTCTCTGCAGCCACAGCAGGTATTTCAGTTGCCGTTGTTTCTTTTTTGTCCTCCTATACACAGACAACATTCGCTCTCCAATCCTTGATTTCCCTCTTATCTGTGTTTTCCTGGTTTTGAAACTTCCAAACTGTTGGTTTCTTAACTTACAACAAAAAAATGCGAGAGAATCTTTCTTCTCTGAGATCATCAGCAAAAACAATAATACTCGTGCTTTATTTAACACGGTCGACAGGTTGACTAACCCTCCTGTAAATGTAGAATCTGAACTCCACTCTACCAGGGGCTGCAATGAATTTGCAAACTTCTTCACAGAAGAAACGCAAAAGATCAGAGGGGCAGTCAGCACATCCACATCAACTCCAGTACCAATGTTGTCTCCAGCTAGAACTGATTTTGAAAACATTTCCCAATTTCACCAAATAAACCACAAAAACTTAAAAGAAAGCGTACACCAACTAAGCTCTTCTTCCTGCTGTCTCGATGTTTTACCCACAGCTTTCCTTAAGAAAGCTCTTCCTATCCTAACGTCAATCTGAGACCCTGGCAGTCCTGTAGAATTAAGAAATTATCTAAAACAACCCATCTAACAACAGGTAGAAGCAGGCTAAAATATTTGTAAAAGCAACACAATGCCCCAAGCTAAAGAAAGTCTTTGACATGTATCAGACTGGAAGGGTTACAAATTAATTTCTAAGGCTTTGGGACTCCAAGGAACCTTCAGTGTCTGCGAAAACCCATTGGGACCTTGCTGACAAACAGTTTTAAACCAGTCCAACAGGTTCTCAGTAGACATGAATTAGTTTCCAGCATCAAGGTTTGCCAGGATTTTTTTTTATGGTTTTAAACCACTGAAATTCATGTCGTTCCTGCAGTTCTTTTAAAGAGATGCCAGAGAAAGTGTCAGAATGACCAGAGTTTCCTCCACTTGTATGGACCATAGAACAGTATAATGCTTCCCCTCCCAAACCTGTTGCCGTGCACTGCTGGTCAGCTGGCAGAAAGGCTCCTACACTTTCCCCATTACAAGAATCATAGGAAATAATTTAAGTTGTAAAAATACAGACAGGGTTTACTTTATTACAAAATCAAACTCATATAAAATTATTAAAAGTATTTAAATAGTTTGTGACTGGATCACAAATTTTACTTATCTGAACAACAGTGAGTCCTATTTTCTTAGTAGTTTATGGAGCGAACAGTTCTGATCCAAAAGAGGTCTCAGATTGGATATCCCAGATAGCTGCTGAAATGGTTGCGCATGGTAATGGTGATGACAAACAACCCAGTTTATTTCTCTTGCTGCGTGTGTGTGCATGTTTATGTGAATGGAGATGTGGGGATTTCCAAGTACTTGCAGCCTGAAGTATTTTTTCTCATGGTGGACGCTAAACATCTATAATAATGCAACACCATCAGGAATTATCAAGGAATACACTTCTCGAAAAGAATTGTTTGCCTAATAGTTGCCAAAGGGAAAAATCAATTAGAGGGACAAAAATGTATGACCTAGCTTCATTTGTGATTCAATGGCTTGTGTGTTTATAACTGCTACTCTACTTAATCCCTTAAGACCCAAAGTTCTTGGCCATAGGTGAGGGTAGGAAGGTAGACCGACCGGTAAATCGAGAGCTTCGCTTTTTGGCTCAGCTCTCTCTTCACCACAACGGACCTGTCTGTCGATCTCCTGCTCCATTCTTCCCTCACTCATGAACAAGACCCCGAGAAGAAACTCCCCTCCAACCTGAAGAGGACAAGCCACCCTTTTCCGGTCGTGAACCATGGCCTCGGACTTGGAGGAGCTGATCTTCATCCCAGCCGCTTCACACTCGGCTGCGAACTGCCCCAGAGCATGCTGTAGGTCTTGGCAAGAGGGGGCCAGCAGGACCACGTCATCCGCAAAAAGAAGAGACGAAATCCTCTGGTCCCCAAACCAGACCCCCTCCGGCCCTTGACTGCGCCTAGAAATCCTGTCAATAAAAGTTATGATGGCCGGATGGCCCCTAATAAAGGGCCCCCGATTCCATACTCCTGGAGCACCGCCACAGGGCACCACGAGGGACACAGTTGAATGCCTTCTCCAGATGAACCTTGAGTACCCTCTAGAGTGTTAACTGTATCCTTTGTTATACTCATGAGAGTTTGGAACATTTGTCTGAGGTTGTGAGTTTGTTTGTGGGTTTTAGAATCAATGTTGGCTGTATCACTAAAAAGTGATATTTTTGGGCTGAATCCCACAAATAAACAAGAAGAATTTATGAAAAATAGATTTATTTATTAATATTATTCAGAAAATATGTTATTCAAAAATGTCAAATCATTAAATTAATCCCCATTACCTTTAATTTGTGTTTTAGGTTTAAATATCTTATTATCTCTGTCATTTTTATCAATATGTGACTGTAATTGGTCTGTATTATTCCCAGGGCTGTTTCAGGATTATATTCACAATGTTGTATAGTTAAAAAAGGTAAAGGTAAGTAAAAAAGAAAAGCGACTCGCAGCCTCTCTTTTTCACTGGCTGTTCACAACATGTGTTTTCAGCTAGTTCTGTGATCAGTTCATACTACCCAACTGCATCCAGATATCTGGATGCCTACTGGAGCTTTCTGAAGCAGCTTACTTGCTGATTTGTTTTGACCAACTGACCATAAAAAACACCTCTGTAGCTTCTTTGCTCCTCTACCTGTATTTCCAAAACACAGTATAAATCAATGTTAATACAACAGAAACACAAGCACATTGTCTTACTTCCCTGGCTGCGAAATGCAAGTTAAGAGTTCAGAGTGAAAGTGTAGCCTAATAAAATAAGACCTAACAATGTGGAGATGCTTGGTTATCAGATTTGTCCAACTGTAGTGTGTGTGGTTGTGTATGTGTGTGTGTGTGTGCTTGACTCATCTGTGCACATGTATTGTGCATTTAGATAAAAAAAATAACATTGATTCAGTAACAAAGCAGGAGGTTGTGGCATTGATCTCCTTCCTCTGAGAACTTTGTTAGAGCAGAAAGGGTCTACACCTCTTCACAGGAGGCACTATTGAGCTGTGATGAAACCATTAACCCCTCAAGTTATTTGTTTAACATTTGATGTAGTCAAAGGCCTCTCGGCGCTAAATGTAGAGACTAAAAGAACAAAAAAAATCTTCATGTTCAACTGCTACATTTCTACTTGCATGTAGGTGTTTATTTCCCAAATTTAATGTTAATTAAATTTTAAATGATGAGATTTTGGTGTGCTGACATATGCCATTGAGTTAAAAGGAATAACAATATTTTCTCATAACCCTGTACTGTCTGACCATTTTTTAATAACCTTCGAGTTTAATTTAACCGAGTACTCCACACCTGAAAGAAAATTTCATTATAGTAGATCATTATCAGACAATGCTGTAACAACTTTTAAAGTATCTGTTCCACATTTGATTTCCTCATTATCACAGAAAAACACAGTGGAGGGCAATAATTTTGTTTCTTCCCCTTCAAAAATTGATTCTCTTGTTCATAGTATTACTTCATCATTGCGTGGTGCATTAGACAATGCAGCCCCCTTAAAAAAGAAGATAATTATTCATAGGAGGCTAGCTCCCTGGTTTAAGCACAATGTTAGAAAATTGGAGAGAAAATGGCGCTCTACACACCTAGAGGATTCCTACTTAATCTGGAAAAATAGCCTACTGTTGTATAAAAAGACACTTCACCAAGCTGGAACAGCTTATTTCTCATCATTAATAGAAGAGAACAAGAATAATCCTAGGTTTCTCTTTAGTACAGTTGCTAAACTTACTCAGAGTCATAGCTCTGTTGAGCCATCCATTCCCTTAGCTCTTAGCAGTCATGAGTTTATGGGATTCTTTTTAAATAAAATTGATTCTATTAAAAAGAAAATCTTTGATATACTCCCGAAGATGATTACTTCATCCTCAGCAAGTGAGACAACATTGGAAATAACTGTAGAACCTGATCTGTGTTTGGACTGTTTTGATCCTGTGAGCTTCCTGAGTTATCAAAATATTAGCTTCATCTAAACCTTCAACTTGTATGTTAGACCCAATCCCAACCAAATTATTTAAGGAAGTGTTCCCTCTGATTACCAGCCCCATTTTAGATATGATTAATTTATCCTTAGTAAATGGATATGTACCACAAGCTTTAAGGTAGCTGTAATTAAACCTTTGCTTAAGAAACCTTCGCTTGATCGAGATGACTTAATAAATTACAGACCTATATCCAATCTTCCATTTTTATCTAAAATTCTTGTGAAAATAGTTGCTAATCAAATGTGTGAGCATTAACACAGCAATGACCTGTTTGAAGAGTTTCAGTCAGGCTTCCGAGCTCATCATTGCACTGAAACAGCTCTGCTGAAAGTCACTAATGATATTCTTCTAGCCTCAGATAATGGACTTCTGTCTGTACTGGTTCTGTTAGATCTCAGTGCTGCATTTGATACAGTCGATCACAATATTCTCTTAAAAAGGCTGGAATATGGTGTAGGGATCAGGGGAACAGCGCTAGGCTGGTTTGAATCTTATCTGTCTGACAGATTCCAGTTTGTTCATGTAAATGATAAATCATCTTTAAACTCCAGGGTTAATTGTGGAGTACCACAGGGTTCAGTACTTGGGCCAATTCTCTTTACTATATATATGCTTCCAATAGGTAAAATTATCAGGCAGCATAGAATAAATTTTCACTGTTACGCTGATGATATTCAGCTTTACTTATCCATAAATCTTGATGAGCCCAACCAGTTAGATAGACTACAAGCATGTCTTGAAGATATAAAAACTTGAATGACTTTAAATTTTTTGCTTCTAAATTCAGACAAGACAGAAGTTGTCGTCTTTGGACCGGAGTCTTTAAAAAAGAAACTGCTTAGTCAATCACTTAACCTGGATGGCATTAAATTGACCTCCGGTAATAAAGTAAAAAACCTTGGTGTTACTTTTGACCAGGACATGTAATTTAAATCCCATATTAAACAGGTTTCTAGGATTTCCTTCTTTCACCTCCGGAACATTGCCAAAATTAGAAATATCCTGTCCAGAAGTGACGCTGAAAAACTAGTCCATGCATTTGTTACTTCAAGGCTGGACTATTGTAATTCTTTACTATCAGGAAGTCCACAAATTGCAGTTAAAAGCCTTCAGCTGATTCAAAATGCTGCAGCAAGAATTCTGATGAAAATTAAAAAGAGAGATCATATTTCTCCTACTTTAGCTTCCCTTCATTGGCTACTTGTTAAATCCAGAATAGAATTTAAAATTCTCCTCCTCACATATAAAGCCCTTAATGATCTAGCTCCATCATACATCAGAGATCTGATTGTTCCATACGTTCCTAACAGAGCACTTCGTTCTCAGACTGCAGGTTTACTGGTGGTTCCTAGAGTCTCTAGAAGTAGAATGGGAGGCGGATCCTTTAGTTATCAGGCTCCCCTCCTGTGGAACCAGCTCACAGTTTTAGTCCGTGAGGCAGACACCCTGTCTACTTTTAAGGCTAGGCTTAAAACTTTCCTTTTTGATAAAGCTCATAGTTAAAGTGGCTTAGGTTATCCTGAGCTATCTTCCTTACTTTTACCTCCGTCTTCTTTACTCCCTGTTGGATGGAGTAAGGGGGAGTCAGGTTTAGCCTAAACCGGCTCAGTTATGGTTGAGGTGCAAACACACCCTCCATTTCTGCTACCTGTATGACCCCCTCTCTTTTCCAATAGTTATAATCAATCTGAAAGAGAGAGGTATCCCAATCGTTGTGGTTTTTAGTATAACAATGGCTATCTCTATAGTTATGCTGCTATAGGCTTAGGCTGCTGGAGGACATAATGACAACTCTCACCCTCTTCGCTACATTCTCACACTACTCTCCAATTTTGCATTATTTGCTGTTATTTCAGCTTTTAACTTTGTTCTCTCTCTTTTCTCTTCCTAGAAGCTACACCTGGCCTGACTCTGCGTCTACCTGTGACACCTTTCTGAAGAGGGGCATCGTCCAAGCTTCTGCTGGCAACAACTTAATGCTCACCCTCTACCGATGATCCACATAGCCCTGTCTTTCAGTGTTTAACCATTTCTCTCTCCTAGACATGGCAATTGACTGAGCTTTTGCTGTGACTAACTCGATGTGCTCTCTTTCAGACTCTAACCTTGAAAACTGGCTCAGAGTTTATCTGTTCTTTGTTTCTAGGTGAAACAACTAAAGAAGCTACATCCATTAACATTTACTTTTCCTTCCCATAGAAAGTACTCCTGGATCAGTGCTTCTTTGTTCTCTTTGTGTCTCTGCTCTGTTCTCTCTAACCCCCAGTCGGTCGTGGCAGATGGCCGCTCACACTGAGCCTGGTTCTGCTGGAGGTTTCGTCCTGTTAAAAGGGAGTTTTTCCTCTCCACTGTCGCTACATGCATGCTCAGTATGAGGGATTGCTGCAAAGTCAACGCCAGTAACTGTCCACCATCTCTACATGCTCATCTGGGAGGAGTGACTGCTACAAATCTCTGACTCGATGCAATCTGTTGGGTTTCCTTAGATAGAAAAACTTTTTATCCAGTTTGAATAAATAACTGAATCTGACTGCACTGTTCAATGGTTAGGACTAATTGGAATGTATGTACCTGAGTTTTGTGAAGTGCCATGAGACGACATGTGTTGTGAATTGGCGCAATATAAATAAACAGAATTGAATTGAATTGAATTGGTGCACTACCTTGTTGTGGAGCGATGTTACAGCTTTTATTGACAGCTTTTTATTGACTTGACTTTAAACTTGAAGTTGTTCATGGTTTTTGCATGATTTTTCTTTTTGCTTCCGTCTATATTCTGTGATTGCAGCATTTTTCTTTTGCACTTGTTTTTTTGTGTGTTTTGGAGTTTGCATCACTCATTGGTTTGCAGCACGTTTCGGCATTTGCTATTTGTTTGCACCTTTTGGTCACCATGCACACCATTTTCCAAGTAGTTATTGTATCCTTAAAGTACTTATTTTCTAGTCAATATCTGCACTTGGGTCACATCTATGCTTTCAAAAATCAAGCTGCTGGGCGCAGCACTGGTGCTGCAGGGGGTTAAACTTGCGACCCATATATGGAGGCCTTAGTCCTTGACGCAAGCTATTGTGGGATTGAATCCTTGCCCATTGACATTTACTGGATACCCTTCCCCGACTCTCTCTACTCTATTTCTTGTCAACTTACTTTCGTAAAATAGCAAAAATAAAGGCTGCTAGTGCCTAAAAATACCTCAAAAATCAAGCTGGCATCACTGCACTAAAGAAAGAGTAAAATGCATTGATATAGAAACTACCTTTGGCTGAAGTTCACTGATTTGTCCTGTCTTGGAGCACTTCAGTAAAACCTGCCCAATGTGTGTTAATCGCAAGAAAGTAAATGAATAATGCACTGCACAGAGATGGCCACTATGTGTCACCTCATCCCTTGGATGGCTGGGCTGACAGACCACCTGTATTCACAACATTACACAATTGAGCTGCGATGTTGGTTGGTGAATCAGGGAAAAAACAAATGAAGCTGACTTTAATTTGCCTCAGGAATTTCAAAGAATTTACAAAGAGAGAGAAAAGGTTCCCAAATTCCCAAACAATGCTCACCCTGCAGATATGAAGCATTGAAAATTTATGCAAAATAACTGCCACTAACAAACTAACAGTGTCAAAGGCTTGTATGTCTTTATGAATAAATTATTATATAGCAAACAGGGAAACTTTACAAGACATCACGTGTGTGTGTGTTGACTGTACTGTTTATGCACGCTACATTAAGTCAGCTTACTAATAGCTAATTTGGTTAGTTTATACCTTATGGCAAGGTTGTATTAAATTGTCCACACCAACAGGTACCCTCAGTCTGTCTGAGGCAGGACTACATTAGCAGATTGTGGCTGACAGGAATATTTCTGTGCTGTACACTGGGTATGCTGTGCTCCCTCAGGACTCTTATGAAGGTCATATTCAGCCAGCTGCCTCTAATATAACAGCATCAGAGAGGAGAGGAAAAGGCACAAGAATATCACATGCTGGAGAGATTTGCCTATTCGGCACCAGGGTTGTTATATAGCTATTTTCCAGAATAACATAATAAAATTCATTGTTTTTCTCTAAGTCTTAAAAAAACTGTTTGCAATTTAGCAAAATGCCATGCCTAAGAGGCTTTATTAATTATATTAAAGAGAAAGATAAATCAGCTTTTCCACACAACACAATTATTTATCTTTACTACACAGACATTGTGGGAGGCTGGTGAACTTTTAATTAGTGCATCCCTCTAAGCACCATAAAGGAATATCATGGAAAGGATCATTAATGCTGAATTAGTTAATTCCATTCCAGACATGCACAGTGGTCAATTGCAGCCTGGTATATTACTCTACCAGGCTGCTTAACAGTGTGAGTGCAACATTTACAGGCTTTAAATTGGATTTTGGTCTTGACTTTGACTGGACCGTCTACATCTATGTATTCCTATCTTCCAGTTTACTTATTTTCTACTCGACAGGTGGGTAAGACATTTTGTGTCCCTTCCTGTTTTCATAGTTGCACAGGGTGGATATGTTTGGTATTTCAAAATCTGTCAACTTGATCTAAATTCTTATGACTGTGACATTTCTGAGTTATTCTAACACATAAGCTCGTTCAAACACCTATTTCCTGTTGCTACACTTTACGTTTGGGGACCCTTCGCTTTTCACTTGGTTTTTATTCAGTACGCTGGCCCGGCATGCATTCACACTGCAAGCAAACAGCTCCAGGGTCTGGATAAACTGTGCTGAGTCCGCCAGTTGCAACCGTGCCAGGGTACTGTTCTGTGGTACGTTTCAGAGTCTGGGATGGGTACACACTGTTGAATACTTTTGCAGAGGAAAATAAAAGGCTGATGGTGTTTCATTACAATATCTCGCTCAAATATGACAAAATAATTATTTCTATCAAACCATTTAAGTCCTCCTTCAGCAGTTTTGTTCTGTTCTCTTCTGTTCCGTATATAACTATTCTGATTTTGATTATGTAGGTCAGAGCGTCTGATATTAACTGAAGCTAAACTTTGCACTTCATAAACATATTTGCTTGAATAGAACAGCATCTGTGCCAGTGAATTCAGCGAAACTGATGAACATGTGGAGCAAAGGCAAACTGTGCTAACAAGCTTTGTCTTGAATTTTTATTTAACATCCCTACAGTTACATTGTATGACAGAAAGCCTGTGCAGCTTTTGAAGAGTTCCACTTAAACTCATGAATGTATAATTTAATTTGAAGGGGGTTAAAGATAAGCAGGAAACATTGAAGAGAGAATTAACCCTATCTGACAGTGAAACTGCTGAGCCCTCCGTTCTCTAATCCTTTGATGGCAGCACACTGTGATGTGCAACACCTAACATTTTCCTGATAGACTATTTTAGGATGGATAACTTTTCTTTATTACTACTATTATTTATTATTATTAATGTTGATAATCTTCACTGAGGCCTACTAGACAACAATTTGGTGGTACATACAGTACAGACCAAACGTTTGGACACACCTTCTCATTCAAAGAGTTGTCCTCATTTTCATGACTATGAATATTGTAGCTTCACACTGAAGGCATCAAAAATATGAATTAACACATGTGGAATTATATATTGAACAAAAAAGTGTGAAACAACTATATTCTAAGTTGTTCAAAGTAGCCATCTTTTGCTTTGATTACTGCTACGAACACTCTTGGCATTCTGTAGGTGAGCTTCAAGAGGTAGTCACCTGAAATGGTTTTCACTTCACAGGTGTGCCCTGTCAGGCTTAATAAGTGGGATTTCAAGCCTCATAAATGTGGTTTTGACCATCAGTTGTCTTGTGCAGGAGGTGGATACAGTACACAGCTGATAGTCCTACTGAATAGACTGTTAGAATTTGTATTATGGCAAGAAAAAGCAGCTAAGTAAAGAAAAACGAGTGGCCATCATTTCTTTAAGAAATGAAGGTCAGTCAGTCCGAACAATTGGGAAAACATTGAAAGTGTCCCCAAGTGCAGTCGCAAAAACCATCAAGCGCTACAAAGAAACTGGCTCACATGAGGACCGCCCCAGGACAGGAAGACCAAGAGTCACCTCTGCTGCGGATGATAAGTTCATCCGAGTCACCAGCCTCAGAAATCGCAGGTTAACAGCAGCTCAGATTAGAGAACAGGTCAATGCCACACAGCGTTCTAGCAGCAGACACGTCTCTAGAACAACTGTTAAGAGGAGACTGTGTGAATCAGGCCATCATGGTAAAATAGCTGCTAGGAAACCACTGCTGAGGACAGGCAACAAGCAGAAGAGACTTGTTTGGGCTAAAGAACACAAGGAATGGACATTAGACCAGTGGAAATCTGTGCTTTGGTCTGATGAGTCCAAGTTTGAGATCTTTGGTTCCAACCACCGTGTCTTTGTGCGGCGCAGAAGAGGTGAACGGATGGACTCTACATGCCTGGTTCCCACCGTGAAGCATGGAGGAGGAGGTGTGATGGTGTGGGGGTGCTTTGCTGGTGACACTGTTGGGGATTTATTCAAAATTGAAGGCATACTGAACCAGCATGGCTACCACAGCATCTTGCAGCGGCATGCTATTCCATCCGGTTTGCGTTTAGTTGGACAATCATTTATTTTTCAACAGGACAATGAACCCAAACACACCTCCAGGCTGTGTAAGAGCTATTTGACCAAGAAGGAGAGTGATGGGATGCTGCGCCAGATGACCTGGTCTCCACAGTCACTGGACCTGAACCCAATCGAGATGGTTTGGGGTGAGCTGGACCGCAGAGTGAAGGCAAAAGGGCCAACAAGTGCTAAGCCTCTCTGGGAACTCCTTCAAGACTGTTGAAAAACCATTTCAGGTGACTACCTCTTGAAGCTCATCAACAGAATGCCAAGAGTGTGTGGAGCAGTAATCAAAGCAAAAGATGGCTACTTTGAAGAACCTAGAATATAAGACATATTTTCAGATGTTTCACACTTTTTTGTTCAGTATATAATTCCACATGTGTTAATTCATAGTTTTGATGCCTTCAGTGTGAAGCTACAATATTCAGTCATGAAAATAAAGACAACTCTTTGAATGAGAAGGTGTGTCCAAACTTTTGGTCTGTACTGTATGCCAAGTGGAGCTGGTTCATCCAGGAACCTGGCATATCGTCGCTGTTGAAAAGCCAAACAGATGTGCCAATAATTGTGTTTGTTTTAATAATGAGGAGAGCTCAGACAGGGTTTTACATACATACTGACTCTGATAATCAGTTCCAGTTTCTGCTTTGAATGTGTCAGTTTGTGTACTTCACTTGCTGCCAAACTTAAAGGAAAAACAGAAATTATTTTATTGTGCTTTTTGTGGTAGTGTAACACAGAGAAACACTCAGAGGGCACAGCTTTGGTTTTAGTTTTAGTAATACTGTAGAGGATACACAGACAGTCAACTTATGGGCACAACTATACCAAATTAGATGAAAAGTTACTTAGATTTACAGGCTGATTGTTGAATTTAGAGGGTTGACTTTTAAACCACATTTTTATGTTTTTTTCTCAGTTGCATATTATTTATTTTCAGAGCTGCACTAAGAAATTGGCTGGTGACCAGAATTGGCTAATTTTTAGCTTGATCAACCCTGACCACTGACTGGCTAGTTGGAAACTCAAAAATCAGCTCTTTTTCCGATCAGTGAACACACCCTACAGGCAATCAATGGTTTGGAAGCTGTTACTGAGGAAAAAGGATTCAAACGTAGATATTTTCAGTATACGGCGGAGTTTTAAAAACAAATTTAGAGGACTTGACATTCTACAGAAGCACTTAATCTGCTAGATTTCAGTGGGAGCTCATTCATTGTTTGGTATGTTTGCAGTATTGTTTGTTCCATATCTGACTTTTCAAGGCCGAAAAGCCACAAGACCTCAATTTACTTTATACAATTCCTGAGGTTGTTTTGTTGGATCGAAGTGAGTTGACCCAGAACTGATTTCAGCAGACAACAGGAAGGCTAAATTTATTATTAGTGACATCTGTGCTCTGTTTCAGCCTTTCAAGTAGCTCAAAATATGAACTCAGAATCATTTTGGAAAGAATTAGGACAGTAAAATAATTAGAAAAAATAACATATTTTTAAGGAAAAAAAACACGTTTTAAATATATTTGAGTAGTAACAAATTTGAAAGAAATAAAAGAGATAGGAAAAATAAAACAGCAAAAAATCTCTGAGGGGTCAAAGTAACAAAAATTAAGTTGAAATTAATTGAAGGTGTGAATTACCGAACATGGTAAAATTAAGTGCCGTAAAAACCAACATGTGATTAGTTTCGCCTCTGTGAAAATTAGAATCCGTGAATTTGGAGCTCATTAAAATGATAACATGTTAAATATTAATGTTATAAATATTAACGTTATCAAATTTAACGTTGCCTGTTTTCATTCACTGCCTTGATTTTAGCGCCTCCTTTTTAACCACTTCAGTTTTATCATTCATCGTGTTTACAGTGTAATTTTTTTTACTTCTGGTAGATTACTCCATGTGCAGGTTAGTTAAAATAAAAGTTTTCTAATACCACTGCCAAAATGGGCTGGTATTCACGGGACAATACCTTACAGACCAAAAGTTATTTAATTAAATAATAAATAACTTAAGCATTTTGTTGCACAACATCAGGATGATCCACAGTCTTAGTTTCCTTTCACAAATAGCATTTTGCATATAAGCCAAAAGAAGTTTCTTTTTGGTCTGGTCTGACCATGGCACCTTCTTCCACATGTTTGCTGTGCCCCTTAAATGACTTGACTTGTTTCTTTCAACAGTGGGTTTCTTGTTGCCACTCTTCAAAACAGATCAGATTTGTGAAATGCAAAACTACAAAATCAGCACAACAAGCTCTAACGGATGGCACTGCTTTATTAACTGAGCCTCTAACCTACTAGCCATTGTGGCTAGTTGGTGCCTGTAATAGATTTGCATTGGGAAAGACACCTAAATCTTCATCATGTGACATTCCCTCTATGCTTTGTTCACATCAAACTGAGACAATCTTTCAAAGAGATCCGCAATTCTTATCTTTCTCCTTCCTTTGCAATTCCCTTTGTACAGACAGCCGAGCGGAGGACGAATGTACTGAAGACAAGTAAAAAGAACTATTCCAGCAGCTTGTGTTGGCTGCTGAGACAGCAGGCTTTGGTTCAGGCTGCCTAAGCACTACAAAAAAAGTGGAAGTAGACGTGTATTTCTTAATTACCTGAAAATTAATCTATACTACTTTTCTAGGCTAAATTAATACTTATTTTATTCTGCAGAAGTGTTATGGTAGTCGGAGATACAGAGCAAGCAATCTGGTGTTAATCTGCGCCATTTTTCCATGTGACAATATTAACTGAGCCTTTAGGTTCACCTTTAGACTGAAAGATGCAAAGAAGCTTCAGCGGGCCCTCCTGCTAATGTGGGTAATGGGAGAGATGTGTTTTAGGGAAAAATAAAAGAGCCAAGGAAAAAAGCAAACACTAGATAACATGTCCGCAAATTTCCAGAGCAGCTTCTGAAACGTATCTTTGCAGCACTTAGTCACCTGGGATGGATTACATGGTCTGTGTGCTTCTGAATGCCTGTTACAAAGCCTCATGTGATGTAGGTCATGAGAAGGCATCTCTGTTGCTTTAGCACAAGAAAGTTCACTTTCTCGGTGAATGTAATGTGAATTTTACAGGTCACTGCTGCTCTCTAGTGGTTTCTCAGAAATCCTGTTCAGACATGTGACACCATGCAATGTACTGATGTACTGATTTAGTTTTTCTTAAAGTCTGAATAACAACACATTGTTTTGGTATATGTAGCCATTACCAAGAAAAAAAATACAGGTTTTGCAAACCAATAGCACAATCTTAGTTTTACAAAACTCTGCAGTACAAAATAAGTGATTTTTATTTTCCTTTAAAAAATAAAACAAAAAAAATCAGAACAATGTAACTTTTTTTGTTTAAATTTGAACCAAATGATTCAAATTAAATTAAATTTTACACAGAAGCACATACAACCAACAAGACCATGTTTTCTGAGATCTACCAGATAAGTGTCAAATCTCATGAAAAATACTGATAATAGAACATAAGAGAATATAAAACATATAAAATAAGTGGAAGAACAGCTTTGAGCTACTGTATATGCAATGGGATTGTCTTCTTAGGCCATAATGCTCATTGTGGCCACACATCTCAACTTTAGTTTCACCAGATCACAGGAGATGTCTCCAAAAATTAGGGTCTTTATCTCTGAGAACATTCTTAAAGTTTAATCAGACTTTTTATGTTGCCTTTGGTGTAGAGGCTTCTTCCTGTCTGAGAGGCCTGAAGAGCCCTTGTTGGTAGACAACTCGTTTCACTGTGGATAACTAAGTACTGCAGGCATCTTCACAAGGGTTTTGTAATTTTGTGACAAAACACGTTTATCACTGGGACACAAAACCTGTTTCCTTCCTAAAAGGTGCGATGGCTGGACATTATCATGATGCTTCCTACATGTAATCAATTGTTTGAACATTTTAACGTGACGCCTTCAGTTATGGAGAACCAGTTCTCTTTCTGATGTCTTGGCTGGTTTATTTTGATTTTCTAATGTCACACAAGGAAGCAGTATGTTTGAGGTGCTGCTTTAAAATACATCTACATGTTTGCCTCCTATTAACGCAAATGTTGTAATTTAAATTTAAATAATTTAGCAAACAGAAATAATTTTGGTAATCCTAACTGACCTACAAAAGAAAATGTTTTGTGTTCTTATATATAGTATATGTAAATATCAGGTTTCACCTTTATATTGTGTTTCCAGCTTCAGTAACTCAACATGTTGCTGGCAAAGCCTCATCAAACCTTGACACCCTAAGTAAAGTACCATGTATCTTAAAAAATTACTACTTTTAAGGTTTTTTCATACTCACTGAAAAACCTGAGTTTCAAAACAACTATAATAACTGAGCACCTAAACACCGACAAACTCACACACACGGTAGAATAAAACATAAACAACACAACGCTGATCAAGTTTTTCACTACTTCTTTTGATACTTATATTTGAGACGGCTGTGAAATTTGGCCAGGAGCATCTGTGAAACGCTGTTAGCCATTAACATAGACTGAAGCACAATTTCACCTCTAGGAAACAACAACAGATAGTTTTCACCACTGCAAATCTGAAAAGCCAGGTAAATTTGGGGCTCAATCCAGCATATATCTTTTTGTGCCTGTCTTGTAACAAACCATTTAATATAAAGGAGAAAATAATGAATAAAGATAAAAAATTATGTATTTTATATGTATAGAATATAATTTAAGTGAAAATCCTTCCGTCTGGAGACTCCTTCCCTCTCCCCTCACATGCTCTGTAAGTCCTGGATTGCCCTGCTGACCTAGACAAAGCTCTACACGAAAACATTTTACTCGCAGCACAAACATGAACAAAGCAAAGTTTGAGTTTACAACACCGATGGAACCCAAACAGGAGGGAATTCCCTTAGTTTGATCTCATTTTATAAACTGTTTCATGTGGGGAGGCTTCCAAAGCAAACCCTTTCTGGTCGTCCCACTTGAAGAAACTAAACTTTCTTTGCATGCATGTGAGTAATACTTTGCAGCATGTGGTTAGTGAGTATTTTGTTAATGACAGAGTTATCCTGAGCGATGCGGGGCCAACTCCTCAGGCTGCTCCGTGGACAGGCAGAGCGGGCCGCCATCTGGTCTGCCTCCACTTTAGAACAGAGAGCTGCTCAAACTTTCTTTGATGGTCCGCACTGATTCCTACTGCGTCAGCTAAACGTTTAACATCTAGTGCAACCAAACTGAGCAGAAGTTGGCATTAGGTTGGTTTTAGTAAGTTTGATAAAAGCAAAAATATTCTGTGTGTGTTCAGTGTTATTGTTTTTAAATAACAAGCACTATTATTTCTTATTTGTTGTAGTATCTGGGGATTTTTCATTGTAACCAGAACAGAGGAAAGAAATATATCATAATTAAAAAATAAACAGATTTTTCAAATACATTTAAATATTGCTTTCTCAACCACTGAGTTTATCATCAATACAAAATACATAAATAAATCTCTCCTAAAGCATCTTCAGAGATTTAAAGGAACTGATCAGATTTTTTGGAGGAGTTAAGTGTCTACAGTAACTTACAAAAGTATTACTATTGCATGAACTTTTTCACATTTTGTAATATTACAACCATATATTACACTTAATTATACTGGGATTTTACAGGCTAATGGATAATAACATAGTGGATAGTTGTGAACTGGAAGGGAAACTATACATGGTTTTTAACATTTGTTACAAATAAAAAAGTGTGGCATGCAATTGTATTATTTGTATATATTCAGCCCCCTGTACTCCAGGTCAACCGATTACCTTACAAAATGTCCTAAGTAGTGAAAAGCATAAATCCAGGTGTTATGTTTCTTGCTTCAGAGGTTTGTTAGAGAACATTAGTGAACAAACAGCCTCATGAAGACCAAGTAACACAGCATACCTGTCAGGAAGAAGTTGTGGAAAAGGGTTAAAACATTTAGGTTACAAAATAATATCCCAAACTTTGAACATCTCACAATGCGTTGTTCAGTCTATCATCTGTGAATGAAAAGAGCTCAAATACAAACCTAGCAAGTCATGGCCATCCTCCTAAACTGACAAGGAGTGCAATAATCAGAGAAGCAACTAAGAGGACAATGGTAATGGTAACACCTCAGATGGAAGAATTGTCAACAGAAAAGCTGTTTGTTGTGCAGTTCACAAATCTGGCCTTTTAGGAACAGTGGCAAAAAGAAAGCCATTGTTTAAATTAAGTCTTATTCATAGTTTGCCACAAGTGGAAGAACCTGCTCTAATCAGGTGAGACCAAAATGTTACTTTTTGTCCTCAGCAACTTATCGGCCAACACAGCACCTACTTAAGGTTTTCTGTAACATAAGACTTGTTAACCTGAGACTACAAATTCAATCAGTCTGTAAGGAGACCCAAAAGTTTCTCTTTAACTCTGAGCTTGGCAATCTAAAGAATAAACCTGCTCTAAAAAAAAACGGTTTTCAAAAGTAACATGTGTGTTGATGACAGCAAACATTCAAAAACAAAACAATCGAGTCTCTAGAAGCTTATAAGAACTTCTTAGTCAAGGAAAGGCTTTCGCTCTTGCAGCAGTTTTACTTGGGAGGTTTAGCTTCATTTGAATCACAAAGAAACAAAAGGCTTTCTAAAATTTTTGTCTCGAATTCATGAAACGAAAACAAAAACATCAAAATGCAGAGAAGCACTGCCGTTCTGCAGGCTGTTGTTATCCAGATAAGCACACAAACTTTAGCGACTTTTGACCAGCTCCACCACTCCGTTCCCATGACCGAGTCGCTTGATTTGCGTGTGTGTGCGATCCAGATAATGTGTGTTTGAGCGTGTTGTGCCAACAGAAAAGTCAGCGGGGGCAGCAATGGGATAAACTGTGGGAGGCAAACACAGAAGAAGAAAAGGAGGAGAGAAGAAAGCAAAGATGGCCGAATGAAAGGCAGAAAGAAGGAACTGAGGCAGAAGTAAACATCTCGCCTCAGAAAGATTCTGTCTTTTTGGTAGTTCATCAGTTCTGACCTTAGCTTTGACCCAAAGCAAATGCTGCAGTGAGCTCACAGCAATGACACCTCCACTATGCAGACAGACAGAACACACACACACACACACACACACACACACACACACACACACACAGGAATGCTGCCTCTGGTATTGTCTTCAAGTACCAAACTGAGGCCAAGGCCTCGCCAGGGTTTCCAAAACAAAATAACAGCCATGCAAAGCTATTTCACACACACACACACACACACGTGCGCGCGCGCGCTCGTAGGCTGCTCAGATACACACCCAAACACCACTTCCGTCCATTCTCTCTCACAGTGAAAGGAAGCGGAGTGGGGCTGGCCGGGTCCCAGCTGTCCCGACAGAGGTAGCCTCAGTCCTACTGCTCACTTTCCTCCAGTTCCACATTTAAAGGACTCTGATTATATTCTCTCACTTTCTACTGTTTAGGTGCAAGCAGCCACTTCAAGTGGGAGAAGCAGTTTTCTGTTTTTTCTGTCTAAGTGATTGGTTTGATTCAGGAACATTTTAATGGTCTCATCATTAACACGGCAATCCAAGATAAAAATATATAGTATGAACCAGTAGTTTTTATTTAAAAAAGGTTTCCAACCAAATTTAAAACAGACCCATCTTTATATGTTGGGTGGGGCTCCTTTATAGACTGTTTGTATTTTGCTTTTCAGACAGAAATATTTCCAAAGTGCCTTATTGGTCTTATCTGTATGAGAAAAAGATAGTTGCCTTCTTTCAGCCAGCTGATTGACAGTGAGCAGCAAGGGGTGGGTCTGTGTTACGTCTGGGTCCCATACACTCTGAGAAAAAGTCTATCCATAAGTTTTCTCTGGCATCTCATTAAAAGGACTTTAACGTGTATGTCCTCGGTACACATTGATTCCAAAGGCACAATTTTATTTTATTTATTTTTTAACCCTTTTTTATCTGTGGAAAGAAGTTCCTCAAAATCAGAGCAATAATGAGAAATTTTAAAAGGTAAAACTGGTTAGGAAAAACAGCATTTTTTAATATTATTTTAATATTTTAATGTCGGGTCTCCCGTTGCTGTACATTTCTGGTCATAACTATAGAAATGAAAGATCTAAAGATCCCAAACTGGTTCCATCAGAAAGTACTGGTTCTCCTGAACAGAACCATATGTGTCTCACCCTGATAGGACCTAAACTTACCAAGTTATGAAGGCTTAAACTTCAAGAGTTTAATCAGAGTATTTTAATATTTTAATGTCGGGTCTCCCGTTGCTGTACATTTCTGGTCATAACTAAAGAAAGGAAAGATCTAAAGATCCCAAACTGGTTCCATCAGAAAGTACTGGTTTCAAAACATTAGGAAAAACAGTCCAAAGAAGACTGAATTCAGAAATTTAAACAAAGGTTGCTTCAAGAAAGTATTAGTTTAAGTTTGTGCACGCGTGCTTATGTAACCAGATTTTCCTATTTTTCCTATTTATCTTAATTTTTTCTTTTTGTTTTTTTAGTTCAAGACTCTAGCCATCACAAAATCCTGGTATTGTCAAGGAAGTTTGGATATTTGCAAACTAATATGTAAACTAATTGTACACTTAGACTGCTTCTCTGGAACAGACTCTAGTTGTAGTAATCCACAAACTTTTAAAAGGGTTGAGGTCGGGGCCATACCAGAAGCTCAATGTTAGCCTGCTGTATCCATTCCAAAACAAGTTTATGTGTGTGTGTTTGGGATCATTACTCTTCATTATTCTAATCAATTTGTGCAATGGACCAACACCAGAAACAGAGCCTCAGCATGATGTTCACATCACCATGCTTGACATATGATACAGTGTTCCCCTGAGTTAATTTATTTCACTGTGGACAGTGACACTGGTGTTAGGGCAGTTTTCAGTTTATTTATGCTTGAATGTTGATCGTGAGTCATTCTTGAACATCCTAACCAATTTTCTTTCATGTAGGAAGGACACTCGCAGTCAGATGGTCGAAACTTTAAAACAATCAGTGAAGTCTTTAAAGCAAGTAACACTGAGCTCCTGGAACGGTCCTGACCTCAATGCTAGGGATGTTTAACCAAATATTAGTGAGGGGTGTATTTATATAGTTGACCCTGTTTGTGCAGTTTTAAACCCTGTGAATATTATTGAAAATCCCCTAAAAATCGTGTACATCTAATCCCTGTTTTAAATAATAACTGAAGTTTGTTGCATAATGATTCCACACAGGAAAGACAAAAAAGAAAGGGTGAAATGCATTATTAATAGCAAAAATGAACATAAAATCCAGACTCGTGGTGACAGTATGTTAACATCTGACTGAAACTGTATGCAGAGGTTGCAGCACCAAATGGCTGGCTGATAAGGTCACAGCTTGTAGGGAACTTAAATGAGTTATATTTGTTTCAGGCAGCAGAGGGTTAGTGAGTAATGGAAAGACAAGTGCCCTCTTCGATGATCAAACACCAGTAGCCAGAGGCAGTAAACTCTGCATAGTTTACTTAGAAAATATTGTAATTCAAAATACACGATGGATGGATGGATGGATGGATGGAATTATTTTACATTACTTACAGATTCTTTAAATCGATAATCGATAATTTGTGAAGCCATTTCTCTGTAGAAAGAAGAGTGACTTCACTTTGATTTATGGCATTAGGGTGATCTCACATCGGGTTCTGCTTGAAAACTCCAGTACTTAGAGAGTTCAGACCTGGACTGAAACATTCTATGCTTGTCTCATCCCTGTGAACCCAGTATGATCTCACCTTATTACTTAAATGTATCGTAAAAACTCTACCCGTCAAAGTGTTTAAAAGGAGCCTGCTGAAATTCTTCACAGAGGACAGTATTGAAGCAACAGCAGACCAGTTACTCACAAAGCCAAGAAAGCTGTTTAAAACCTAAGGCAACACAGCAAACTATCATCTGGTACCATCAATCAATGGGTTCAAAAGCCAGTTGCTACTATAACACAATGAAGGTGATATAGTAGCAACTTCAGTAGGCATGGCATATCATTCATTGAGTTAAAATGTAAACGTACACATCCAGTGTTTGTTACATCTCTGTCATACCATTCATTTTAAAAGACAAGTGAAAAAGTACACATTCAGCATCAAATGAACATTGGCACTTTAACCATTGAGCATAAAACAAACAAAAAAGATAATCAAGTTAAGGTGTATAAGAGGCATTTAGGTTGATTATAATTGTTCACAATTAGCTGCAACTTTGACACTTTTCTATTTCCATAATCATATCATTATAACATGTGAGACTACCTTCTGAATGGACAGGGCAAAAAAGCTCTTCTTGAACAAAGAAACTCATTAGAGGTGTGTAATTCATTATCGACAGGTCATCAAAGGCTAAACCTCTTACCTTGGGCCATTTGGGGTTAATAAGACGAGCTTTGATCGCGTCATCCAGAGCCTTGCCGTACTGTCCAAGTCTCAGATACGCCGCAGATCGGTTGCTGTACAGGATACAGTTTTGCGGGTCTGTGGTGAGGGCCTCAGTGTAAAGACCAACAGCCAGTGCAAACTCCCCCTGCTGGCAGGCCTGGTTACTGTGACGCACACGTTCCAAGAACTCAGCTTTGCTAAGGGCGGCTGGACCAGAGCCGGAAATTCGATCTGTCCGTTTCCCAACTGTGGCTGAGGGGATCCCCGGAGATGAAGATTGAAAGGATGAAGAGGGAGGGTTGGTGGCTCTGCAGGTGGAGCGAGAGCCAAAAAGGGAGAACTGTGGAGAAGATGAAGAAAAAGGATGACAGATGGGAGGGAGAGGGATGGTTAATAAGAGATGACAAGACATTTATCGGTTCATTAACAAAAAACTATATCAGCAAATCCACTGATGTTTTAAAAACAAGAACAGCTCTATGTTGAGTAGCTGTTGTTCTTGTTTAACTTGTTGAGATAACTTGCTCCCCTTACAGTTGACGTACCACCATACTAGTAGTTAAATGGTCTTTATTAGTGTACTTGCACAGAACCATCTGATATCTTCCCATTGAACGTGGTCTAATTTAAAGCTTGCAGAAATCATATTTTTAGTATTACCTGACAAACACTTTTACAGCTTTGAGCAAAATATGAGAGGTAGCACTGTTGCCTTGCAGCAAGAAGGTCCTGGGTTCGATTCCCGGCCGGGGGTCTTTCTGCATGGAGTTTGCATGTTCTCCCTGTGCATGCGTGGGTTCTCACCGGGTACTCCGGCTTCCTCCCACAGTCCAAATGCCAGTTAGGTTAAGTGGTCACTCTAAATTGCCCTTAGGTGTATGAATGAGTGTGTGCATGGTTGTTTGTGTGTTGCCCTGCGATGGACTGGCGACCTGTCCAGGGTGGACCCCGCCTCTCGCCCATAGACTGCTGGAGATAGGCACCAGCTCCCCTGCGACCCACTATGGAATAAGCAGTAGAAAATGACTGACTGATGAAAATTTCCATCAGGATAATCAACAATTAATCCTAGCATACTTTATTTATTGGTTATTGGATTCAAACAATATTAGTATTAAAAAAGCACCATACTACATTCAAAGTTGTAGGCAAATCTTTTCAAATAGACCTGCATGTATTAACGTTCCTCTGATTTTTCTCCCACACCCTTATAACCATGTTGCAGTAAATTTCATCTTGAGCAATTTGTGATGCAAACTATTATGGGTTGTAAAATGTTTTCAGTTTTTGTTGAAATTCCTTTTATTAACAAAATGTTATTAATAACATTTTCTGATTGCGGATTTTTAAGATAATGTACTGCACTTTATTTCACTGATAAATTAATAACATAATTCTTTGCATGTTATCCATTCAATCATTGTAGCAACCTGTTCACTAAAAGTTATGCAGTTCACATTGTTGGAAAAACTACACGAGTTACATTTCGATACAAACCATAAAAAAACATTATTGAAGATAGAAAGTTACCCACAATAACACCAAACTGTAGCTGCCTCATATGAATTTCATTATACAGTCAAAAGAGGCAACAAAATGCTGCGTTCACTTTTCTGTTCTGCTCAACGGTAACCACTTGAATTCTTTAGGAAGACGTGGAAAAAAAAGTGGGGAAGTCAAACAGAGTTCTGTTCTTATTCATGTCTGCCAGAACTGCTGAAACATGGGCTTAAATGTGCACACCATGGCTGGGTGAGTATAGCTTTGACAGAGCTGCCTCCCTCTCTGATCTGGTGTTTCCAAGTCTGTGCTTTCACCAGAGCTTACACCAAGGCCGTCATTACTTCGCAACTAATCACAAACATCCAGCCACACACACACACACACACATGCGGACTAAAGGGAATCCTGAACCTTCCAAATGTATCACCCAACATTGTTGATGGAGAGGCCAAAAAAGCTTGAAGTGGTACTTAAGATTTACTTGAAATAGACGGAAGGCATTCGCTAGTTTTTAATATGGGCAATAATAGCAGAGTGAAGCACCTGTTCTATGTAGGTTTTTTTTATCAGTTCAAACAAACCTATTTATCTATCTCTCAAATTCCTTGTTTGTCTGTACAAACTTGGCAATAAAGCTGATTCTGATTCTACTTCAAGGTTTTACTATTTGAAAGAGAAAAAATTGGTTAACTCAGGGATCATACTAAACATCTTTACCTGCACAGTGGTTATCAAAAAGGTCTTCTTAAAGAGTTCATAAGCAAACCAGCGTCATTTATATGTAACATCTTTGTCAAAGTTGCACTTATTTAGAACTGCTAAAAAGTAACAGGCATATTCACTGCACACCAATGAGTCTTCTATTTACTCAGGCCGGTAAAAACCGATACGCACCAAATACCAACGCAATTCTACCCACAGGGTGGCAAAACTTTTCTGCTGCATATAATAATTAAGTGACAGAAAAAAAGCTCTTTTGGTAAATGGCTTAATGTCTGTGTACCCTCTCTCTAGCACCTCTTTTATTTGTTACAGTCCTCTAATCAAGTTTTTTTAAAAATGTAGCTAACTCTTCAGTCAAGCGAAGTGAATCAAAAGAATAGTTTGTCTTGGTATTTTCACTGGTGTAAGGGGCTGAAGAAGAAGAAGCTGCTATGGTAAACAATTTAGCTTTAAGCACCTTCACATTATTTATTTAATATAAATAAATATTCAAGGACAACACTGTGTGGCCTGCATCATCCTAGCCTGTTTGGTGCTCTGGGCAAACATCCCCCAGCGTGCCATACAACCAAGACCCCCTCCCCTCTTTTATTTCTTTCAATTTTTTTTTACCATCCAAATACATTTAAAACATGTTTTTTTCCTCAAAAATATGTTTTTTTTTCAAAATAATTTTACTTTAGCACCGATATATTTTCTCCTCTTATAAATCCCTGTTGTATTTTCTTATCCAATGGATTTCCCTGAGCCCATTTATTTCCATCTTTCTTTATTACATTCCTTGGTGGCTCTTTTGTCTTTTCTCCCTCAACATGCTGCTGGGAATGTAAAAAGGAACGGGGCAGGACAGAGACAGAGGGGGCGGTCTTTGAAACAGCGTCACCGCCTCAGCTTCTCGGCTATTGGCTGAGGTCAAGCCTTTGGGAAGTAGGGGCTGAGCCTCATTATGGCTGCCTGGTTCTGAAAAGGAGATGCTAGCGGAATCGACTAACGTCTGTCATGTTTTTGCTAAAGAAGTCAGGAGTGTTGTGGATTTGGTGGTAGCGTATGTAGTTTTCTGTATCCCCTTGACTCTAACTGAGGCAATACTTCAGTTTGCCGAAGTGCTCAGAGGCATTCACGTTTACGGCAATAGTGGCTCGAGTGGTAGGTGTTCGTCCTGTAACCAATGGGTTTATCCTGTAACCCCGCTGGGTCCGCGCAAGACACTTCACCCGCTATGCCTGCTGTTGTTTGTCAGAAGGGCCGTTGGCGCCAATTGTATGGCAACCCCACTTTTTTCATTCTACCCCAGAGCAGCTGTGGCTACAATGTAACCTACCACTGTCAGTGTGTGAATGTGTGGATGACTGATGGTAGTGTAAAGTACTTTGGAGTCCTCGGACCTGATCAAAATGCTGTACAAGTGCAGACCATTTACCATTTACAGACCTGCTTTCAAACTAAAAGCATGCCTTGGTGACAAACTGTATTCCCAATCTAACCAGGGGAAACATATTTCAGGAACTTTAACATTAAATTTGCATCTTTAAACATTTCTAATAATACTTCTTGAAAATATTTAGCTATACATTTTTCAGACATAAAGATAGGTAAATACGACCCACATTATTCATATTAATAATCTTTTTAAAGTAACTGTCATTCAAAGATGATTTCTATCATGATTAATAGTTCAGGTTCTCTAAATGTCACTTGACGTATTTTATTCATATTTCATGTATGATTTTAAAATTAAAGCCTCATTAAAGATGTCAATTTAAACATTTTATATATTTTCAAGGGAGTGGCATGTGGCATCAGATCAGAAGGTATCATGATTTTCTGCTTCTCAAACAGTCTATGAAACAGTTAGTTTATAACATGATATGTCAGTTACCAACAATGGCAATTACTCATTCTACAGAACCATGACCTGAGGCTTTTATTACTTTGATAAAAAGTCACTTCAGGATCAGTATTATTTATATTCTGAATTAAGGACTTTATAACCTTTCTACTGCTCAGCAAAGGTACCCCTTGAAGGTTCCCAAAGTTTGTCACAATACAACCAAATTGTTATATGTAGTATCTTGGATTTTTTGTGATACACCAATAAAAGATTGTTAAGCAGAAGAAACTGTTTTTATTTTAAGTATTTTATTTTTTTTTTGACAAATCACAATGACAGTTTGGTGTGCATTTCTATTCAGTCATCTGGGTCAAGAATTTGTGGAGCCACATTATCACTAAAGTTACACTTCAAAGTCGGGTTCAAAGTAAGGGTTATGTTTGTACCAGCACTGTGCATCTAGTGACTGACATTTTTACCAGTTCTCAGTCATTAGATGGGGAGAATCTGCTAAAATTAATTTTCAAATCTTGTTAAAGACTCTTGGGTGGATTTAGGTCAGGACTTTGACTGAGCCATTCTAACACATTAATATACTTTGATCTATATATAGCATTTTGCAATGTCTTGCCATTCCGCCATAAAGGCCCGATTTGTGGACTGCACACCTAGCAGTTGTCTTCTCAACAGATTCTACCTCCTGAGCTGTGGATCTCTGCTCTTCTACTTTGGTACGTTTCTTGCCCATGCTTCCAGTTAAGGTGGAGTTTGGTATAACTGCAGTTGTACCATACTCTTTTCATGTCAGATGATAGATTGAACAGGGCTCCGTGAGATGTTCAAATCTTGAGCTATTTCTTCATAACCTAAGCCTGCTTTAAACTTCTCACCCACTTTCTCTCTGACCTGTCTGCTTTGTTCTTTGGTCAAGATGAGTGTTAGTCTTTCTCCCCTTAAGTTTGTAGCTTATTTGTGTGTTAGTTCAGCTTCCTTTGTGTTAATTATTCATCTTCCCTCAGTCTGTCTGATTGGTCTCCTCCACAGCTGTTCCTACACCTCTGATTTACTCACCTGCATTCAATGTCATTCTTTTCTCTTCCCTCAGTATATAGGCTCACTGGTTTTCATTGTTCTTTGCTGGTTCCTCCCATTACTCTGTCTGTGCTCCCTGTCCTGTTCTCCTTGTGCAAGATCTTTTATTTATTTTATTATTTAACCTCCACTATGAATCGAAAAGTCCTGTCTGCATTTTGGTCCTACTCTCAACATACAAAACATGACAGTGTACTTTTCAAGAAATTCAACTTTCTTGGTATGTTTACAGTTGTACATATAATTTCCCTTCCACTTCACAATCATGCACTGATTGTTATAATGTGCCAATAATGTTTAATACTTTTTCAAGGTACTGTACATGCAGTTTGGGGGAGATTGAATAAAATATTTATCAAAATAGTGTTTGGTACAACAGGACACCCTGCTGATATAGAGTACATCCCCATTCATTCATTCAGTAATTTATACCTTTTATTTCTTTTTAGGTTTTGACTATAGAGGGGCTGGGAGGCCATGAGTGAACATAAGGGTGCTTTTCCACATATTCTTTCTTTGTTTCATTGCAAACCCACTTGAAGTGTTTTTGCTGCTAAAAAGCTTAATCACAGTATCAGTGAAAGCAATAGCACTAGAGTGTTTTATCTTATTTGTTAACAAATTCAGGCTTTTATTTTTTTTAATAAATGGAATAACAAATGAAATCTGGAAATGTAAACTTTATCCATCCAGTGTCTATACCCGCTGGGCCTTGCAGGGTCACTAGGTATCATGAAAAGGGTTGCATTGGTGCAGCCCTTGTTCCATATTTGATTTTTTTCACATTTACCCAGGCATGAAAAAAATCTGACTTTCAGACTTTCTCAACATTGTGAACGAACAATGTAGAAATCTAATTCAGCTTTACAGGACCCTGACCCAAGCCCGAAACAACTTTTCAGGTACAGCCAGCCCAAGATACAAGTAAACCAAGCAACTACTTGTGGCCCCCAAACCAACAGCGCTCACATCATATATGAAATCTGTAAATATTTATGTACCAGTCGCACATTGGCAGTACTCTTGCAGCAAAAAACAGTTCGGAAAGATATTTAAATGTCAAATGAAAATTTGTGAAGTCAGACAGTTTTTTTTAGTAAAATATTTTGTTATTGAACAGATTAGTCTTTTATAAGTAGCCTAACTATTTTTGAAGCTCCACCTTTCTACACGGTCCAGTCACATCAATAGCCAAGGTTAGAACATAATGCTTAAACTATGTCAACACAGTAAAAATTTATACCTTTAACTGTAAAATTCCTGGTAAAGTGTTTAAAAGAACAAAATAAAGACCATGTCACATTCTGTTGGATAATTTCCATCCTGCACTCAACAAGGACATACTTCTGAGCTCTAACTGTCATAACAGAATTAAATCTTATCTTATCTTAGATGTAAAATACATAAATAGGGATGACAAAAAGGGAATAGCCTATTGGTTAGTTGGAAGGCCCCCAAATCAAATTCTGTTTAGGGCCCCATACAGCCTCGGGCCGCCTATGTTTTGAGACTTTTCCCTAATGAATCCTGCAGGATGCCAAAACCTCATGAGTCACGAGCAACCTGTTTTTATCAAAAGCTCCAGCAAACTTTATCTCTTTTCCTCCAACAGATCACACTAAACGGCCGCATGTCTTGCCATTTCTGTTTCCACCGGTCTCACCTTCTCTTTCCTCGCTCTGGGCTTTTCCATCTCCGCTAAATCCTCCGCCTGCTCCGCCTGCTGCTCCAAACTTTGATCCCTCAGCAGCAGCAGCAGAACTGAGGCAAGACAGGAAAACCCTCCGACAACATCCAAAACAAGCCCAGACGTCTGTCGTCCGTTACCCGGTGACGTGTTCTACGAATCAGCTCAAGATCCAGCGAGACGCGCTTGTTATGTTGCGACTTTCCATAGTTTTTCTTGGTGAAAGTTAATCCGCAGTGAATGCGCCATGTTCCCCGCAGCCGATCCTCCCCATAGCGGAATTTTTGCCCGGTGAGAGGCGGGGATCCGGTCGGCTCCATGGCTGCAGCCCTTAGCAAGGTTTCAATTACTCCTCATGACATCAGAGAGGAATTAAGTTACCTGACAGACATTAATGCAAAACAAAGCTGCACAGAGGAATGGTGTTTGTTCGTTAGAAATGAGCTCCACGTGGAGTTCGGTCTTGTTCTGAATAACAGTTCAACTCGCCTGGGTAAAAATCAAACCAAACACAAAGGAAACGGATCTTTTTTATTTTTAAAATAATGACTTCTGTAGGATTCATGTACAGCCTTCTAAAACGACAGGAAGCTTGTTTATGACGTGGTTGTTGGAGCTGTTGGGTAATTGGATTTAATCATCCAGTAAAAATATATAAATGACTTTAGGCTACCTGGGAAATATGTTTTGGAAATAATAATAAAAACTGTTTATTTACTCCTCTTTTCCATACTGAATTGGTGTGTAAAAGAGTATTCCATTGAACTTTTCACATGCACAGTTCGGTTAACCACCCAGGGCGTCATTTACACTTAAGTTCCTGCTGCTTTTTTCATGTCCGTTCAATAAGGAGAGTGTGCCTCCCATGTTGTTGTGTAAGCGCCATAAGAAAATATGGCCCTACACTGTGGACAGCTAATGACCCTCAAATTAGTCTAGTCTATTCTCCTAGTAAATGTAAGGGTTGTTTCACCAGTTTTCAGGAGACTAAACGTTTAAAAATTTCTCATCTAAAATACTTTGACTGGTTAAACCTAAACAGGATTTTACAATAATAAACATAGATTAAAACAATGGTTAAAATCTATGAAAATTACTATTCTACTGTATAATGGAATTTTCTAAGTGGAATTTTCCATGCTTTCAGCATTAGGTACTCCTTAGATAAGAAAATGCATAACAAAGGCCAACATAAGGTCAAAGTTAGACTAAATGTATCTATGCTCACATTCTTTAAAAATTCTGTGCAACCTGTACTCTTTTTGTGAAAACAATAAAAGGAGCATTCTCAGCTTTCTCAAGAAATATTAATAAAATCTCTTCTTTCATTCTTGTGAACCCAGAATTTTGTGTTGTGTTGTTGTATTGGATAATAAAGAAGGGGCTTGCCAGGGGCACAAGGCTGCTGGTTCAACAGGCAACCTTTCTAGCGTCTTGATGGTTTCCCCAAGCATGCATGGTTTTCCCAAATACCTCAGGTCTTATCTCACTTTCCAAAAACATGCATGTTATATTAATTGGTGACTCAAATTCTCATTGTGTGTGTGTGTGTGTGTGTCGTCAAGGTTGTCCATCTTGTTTGTCTCTCTGATGGATTGACAACCTGTCCAGGATGTACACTCACTAAGTCTGTCTGCAACTATGAGCTGAATCGGTCAGTTGGAGGAAATTGCTGATTATGTTACTCATATTATAGGTTTCTATCGTGGGCCTTTGGCCAAATTTTACTGTAATAGTACATGAGCCCAAGTACAAGCTTAATTTGCTTAATGTCCCACCACAATATTCAGTCAGGCTGAGCTTTGGACTTTGATTAGGCCATTATAATACCTTGATTATTTGTCTTGCTTGTTTAGATGTTCTGTTATCAATTTAGTGCCGTGCTTGGGATCATTCTCCTGTCGATTAGCCAATTTGGACAAAGCTTCAGCTGTCAAACAGCTGGCTTTACATTTGACTCATTACTTTAACCTGCAGAGGAGTTCATGGTTCACTGCATGACTGGAAGGTACCAGGTCCTGAGACAGAAAAAAAGCTCCACTCATCAGTCCTCCAGCAAGATGCTTGCCAGTTGGTGCAAAATATTTGTGCTGATATCCTATGTTTGGTTTGTGTCAACCATGGTGCTTTGTATTATTGTCACGCATCTCTACTTTAGTTACCTATCCAGAAAGTGTGTGATCGATTCAAGAGGAAACTTAGCAAACCTAAGCTGTGCTTCCATATTACTTTCAGAGACAACAGCCTTACTCGTGGCAACTCTTCTAAGCAAGCCACACATGTTCAGTCGTTTTCAGTCTCTAATTGTCCTGTCATAAACTTTAACAATTAACATGCTAACTGACCGTGGAGTGAATTTGCTGAGATGCCCACTCCTCTGAAGTTATGGAAAATCTTCCATGTTTGTTTGTTTTGGCAAATAGCATGAAATCTTGAAACAGTTTTCATGCTATTTAATGAGCAGGAACAATTGCTTCTCTGAGGCAAATGCTGTTGTTTTTCCTCTTTGGCACAGACCAGCAAACTGCCCAAAGTCCAATTTAATACATGTGGTCACACTTGCTGATGATCAGATAATATGTGCATTTGATTGGCAGCACTTGGCTCATACATTCCCTTCTAATTCCTATGGAAGTAACACTATACTTCATTTTTCCCACACATCTTTACCATTTTTTTTGCTTCATTTTTGTTTAATAAATAATAAACGTGTGGAAAATTTGTGTTTTCTAGACCTCATGATATAAATAATATTTACAACTTGTGGTGAGCAGATAATTATTTGTGGTGTTTGTGATACATAAAACCTAGAACAGAAATAATGTCCTTTTTTTTGATTAACTAAAAAAAAAACGAAATTAGATTAATTAATGCTACCATGTAATTTTTCAACTTTAGCTGAATTTTTCTTATGTAAAACATGTATTTAAGAATTATGTTCCTAGTATTACCGGATGGCCAAAATACACTATTTGCAAAGGTTAACACAAAATATTGTACAAATTCAACTTAAGTGTGTGCTTAGGAGCTGGGCAACAGAGATACAGCGGCTCTCGAATGTGTGCACACCAGATTATGTAATGTAAAAATTAGGCGATGATAAATCATTTAAAAATCTTTTCCACATATAATGTGACATTTATCCTGTACAGTTCAACAACTATGTGAGTCGAAACATTTTTTTTAAACTGCTATAATCTTGTTGCACAAGTGTGCACACCCTTAAACTAATACTTTGTTAAGGCATTGTATTATTTAGTTTCAGTATTTTGTCTTCTTTAGTTCAGCTGTCATAGCAGAATCATTTGCCTCCTTTAGCTGAAGCCAAAGCTTCCTGAAAGGTTACAAAAAAATCTAGAAGATAAAATTATCTCACTGTAAAAAAGTACCAGCCAGGAGAAGGCTACAAAAAGATCAACAGTGTTATAAATGCACCATGGCACAGTAAAGCAAATCACCAGCAGTAGGGGAAAATATGGGACAACAGGAACATTAAGGAAATCGGAGATTCCTCCAAACTTGATGAATTTACTACATGTGTTTGTTTTACAGTGAAATTCTACTTAATGAATGTCACATTATATGGGGATTTATAATGGTCACCAACACCTTGAATCGTAACAGGAGTGCACACACTCTTAGGAGCTACTGTAAGTTTTCACATTTTTAGACCAACTCTGAACAGTAAGAGAAGCAGACACCAGATCTGTAGGACATGACCACATTACATGAAGTAGCGTTTTAAAAGTTGAGCCAACCTCAAGCTCCATTTTCATCTCAGCAGTCATTTCTGTAATCTTGCTGTTTCAATGCAGGAAAAGCATCAAAGCACATGCATGGATGTCTGCAGGTCCTCTACATTCTATTGAAGACAAAGTTGTACGTTCTCTTCAGGAAAGGAATACATTTCATAAATCCAAGAAAGAGTTTGGCTTAAACTAAGTTCCACAGTCTCCCGAGGATTGATAAAATAAATATATAATAGTGCAATATTTAATAGGTTTTCAGTACTTGATAAAACATAAGACATTGTGAAATACATATTTGCCAGTTGTCATATCAGCAATGTTTGTTTATTTATTTACTTTTTCCAACTAAAACAAAACTTTGTTGAGGGAAATGACTGATGTATGAATAAAACAAAATAAAAGTACATTTATACACCACTGCCCCCTTTTGGTTTGAGGCAAAACAGCATGCAGTTCTGGGCAAAATAGAGTGGCGTGGCGCAGCTTTGCCTTGAACATCATCTGCCTGTAAGTTTTACATGTTCTACTGTTTGTTTGTTTTTTTGTTTGTTTTGAGTTAAAAAGATAAGACATTGTTCTTTTATTATTATTCAGTAATTTTGAAGTAAGAAGTACAACGACTGACTGAGCAATTTTTAAAAAAAAAGTAGATTTAAATAAACATCTAAGATTTAATTTAGCTGAATTCTGAATACAGGTGTTTTCAAGGTTTACCATTAATGGAAGAAATGTAAATCCTTGTCTTTACTTGAGATCTGTCTGGCTTTGAATATGGAACTGTACTGTGAGGACAGAAAATTACTAAAACTGTTGGGGCTTGGGAGTATTGTGCGCCACTAGACCACCAGAGGTCACCCTTCTGCAAGCAGTGTGATCCGGTGACAGGTGTTCCTGATCAGAGTCTGATTGTGCAGGCCTTAGGAGGAGTATTTAGGAGCCAGCCACCAGTCCCTGAAGGACTGTGCTTTGCTTTCCTGCTTCCTACTAGTACTTGTGAGGTGTGGACGGATCTCGAACCCCAGATCTTTACCCCTTCGGACTGCATCCTGACTGCTAATGATTCTCTTGGATTCTCAATTCCTGACTGTTGGCTTCGTTTCTGAACTCATCTAACTTTCTGCCTTCGTTGTTGCAACGAATCACCTTGAATGATGTTCTATTGGACCACCACCTGGTTTGCCTAACTCTCTGCCCCACCAGTAGACTCCCTCCAGCTCAGCTTTTCCCTAAGAAGAAGTAAGCTAGTTTGGACATGTTGAACTATTGGCAGCCTATTTCAATTTAACCAGTACACCTCTCTCTCATAGAGTATCCTGTGCAACCTGAGTTCCTGCCTAAGATTCCCTGACCGGAGAATCCGGTGTAACCAGACCGTGTTCTGTAAAGAAATTTATTTACTACCTTTATTTCTCCTGAGTGTGGTTTTGCATGTGGGTCAAACAAATCACTAAAGATATGACAAAAACAATTGCATCAGAATTTAGTCTAAATAAAAGTGACATAGTAATATTATTGAAAAGCACTAAAAATATTCGCCATTTGCTTCTTTGTTACAATAAAAATCTGTGGCATTTTCTGTTTAATTTATTTCACAATGTTGTTTTTCTGTTTCATACTGAACACTTTACTTCTCTGTTATGATCCCATTCAGTTGACCTCTGCTCTTGTGATATCTGGCTGTGCATTTTGTTTTGTGGCCTTTTTCATTTGTTTGGGTCGAGTCATTCTGAGACACATCTTGTAAAGTCTCACAACTCTGTCCTTTCTCTTTGCTTTCATCGCTGGCCTCCTGACCTTCAGTTTTTCTGCCTGTGGGTGGCGCTGCTCCTCTTCTTTTGCAACACTCTGATCCACTGGAGGAAATTCTGCTTTCACCACAACCACAGTGCAGCTGTTGAACAAAGCAGAAAAAAAAAAAGTTTTATGGCATGTGTGCTTCTCTGGCTACAGGGGCTGTTATCTGTATCTCTTCAACTTTCCAGTTTAAATATGACAGCTACAGACAATGGTCAATTTGTTAAGATTCATATTGAACAATTAAAACATATATTTAGCATGTTAATTGTCAACTCAAAAGGTTTATAGGTTTCAGCTGTCGGTATTTAACTATTAATCGAGTGTTTAACAAACTAGAAGGTCTGTGATACTCTGGTCAGAAGCCAGATCTTTACACAGTGTATTACTGTAGTGGTAGCAGTTACATTGCATTCAGCTGGTTTACATGCTATCTGGTTTAAATGCTAGATTTTGGAAATTATATTTCCAAAAAGGTGTGAAATTCTCAAAAATGCCAGAAAAACTTCAAACGTTTATTGAAACAAATCTAGAAAATGAGCACGTCTTTTAAAGAGTCATTTAAACATGTTTACCAGTGGGCACTAAAGATTTGCACTTATGTAACTTTCTATAAAGACTATGTGCTCATTCTAGCTGAATAGTAAATTTTATCAGATGAGATATGTCTGTGTGGTGGCGTGAGGAGCTCTGATTCTGCAGTCCACCCATTGTAAATCTCCCCAAACTCTTAAGTGGGCTTTGCTTCATGATTCTCTTAAAGTTTCAGTTATTCCTGTTGCTTTGTATCTCGTTTTGCCATACTTTTTCCTTCCACCCGACTTTCCATTAATATGTTCGGCACTCTAAACAGTCAACTTCTTTATCAATGAGCCTTTATGCCCCTGGGGGTGTCAGTCATCTTTTCCAAGATTTTGTAAGCCATAACATAACATTAAAAAAATCCTTAATTGTTACAATGTAATAAGCAAATTTCCAGGAGTCCCTCAGTTTTACTCAGGTACTCCTGAGCCATCGGGGTTATATCAATCATAGCTTTTTAGCTCTGGATTCTGTTTTTGATCTTTATCATTTTTTTTCTACAGTGCTATGCAGTGTTAATGTTCTGTGCAAATATGCAATAATTTATCTGTTTTTCCATAAATAGTCATTTTATAATAAGGTTTGAAAGCAAAGATTGACCATAACCACTTCTTGGGAAGAAAAGATCCTTCAGGATGTTCTTTTCATACCCGGTTTAGACATCTTTACCGTGCACCAATTAATCTACCATTTTAAATTTTCCAGAGTATTGTTACTTATGTATTCTAAAAACTTTTCAGTTTTTTGCCACTCTGGAAGAAAATCCCAGAAAAACATCTGTTACAGGCATCAAATTCTAGGCTCATCATTCGATTGAAACTTTTATCCTGGTAATGAGTATGTACACTTTTTGTGCTTTAAGGGCTTTTTAATAGTACTTGGAGGGACTTTTAAAGTGGTGTAATTAGAGGTAATGATTGCAGATCTTCTATTATTGTCGCATACAGATATAACATACACATAATAAAGCAGTATCTATCTATGCAAATACTGACTTGCTGTCTTCTGTGCAGTCCTGAGGCAGAAAGCAGGATTGAGACACGTGTCCAAGCAGAAGAGCCTGCACTTTGCTCAGTTGTCTCTGTTCAGCCACAGTGTGGAACAGTCTAGGACAGACAGGCAAATGTCAGATGCCATTATATATACCAGGAAAAAAAACAATAGTCCATTAAAACAAGCTGACAAACAGATAACCCTCAAATGTGTGCTACTGTGACATCATGGTAATGTCTAAAGACAACGTCCTGCTAGAGAGTCACTGTGTCTTACATAAGCAGGTGAATGTTTGGACTGCCCTTAGTCTAGTTTTGTATTATGAAACATCTCCCCACATCTGATTTGCTTACGCAGCCACACAAAAAAAGTGAGTGTCCTGTTTTCCCAGAGTCTGGGGTTGCTTTGCAAATAGAAAGGTTCAATGAGATGGTGCATGTGTCCCTACTTCATTATAAATATATACTGAGACTGCACTGCTTGCAAAAGTATTTCTACTCCTCCAACTTTTCTGCTTTGTCATTTTGCAACTACAAACAATAGTACATTTTATTGGGCTTTTTATGTAACGCTTGTAAATCCTACCAAGACACCATCCACCTAAACTGAAAAGCAGGACAAGAAGAGATACCATACCATTTAATCTGACACTTCATAAACCTAGCCTTTATGGCAGGGGAGCAGTGTTGCCAGATTCTGTGAGAGAAACAAGCAATCAGCTCAATGAAAGCAAGCGCAAAAAAGCCCAACAGGCAACCCACCCCACTGTGTAAACTAGAAGCCGCTTGTAAACAGTATAAATGCTTACATTTCTTATGGCATGATACATGAGCAAAAGCAAAATTATGCGAATCGCTTTCCCCAAACAAATGTTTAATAACTTAAATTCTTTGAATAACTTGAATACTCTGATTAAAAGAAAACTGCATTTTGCACAAGTTACAGCAAAATGACAGTAAACACAGTCAACCAAAAACTTTCCTTAAACTCTCTTTAAAAGAAAAGACACACATTTGATATTTTCCCTATATTTTCTTTACATCCTGCAAGTCACTCTCACACTGTCTCATCACTCATTTTCCTTTCATTCTGATCTCTGATCTGGGTGTATTTGGGGTGTGCCGAAGCAACTCGTGTGGGTGCGATAACCAGGAAACTGGGGTGTAGAAAGGATAAACTACCTACCACTCGTGTTTTGCTTTATTTTGGGAAGCTAGGAGATAATCAAAGGGTTTCACTCAGAAAGAAAGCTAAGCCCAAATAAGCAACTTCATGTTCAAAAACAAGCCCAAGAATCTGCAACCCATGACTCACAAGATCAGCAAGCGAAAAAAAAGCCCAAAGTCGCTTATAATAAGCGGACTTGGCAACACGCCAGAAGAGTGAGAAGAAAGCACTTAAAAACTGTTTTAAAGTTTGCCATTTAAGGACAGAATAAATATGTGTAAGAAGATGAAACCAAAATGTAACTGGTGATACTTTTATTCAACAGAGAGGGTGAAGCTGGTCGGAGTTAATAGGAAGATGGATGGAGATAAATACAGGGCAATCCTGGAAGAAAACCTGTTAGACGTGAAAAACACTTGAGAGTTGTGAGATTTCTGTTTGTAAAGGTTTTGAAAACTTTCTTCTTTACCTTCCATTTTACAATGCCCTACTTTGTGCTGCTCTATCACATGCAATCACAATAAAATACACAAATGTCTGTGATTGTAATGAAAACATGGGAAAATAGCCAAGGGGTATAACTTCTTTTTCAGAGCACTGGTTACTGAAATCCCTAAAATATCTGGGATTTACCAATGGCTGAATTTACCTGGCTGTACAGTTGCAGTGATATAGTGTCCCTGGTTCTGTGTTATGGAAGCCATATTTTCTCTGCTGGGGTAGAATCTTGTTCTTACAGTCATCAAGTTCTTTGTATATAATGCAATAATTCATTTCCTCTGTGGAGGGGATACAAATGTCAGGGTGAATATTCAGTTTCAGTAACAGATTTTGCAAAAGTAAACTGATTATGCCTTATGTCTTCAGGATTGAATACCTGTAAAGTTGGTGTACAGCTGAATCCCAGTGCGGGGTTTGGCACGTAAAAGGCTCCCCAGATCATCTCTCCTCTCAGTCGTTGCCTCTGTAGCTGTCTCTGATGCCTTACCATATGTGGAGTTTGTATCATCAATCACTGTAGTAATGGAGGGAGTGGCTGAAGATGCAGCAACGGTGGAGAGGAGGTGTGGATATGATGTTTCCTGGAGTTCTGCAGATGCAGTGGAGTTGATGTCAGAGCAGGAGCTGTTCATGCAGTCCTCTTTGGACTGCGTGGTCTCATATAATGTGGGTGCATGGACGTCAGCAAAGAGCGCCATTTGAGTCTTTTTACACCTGTGAGTCAGAGCAGAGGGAAATATTATGTAAAGGAAGAATTTTCGCACTTCAAAATCAATCTATGCAATAACATTTAAGGTGAGCAATATTTCTGTTGTAAACCTATAATGTAAAGTAAGGCCATACAATATGTTTGTGTCACATCTAACCATTTAAGAAGGCTCTCATGAGCTGACGTTGGCATTGATGTTGTTTGCTGCCATCACCGTCATCATTTTACCTCAAAGAACACCTTGAGAAGCACTCCCAGCCAAAATAACAGCTTAGAGAGACCATCAGTGCAGACCTGGCGCCAAGGGGCGGGCCTGGGGGGCCGGGCCCACCCATTCAGGTATCTGGCCCAGCCCAAAACTGATTACAACCCCCAAATTAAGTCAATAAATTGCAGCTATGTAATGTATTCACCCAAGAAAACCAGCAGATGGTGCTGTAGGCTATTAAATGGGACTTTAGAGGCAGTAAGGAACTTTGACACGATAGTTTGCCAAAATGGTCTTTGGCTGTGTCCAAATTCAGGCGCTGCATCTTTCGAAGGCCGCATTTTAGACCGATTACGTCATAGCGAGGCGACCAAGGCTGTTCAAATTCAAAGGTCCTCTAAATGCGTCCTTCTTTTCCCCAGATTTGAAGGATGAGTCTGGTGTATCGTTCGTGGCCCACCCTATCCAATGATTCATTGCGGGTTGGAGTGGAAACGGAAGTAGTAATGGCAGAGGAGAGAGAGAAACTGTAAATAAAGTTGGATATATTACGTTTTCTGTGAAACTAAATTAACTTTTACAATGTTTTTAGGGGAGAATGTAGCTGTGTAAAACAGTAATATCTGTTTGGTTTACAAAGATATTGTTTAATTGCAAAAGTGCTCGACGTGCGCAGAGATGTCCGCTGCGCTAACAGCCGACTCGCCTCGCCAGCTGTCAGCTGACCGGGCGGTCGAGGCTCGGTAGACAGGGGTTGGAGGCCACTCACCAATGAGTGGAAGCTAAGCACAGATGTATTCGTACTCGTATTCGTAGTCTTCCGCTTTATCCGGGACCGGGTCACGGGGGCAGCAGACTCAGCAGAGACACCCAGACGTCCCTCTCCCCAGACAACTCCTCCGGGGGGAGCCCAAGGCGTTCCCAGGCCAGCTGAGAGACATAGTCGCTCCAGCGTGTCCTGGGCCGTCCCCTGGGCCTCCTCCCGGTGGGACGTGCCTGGAACACCTTCCGAGGAAGGCGTCCAGGAGGCATCCGGTATAGATACCCGAGCCACCTCAACTGGCTCCTCTCGATGTGGAGGAGCAGCGGCTCTACTCCGAGCCCCTCCCGAATGGGTGAGCTCCTCTCCCTGTCTCTAAGGGAGTGCCCGGCCACCCTACGGAGGAAGCTCATTTCAGCCGCTTGTATCCGGGATCTTGTTCTTTCGGTCATGACCCAAAGTTCATGGCCATAGGTGAGGGTAGGAACGTAGACCGACCGGTAAATCGAGAGCTTCGCTTTTCGGCTCAGCTCTCTCTTCACCACATCGGACCGGCACAGTGCCCTCATTACTGCGGCAGCCGCACCGATCCGTCTGTCGATCTCCCGCTCCATTCTTCCATCACTCGTGAACAAGACCCCGAGATACTTGAACTCCTCCACTTGAGGCAGGAACCCCCCTTCAACCTGAAGAGGACAAGCCACCCTTTTCCGGTCGAGTACCATGGCCTCTGACTTGGAGGAGCAGATCTTCATCCCAGCCGCTTCACACTCGGCTGCGAACCGCCCCAGCGCATGCTGTAGGTCTTGGCTAGAGGGGGCCAGCAGGACCACGTCATCCGCAAAAAGAAGAGACGAAATCCACTGGTCCCCAAACCAGACCCCCTCCGGCCCTTGGCTGCATCTAGAAATCCTGTCCATAAAAGTTATGAAAAGGACCGGTGATTAAGGGCAACCCTGCCGGAGTCCAACATGCACCGGGAACAGGTCCGACTTAGTGCCGGCAATGTGGACCAAACTCCTGCTCCGCTCGTACAGGGACCGGATGGCCCCTAAAAAAGGGCCCTTGATTCCATACTCCTGGAGCACCCCCAGGAGGCATCACGAGGGACACAGTCGAATGCTTTATCCAGGTCCACAAAACACATGTGAACCGGTTGGGCAAACTCCCATGAACCCTCGAGTACCCTGTAGAGGGTATAGAGCTGGTCCAGTGTTCCACGGCCGGGACGAAAACCACACTGCTCCTCCTGAAGCCGAGGTTCGACTATCGGCCGGACTCTCCTCTCCAATACCCTGGCGTAGGCCTTACCAGGGAGGCTGAGGAGTGTGATCCCCCTGTAGTTGGAACACACCCTCCAGTCACCCTTCTTATGAAGGGGGACCACCACCCCAGTCTGCCAGTCCAGAGGCACTGTCCCCGACCCCCACGCAATGTTGAAGAGCCGTGTCAACTATGACAGCCCCACAACATCCAGAGATTTGAGGTACTCAGGGCGGATCTCATCCACCCCCGAAGCCTTGCCACCACAGAGGTTTTTAACCACCTCGATGACTTCAGCCTGGGTGATGAAAGAGTCCAACCCCGAGTCCCCAGCCTCTGTTTCCACCAGGGAATGTGTGATGGCAGGATTGAGGAGATCCTCGAAGTACTCCTTCCACCGCCCGATAATGTCCCCAGTCGAGGTCAGCAGCTCCCCACCCCCACTATAAACAGTGTTGGCGAAGCACTGCTTCTCCCTCCTGAGGCGCTGGACGGTTTGCCAGAATCACTTCGAGGCCAACCGGTAGTCCTTCTCCATGGCCTCACCGAACTCCTCCCAGGCCCGAGTTTTTGCCTCTGCCACAGCCCGGGCCGCAGCATGCTTGGCCTCACGTACGAGAACGAGTACGAGTACGAGTAGTATTAGGTTTTTATATCTATGAACATAAAAGTTAATTTAAACATTTTAAATGGCTGATTATTGAGCGAGAATAAAATTAAAACATAATAAACAAGAATATTCTGAAGAAAACAAGCTTATAAGTTATCAGGGATATATAAAGGGGTAAATAAAAACCATGTGCAGTTATTTACAGTGGAGACAGCGGGGTTCACCTTAGGGCTCCATCTTTTTTGCTTCACAGCTCTGTGCTTCACCCTGTCACGGTTGCAAGGCAACATTAGTTACGCTGAGGTAAGGGCGGGTAAAGATGGTGAAGGTTAGACCTGTCACTACCGGATCTGTCCCGGAACCACGATCCGTACCGTCAGATAATTTGTGCATGCACAAACAAAATTACTTCCGGGAAGGGATCTTTTCTCTTATCTGACTTTTTTTTTCTTTTATCTTTTTTTTGGGTGAGATGCTTCTTTTTGTATTTTATTATAATTGTATAAATAGTACATGATTTAAAAGGAATTTAAAAATACAATCAAAAATGGTTCATTTCGATAGACCATTTTGATTGCTCTGAGCATGTGCCATGATTATGTCACAGAGCAAATATTTTAATTTGTTTTAACATTTGATTCTCTCTGTACTGAACACTGCAACAGTGTTGATTAGAGAATGGATCCGTTTGCAGTCTTTCATTACCTGCATTTTTTTTTTCTGGAAAAAGAATCGTTTTCAAAAGTTGTGGATTTTTATTACAGGAAAAAAATAAAACGGATGTCTCCACAAGAGGGACACATCCCTCCTTTGGAAACATTAGAGGGCATATTGAAAGCATAAATACGTTAATGTTAAATTAATGAGTCTAATAAACCACAGTGCTGTTATTATTGGACCTTGATGCAGCATTCGACACTGTTGATCACTCCATTTTATTAGAGCGCATGGAAAACTGGGTCGGCCTTTCTGATACAGCACTCAATTGGTTTAAATCCTACTTGAAGGACAGGGACTTTTTTGTGTCAGTAGGTAACTTTACATCAGAGACCACAAAAATCACATGTGGCGTTCCCCAAGGGTCCATCTTAGGGCCCCTCCTATTCAATATCTACATGCTCCCCATAACTCAGATTTTAATAAACAACAACGTAAGTTATCATAACTATGCAGACGACACACAGCTATACGTTACAATGTCACCAGGTGACTATGAACCCATTCAAACGCTGGGTAAATGCTTAGAAGAAATCCATGCATGGATGGGCCAAAATTTTCTTCAGCTGAATCAAAACAAAACAGAAGTAATAATCTTTGGACCAAAGGAAGAGCGTTTAAAAGTTAGCACACAGCTTCAATTAATACAGCTAGAAAATACCAATCAGGCTCGAAATCTGGGTGTAGTGATGGACTCTGACCTGAACCTTCAGAGGCACATAAAGACAGTAACAAGGTCAGCTTTCTATCACCTACAGAACATCTCTAGCATTTAAGGACTAATGTCTCAGCAGGACCTAGAAAAACTACTTCATGCATTCAACTTTAGAAGAATCAATTACTGCAACGGTGTCTTCACAGGTCTGCCTAAAAAGTCGATCAGACAGCTGCAGTTGATCCAGAACGCTGCTGCCCGCGTCCTCACTAGAACTAAAACTGGAGCACATCACCCCAGTTCTAAAGTCCCTGGCTCCCTATAGCTCAGAGAATAGACTTTAAAATACTTCTGTTAGTCTATAAATCACTGTATGTCTTAGCACCAATATACATTACAGACTTGTTGTCGGTGTATCAACCATCCAGACCTCTCTGGTCTTCTGGCTCAAATCTACTCTGCATACCCAGAACCAGAACCAAAGATGGAAAGCGGGCTTTTAATTCTTATGCTCCACTAATCTGGAATAAACTCCCCGAAAACTGTAAAAGCGGCAAAACCCTAAGTTGCTTTAAATCAAGATTAAAAACTTATTTGTTTAGAGTGGCCTTTGAATGTGTTATCTAAATATTATTAGTTAAGTTTTGAGTCCAACTTTCCTTTCGTTTTTTTATCCATCATTCTATTCTCTTTATTTTTTTAATTACCTCTGTTGTTTGATTTTCTGTATCATTGTAATGTTTTTCCTTATGTACAGCGCCTTGAGTGCCTTGTTGCTGAAAAGCACTATATAAATAAACTTGACTTGACTTAAACAATTTTCTACTAAATTATATTTTTCAAACAAAATAAAGACAATTGTTATGAAGTGAATTATAGCATTGTCTAGGGAAGTAGGTCCTTTTAATAGCAAGATATTATTTAATGTCATAAATATGTTCTATTTAAAGATCTACATTTTAATATCAAAATGTGTATTACATATGTTATATTAAAACTATTTACAGGATATAATATAGCGCCCCGTTATAATTAAGGATGGAAATACTTATTTCCAGTACTATTTAAATGACTAAAGTGCATTCAACAGCAATCTGGAAGTGATTCTGTGTGCGAATGCACAAGTGAGCTTCCGGGACAGATCGGGTAGTGACAAGACCATCCAAATTCACAGCCTATAACTTCCGGCCTTCGCGGTTTTTCTGGCCACCCAGCCTACGTAGACCAGTCCTTCGAAGGATGCAGCCCCTGAATTTAGACAGTACTCAGCACTCAGTTCGTGAGTAAAATTTTTTTTAAATGTTCAGTTTTTTTTTCAAAAACATTTCAACGTCTGACAGGTGCATGTACAGTTACCTTACGGCAGGGATGCTCATTACGTCGATCGCGATCTACTGGTCGATTGCGGAGGCAGTACTGGTCGATCCCAGCATGACGTTAAAAAAATATTTGTCAGCCTATCAAACATCCCATCACTTGATTGACATACAGGGCAACCATTCAGATGACAACTGAATTTTGACCTTTAGGTCACCGCTCATGCTAGTTAGCGAATTACCTTCAGATTTTAAGCCCTTGCTAAAACATATGCTGATCAAAATGAGTGATGGGAGGTGGACTTTTTTTTCACGATGTCATTTTCGAAGTGCGTTTGCCTCATCTGCCAGTCTACCATCGCAATACCAAAGAAGGGAAATGTGGAGCGGCATTTTCGGACTGTTCATGGAAAATATGACATCGACTTTCCGCCGAAAAGCCAGCTGAGAAAGAGAAAGGTGGAGGAACTAAAATCCCAGTTGTCCGGACAGCAGTCATTTTTCACTCAACAAACTTCAAAAGCGAAAGCCGCCACCGAGGCATCTTTCCGGGTGAGTCACGCCAGCGTTAAAAACAACAAGTCCTTCCAAGACGGAGAGATGGTAAAAGAAGCATTCGTTGAAGCAGCTGACTCATTGTTCCAAGACTTTAAAAATAAGGCAGAGATATTATCTTCAATCAAAGCTCTGCAGCTGTAAAGACATACAGTTACACGGCGCTGTGAAGCCATGGCTGAGGATTTAACCCAGCAAATGTGGAAGGACATCGGAGATTGTGAGTGTTTCTCCCTGCAGTTGGACGAATCTACAGATTTAAGCCCAGATGTGCATTTTCATTCGTATGGTGTTTAGTGATCTTAGTGCAAAAGAGGAGCTATTGACAGCACTTCTCATGAAAGAACAGACGCGAGGAGAGGACATTTTTCAGACGTTTAAAAACTTTATCGAGAAAACTCAGCTCCCAGTGTACAAATTGGTGTCTATCACCACAGATGGAGCACCTGCAATGGTTGGACGTGTGAATGGATTTATTACAAAGTGCAGGCAGGACGATGCATTCCCAGACTTCTTGAACTACCACTGCATAATCCACCACCAAGCGTTATGCACTAAAAATGCTCAACATGAAAGAGATCATGGATGTGGCAACGAAGATTGCCTGTTCTATTCGAGCCACATCTCTTCAAAGACGGTTATTCCGTGCACATCTGGAGAAGGCTGACTTCAACCACTCTGAGTTGTTGCTACATACTGATGTGAGATGGCTTAGTCGTGGGAAATTCCTCCAAAGATTTCGAGAACTCTGTCCAGAGATTAAATAGTTTTTCCATGTATCTGGACATGCAGAATACAAGCAACTAAATGATGGTCAATGGCTGGTGGACTTGGCATTTTTAACTGATCTGACAAACTTGTTGAGTGACCTTAACCTTGAGCCGCAAGGAAAAGACAAAACAGTGACCAATATGATTAGCTCAGGTAACACTTTCAAACGAAAGATGCAACATTTAGCCTCAAAGCTGCAGCGCCATAATTTGGAAAATTTCCAGGACCTGGCGTCAGAGCTGGAGACGCAAGGGAAGGCCTGTGAGCAGCTTGACAGTGCACGCTACTTGGAGCAGATGAACAATTGTCTGTCGCTACATTCATGTGCTATCCTTTTCAGGAAGATGCTGAGGTTGATTCAGTCGCATCAAACAGTGCAGCACTGTTTCACTTGAACTCTTCTGGAGAGGAAGATGAGATTTTGACTCTACAAAATGACACAGAGCTGAAGTCGAGAGCTCATGGACAGTTCTGGAACTTACTCACAGAGGAAAAGTACCCCAACATGAGGAAATGTTGTACCTCCTTGACTGCATTATTTGGCTCCAATTATTTATGTGAGTCAGCCTTTTCCTACATGAAGATCATTAAGTCCAAATACCGTTCCACCATAACTGATGAACATTTGGAAATGTGCTTGAGGCTGGCTGTCAGCAGCTACTGTCCGGACTATGCATCCCTGGCTGATTCAATTCAGTGCAAGTCATCAAAGTAAACTCAGGTATATACAAAAAATGTAAATAATTATTTATTATGTGTGTTGTGCAATATTGGCTTATTCAGTAATGCAAGGTACATCAACACACATTGTACATACAAAGAATCCTTAATAAATTTGAAAATAGTTGGTTATTTCATTTGAAAGGCTACATAAAGTTTTATTCACTTATTTATATTAAATAAAAATACTGTTTACTGGGCCCCCCCAATATTAGCCACAGCCTGAATATGCCTGAAGCTAAAAGTGCAGCACCTTAATTTTTTATTCATTGTTAAAGTAAAGCTGTAAAGGTAAAAAATAAAATATGTCCAAGGGACCAATCAATTAAGGTTTCTGTGCCAGCTCAAATCAACAAATTGTTTTGGAATTATAACAGGGCCCAGTGCCCCTGTTATGGGCCCTGTCTAGAACTGCCCATGGTCAAATGTTGCAGATCTTGCTAACATTGCTGGCATTAACTGGGAACATTTTATATAGTTCACTACTTGCTACCTTATATTACCTCCACATTGCATATTGTTTCAAAGTTGTGTCATTGTCTAAGGACATGCAAAGATGATGCTTTAAACAAACACAAGGATGCTAAACTAGCTGGTGTAATACAAATATGGACAACTAAAAGTAAGGGTTTTTCAACCAGGCCAAATTTGACCTTATCAAATGTGGTTGGGTAAATAGTTAAAAAACTAATCTGCTCATTGAAGAACTTTGTTTGTCTGTCCAAATGTTCAACCCAGTTCCTGAAACCTTTCTATCTAGAAATGTAGATCAATATCTCCAAACCAGATATTAGCAGGCCACAGACATATCAAATAAAGAAAGAATATTGTTAAATGTTATCAGTCATTTGGAATCAAACAAATCCTCAATGTCCGAATAATAACAAAATAAATTAACGACTTACATTCCAAACCAGTTTCTCTCAGCACACTGGAGTTGGTGAGAAAAGGTGAAGCACTGCATCTTCAACAGGTTAAAGAAGGTATATCCCACTACATCAGCTATACTGTCATTCGCCTCCCTCAGACAGTTGCGAAACCTTGAACACATAAAGAGTGGTGATATAATGAGAAAATCATCAGTAACTATGCTGGAGCGAGGTCTGCTGATGATGCACCAGACTTTATGTGGGAGAGGGTGGGTTACTTGTTGTCGCAGCTGCAGTGAGACATGGTAAAGATGTTGCTGTTGAAGACGCCAAACTCAGATTGAAAAGACAGGATGGTGTCTTTGCACTGGTCATGCTCCCTGCAGCAGCTGTCTGTGTCTGAAAAAATACCTGCAAGAGTACAAAGTATAAAGAAGGAATGAACCACAGGAGCGGTCCACAGTCTGACTGAAGCTTCGTTTTACTCAGATGAAGTATTCATAAATCTTCCTAAAAGCCTATTTAATGACAAAATAGTTATTGGAGGTGTCACCTACCTGGTAGACTAGAAGAAACTCCAGCACATGCAGAGCCATCGATGAGTGCATGCTGTTATTTATTTATTTTTTTGCACGATTTAACTAACATCCTTTTTTGTTTGTATTCATATGCACATTTTACCTACATAGACAAGCCATATAATTTATTGTAAAATGCAAAAGATTTTATTTTGTCCTTTGAGGCAATTTGGCCACATTGAGTGTTTGTGAATGTTTGGATGAATTAAGTTAAGGCTTTTAGACCTAAGAAGACTTTGCCAACTGTTAAGCATGGTGGTAGAGGTATCATGCTATGGTGCTGCCAGTTCTACTGCTGCATTGCAAAAAGTGGATACAATAAGAAAGGAAAACTACCTTTTTCAACTTCACCACAAATCAGCAGCTAAATGGTTGGCGCTTTAACAAAACCTTTTCTCAACAGGACAGTTACAACTTTTCAGGAAAACATCAAGCTTCTTAAAATGGAGTTTTCTATATTCTGCTGAAAGTGTGTCGAGGCCTTAAACTAAATATTAGTGAAAGATGTTTTATAATGTTGACCCTCTGTGAATTAGAGAAGATCCTCAGTAAATTCAAACTTGTGCTGTTTTTGAAAACATCAGTCATGTGTTGTATTACCATTTAAACCTGGAATACCATTGATGAAAAAAACTCAAAAGTCCAAAATTAAGATAACATCAAGGCCCGGGATACATGTTTCTCACACTTCTCACCAGAGCTAAGTATAGCTGTGTTGCTGAAATCACCTGATGTAATCAGTAGTTTTATGTGATAAGCCTTCATTTTGGGACAATTTTGTGACAATTTCCCTGAATCTCACCACACTCCACTAACCGGTCACTTTAACATGTACAGCTAGGACAGGATCAGACTGCCTTTTGCCTTAAGAAGTGCCTTTATTTCTTGGAGGCAAAGATTCAACAAGGTGACATGATAGCATCACACAGCTGCTACAGATGTGTCTCCTATTCCATCATAACTCAAATGTGTTCTAGTTGACTGAGATCTGGTGACTGCGAAGGCCCTTGGAGGAAAGTAAATTAATTTCCGTGTTTATCTGAGATGGTTTGAGCTTTGTGACATGGTGCATTACCCTGCTGGCAGTAACTATTAGAAGATGGGTACACTGTGGTCGGAAAGGGATGGAAATGGTCAGCAAAAACACTTAGGTAGAATTAGGCATTCAAATCATGCTTAGTTGGCACTAAGGGGCCAAAGTTTGACACAAAAATGCCCCCCACACAATTAAACTACCTCCAGCAGCCTGAATGCAAGGCAGGATGGGCCAGTGCTTTCATATTGTTTACCCCAAATTCTGACTCTTAACATCTGAATGTTGGAGCTGAAACCAAAACTACTTGGACCCAGCAAAGTTTTCTTTCCTCTGTTATATCGCTCAGTAAAAGCTGGTGTGCTCCCCTGCAGCTGTACCAAGTTAGGTTCAGGGTGAACTGTGCTGTGTGTTCAGAGGTAATATTCTGCATACCTTACTACTGTCTGTTATTCCAAACAACTCTGCTTATTCTCCTCTGACCTCTGACATCAACCAGGCATTTTTAACCACACAACTGGCACTGACAGGATATTTTTTCTTCTTCAGAACATTCTCTATAAGCCTGAGACATGTGTGTGAAAATTCCAGAAGATCATCAGTTTCTGAAATACTCCAATACACACGAATGTGTCTGGCACCAACAACTATGCCACATTCAAGTCACTTCTTCCCCCCCGGCCTGGTGCTCTGTTGAGGAAGTCATCTTCACCCAGGCCTAGATGTCTAGTTGCCTAAATGTGTGTGTGTGTATCTGTACATACATACACACAAACACACATATATATATATAATATATAATATTATATATATAATATATATATAGATATATATATATATTATATATATAGAATATATATAATAATATATATATATATATATATATATATATTATATATATAAAATGTATACATATATATGCACTGAGTTGCTACCATGTGATTGGCTGATTAGCAATTTTAATAATTAATGGAACAGTAATAAAGTGGCAAAGTGGTCAATGAGAATGTTTCAACAAACCACTGTTGTATCTCTCAAAATTTACTAAATAAAGCTGACCTAAAATAACACCAACCTTTTGTTAACATAATGGGCCTTGCCTCAGGCCATCTAGCTGTATAGTCTATTCAAATTTGAATAATGTGATTAGGTAAGCTGTACAAATGTCGATCAGTTTTGTTTTTACAGTGCGTGTTTGAAGATGCTTTTTTAGGATTAGACAGAGCATCACTTACCCAAATCTGCATATGATGGCGCTTTGTTGCCAGAGCCGCACCACAAAGTCCCTGGGACAATAAAGCCGCGCTTTACACGCGTATGTATCCGGACCTCTGACCTTTCATCTTCACCTTGATCTCCGAGGCTTCTCACGTGTCTCCCAGTTCTGTGCTCCAGCAGCTTGACAACGCTTGGAGAGACCAGGGAGACGCACTGATCTGCGTCAAACAAAGAATCCAGATTAATTTTTTTTGTCACATGTTTGGAAAATTCTTGCGTTCGCACCCGGCACAGAGAAAGATAGCTCTGGATCAGCGCTGCATCATCACTCCAGGTGCACCCGAGCAGGGTGCGCTCCCCGGACCAGACGCTGTGATACAGACGAAGTGACGCAGCGCTGCCAAGTGAATTCCCCCGGAGAAAACTGACGTGCATTTGGTCGTTTGAAGAAACTTTTGTCCAGCTGCATTGGATAGAGGCTTGCGCGGCTATGCAGCCCAGGAGTGCTGATGTTACAGTGAGAGCTAGAAGAGCAGAGATGTGCGTCATACTGGCGCATCGATGGAGCTGCGGCTGGTTGAAAGAGGGGTTTTCACTTTAAATATGGAGCAAAATGTCGCTTCAGTCTCTGTGAGTTTTTTCATTCATTGGCAGCATCCAGGTCGGTTTTAAATATGAAGAAGAAGAGGAGGCGGAAAAGGAGGAGGGATTTCCTGTGGATTAACAGTTCATCCAGATCAGACACGTGACCTGGCAGTGTAGCCAAACAACTCTCTCTCTCTCTCTCTGCCCCACTTTGACAGCCACAATATCAGAGATGCAAGATACACACAGACACACCCCCACAAGTTTTTAACTGTAAATCTGATTAATGGATTGATCCTGTTTAGACACACCCCTAACAATGAAGATGTGATTAACAAATCTATCTGTATTGATTTACATAAAGACATTTCTGGACTTGGTTTCCTTGCTGTTTTGAATGAACCTCAATATGACAGATATATTGTTGAAGCCTAGAACAGTCACAGTTTTATTGTTAGGCAGCCGCTGACATCTGCTTTGTTTTGCTGCAAATGACAAACTGCATCAATGACCCCCCTCCTCACAGGCTGAGAGCCTGTGTCCAGCTAAACTGGTCAGTTTTTTCCCAGGTAGGTGAGAGGAAAAGCCTTTGACACTCACATATCTGTGACATTATGTGCATTCTGCTAAAACGTATTAGCATAATGCTCTAATCTCTAACAGTTGTAGCAGAGATATGAAATACCTTCAAATAATTTTTGTGTAAAAAATGTATAGCTGTAGATAATTTGAAATAAGCTTAAAGGGCAAATATCCTTTTAACAACTTTTCCCTTTCAATGTGTTCGGGCCCACAAGAGCTATATTCATTTCCATGTTCAAAGTAGAGAAACTTGTGAAAAAATGTAACAGAACGAAAGAAGCCTAAGAGTTATGACATTACATTCAGGACACTGAACAAAATGTCTCACTTTTACACAGTCATTTCACTTTATTTTTGAGGGATTAACTTTAACATAATAATCTAGTCATCAAACATATATTCTGTCAGTCACACCCCTCAGTCACAAGATGTTCCTTACAAGGCCACTATGAGCTTATGCTACAAATAATAAACAAAAAAAACCCCACATTTTCTTAACTGAAAAGCTTTTTACTCTCAATCAACTTGATGGACTGGCTGCTGACCCCAACTAAGCTATCTGTTATAGTCATGGTTTAACCAGTGTTGTGTAATTGTCATTGGATTGTTCCTTACGTTGAAGCTAACATTCAAATTATTTTATAATCTTTGAGCAAAAGTGTTTTCAACACAGAGTGGGTGGGTGATGAGATTTTTACTCTCTTCACCTTTACAAATCTCACCCACTTTTCTGGCATCGTAAGATCTTTGAGGAAAATAAAAATGCTCTCTTGATCCTTTGCTGTGCTTCTGTGTGTAAGCAATCACAGTTCCATTAGGTATAGTACTGTTAAAAAGATCTTTTTTATTTACAATACAGTTTCTATCTCAGTGTTTCTGTGTACAACAATAAACAGAGCTATACATACTATCCATTTACGGTCATGCCTTCCTGTTTTATAGAGCCAGGCTCTAAATGCTCTTTTTATGGAAGCATAGAGCTGCCACCCAAAACATAAAACTATCACCTTTTAACCTCAAAACTTTATTGTTCGTACAATATACGTGTCATATTTATGAAGTTTCATGTTCTTACAATATAAATGTTATATTGTAACAACATGATAATTTATTTTACAACATGAAAATTATATAGTTTGAACAATATGTAAACAGGAGGGCTAGTGAGTTCATCGGTAGAAGGAAGTTAGGAGATAGCCTTAAATGGAAACAGATGACCCCCTGTGGTTACCCCTGAAAGGGAAAAGTCAAAAAACAATAAAGCATTCGTGTTATAACGCAATACCTTTTATCATTAGAACATAATATATATTTACCTTAAAGTTAAGTTTTTAACAGGACAAACAATTGTTTAAAAAATGTCTCATCTACATGAACTGATAAAGTGCTATTTCATGCTTAGATTTAGCAATAGCGAAATATTGCTGGTTTTCTGCCACTTGGACAGTACTGTGATAATCATGCACACTTTGAGAAGTAATTTAAAACACATGGGGCTGTACAGGAGGAAGAATGAAGAATGTTCCAGCTGAGGTGGCAGTATTTCTCACTGATCAACTGGAGGGGCATGGGAGGCTCCATAGATACAAACTACAGCACCTGAGCTGCATTCAGATGGGTCATGTTATCACACATTGATAACATGACCCACCTGACCTACTCTGGGTCACCGTAAGGCATTTACTTAAAAAGGTATCCGGACCCAATTAAGTGTTGAGCAAAGACAAAATTAGCCCACATTAGTGTGGCATGTTGACTCCTATGACAAACTGAAGCTGTTTGTATAAATAGAGTGGTATATTTTTGATGTTTGTAAAATAAATGATCTTGTTCATACAATATAAATATTATTTCAGAAAAATGTGAAACCTTTTAGTATTAATGTGATATTGTTACATTATTTAAATGTGAAAAGTATTGTAAAAACATCGTAAAATACTTTAAAATTTACATAAAAATATATTTTTAGTTCAATAAAAATATTTACATGATATGACTCGATTTTGCTTTTGGTAGGGTGCTAGCTCTACTCTTTTGCACTTTTTTGTTTCCGAAAGTGTTTTTAAACGACTTACCTACATTGAAAAACAATGGAAAAGCCAATTTTGATATTTGTATCATAATGTAAAGTTTTTTATGTCTGCTGACTACAAAAACGATGCTATAGGTCCTTTGAAATTGGTACGTAGTTCATATGTAATCTCACAATATCAATTTGTGGGAAAAAAATACATTAAAAACAGGCCCCTAAGGGCAGAAATGTAAAGATCCCCCTCACCACGCTTATCACTCGAGTTTTTGGTTGTTTTTGTGGGGATTTGGATTCTGACAAATTTCTATAGGTCTTTGGCGCCTTTCTGTTCTTTCTGCATTTTTGCTCATTTCTAAAACGTCTTTATTATTTTTCTGTCGTCAGTGTGTCTCCTATCTCGGCCTATTTTAAATTGTCTTGTGATAAGTGTATGGTTATTTTGTTTTGACCTTTTTTTTTTATTATAACTTTTTTTTATATTAAACAAGTAAAAGCCACACTGTGTACACACAGTAAAAAAAGCTTGTCATATGTATTTGAGAGCAGGGAGGTGTCATAACGTTTGTTTACTGACTTTCAGTATGGCAACAAATACGGAGACAGAACAGCAGTTTCAACAGTTTATTTGTAAAACAATCACAATTAGACTTAACATGGACTGGATCGGATAGAGTTTGGCAGGAGGAGTAGCCTGGAGATTCACAGTGCTGATGTTCTCTTTTTGTGACCCTTCAGCTGAGCATGTGGTGTTGAAGGGTGGAAAGGCAGGTGAGCAATTGTTTGGTGTTTCCACAAAGTGATCGCAGAGCTGTGGGGCTGGAGGTAGGAAAGGAAGGGAGACTCACAGATGAAGTGGCAGGGAGTTGTTTACAAAACTCGCCGGAGCATGAATACAGAGAACAGGAGCTTGGAATCCAGGGTACTGTCACAGAATGATCAGATTTGCAAAGCAGGACAAGAAACTCAATTAGAGCAGGTTTTTAGGAAATGCAGAGAACTGCAGAACACAGTCAGGTTACCACGCTGGCAGAGACAATGACCTGACGCCTCCCTCTAGGTTCTAGCTCCTTATGAAGCTTCAGTGATTGGGTTCAGAGAAGAAACACCTGTAGCAGCTACACCCGTCAGTCACACCCTGCAGGAGAGAGAAAACACAGCACAAACACAAAACCTGCACACAGCCACAGTGGGTATGACAGGAGGTACATACCATGCAGTTTAAAAGAGCGAAAAAATGAAAACTAATTAATAAATTAATTACAATTAATAAATAAAATAGAATAAGAGATATTTCAACAATGGTACAAATAAGGGTACTAATCATGTAGTAATAAAACACTATTATTAACGTAAAAATTAAACCAAAGTGGGCCCAGATGGTGTCAAGTTGGGTGCCATGATGTCTTTAAGTCTAAATAATGGTTTCTATAGTCACTTGCTGGAAACATCAGTATTCAATTTGTGACAAATATAGATCCCATTTTAGATGATACTCTTCTACTTTATTAACCAGACTATAGGGCAACCTCTCAGGGGCAGGTGTTTGCCACAAGAACAATATGGGTGACATGTTCCAACATAATTACATCTGGAGACCACTCTTCAAGTGGACGAAAAGAAGGTGTAGTGTGGTAGGGTCACTCAAAATAATCAAAGTAAGAGAAAATATATTAAAAATAAAAACATTTAGGCCAATAACTGTTTATACATTGGTGCAGCTCCAGAGTACAAGTATCATAGTGCCAGTTACACCATGACACCTTCAGCACTTTGACTTATATCGAGACCAACTCTATACAGCCTAGAAGAGTTCAAGTAAATTCAATTTAAGATTTGGTTTTGAATCAACCTAATATGCGGGTTCCTGGACATTTTTTCCAATTTCTTAGTATTTTGCAGAATTTTGTTTCTGAGATTTTAACTCCTAAAGGCTCCCGCATAGTCTGGCGTACTGTAAGTGGCACTCTTATAGCACAGATGTTTAAGGTGTCATAGTCAAGTGCACCTATTTACAACATTTCTTGTGAAAAAATTCTACATTTCCCACACTTTCTGCCATGGTGTTATGCATGAGAAGCAAGAGGTAATTTGCCTAGTAGCTTTGGATAAACAAAAAGAAAAGAAGGTGGTATATAAAGCCGTTAAAACAGACTAGGGACAAAGAAGGGGAATACATGAGTCAGTTTGGCGCAGAGTGGCAGTGACACTGTGTGTCTTCGCGACCTGTTGCTTGGAGCAGTGTGTCACATGCAGTTTATTGTGTGACACTTCACTGCCGTCGTCGACCTCCAAGGCTTCTGTGCCTCAGATCTCCAGGCTCTGTCTTGGCCTGAACTCTGTGCCTCCTCAGGATGACCTCCTGGTTGCCTTTCTAGTTTATTGATAAATTCTCCACCCTGCCTCTGTATTTAAACTCTCTAGTTTTCATTGCTCGCCATGGGATCCTACTGTTTATCATGCCCAGTCTGTGATCACTATTTGTCATGCATTGTTAACTACCTCCTCCATGTCTCTGCCAGCCTGTTCCATGTCCTATGTCTCCATGTGAGTTTGCCAGTTCAGTTGTGTCATTATTAAATACTTTCAACTCACCATGCAGCTCCCTCGCTCCTGTTTGGACGTTGGTCCAGCTGAACACCCCACAATGACACTCCACCCGATTATCCAATGAGATAGCAGCCATAGGGAAGTAACCGTCCACATTTTTTAAAAAATTTTGCATTTCAAAGTTTTTTTTCTGTTTGTTTTTTTATTCGTCGACATATCCCGTTTGTCTTTTTTCAGTTTTTTTCTTCCTGGTTGAACAAATGTCCCACAATCTTGAATTTATAATAATCTTTTTGTGACTAAATGTTATTTTGCATCTCTTAATCCATTTGCACTACTTTGAATTTACTGTAAGTTTGTGTTTTTTTTCTTATACATCCTCTCTTTTTGTGATTATTTTCCACAACTTGTCATTTTACGTCTTTTTTTTCCATTTGCACTTAAACCGCTCTTTATGAAAAGTTTCTTGGTTCTATACAGCAGGTTTTCACATGCATACTAATGATTTTTTCTTCATATTTTGTGTCTCTGCAGCTCTCAATTTGATTTTGCATATAGTTTTTGCTCTTATCAATTGATGTGCTGATTAATCTTAATATGTAGTTTCATATAATTATAATTATTAACATATGCGCAAATTAGCTTGGTATGATCAAGTGTTTCTAGAGGGTCGATACCTGAATTTATTTTACAGCTGTTTCAAGGTCAGACAGAGTAAATCAGGCATGTGACCTTTAACCCACTTGGAGAGAAAATTCATTATCTAGAAAAGTCAAAGTCCACTCGATTCGCATCTGCGTGTCTGCATGAGCTGATTGGATCAGAGCTCGCCTGATTCAGGCAAAGTTTATGCCATGTCACAGAATAAAAAAAACACTGGTCCAAATCAAGTGCCATTGTCTCTTTATTCATTAGCCACATGTATGCAAACAACATAGCCTCATACATGCATCAGCAGCAATACAGAGAGAAAAGGTAAATGAGCAGCTGGAAACTTTTCACCTGACATTAAAATACTGAGTTAGATCAGAACAGGAATTTTCATTACCTTGAGCACTACAGGGTCAAATTTAGTTCTATAATCATTTCATGGAGAAGTACACTATATTGCCAAAAGTATTGGGTCACACCACCAATTCAATGAATTCCAGTGTTCCAACCACTTCCATGGCTGCAGGTTTATAACGTTTGGTGTGGAGAAGCTGACTGGGCTGCTCAGCATCCTGACCTCAATCTTCTTGAACACCTTTGGGATGAATTAGAGCGGAGGCTGCAATTTTGGTTTTCTAACTATGAACACACTCATTAACCTTGTGGAAGATGTTTACAGAACAGTTAAAGTTGCTATTGCTGACAATGGTGGGTCCATCAACAAATTGGACATTAAAGATTAAGAATAGGATGTCATCAAGGTCATGTACATGTAAAGGTACACAGACAAATCCTTTTGGTAATATAGTGGATCAGGCAGAAGCGTTAATTTTCTCTTTTGAATTTCTTCAGGAGAAATGCAGACTGTAGCACATGCACACATAAAGGTGAGCTGCATGGAACCAAAAGCATTTCATTTAGACAACACAACTTTCTTGATGCATGTTTGGTTGGCACAATAACAATAATGTAACTATATATAGTATATAGTTACATTATATATACATAGTATATATATGTATATATATAGTATATATATATATATATATATACAATATATATTTAAATTTTGACAATGCAATCACCAGAGTATCATTACACATCCACCAATACAATAAGACTAGGTATATCAGGATAGCTGACCTCTTCACCCAGCAATGACGTGGTCACTCCTATGACATGATGGGGTGAGAAAAGGTCAGACAGAGAACCGGGAATTCCCTCAATTGAGCCTGAGGATCTGTGCACACTTTAATACAACATTCTCACCTGATAACAGCGATAACAAAGACTTTATCTTCCCCATGAATTATGATAAACACTCAGTTCAGAGGCTCATTTATCATGTTATGCAGAAGATATGATAAACTTCCTGGATCAGTTTAGGAGGGTTGTGTGGGTGGGTAAATGGGGTTACTTTAGATAGACATCCATGTTTGTCACAAGAAATGTACAATTCACATTGTAGGTCCTGCCCCCAAAACTACATACAAACACATGAAGGAATTGGTCTACCTTTATAAACTGAAAATCAACATTTACCAGGGAAATTAGAAAGTAAAGGAGCTGATTAGTGAATCATTTAAGGATAATTTAATCCTCAAACTGGATGGTGTTGTCATTAAGCAGAACATGCCAGTGCTCAATCTTCTTGTCTTTGTTCTTGAGGCATTCGTACCAGTGTTTCAAACACTCTCCTTTAGCTTGGATTCCTAACTGACATCCTCCTGAAGAAAGATAGGAAAAGAAGAATAATATAGAAAGTACTTTTTAAATTTTATGCTTTAAAGAAATGCTTCTATTCATTACACAAGGCTCTTGAATCACAACCAAAAAGTAGCTTTTTTTGATAATTTTTTTTGCAGCAAAAGTGGCCTCCATTTTTGTTACTTTTCAAAAATAGGCAAACAGGAAGTGGGGTGGAGAGGTGGGGAAGACATGCAGCATAGGTCTCTGTGGTTGGGACTTGAACCTGGGACAGCTGCGTTGAGGACTGAGGCCTCCGTATATGGGTCGTGCGCTGTACCACTACACTACTCCCAGGAAAAAGCTTTTTACAGAGAAGCATGGTTGTAACTCACAAAAATGTTCTAAGGCCTTGAAAATAAAGCTAAATGGATCACAAAGACAATATGCTGTCATGATAAAAAATGTTATAAATGATAAAAAAGAAGGTTCTACTCACTATCATTATTAGTTTCACAGTGTTTTGTCAGCATTCATATCCACGTACATTTTTTGCAATTTTCATGTTACAACTAGAAATGTCAATATAAATGAAAACTCTGACCAGTTTCTGTGTCCCTACTACAGAAGAGCATCTCCACAGTGTGATGCTGCCCCCGCCGTATTTCACCATAGGGATGGTTTGTTCAGGTTGATGTGCAGTATTAATTTTCTGGTGTCTTTTGCAAGTAGGCAAAAAGGTTTGTTTTGTCTCATCTGACCAGAGCACCCTGTCACTAATGATATTCTTATAGCCTCAGATAATAGACTTGTGTTTGTATTTGTCCTACTAGATCTCAGTGCTGCATTTGATACAGTTGATCACAGTATTCTCTTATACAAGGACGGACATGCAGTGGGAATGGAGGGAACAGCACTACGCTGGTTTAGATTATATTTGTTCAACATATTCCAGTTAGCTCATGTTAATGATAAATCTTCCTCATACACCACTATTGCGTTGGAGTACCGCAGGTATTCCTTCTTTGGCCAGTTGACTTTACTATGTATGTGCTACCGCTTAAAGTAATCAGACAGCACTGGATACATTTCCTTTGTTTATAATCCTTTCCTTTGTCTATATTTATCTATGATTCCTGATGAATCCAATCAGTTAGGAAGACAATAACCATGTCTTGAGAACAGAAAATCCTGGACAGCTTATAATTTTCAGACAGAAGTTGTCGTCTTCTGACAAGACCCTTTAAAAGGCGAACTGCTTAGTTAGACACTTAATCTTTTGATACAGTCAACCATAATATTCTCTTAAAAAGGCTGGAATATGCTGTAGGGATCAGGGGAACAGCGCTAGGCTGGTTTAAATCTCACAAACTGGAATCTGTCTGACAGATTCCAGTTTGTTCATGTAAATGATAAATCATCTTTAAACTCCAGCGTTAATTGTGGAGTACCACAGGGTTCAGTACTTGGGCCAATTCTCTTTACTATATATATGCTTCCAATAGGTCAAATTATCAGGCAGCATAGAATAAATTTTCACTGTTACGCTGATGACACTCAGCTTTACTTATCCATAAATCCTGATGAGCCCAACCAGTTAGATAGACTACAAGCATGTCTTGAAGACATCAAAACTTGGATGACTTTAAATTTTCTGCTTCTAAATCCAGACAAGACAGAAGTTGTCTTTGGACCGGAGTCTTTAAAAAAGAAACTGCTTAGTCAATCACCTAACCTGGATGGCATTAAATTGACCTCCGATAATAAAGTAAAAAACCTTGGTGTTATTTTTGACTAGGACATGTCATTTAAATCCCATATTAAACAGGTTTCTAGGATTTCCTTCTTTCACCTCCGGAACATTGCCAAAATTAGAAATATCCTATCCAGGAGTGACGCTGAAAAACTAGTCCATGCATTTGTTACTTCAAGGCTGGACTATTGTAATTCTTTACTATCAGGATGTCCACAAAATGCAGTTAAAAGCCTTCAGCTGATTCAAAATGCTGCAGCAAGAGTTCTGATGAAAATTAAAAATCATATATCTGATCATATTTCTCCTATTTTAGCTTCCCTTCATTGGGTCCCTGTTAAATCCAGAATAGAATTTAAAATTCTCCTCCTCACATACTCGTACTCGTACTCGTCGTCTTCCGCTTTATCCGGGACCGGGTCCTGGGCCGTCCCCTGGGCCTCCTCCCGGTGGGACGTGCCTGGAACACCTCCCGAGGAAGGCATCCAGGAGGCATCCGGTATAGATGCCCGAGCCACCTCAACTGGCTTCTCTCGATGTGGAGGAGCAGCAGCTCTACTCCGAGCCCCTCCCGAATGGCCGAGCTCCTCACCCTATCTCTAAGGGAGTGCCCGGCCACCCTACGGAGGACGCTCATTTCAGCCGCTTGTATCCGGGATCTCGTTCTTTCGGCCATGACCCAAAGTTCATGGCCATAGGTGAGGCTAGGAACGTAGACCGACTGGTAAATCGAGAGCTACGCTTTTCATCTCAGCTCTCTCTTCACCACAAGGGACCGCCACAGTGACCTCATTACTGCAGCAGCCGCACAGATCCGTCTGTCGATCTCCCGCTCCATAAATGGCCCCCGATTCTGCTCCTCTTGAAGCCGAGATTCGACTATCGGCCGCGCTCACCTCTCCAATATCCTGGCATAGGCCTTACCAGGGAAGCTGAGGAGTGTGATCCCCTGTAGTTGGAACACACCCTCCGGTCACCCTTCTTATGAAGGGGGACCACCGCCCCAGCCTGCCAGTCCAGAGGCACTGTCCCCGACCGCCACGCAATGTTGAAGAGCCGTGTCAACCATGACAGCCCCACAACATCCAGAGATTTGAGGTACTCAGGGCGGATCTCATCCACCCCCAAAGCCTTGCCACCGCGGAGCTTTTTAACCACCTCGGTGACTTCAGCCTGGGTGATGAAAGAGTCCAACCCCGAGTCCCCAGCCTCTGTTTCCACCAGGGCATGCCTGTAAAGCCTTTAATGATGTAGGTCCATCATACATCAGAGATCTGATTGTTCCATATGTTCCTAACAGGGCACTTCGTTCTCAGACTGCAGGTTTACTGGTGGTTCCTAGAGTCTCCAGAAGTAGAATGGGAGGCAGATCCCTTAGTTCTCAGGCTCCTCTCCTGTGGAACCAGCTCACGGTTTTGGTCCGTGAGGCAGACCCCTATCTACTTTTAAGGCTAGGCTTAAAACTTTCCGTTTTGATAAAGCTTATAGTTAGAGTGGCTTAGTTTATCAGGGAGGGAGCCTTCCTCCCTCCCTGTTGGATGGAGTAAGGGGGAGTCAGGTTTAGCCTAAACCGGCTCAGTTATGGTTGAGGTGCAAACACACCCTCCATTTCTGCTACCTGTATGACCCCTTCTCTTTTCCGATGTTTTAATCAGTCTGACAAAGAGAAGTATCCCTATCCTTGTGGTTTTTAGCATAACAATGACCATCAGTGGGACCCTTTGTGGGGTGCCTTGAGACGATATTGTTGTAAATAAGCACCTGAACTGAAACTATCTGTGTAGTTATGCTGCTATAGGCTTAGGCTGCTGGAGGACATAATGACCACTTTCACCCTCTTCACTACATTCTCACACTACTCTCCAATTTTGCATTATTTGCTGTTATTTCAGCTTTTTACTTTGTTCTCTCTTTTCTCTTCCTAGAAGCTACACCTGGCCTGACTCTGTGTCTACCTGTGACACCTTTCTGGAGAGGGGCATCGTCCGAGCTTCTGCTGGCAACAACTTAATGCTCACCCTCTACCGATGATCCACATGGCCCTGTCTTTTAGTGTTTAACCCTTTCTCTCTCCTTGGCATGGCGATTGACTGAGCTTTTACTGTGACTAACTCTATGTGCTCTCTTTCAGACTCTAACCTTGAAAACTGGCTCAGAGTTTATCTGTTCCTTCTTTCTAGGTGAAACGACTAAAGGAGCTACATCCATTAACATTTACTTTTCCCTCCCATAGGTGGACAGGTCGCCAGTCCATCGCAGGGCAACACACAAACACCTAAGGGTAATTTAGAAAGACCAATTAACCTAACAGGCATGCCTTTGGACTGCGGGAGGAAGCCAGAGTACCCGGTGAGAACCCACGCATGCGCGGGGAGAACATGCTAACTTCATGCTGTTGGACCATTTGTTTGCTGCTATATACCCCAGTATGGTCTGCTACCACAACTCCCAGCAGGCATTGCAGCTGGTAGGAAGGGACGTCGCAGCTCTGATGTCACAGTAGACTATATAAGGAATATGAGGCCTCTCCCCTTTGCTTTTCCCCGCTGGAAACCGAGACCGGTTACCACACAACGGAGGCACGCATCCTTCTGGAAAAGAAACTCACATGTGGGTTTTCATTCCTTCTCTCCACTGGCCAAACTCATGAAAACAAGTTTCTGGGATAAGAAGCCCAGAAGAATTTACTTTACCGATCGAAGACGTGGATCTAACACGTAACCAAGCAAAACCCACTGAGGTTTTCCAAGGAGACGAAATTTTCCTCCTTGTTTTTGTTCCAGTCGACTGCTGACGATCCGTCATTTTTTTCCCCTTTTGCCAAAGGAGGAAGGCCAACCGTCTTTGAGTTTGTTACGGATGTGTAACAACACCCCCCGCTCCCCCCTCTGCTCCACAGAAGACGACACCAAGTAATCCAATTTTGTTTTATTTCTCTTAGAAACAGCTTGGGCAGGATAGAGTAGGATTTTAGGGCGATTTAGAATCGCCACTTATAGTCCAATGTGTTCTGCGTTGTATGTGCATGCAATGTCTTATTGAAAATTTGATTGCTGTTGGACTCTGAAAGCTGCCGCGCTTTGAAGCTGTGCGTGTCTAACTGTGTTTGTACACCTGAGCGCAGACTCACAATGCCGGAAGACCCCTGGCCAGGAGTCGAACCCAGGACCTTCTTGCTGCAAGGCAACAGTGCTACCAACTGCACCACCGTGTAGCCCATAAAATAAATATAAATAAATAATAATAAAAATAGATTTTTTATTCACAAAACTTTTTAAAAACCATCATAATTTGCTTTCTATTTTAGGATAACAACACTTTGTGTTGATCTATGACATAAAGTCCCCATAAAATACATTGAATTTTTGTTCAACATAAAATTCAACACAACAAAATGTGGAAAGGTTAAAGGTGTGTGAATACTTGTGCAAGTATAGGGTGTTTATAAGGTCATTTATCAAGTCCACATCTGTGTTGCGCTAATGAATTTGTTTTAAATGCTGTGTTGGTCTGACCACTGAAAGCATGAAGCATAATAAAATTTACTTAGAGAGGCTCAGGCAAGTAAAAAACATATAAACAAGCCTTTCTCCATCTGTTTTGGTCAGACTAATCTTACTAGTTTTAAAAGAAATGTCCTAAAGATTTCAGGAAAACGCTGAATGTGAGAACTGTAAGTATCTCGTTAAAAAGGCTACCATTAATACATCAGGATAAACTGTGTGAGATTGGTATTTCATGTACCAATCCATGTCAAAGTGAAGTGATAAGTAAAAATATCTCAGCCAAACATCAAGGCAGACAAAATCAGACTTTCAGACATTGCATCATATATAAATAACTCGATATAAAGGTTAAAGGGAGTTGATGAGGAAATACAGAATGTTTGCAAACCAAGATCTAGACTTACCAATGAAATCGTTGGATTTTCCCATATCATAGTCCCAGACTGATATGTCAAGAGTTTTCTTGGCGAGGTCAGCATGCTTAATTTCATAGCTGAACTCCTGAAACACAGTGAAGATACCATAGTTTTGTACAGTTAAATCAGAGAGAGTCTGTCTGTGTTGTGCTAGTTCAGAAACAACTGACCTCGTTAAACTCTGGGTTAAGGGTCTTCTTTTTTATCTGCGTCTTGTTTTTGGCTTTCTTTCCCATATCAGGCCTCAGATATCTACAGCACAAAGAAGCGGAAAATTCTGGACATTTTAATTCACCTGTTTGTTGTTTAGAGTGATTAATCAAATTGTATATAGCCTTTAAAAAACACACTGAATATCAAAGAAGATTTTAAAGCAACACAGTAAATTCCAATCTAATCAGATATATTTGGTAAAGGTGGATGAAAGGAGAACATACATTTTGACAAAGGGATCGGAATACCCGTTGGAGTCCATGGCAGCCAGGTGAGCACAGCGGATCACGCCCACAATCAGACGACTTTGCTGACTGTTGTACATCAGAGATATCAGGATGCGCCCCCTCTCCTCTGAGTCCTCACCTTCATTCAGCTGCACATACACACAGACATGCATTACACATTCAGCAAATGAATGCATATTTATCTTAATATTCCTTTGTCCTGAGCCCATGTCTGGATAGATTATCGGCTGTTATCCTCCAATGGAGGAAAGCGTACATGTCCAGTACTGTAACAACTCAAAGTGATGATGATAGCTTGTCTACACATTTTTCTCTGAGACTGAAATGCCATAATACATACAGTATGATGCTACTGTCCTAACCTCATTATACAACGACTGTCAGTTCTTGGATATCAGTCATGTGAAGTGGGTGTTAACGTTAATGTATTGTACTGGCTTTTTATGTGTTAGAGTGCACGTTCATCAAGAGCAAAGGGAAATGATACATAGTTTTCCAAAGTTTTTATACATGAAAAAACTGGAAAGTGTGGTGTGCATTTGTAATCAACTCCTCTGAGTCAATACTTGAATTATCTTTCTTTCCACTTGCAGCTGTAGGTGTTTGGGGTATGACTCTACCAGCTTAGTTAAGTAGAGACTGTAATGTTTGCCCATTGTTCTGTGAAAAATAGCTCAATCTCAGCTAGGCTGGATGGAGAGGTTCTGTGAACAGCTGAGTCTTGCTACAGAATATAGTTTGATTCGTAACCATTCTGTTATTGTTCTGGGCTGCTGAAAAGTGAACCAACGCCACAGTTCTGTCACAAGTCTTCTTCAGCCATTAACAGGTTTTTTTCTAAGGATGCCTGGTATTTGGTTTTTGTCTCCCAGAAAAATGGCATGTTCAGGGTGATGTGCAGAGTTGGTGTTTCGCTATGAATAAAATTTTAAATGAAGGTCAGAACACCTTCTTCTACATGTTGTTGGACCCCTTACATGGCTAATGTGAAACTGCAAACAAGACTTCTTCATATAGACTTCATTTGTAGAGTTGATGACTAATAGCCTTTCTGGCAACACATTCTCCCATCTGAGCTGTGGGTCTCTAAAGCTTTTCCAGAGTTATCATGATCCTTTTGGCTCCTTTACTGAGTAACCCCTTGCATGTTCGCCGTCGTGCCATACTCTTCTCATTTTCGGATGACAAGAGAAAAACAAAACAACTGCAGAGATATCATGTTGCACGAAAATCCAGATATACTCAAAATTCAAGGCGCTTTTAAAATCTTTTTTCTCAGCAGCAAATTAGCATTTCTTCCTCTCTGTGGAAACATGTAGCAGTTCAAGGTTCCTAGATTTGACATATGCACAGCCACACAACAAAACAATATCTGGAGGACAGATGAATGTAACATCTGATGCAGAATTGGGAATGTAGGTTGTGGATCACTTTTTTTCGGTGAATCTGTTTCGAAAGTTGAGTATCCAGCCGTGCACTCCTACTTGACAGAACAGGGTAATGAGATTACAATCGGAACTGACAACTGAAGCTGAAAACACATCGGCAATGCCGTGTGTTATGTGATGCACATCAAGCGCCAGCCCCAGCCTTTAATTGCACTGCCCACCTTAGGACCAAAAAGAAATGCTAAAGACATTATGTCGACTTTAATTTAGTCTCCTATTAACGTTGTATATTTAGAATCAAAATACTGAAATAATCATATAAATATATCTTATTTGTACAGATGTATGTAAAGAAGCTATCTAATCTAAATAGAGTAGAATAGAAATAGAAAAATATAGCCCTTGCTTTTTGTGTTTTACTGAGAGCCTAGCATCTTTATAGTATTACAACATCTATACATCAAGGTACACAGCAGGTGCTAGATTACATCAGCAGGTGGCAGGTTTATACCATTCAGTGGGATTCCCTTTCAGCTGAAGGCTGTAAACTATTTTAAAACACTCCTTGGACATATACCACTGAAATTCTGCGACTAAACTTTGATGTCGCAATATTTTTCTTTACACAGTAATGTTCCAAGAGCCGAGGAGAGAGGTTATGAGAACTGTGACGTTGAAGCAGGAAGTAAGACAATGACTGATCTAGTGTTTCTCCAGTAGTAGTCTCAAGAAAAATCAGTGGGGAACAACCTGTCGAAGGTGTGGTGGGTTCTAATTGGCACATCATACAACTGCTGTGTGTTCTGGCTATTAGAACATCTTTCACAAGGTTTGAAAGTGGCTTTGCAAAAAAGAAAAAATATTTGATCACACACAAAGTTCAGTAGTATTATGTTATTCCTGTGTTTGTTAATTATGGCCTTTTAGGGTTGGTTAACAAGTCACCATAATATTTAAAACAATGGCAAAAAGAGTGATAATTGTGTAGGACTTACATCATCTTCATAAAGCGCCATGCCACGAATTGATCCTCCAACAGCCTTCTTCACCTGTAAGTAAACCAAACCATTTATCATAATTGGATGGATGGATGGATGGATGGATGGATGGATGGATGGAGTTTAGAATTTATTTAAAATGGCTTACTGGTTTTCTATAACAGCAAACTGGGTCAAATACCCATCCATATTGGATTTTATCACACTGTAAGAGTAGTGAATGTTACCCTTTGGCTTACCGGGATCACTCTCTCCAAACAAACATTGAAACTCTTCTTTTGGTCAAACTTCAGTTTCTTTAGTGCAACCCGTGTCTCTCCAATGAATTCATTATGTCCAAACTTGTCCTCATCGCTCACTGATAGCCTGAGGGAAGATAAGGATGAGCTCTAAAAATCTTTGGAATTCAAAGCTGATTTCACAGTATCGAAGGTAAAGTTGATTAACGGTACCTGAGTGTTTTGCGTTGCATTTCCTCATCGGTGATGCCGTGGTAGATCAGTGTCTCGTTCCACACAGGATTCAGGGTGTTTTTGAGCGTCTTGGTGCGAAGCTTGTTGGACTTAGAACAGGACAAACACAATCTTTTAAGAAAGGAGCAAGAAAGCTAAGAAACCACAATGTCAGTATAATAAAATTAAAAAGCAAACTTGATGTTTTTGCTTGTGAAAGAGTTTAACCACATTTATTTTATACTTGAACTTTAACTGTTTAATTTGTTGCAATAAGTATGTTAGAAATGACATAAATACCTTACTGGCTCCAGGTAGCAAATGTAGCTTAACATATGGATCTGCGAGTCCATTAGAATCCATTGGTTTCAAACCCTAAAAGCAAAAATGAAAAATGAGAGACTAGAGCTTAGATTAAATTAGGTCATTTTCTCCGGTAGCCCTTTGCCTTTTCCTGCCTTTAATTTATCTCATTCTGGAGTACAAAGTTTTAATTTAGTGTATTTTGTTTTACCAGTGTGCTTTTTTTCATCTTTCCGCAATGTCTTCCATTTACCTTTGTCTTGTGACAAGTTTTTTTTTTTCTGGTGGAACTTTTTTGCATTGTCTTTTCAATTAGCCTTGCCCTTTATCTTTCAGGCCAATTCCTTTTAGGTTTTTTAAATCCAACCTACTTTTTGTCTTATTTCATCTTGTTGCTCTGTGAACAGCTGAAACCAGAAAATTACATACATACCTACCTACCTACCTACCTACCTACCTACCTACCTACCATCATGGGCTTAAAGGGCACTCAGACTGGATAAGGCCATTATTCCATACGCAATTTAAAAAAGTCAGGTTACAGTTTACAGACAAAGACCTTAATTTTTGGAGACAGGTTCTGTACTGTGCTGAAACTACGATGGAAGTTTTTGGCCATAATGACCATTGCTATATTTGGAGCAAAAAGAGGAACGTTGAAAACCTGAGAACACCATCCCAACTGTGAAGTACGGGGGTGGCAGCATCATGTTATTTGAGTGATTTGCTGAAGACGAGACTTACAATGTACAAAATATTTTGCATCATGAGGAAAGAATATTACGTGCAAATGAAAAACCAGTTCTGCCCAGAGGATTGGGCCAAAATTCCAGCAGATGTTCATGAGAAGCTTGTGAAAGGATACCAAAAACATTTGACCCAAGTCATTCAGCTCAAAAGACTATTCTAACAAATACCAAGGAAACTTCTGAATATGAAAAAAATATATATTTATCTAATTATTCTGGCATTTAGCAAATATAAATAATTTTGATAATCCAACCTGACCTAAAATAGGGAACGTTTAAACTGGCTTTATTGTCAGGCAAGAATGAAAACTGGTTATGTGTGTTTTTACAGTAAATATTTGATTTCAGTACCATGTATTTTGCTGTCTTGTCACTGTCATTCTGCTCTCCAAGATATTCTTCTGTTTTCCTCAGTTTTTAGTTTTTCTTCTGTCAGATTTTGCTTTGTACAAGACTTTTCCATACATTACTGCATGGTATCTTTTTTTGTGTTTTTATCACATTTTGTTTTTCTTCCTCCTGTTATAAAATAAAGAGATCTTGAACCTTGAACCTGCTCCTGTCCATTTCATTTTGTCAGATCTACCAAGCCTTGTCTCTATTGTAAGGACTTCATATTTACTCGTCGTGTCCCACATTTATTTGTTGTTTTTTTCTTTTCTTGTCCTATTTTGTCCAGCTTCATGGGGATCAATATGTACCAAAAATATGCTAAAAAACTATTTTAAAGCTACACTGTCCATACAAGTTTTAACATTGGCATTATTTAACACTATCTATACTGCTGTAGTTTTGTAATGTCAGCTTGAAGTGCTTTTGAACCACATGATTTCACTTTGGTGACATTTGGTGTCATTCGGATTAGCTGTTTGACCGAGCTAAATGTTAAATATATTAGGTTTATTTACCAGGATGATGTAACATTCAGTAAAGTGGCAGTTATGTTAACAGTTACATAGATAAAGACAAATGTTTACTCACATGCTTGGTGGAAATGTACAGCACCCAGATAAATGTAAATAAACATTTTTAGCCAATTTAAAGCTCCACACAGTCTTCCACTATTTTTTGTGTAGTTGTATACTCTTTTCTGAGTTGTTTCTCTTTTCTCATGTGGACTATCCTGAATTCAAGTATTCATAACTTTATTATATTTAAAAAATCAAAAATATTTTCCCACCTCTGGTTATATAAAACAATTAAAGAATACAAAGTCAATATTTTTACATTCACATTGACAGAGTTTAGAATAAAGCCATTGCATATTCTGTCTGTTTTTATTTGAGGGGAAGAATATCTTTATTACAGCCTTTTTAGCTGACAGCTTTAGTTTGGTTCACATTGAGGGATAGACCCCCATTTAGTTTCACTTATGACAGGCTAAATCATTCAAAGTATTGCTGTAAAATATTGTGTAATTATACAAACGGCACCTCATAGGAAACCTCTTTTTTTCCATATTAAGTTGTCTTGGTGTTTTTCTTTTTGGATTTGAGCTTTTTTCCCTGTTCTTCATTTGGTGTATGTTGTCTTCTATCTTTTCTTAATTGTTTGTTTTTTTTCTCTCCATTGTCCACAATTCTCTTTACTGTTCCTGTTTTGTTGATTTCTGTTTAGCATTCCCTTTGAGGTACATTGGTTGTTTTCTTGTTTGTCGGGTCTTTGGTGTGTTTGGTGTTCTGTCTTTTCTCTTTTTGCCTTGTCGTTTTCAGTTTTATGTTATTTGAGGCTCTTCTTGCCGTTTCCTGCTGTAAATTTTGTCTTTCAGCTCCTTTTCTTTTTGTTAATCTCATACTGTCTCATCGTATATTGCTTCAGTGTCTTGTTACATCCTCCCTATCATCTGTTGTTTATCTTGTCTTTTACACCGGCTTGTTTTGTCTTTTCCCTTCCTCTTGTTTTGCTTTTGTTGAACCATCTGGCCTTGTTGTGTCTTCTTCAATCTTTGTAGTTTAGCCCTGTCTTGTCCCTTCCTGCTTGTCTTGTTTTAACATGTTTATTGATTTAGCCACACTACATATTGTATTGCTGTCCTGTCCTCACTTTTCTTGCTCCAGTTTTTCATCTTTTACTTTCTCAGCTTTTTTAACCAGGTTGGCCTGTCTTGTCTCATTTTTACTGTGCTGTGGATGTAAAAAGTCTACACACCACTGCTAAAATGTCAGCTACTGGTAATATTAAAATATTGACAATGAAAAATAATTTATAACTTTTTATACCTTTTAATGTGACATTAATTCTGAACACTTTCAAAGAAAAACAAATAAAACTGTTAGTGGGAAAATACAATAAAAAAATGCAATATACTGGTTGCATTTGGGTGCACATAATTAAATTCATATTTTGTTCAAACACTTTTTGTTTTTATTTTCAGGATTTAGTTTCCAAAGTTTACAAATGCAAAGAATATTTAATAACTGTTGCCACATGTATAACCCAACCAGTACTAACCTAAGATTATTTTGATTCCCCTTAATAAAATCTGGCTTTAATTAAACAATACAAATATGAAAAGGTCAGGGAAATCACCAGGAGAGCCAAACATTTTTTTGCAGTTTAGTAGATTCACAAGAAATATGCTAGTTGTGTACCCAAGAAGACTAATTGTTAAAACTTGACCAATAGATGCATAAAACAAGTATTTGTCTTGGGCCGTGCACACATGGTTATTTCAGGTGTTTTTCTCTCTAACAGATTTGTTTGTTTTTCAGTTAAATTGAGCAGGACAGGGGCGTGGTGTAGTGGATGAGTGCGCAACCCATAAACAGAGTCTTCAGTCCTCAACGCAGCTGTCCCTGGTTCGAGTCCCGACCCCAGCAACCTGTGCTGCATGTCTTCACTCCACTTCCTGTCTGCTTAAAAAAAAAGGCTACTAATGCTGCAAAAAAAAAAAAAAAAACTTGTGCAGGACTATGTCACATTAAAGATGGAAATACACTCATGGTGTACTTTTAACATCACAAAAACTTAGCATTTTACCACAGATGTGTAGACTTTTGAGAAGCACAATATATTGTCCTGTCCAGGTGTATTTACTTTATCTAATTATGATACCTCTTTACCATTTTTCTCCTTCTGCACATGTTGGTTTGTTTACCTTAGCTTTAATGATACAGCAGTGTAGGGCATGATTCTCCTGTTCATAAAGGACGCTGAACTCTAGAGATCCCAGTGTGGCTGTAACAATAAAGAAACAGATACACAATACACATTTGCATAAGGAAATAGATTAAAGTGAAAAAAACATTTAAATATTTGAACAGATTAATGATCTAAACAGTCTTACTGGCATCATCTGAGTCATAGTCATGGTCGTCCTCCGTGTAATCTGGAGGGCGTCTCTCAGGAGTTGCATTGTTGAAGGGTGGCTTCACAGGTGGAGTCATCCTGGTTGCAGGTATGTGAGATAAAACTGAGCTGGAGACAACAGGTTGCTGTTTTTCTTCAACAGCTGGAGAGGACATTGCTCTTACTCTCTCTGGATGTTTGTTTTCATCATCTACCGCTGGAACTAGAGACATGATCAAACACAGTGAGCAGCTGCCACCATCTGGGGCATCTGTTCTTAGAAAGTGCAGTTAAATGTTGGGCTTATTCTTAGAGGAAGCAGTGTGATTTTACCTGAGGCGGGGGCCGTCTGCTGCGTGTTTGCCTGGGGTGCTTTGGAAGCTAACACATGTCTCTCTGTCTTCATTACAGCTGTCTGAGTAGAATGAGTCTCATTACAGCTGTCAGTTGTTGTTCTTGCTGTCTGCTCCCATTGTTCAGATACACAGGACTGCTTCTGCTGTGCCTCTGAGGAGACAAAATAAGATTATCGTTGCTCCCACAATCATCGATTCAACGCAGTCACACCAGAGCTCCTTCTTGAATAGATAGGCACTGGCTCCTGGCACTGGGGACAGTAACAGCAACCAGTGGAAAGCTGAATCCAGTATTCTGCACATAAAAAGTCAGTTCCAAAAAGCATGTTTATTGGCGACACAGTGCCTTGTAAAAGTATTTATACTTTCGTACCCCCCTTGTCCTGTTTTAGCATTTCTGTCACAATCCACAGATGTTTGGGTTTTGGTTTTCTTTTGTGTTTTGACCATTTCTTTGTTGTTTATTATGTTCTTAATGTCTTGCCTTATTGGTTCATATCTTTGTATTCAGTTTCTTAGTTTATTTTTGTGTTCTGTTGTTGTATATTTTGAGTTATTTCCTGTATCTCTGTTTAACTCCTTTCCCTCCCTCCCTTGGATCTCTGATTTCACTCTGCCTCAGCTGTTCCACATTTTCCTCTAAATTGTCACACCTGGATACTATGTTATTCTCCACACCTTCCTCAGTATATAGCTAAGCTCTCTGATTCTCATTGTTCTCTGCTGAATCCTTCCGTTACCATGCATTTTGCACATTGTACTGCCCAGTTCTCTGTCATTGTTGCAGGCCCTGCTCTCCTTGTGCCTAACTGCAGGTCTTGTGTCTTATTATTATTAAATCATTCTAATCACCATCCTGCCTCCACATTCCTGTCTGCGCTTTGGTCCAGTTTCTAATTCACAAATCATGACAATTTTAGGCAAAGCATATAATGAAGCTGGTTGCCTATGTGGGCCTGGCCTGATTTACTCCACAAAAAGGATATCTGCTGATGGTATCCTAATTGTGTCATTTACTTTGTTAAATTAGTGTTGCATCTGGCATCAGAGTAGACAGGTCACAATAATGTAATATGAATCTGTGTTTGTGTGACCTTCCACTTTTTTGATTTTTTTGTATGCGTGTTTGTGTAAGAAGGGTAGAAACCTTGCAGCACTCAGTGCCCACGAGCAGCAAGGGGCACGTAGCCTCAGTTACCGCAGGTCACGCAGCCTGACACAGACACTAGGCACACCCACAGAGTAGTTACACGCCCGGCACGGAGGCAGGTCAGCAGCAATGCCCAAGCAGCCCCAGGCCGGCACTCAGGCAGCACACAGATACCTACTCTACTGATGACGTGCAGTCAGGAGAGGCAAGTGAGGCACAGTCTGACCTGTCATGAGAAGTAAAATACTAGTAATAATAAGAGAAAAACTATTTCTTCAATTGACTGTTCCTGTTTTGTTTCAGAAATTTGTTTTCTGTATGATTGCAACATTTTCATGGTCAAAATCGCTTCAAATACATGGGAGAAGGCAAGGTGAGGCATTGAATAGCTGTGCCTCATCCCTGACGGCGCTGTGTCACACAGACAGGCAGTTGGCGCATGTCCATTGCTCTTTACATTGCCAATGTGCATGCTGGACTCCACATGTGGGGCTTCATGGTGGAGCAGTTGGTAGCACATGTCCTTGCAGCAAGAAGGTCCTGGGTTCGATTCCCAGCCGGGTGTCTCTCTGCATGGAGTTTGCATGTTCTCTCCGGGTACTCCGGCTTCCTCCCACAGTCCAAAAACATGGCTGTTGGGTTAATTGGTCTCTCTAAACTGCCCTTAGGTATGCATGGTTGTTTGTCCTGTATGTCTCTGTGTTGTGTTGCCCTGTAATGGATTGGCAACCTGTCCAGCATGTACCCTGCCTCTTGCTGGAGATAGGCACAAGCTCCCCCATGACCCACTACGGAATAAGCGGTATAGAAAATGATTGAATGAATGGATTCAACATGTTCTAAACATGCTGACATTCCACAGTCGGACTAAGATTTTTAATGAATATGTGTGACATATTTAATCTTTCTAATCGGCCATAAATTAATGTGCAGTGAAAACGGACAGGGTAAGGCAAAAAGTACCGTGCTGCCCTGATAGGGGACAGTGCTGAGGCCCGTAGGCAGACAGCTAACAGCACGTCACCACGGAGTCTTCAGCTATGCAATGGGCAGGAGTGTTTTCACCGACGCAACCTGTAACCATACACTAATTTAAATCTGGTCTGACAAAACGGAAGATTACTTCTCAAAACTGGAAAATAATTTTTCTAAAGTCAATCTTCAGTCAAAACAGGTTTTAGATAGAGGAAGACCAACTCCGGAGCTGAAAGATCTACTTCAAACAATTGGGAAAATGTAACACTCTCTTTTCAACCGGAGTGGTACACCCGAAAAGAGTGTGAAGTACAGTGATTTGACTTGGCATTGAATGGACAGCACAAACTGAACACTAGTGTCCACATCGCGAAGGTGGGAGAGAACTGGGAGATTTTAAAAGACTTGATTAATGCAAACTGCTTCCATGGACTTCATATACAAATAAAGATAAGATCGTACAAAATTTTCAATTTTATAAAAAAAAAAGATCAGTCAATATGAAAAAGTAATTTTAAATAAGAAAATTTGATATTATATAAAACATTCTTCTACAAAACTTGTTTGATACAGAACTTACAGATAAGTTACATATTTTTTTTATCTGGTGCTCATGCACTCCCCTCTCTCATGGTGCCCTGGGCAACTGGCCATGTCAAAAACTGCCACTGATTATTTTCACTGATTATTTTCACTGATGAGTTTTGAAAAAGTGGAGCTTAGCAGATCATTTACAAACACAGAAAGCCAACAGATATCTGTCCTTAAACCTTACAATACACGGTCAATTAATTATGTAAACAAGCCTCCCTTTTTGTGGTTAGAATCATATTTCTAAATCAAACTGTAAGTGGAATAGTTGGTTACCATCAGTCTGATGATGTGGTCTGTGTCCCTTTGACCGACTGTGGCCTCCCTGACCAGTGCTGTCCTTTGTGTTGGACTGCTGAGGTCTGGAAAGAGGCAGGGGGGAGGGCAGCCCCTGTTGATCTCTTCCCTTATAAAACCAGGCCCCTGAACGTTTCTGGACCTGCAACAAACACAATAAATCTATCAGCAGAAGCTGAATGAGAACTGAAATGATTCACTTTACATAATGAAAAAGATCAGCAACAGGAAGAGCTGAGGTTAGAATAAAATCAAAAAAGGTGAAGACCACCTTTACAAAAACGTTCTTAACAAAGATTGTGCTTTCCTCAAAAATCTGCTGTAGGAAATCCTACACTTATTTTCTGCCCTCTTTTGGAATTTACAAGTACTACAGGTAGTAAACGCCAGCATAATTTCTTATTTATTTGTAGGTAGTATTTGGTAAGTGAGTTATGTGTTTTTTAGGCATACAAATTTCATTTGTATTAGGAAAATACAATAAACACCTAATACATCCGTTATGATACAAAAAAAATGAAATCCAGTTGATGTTTAAATAAGTATTTTTGTTCTGGTAAAATAATCTAATCAACAGTTCAATTTTTATAAAGAATTTCCTAACAGTTGTTCTTGTAGGAGATTTTAAAGGACTAACAATTATCTGTATATTGAGAGAGTGAAGATGGATTTTTAGATAACAAAATAGGGACTTTATGTTAATACTACACCTTCAAAAGAAAGATTATAAGTGCTATTTAAATAATGCAAATATGAGCTGAAGTCGTTACTGCACTAGTTCTGATAAGATTTCTGAATTAACTTAAGATTATGTATTTACCTCAGCTGGTAGAGCTAAGGAATAGCTAAAGGAGGGTGAATATGTGATTGTTGAATATTGTAAGTAGAATGCAGGTCAAATATCTAGAGTAGCCTCTAAAAGTGTAAACACCCTTTCTAACATGGCTGCTTTTTATGAAAAATAAGACTTCAGACAATTATTACATAACCTTTTCACATATTGTGTGTAATACAAGACATAGTTACTAAAGGAAAACAAATCACTGTGCACTCCCATAGACTAATACTTTGTTGAAACACTTTTAAGTTATTTTCAACATTCCGTCTTTTTTAGTTCACACTGCTCAGACACTCCATTCTATTGAATCTGATTGACTGTAAATAAAGTTCATTTCCTCCTTGCATCCTTTAGCTAAAACCATAGTTTGAGAGGTTACAAAGGATCAAAAGTATCTCATTGTACAAAGATGTCAGAGATGTCGAAAAACAGCATATTATACAAATACATTTTTGGTAAATTAGATTAAACGTACATTCTGAAAATAATCTTTAAGCGGGTAGAAAACATATTTTTCAGTAAGGCCACATTTCTGTATTAAAATTTTTTTAAATTGTTCTGATGTAATATCCTAATCTTAATGTGGTGTTTTAATTGGCTGCAAGCGAAGAATCGTCACAATTAACAGTACTAAAGGCTTGAAAACATCTGTGTGTAATTTATCTATATAATGTGTTTCATTTAGTTATTTTTCAGCTGTGATGCAGCTGCATACATCTTGGCACAGTGAGAGTTGTCACTGATAACTGGATGAAATATGAAACAACAGGCACATTACATAAACTGACTGTTTCTCCATAACTGATGAAAAGATAAGATGTTTTTCTTGTCTTTTATCTGGCTGGGGAGGCTGCCAAGAGACGGACAGCAGCGCTGAAGGAAATGCATGAGGTACCAACAAGGAGTGGTTGTGTTGTACACATGACAACAATCTGCTGTATTCTCCACATTCCAATTGCCAGTCAATTTTGGGCCTAAACCTTCAGGTGTTCACTAGAAAGCTGAAGAACAGTTTCATCTTTTAGTTCCTCAACGAGTCCATGAATACATCCAAATTAACAAAAGAATGGCTTCATAAGAGGCTAAATTCAACAGAAAATCTGTGGGGTCATCTGAAGAGGCCTGTGGACAAGATATTTTCTTACAATCTGAGAGGTTTGGAGAGCTTTTAAAAACAGAGTGGGCAAACATTTAAGTCAAGATGTTGGATGCTGACAGATTCCTACCAAAAATACTGAATGCTAAAAGACAGTTTAAATGTACTTCAGCAAAGTATTAAATTAAGGATGTGGACACAGGCAACTAGGTTATTGCAACTTTTTTTATTCATTTAATTTTTCCTTTAAGAAATGGGTTTTTGTTTTTAGTTGAATTTGACAGAATAAATGTCACAATATATGCGGAAAAAGCTCCATAATAATTTATTCTGCTCTCCTTTTTATACATCACAAAAACTGGACATTTTAACAGGGGTGTCTAGACCTTTAAGATTCACTGTATGGCATAAATGACAAGAATCCATATCTAAGTCTTCCCTGTATGCTACCATCACCAATCTACAGCTCTGATACTCCTGATTGGGTCCTTTGGTTCATCCTATTCTCACATCACGATTATTTGTGCATTCATGTTATGGACAAAAGTTATTAACTCATGCACAATTAAAAAAAAATATGTGTACATTACATAATATAACAACAACAACCACAACAAAATGTATTACCAATGGCACTACAGGAGCTCTGTACAGAAGGAAACCTTTGACTGCTTTCTATGTGCTACATTACAGTATAGTTAGTCTGGACGAGTGACAGGACACAGCATCAGTTTAAAGATTATAGGCTACTAGAGACACATTCACACAATGTGTCTCTTTGATATCTAAGCTAATAGAAGTTAATTGTCCAGGCCAATGGGCAGTGAAATACAATTGTGTGCTAACAGATGGATATAAAAGCTAGAAAATGGTTCTTTTCACAGGATAAGCAGAGCTTTTGGTGGTAGAGTGATGACATAATGTCATAAATTAGTACTAAGTCCAAAATATAAGTTCTGTTCCTTTAGCTCACCTCTTGCTGCTCGTTGCAGATCTGGCAAAGCCACATCGGACAAGTCCTGCTGTCAATCCAAATCCCACATTTGCTGCACATGTGCTGCAGGAAGGCAAGTACAAACATATCAACACACACACACAGACACACACAGACATACACACACACACACCCACACTCTTGTTTTGCTATATGTAGTGAGGACCATATGTTGACTCCCATTGACCTCCATTGATTTTCAGTCATTTTTAACACTTTCTATGCCCTAACCCTGACAATAACCCTAAACCTAACCATTACCAGTGCATGCCTAACCCTAACCTAAACCTAAACTCAATTCACACCTTAGTCCTAAACCTAACCGTTAGCAAAATAGGTCATGAGGACCAGCAAAATGTCCTCACTTTGGTACAAACGGTCCTCAATTTGATGGTGATATCAGAAAATTGGTTCTCACTGTGATGCCAAGACAGGAACACACACACACATACACACAGACACACATGCACACACACACACAGCCAACACAGATTTAGCTTTTTATCACAGGTGCATCAAGCACATATATTTTTACAGTTCATATGGCATTAACCCGTACTTGAGTCGTGAGAGCAACAAGAAGCAGGATGTCACGTATAGGACCTAAAAGTACACGGTGTGCATCACAGCAAGTTAGCACATGGGCTGCTGACTGCTTGGCACCATAATTAAACCTTTACAGAACTGCACAGTGTAGAGTATATTGCAGAATGTAGAAGAGCAAGAAGAATTCAAAATCTAAGAAGACCTTTACAGAAGACACCAAGCTTTCAGAGGCAAAATTAGTTTTTCAATATCCACTGCAATAAATTTCTCTCACAGAAACATGTTGGTTTCAGTTTTGATTTTGTTTGCAGTGATTACCCATCTGTGGGTGAGGCCCTCTTTGAGGAGCTCAGGGTCTTGTCAACAGTGTCACAAACATAAAGTAGCACATAACTGTGAAGTAGAAGGAAAAGGATAAAATGGCTTCATATTTATTTTTTCATATAAAAATCTGATATGTGTGTATATGCCTCAGTAATTGTTCTATGAAGGTCTCAGAGGTTTGTTAGGGAACATTAGTTAACAACAGCATAACACCAATGAACACAGCAGATAGGTCAGAGAGAAAGTTGTGGATAAGTTTAAAGCAGAGTTAGGTTCTAAAATAATATCTTATGATGTGAACATCTCAAAAAGCTCTCCTCAATCCGTCATCTGCAAATGGAAAAGGTATGGTACATCTCTAAACCTTCCAAAGCACTGGAGGCTGCCTTAACTGACAGTCAGCTGGGGAAGGCCAGCATCAATCAGATAGCCAAAAGGTTTATGTTAACTCTGGAGGAGATGCAGAGATCCACAGCTCAGGTGTGAGAATGTGTTTACAGGACCACTATTAGTTGTGCATTCCACAAATCAGGTCTTTATGAAAGAGTGGCAAGAAAAAAAGTCATTGTTGAAATTAAGCCTTAAGAAGTCATGTTTGTAGTTTGCCACAAGGCATGCAGGATACACAAACATTTGGAAGAGGGTGCTTTGATCAGATAACATGCAAAATGCTATGTGTCACAAAAAATTAACACTCCACATCACCCTGAACACATCATTCCTTGCATGAAACCTAGCTGTGGCAAATTCAAGCTGTTGAATTGGTTCTCTTCGGCAAAAACATGGGACCTGGTAAGCACTGAAAGGAAGAAGGATGCAGCTAAGTAAAGGTGAACTGTGGAAGAAAATCTGTTAGAGGCTGCAAAAGACTCCGGCCTGGGGTGGAGGTTTACCTTCCAGCAGGACAACGAATCCAAACATGCAGCCAGAGCTGCAATGGAATAGTTTAGATCAAAGCATGTGTTAGAATGGTCCAGTCAAAGTCCGACCTAAATCCAAATGAGAATGTGACAAGACGAGAAATTGTTGTTCCTTATGGTATTTATTTAACTTGTCTATGTTTGAGCTAAAGATAATTTTACAAAATGTGAGTCTTTGGATCTGTACAGCTGGTGGAAATATACTACCAATGTCAGAATCCACGGTGGCTGTGTGCAGGTTATGTGTGTGCTGTTTTTTTTCTGTTTCTCCATTTTAGGGTGTGACGGGCAGGTGCTTCTGCACAGGTGTTCCTCATCTGTCAGCAATCAGCTGGGCTTCTTTAGGGATTGGAGAGCCAGAGGAAGGCGTCAGCTCGTTGTTGTTCACTCAGTGGTAAACGGCTCGACCCCTGCTTCTATGCAGTTTTGCTATCCTTGAAAGTTAATCGTTTCATTTGTCTTCCTTGATCTACAGATCCAGCCTTGTCGAGTGTTTCATGGATTTTTCTGCACCAGCAGTCTGGAGTCGTTTCTGAAGGAGTGTGAAAGCTCAAAGTCACGACGCCTTCGACTTATGGTCCCTGCTCTATTCTCCAACTCCAAGCCCTGCCTCTCAAAGAACTCACCAAGCCTAACTCAGAGGAGTATTCACCTGCCTGTCCACCCTCCAACGTCTCCCTCAAGTCACAGCGGAGCTTCGCTGCAGAAAAAGGGACAACACCAACGGGAGATTACTGGAACAAGCCCGTTCACAGCCTGCCAACCACAGACATTGTGGAGAAGGACTTATTCCCCCACCGTCTAGCTCAAACCACCAACTCAGTAAGTCTACCGAGAAATACCTATACTGCAAGATCCAATATTCCAGTTTTGAATCCATCTAAGTTTGTCTCCTTCTCCCACACGCCTAGATTAATTCCAGTCCGATTCACCAACCCAGTCCTGGTTCCTGTTCATCCACTACCCTGGCTTTAAGAATAAACCGTTTCCAAACATACTCTCTGCTTGTCGTGATTGTGTGTTATCAGAGTCTTAAACCCACCACTATGACAATCAAAGTCCGTGGTTGTAATGTGTCAAAGTCTTGAAAAATTCAAGAGGGATGAATAATTTCACAAACTGTACATAAAAAAAAAAACCTATTAAGTCTAGCATTTTAAACATAAATCCATCCTCTGGGAGAAATTCTTTGTGCAGTGAAGGCTATTTTCTTTGTCACTGAAATAATTAACTTACCTTTTTGCACTTTGCACAGAGAACAGCTGTGACCCCTTGTGCTCCGAAGGAGGCCCCACACAGCAGACAATGAGACTGTCCATCACCACATGCTGTCTTCTTAATAATATCTAGGCGACTGGACAGACGCCTAAGAGAACATCCACATACATATCAGCACAATGACACAAACATGGCGCAGGTTTTACACCAAAAACTGACACAGTGAGCCTTTGTGGTTGATTGGTTGGTTGGCTGACAGAAACCGAAACAACAGTGAGAACAGTTTTTCATCTCACTCGATCCGCTGCTGCTCCTTGGCCTCCATCATAGCTGCACGAGCCAGTACACTGTTGATGATCTCCTTCTCCTCATCTGTAAGGTCCGCTCCCTGTGCACCCCCAGACATGTTCATTGTCCAACCAGTCCTGCTGACACGTAATGCGCACACCAAAACAGACACAAACTCGTGGCATGAAACCAAGACTGCAGCTGAAACAAATGGCAATATGTGCAGAAACTGAATCAGTAGTAATAGTTAAAAGCTATTAATCCCAGGACAGAAGCACAGCTGGAAGCACAATGGAGCCTCAGTTATGCTGAGCATCAGCACATAATATCATACATGTCCCTATTGTTACTAATTGTAACCTCTTTCATAAATCCAGATTTGTGCGCTTTAAGGCTCCGTTGTTTTTAGCCCAGTTGGAAGCTCATACATAAGAGCTTTAACCTATAAAATAGATTACATTTCTCCTATATTAGCTGTTTTATTTTCACTTCTTTAAAAATCTACAAGCAATTCTCAAGAACTAGATAGTGAGGCAGAGCTTTTAGCTGTCAAGCTGTTCTGCAGATCCACATACAGTGACTCTCAGAAGTGTACAAACCTCTGTTTAAATATATGGCTTTGGTGATGATAAATCCTTTAAAAATTTTTCACCTTTAATGTGACAAATACTGTCTGATTCAAATGGAAAAACAAACAATTCTGACGTGAGAAGTGTAAAAAATAGGAAATGTGGAAAAAACCAGTTGCAAATGTTTGCACAACTTTAAACTAAGTTTGTTGAAAAAGCTTTTAATATAATTTAGCACTCAGTCTTGTTGGTGGCACAACTATTATCAATCATGGTGAATATGATAAATAATAGTCATCTTTACCATTAAAATCTTCCTGGTATTTGCTCTTTCGCATCCTTTATTGTTTGGTGAGAGGTTAGACTAAGGTTAGACAAAGGTTTGAATCAGGAGAAGATGACAGCATTTTATGTAGAAGACCTTGATTGGAATGATGCAGGAGTCTATTGGGACTGTAAGGAGTTACCAGGTCACTGATGTAGGTTGGAGCACATTTATTTATTGATTTATTTACTATTAGGAAGCGTGAGACTGTGTTCAGAATCCTGAATTTACCTGGCAGTCAGTGAAGGTATGTGAGAATTGGGGTAAAGTAAGTACGGAATGGGCTTTTGGTAAGAAGTTTCAGTAAGCTAGGCAAAATGATACAAAGGTTGAAACTAGCCAGACTGAACATCAGGTATAATTTGTAAGTCGCGCATCTTCATATGGTAAGGATATGTTGGGAATACAGGTTGTGGGATGGGCGGCTTCTTGTTTTTGTTTTAATTTTTTTAATTTATTATTTAAATTTTTTGTTAAATTTTTAGGATTAATTATTGCTACAGTTATCAGACCCATTGATGTTTTGTTCACTGTTGCAACCAGGTGCTGCTTTGGGTTGGAACCTGAACAAGCCTATAACTGAACAGTCAGATAATTATGGAGCTATAGGTGCAGGTAAGAGTAAATATCTTAGTAAATCGTCTTTCTCACTTTGTCTTTAAATGTTTAGCTTTCAGACATAACATTATGATGATCAGAAAGTGAGTTGACTTTAGTGTTGCTGAAGCCAATAATTGGCTGGAAAGTTCTCCGCGTAACTGACTTTGAGTTTTAAGCTCTCTGACAGAGCAGAACTCACTTTCCTTGCCAACTAAAATCATTTGCTGTCAGTTTCTGATTTGAGACCATAAAGCTAATTTTTTTTTCTTGAATGGATCAAATAGTTGAAATTTTGCGGCTTCCACTGACATTAGGATTCCTTCGAGCGGAGCCCAGCCTGTCTTTAAATGTTAGATTTCTGTCAGCAACAAAATCTGCAACAGAAGCCTGAGGAGACTGAGACAGCTTTAGTTCTTGGAGCCAAGAACCAGCTGTCAGGGTGGACAGACTGGGGATCTCTGGATTTGGCTCAGACATACATGCAATAAACCAGCAAAATGAAGATGCAAAACATGATATCCAGAAATGCACAAAACGTACAAACACCCAAGACATAAAGTCAACAAACTAAAAGAATAAACAAGATGGTTATTATACTATGTTCTAAAACAATTTAAATCTAACCTCAACTGTACAAAAACACACAAGAGTTAAAATGTTATCATTATTTGAAGAAGCATTAAATAAAAGGCTGTGTGTTAAAAAACTAAGAACACCCATGCTATTTCCCTGGGATTTAAGAGCAAAAATGGCAACCAGGTTCTGCAAATTAAATTAACTTAATTAACTGATAATCAGCAAGAGAGCGCACCTCTATAAAATAGATTGCTGGGTTGGAGAACTGGAGAATTACTATTTTTTTACAATGTCAGCACAGATAAATATCACAGTAAGTGGCTCCATTCTGAGTTACGTCATTTGATGGGTTTTGGCAAAATATTGGATCTTTTTAGGCATGGCAAAGACATTGCCATGCCGAAAAAACATTAGCAATGATTTTAGAAAAACAACTATTGCTGTCCATCAATGGGGTAAAGGTTATAAGGTCATTCTGAAGGTCGTTGTTATTGGGGAGAAAGATTATTCCCAAGTGTTAAACATTTAGGACAGCTGCTATTCTTTCCATTTATCCCAAGGCCAGACTTTGCAATACTAAGAAAAAATGACAAAAAATGCTCAATCACAGAATCAGCAGGTGTCAGTTAGCGAGTTAAATGTCAATATTTATTACAGGAAAATTAGAGAAAGACTGAAGAAGAATGGCTTTGTATGGAATGATTGCCAGGTGAACCCCTCTTCTCTCTAAAAGTTTATAAAGTTGTATCCCAAATGAACCACAGAACATCTGGAACAATTTTGGTCTTTTGCTTAAATATAATGTACACTGCCATGTTTGGAATTAACGAAAATATCAAATAAATTTTAAACATATCTGACCATCGGTGAAGCACAGTGGTGAAGAAGTGGAGAAATTGGTTTATTTTGCAGCCACATGCCCAGGGCTCCTAGCAGTCAAATAGTCAACCAACAAACTCCTCCATATACCAAAGAAGTTTAGAGTCAAACTAATTAACCTTGTGCCACACCAAGCAATTTCTGTTGTTCCAGGCTCAGATTCAGTTTGCTCAGGTTTGATGTCTTTGCAATAAAATGCATTTGGTTTTATTGACCCTGCCAACCTTTTGCCACCTGTCCTTTAATTTAGGTCTTTAAATTTTTTCGACTATAAACCCCCAATGCATGACACCAGGTCCTACATGTTAAAGATGTCCGTTGGTCTGCAACTGAAATCATTAAAAACCTATGCTCCAACAACATTCCCTTACTTTTCTTCAGTAAAATCTCACAGTGCTGCATCTATGACAAAGTATTGTGTTGTATTAGAAAACAGCTACGCTTTTACAAATATGGAATGCTGTGAAAAATGCACATAAAATGGCATTATTTTCAGAAACAAAAAAAATGATAAAAATAGCTCCTGTCAATCCATGCAGAAAAGAGGATAAAATCAGTGACCGAGCTGTGGTCCTAACATGAAGCAATACAAGCAGTTCTATGCATTATTCTGCTCGTGACACACGAGCACAGGGGTTTTAAAGCCCCTTCAACTGACAGCATGACACAGATTGAGAGCCACTACTTTTAAAACAGCTGATTTATTTCAGCTCTGTCACACATACTTCTACAGCTATTAGTGCTCCTGGCCATTAAAATCCCAAATATCTGCAGCTGGTGACCATGCACACGATGCTGTGTGCTTGAGTTTGAGAATAGAGCGTTAATTGGGGCTGGCTCTGGAAAGTGACCCATTAGAAGTAATGTGTGTGGTCTGCAGTGTGCATGCCTGGAGAAATTTTCACCGCAGAGAACAGCACTCATTATTTTCTCACAAGAACGTTGTTAAGAAGAAAGCAGCTTCTCACCTCTGGTTCAGCAGTGCTGAAGGCGTAGGACTGATTGTTGACATTTAAGAGGACATGTACAGAAAAGCTTGTTTGAGTTCAGAGCTTGCATATGTTGTCCTTTGTGAAAGACTTCTAAGATTAGCTGCTTGACCTGCTGTCGACCGAGTGTCACAAAGGAGATGGACCTGCGGCTGCTGGGTAAGAGGAGTGCTTACTTAATGGCTCAGCGCCCTTCATCTCTCGCATCCTTTTCCTCTTCAGTTCTCTGAAAATTTCCTGTCCCCAAAGCATGTAAATGTCAAAGGTCGCTGTGGACAATGTGGCAACCTGACAGATGGATGTCTCATCTGTTTGTGTGTAAGTGTGTGTGCCTTGAGGTGTTCGGGACGAGGAGATTCAACACTGGAAATACTCGGTAATGAAAAATGGAAGAAACCCTTAAAACACACACAGACACACACACACACATACTGTCATTATGAGTCAAATCTCCGCAGTTGCAGCCTGGAACATTTAAAATGACAAATTTATAGATCATGAAAGCATCATCACTGTAGCAAGAGGTGAATTTACATTTTTTTCAACAACACAGATAGATGTCACAGTGAGTGACTTTATTTTGAGTTACATCATTTGGACCCCATTAGACACACACGGCACACACACACACACACACATAAATATAACCATCGACACTACGAACACACACTTGTCCTTATAGTTCATGCTTAAAGGACTTTTATACATCCATCATTTCTTTATACAGTGCAATATGTATAAGGAAATTAACACTCACAGTGTGGTTCCCAATGAAATGAAAGAAATGGGGTAGGCTATTTTAGAAATGCGTTCCACATTATCTGTCTTCTCCAACAACCACAAAAATAATGTATTCTATTCTAATTAGTATGAGAGTGATAGTTAGTTTTCATTAGCAGTTAAAATATTGCCGACTCATCTTGCACTTTGCTGCGCATCCTCCATCCAACCACACACACATATCCACTTGTGTATCGGTGAGTTTACACACATCCACCATTGGCATGAATGTCATATTAAATTTGGTTGTTCATGCAGTTGAGTGGCTCTTATTTCAGGGTGGAATGATTATGCAACAGGAGTATCCAAAGTACGGTCCCCAGGCCTTTTGAGGCCCTTGTAATGATGTTGTGCGGCCCCAGACAGGAATTCTAAAGTGGCACGCCCATTCAGGAAACGGGGTTTAAATACACCCAGTGTTTTTAGAAAAGGAGTGACCCCTATCCTTTTCTCTGAGAATAGATTAAAGGATTTTAGTTAAATTTTAGACCAAGAAGATGGAAAACAATAAACCCAAAAACTTTGTAAATTATGTACTTTGTATTATTAAAGCAAATGTGAGAGACACTTTGTATTTTTTAGATTGATAAGTTTGTTGGTGTCATTAAAATACTGTCTGTTTAGTTTATTGTTGAGCGGGTAAAAATAAAACAATTTCACTAAAGAATTATTGCACCATGAGTGCTTTATCTTGATAATTTTGGTCTACAAGGCAAAATGTTTGGAGACCACTGTCAAGCAACATACTATTTTCAGTGACTCTGGATTTTCTTTGATCCTCACAGGGTCAAAAATATACATACAGGCTCAAATGTGTATTGTACACTCTTATTAATAATCGGAATAATTTTCTCTTGCAAGGAGCAAGGACGGCACCCATTTTGTTTTCCTGACACATCTTGACCTGAAACTGTCAAAAAAGGTGAAGGTTTTGCATGAGGTATTATAAGGTCAATATCTGGCAAATGACCTGTATACTTGAGCTCAAACGTACAAGTGTCTATGAAATTAGATTACCATCATAGACCCCCTATGTCTAAGTGCTGTGCTGCTGTAACAATGTACAACCTTGCCCACATGTAACCAGAATCGTCAAGTATTTCGAACTAACTTTAGGTTCAGCTTACAATTGGATTGTTAAATATTCACAGGTGTTACTTTTAAAAAAGACTAAACTAAACCTATAGCTAATGGCCCCATTCCAAGACAATTGCAATCTAATCTCTGATGATAACCCTAACCCCTAACCAGCCCTAGTTCAAAATTTTAAAGAAAACTTCAAAATACAACATTATATTATTAAACCTAAAAATGATATAATGTCCTGAAAAAGTATTGCATTGTGTGTTTTCACATTTAGAATCAGTTAAGTACAGTGGGATACTGTACAAAAGCAAAACCGATTAAAACAAGAGGTACTTGCTATGGAAACAAAAAAAAAAAAACTAGACATGGTTCAGTTTAGCAAGGCCTAAATGGCTAATCAAACAGTGATGGAGAAAGTACTTTGAAACAAAATATTATAAAAACAATTGTTCTATGAGCTGGATTTTTTCTAGTCTATATCCTGAAATTCCAGACTATTTGTACTATCTGTAATTGCTGTTGGGGTAGACTGAGTTGTTCTGACTTCACTTTTGCCAAAAGGGGAAAAGAAATTTGGGAACGCCTACCTCCAAATAAATTAGCAGAATTTTGTCAGCTTCAAAACTGATAAACTTCTAATTTCCAAGACTTATTTATAACTTGTTTTTAAATTGTCTTGCAGGTTGGAGCTCAGATCTAGGAATGACTACAGACCAAAGTTGAGCACATTCTAGTTGTAAGATAGAAAATCGTGTTGTGCTGCTCACCTCTCGTAATAATATAAGCCAGACAAATACCTCAGCTACTTGACATTAGAGTATGTATATTGTATACATACAAAACACTACCGAATAATAAAATCTAATACTCTGAACACAAACTACTGAACACAAACCATTTAAATTATTTAAAATTTCACAGATTAGTCAAAGATTAACTGTTTTCATCAATCAGTGATAAACACACCTGAAAACACTCATGAAGGCAGAACCATTATTGACTAGACCTCTGCTGTCTTGCAGCAATTTTGTGTACACAGTACAGAACATAAACTGCTTGTACATGGCAGCACATCAATATCTCTCCTCTTTTTGCCCCATTACTCTCAGTTTGTCTCATACGCAGCAGTCACAGCTGCACTGATGCTATTACTGTAGAGCTGACCTGGACGGATCTCAGAATCAAACGCTGATATGGTCCAGTGTGGTGGCGTCATTTCCCAAGAGCGGACCATCAATTTCATGGTGATAGCAGTTTAAATAATTTCATCGAACAAAATATATTTAAGACATCTGAGGTGAAGTGAGTATGAGGGATAACTGTGCCACTGTGACAATATACATAATGGTATTAAATCTTTTAGGCACCCAGAGACCACTTGTGAAGATGTGTGACAGGCCTTAAAATAAATGTATCTGTTATTGCAGTTAAAAAGGGTCATACTTACAATTTTAGTAAAAAAAAAAAAAACATTTAATTTAAGTACATTTATTCAGTGGGAAAACATCCCATAGGAAGAAATAATTCTTTAAAAAATTCCAAAGAAATTCCAAAGAAATTCCTATAAAATGAGCATTTTTTGAGATCATAAAAACCTTTAATTCATAGGAAATTACTTTTAGTATCTTTTTGACATGAAGATGCTATTCAATGGAGGCAGATGTGTGTTGATCGACATAAATCAGGAAGTGACTTAGCAACTTACCTAAACTTCCCCAAATCAACAGTAGCTTGAGTAAGTTAAAAGGAGGATGGGAAGGTAGGTAAAAAAATCTTCAAAGCTAACATTTAGATAACTACAGCAAACAGTGGCTTTTAGGAGTCACAAAATCTCTATGGCAATTTATCTTCAATGGTTAGTTTTAAAGGGAGGTTCTGTAAATTCTATAAATCAGTAATACTTCCCTTATCTGTAGTAGAATAATGTCATATCATTGTGAGTTTGTTGAAACTGAGCTAACTAAATCCTCACAGTGGTCGTAGTCATTTGCAACAACTAAAGCTGAAAATGTTGATATGTGGGATACAGCACTATATTAGTGGTTATTAAAAGTCTGCAATTTCACAAGAGACTGTTAGGTGCTGTTTCAAGGCTCCCACCGACGTACTATGCGTGTACAGTAAGCAGCACAGATCCCGCGGGCACTGTCCGTGGATATTTAAGGTGTTATAGTCTGGCGTACCAATTTCCTACATTTCTCGTGATAAATTCTTATATTTCCCACACTTTCTGCCATGACATCATCGGATGAGGAAGAAGAGCTTACTTGCCTTGTAGCTTTGGAAAAACAAAAGAATGTGGTATATAAGGCTATTAAAGCAGACCAGGGACGAAAAAAGAGGAATACACCTGTCAGTGCGGCACAAAGAATGGCAGTGACAGTGCTTTGTCTTCTAAATCTGGTTGCTCAGAGCAGTGTTTTACATATAAAGTAGGTGGATGTGGAGACTTTTTTCCTCCAAGCAGTTTATTGTGTGACACCATGTACGCTGTTACGATCCTGAGGTGTTTGGGTTTTGATTTCTTTTGGGTTTGTATTTTAGCCTTTTCTTTGCTGTTTATTTTGGTCTAACGGTCTTGCATAAGTTCATTTCCCTATGCCTATTATTATTATTATTAGGTGTTTTTCTTATTAGTTCATACTTTTGTGTTTCCATTGTTCTTTGTCCATCTGGACTAATTTCCTGATAGATTTCTGTTAGATACTTCCCTGGGTTTCTTTGTGTTTCTGATCAACTCTGTTCTGGTTAATTAGTCTCTCTCCCTCAGCTTCCCTGCTTGCCTTCTGTCACAGCTGCTCCATATCTCCTCTGATTGCTCTTCTGGTTGACTTATCGTTTCTCCTCCCCATCTCAGTATTCAGGCTCCTGGTTTCTTTCTGTTTCTCCCATTAAACTGTTATTGTTTCTGTTACCCAGGCCGTTCAATTCCTGTTTCTTTACCCACGTACCATGGTCTGATTATTAGATCTGGAAAGTCCAGGGACATACAACTGACCGTCTGATTCAAACTTTTACTCCATTCTTAGCAGATCTAGAGTGGAATGACAAAGACGGTAGGCTGAACCAAAGAAAAGGACAGAACATACTCAGGTGTACCTGACTCCACGGACGTACTCAAAGATTTCCGCCGGACAAGTGGGCAAAGCTACATTTTTACAACTGCGTAAGCAGTGTCACACAATAAACTACATGTCCCACTGTTTTATATGTGACACACAGCTCCGAGCAACTGGTTGCAAGGATGCACGGTGTCATTGCAACTCTCCGCACCACAGGCTTATTCCTTTCTTCGTACCTAGTCTGCTTTGTTGGGACCACAGCCATGGATTTCAACATTAAAACTCCTGTACAAACTTTTCTGGAACTTTCAAAATAAATTGCATGAACCTACTTCTGGCACAGCCAGGAAACGGGGTAACTGCGGACTTACTGTGACGCCACTGTCCAAATAAAAGCACCGCTCTTGCTACATCCTGCCTCTTCCACTGCTCCTCTGCAGGACCAGGATAGGGGAGGCAGCACGCTAATGTCTCTTTGCTGGCAAAAAGACATAAACTCTTCAAACTGGATCCAAGGGTGTCATAAGATCACACGATCATATGCACAAGATAAGTACAAATGAATCACTGTCTGTGTATCCGGTAGATTCATTCATGAACGGAGTAATCAAGGTACAAGCATTGCTTGACTGTTCTCTCTGCGATCTGCAGAAGCAAACTGTTTCCAGAGAGTTCCCAGCATGACGCAGAGTGCAGCAGTTTCCCAAAGAAGGACAACGGAGACCGCATTGCGGCAGGAACGGGCCGCCGAGTCACTGCTCCTGAGGTTAGCTGGAAGCTAACCCTTTGTTCACAGTGGATGTTTCTTCAAACCTCGTCGCCCCAGACAACATTTCCTCACCACGGTTCATGAGGTTAGGGGTTTGGGCAGAGAGATAGAAGTGATTTAGAATGAAATAATTTAAACGTTTTTCATTTTATGAAGTTTGGTTTTGTTTGTGTTGAACTCAGCTATCTTGGTGCTAGCAGACTATCTGCTCAGCACACGGGCTCAGTTTTGTTTTCTGTGTTTGTGTGTTTTTAAAGTTACTTTACTTGTCAAACTATACTTGAAGGGTGATTTTAAACACAGAAGATTGATCATAACGCGCCGTCCGCGCTTATGCATTTTAACCCTTGTATTGACGGTATTTTTAAAGGTGTGGGTTTGATTCTGGTGCGAAGCTATCAGCTTCTTTGTTAGCTTTAACTGCTAACAGCTTAGGACACGTGCTTGCCTGCTAAAGAATATTTACCCAGAAAGGTTATTAGTTTTCAATCTAGTAAATAATAGTTCCCTAAACATTATTTTACTAAACTTGATAACTAAGTAAACACCATTAAGCCCCATTTCTCCAGAAAGATTTGGCTCTTTTCCAAAATATTTCCTTAAATATTTTACCATTTCCTTTAATATTTCTTTAAATACTATTTCAATAAATAAAGGCAGCTTATGAGACACCGTTGAGAATTAGTCATCCAGAAGGTTGGTTTTATTCAGCAGATCATTCTTTAAAACATTGTTTTATCAAAATAATATTTTATCGGATCTTGCATTGTAAATGGTTGTCTAAAGGTGTGCTGATTATTGCCTAAGTTAGTTCCAAGACTAACTTAACTTCATTTCCAGATTCTTCAAGATAATCCTTGGTTCTCAAACATGAACATTGCATGGTAATGTTGCATCACTCTTTTAGGTCATGGTTTTCAATAATCTTTAATCAACTTGTTTATATTGTACATAGCCCGTTAGTCTTCGTCATTCTTTAATTCTGCTTGGTAGTTTAGTTGGATTGTTTTAGCATAGTAAAGAGTTTGTTGATTGAAATATGTTTGACTTTGAGTTGACTTATTTTTGTTAATAAATTCTTGTATTTTAAGAAACTGTGTGAATTCATTCCATGTGTGTGCAGAGTTTTGCTGTTCAATAATGTCAGAGCTTGGCTCACACCTTTCTATTTTTTCCTAATACCATCGCCTTACTGGGCTGGGATTCACAGGACAACCCTTAACAGACCGAAATATTACTTGATAAAATATTAAAATATTAATAATAAATAATATTTTCTGATTCCTAATCACAACAGCTTTAATTGCCTTATTTACCACCTTCTTTCTTTTTGTTTTTCCAAAGCTGCAGGTCAAATTCGCTCTGCCTCCCCGTCCAATGACGCGTTGGCAGAAAGTGTGGGAAATATAGGAATTTGTCACCAGAAATGTAAGAAATTGGTGTGCTCGATTATGAAACCTCAAATGTCCGCGGACAGTGGGCAGAGTCCAGAGTTTGGTTCAGAAAAAACGATCTCTTGTGAAACTTCAGACTTTTAATATCCAGTAGCATAGCATTGTTATAATGTTTGACTTGTTTAGTCTAGTCAGCTAAAACAGATGTGTACAGTGTATGTCTGAGTAGCTTGTTAGCGTCCACGACTTAGAGGATTTTTTTAAGGCTACTTTTCAAAAAGCTCACGGTGAACAGGTAAGGGAAATGTTACCGATAACTTCACAAAAATTCACTTTAAAAAACTCAGAACTATTCCTTTAAGGATTTTTCTAAACATTTTTACCAGGTGTGCCAATAATTGTGAAAGGCGCTGTAGAATCCTTTGTAATAAAAGAATAAGATTTTGGCTGAGTTAGACAATATTACCAAGCAGTTTAGATGTACCTTTTACAAAATTTTTTACTTTTTTGAGCATTTTTTTGTCATACTCGTGCTGTTTCAGGTGTTTTTGAGTTTTATTTCTGGCCTCTGTATTTTTTTATTTTCTTCTTGGTTATATTATCTTAGTGTTCCCATTTTCTAGTTAATCACTTTGTCTACTCATTTCTTACTTTATTCTTGTTTTGATATTTTTTATTCCTTGCTGTGTTTTCTCCCTACTGTGATTCTGCTCCTGCTTATTTTGTCTTCCCTCCCTCAGTTCACTCTGCATTGATTAGTCTTGGCTGTTTGTCATCACCACCTGTTTTTGCCTTGCCTTTTCCACACATTCCTCTGTATCTAAACTCTCTGGATTTCATCTCTCGCCACTGGTTAGCTCCGTGTCCGTGCCTGTTGTTTCCAGTTTCCTCGTCCATGCGCCATATCCTGCTCCTTCCGTGCAGTGCTGTAAGTTTTGAACCTTGATTTTTTAAAATATTGTTTCACTTCACCTCTGGCTTCCATTGTATCGTACTACAAACCAAACATGACTATTTTAGATGTACTACAGCTCTACTACAAATTGTCATTCACAAACATTCTTCCTAAACTATATTATATTTTTAAATAAAGAGATTTTATGTTTGGTTTTGTGCTGATAGAGTTTCATGAGATTAGAAAATGATTTCAGACATCAGCGCTGGCTTTTATTCCAAGCATTGTATTGATAAAAGAGCTTAGTTCAGAGAACTAAGGTTGACTAAACGGGCTGACATCAAAGAGGCCTGCACTGACAGATGTCTGGTTACATGCCACATCAGCATGTCAGGTGCTCTGTAAAACCCTATGTAGTAAACTGTGGCTTATTTGATGTGTAGAGGATCCCCTGAGCAAAGCTGGTCACTTGAAACTGATGCTTATTGACACTTTGATCATTTTAAGCAACAGATTGCTACATCATTATCATAAATACAAATAACTCATGACATTTAACCCCTCCATTTAACCCGTTCTTTCTGTTTGTTAGTTATTTGCAAGGGTAACATCTATAGATGAAGATTTATAGCTTAAGCTATCTCAATGAAAAATCTGTGCTGCTCCAGGTTTACATATCCTACAATGTGAAAAATTTCAAATTCAAAATGTGAAAAAAATGTGCATTGTTTTGTGGAAAATTGAGCCCTGTTATTTGAATGAGGTATTTACTTACTTAAAAGGGTGTATTTGTCGGAACCTGGGAGTTTGTTTTTACCTGCTGCTAACACTTACTCAACACTTGATGCAGCCAAGATCCCCTGGTGTGGAGGGTAACAGGTGTGCCCCATTACCATCACCTGGAGGAGTATAAGAAGGTGGAGCTGTCAGCACTCCAGTGCCTGAGTGTTAACCTCTGTGGGAACATCTATGGCCAAGCCTTGTATTCTCAGTCCAGAGTTTATGTTCAAAGTCTTACCTTTTTTGTGCTTCTTCCTCAGGAATCCTCAAGTCCTGGTTTCAAGCTTTGCGACCTTCAGCTCTGGCTCAAAGTCCTCATTTTTGGATCTTGCCTCAGCCTAAGTACTCAAACCTCAGAAAAAACCTAGTTTGGTTCAATCTCCAGCTGACAGCTTAAAACCAATTCCTCCAGACAAGCGAACCCTGCTCACCTCCACCGATTGTTCACCCAAGTCTCACCAGGTAAATTCATCACAAGTTTATTGATACGGATATCCCATTGCCTATACTCACCAAAGCCTCTGCAGAAGCACTCGCCGTCATCCTGGATAATTCACCGGTTCCGCAGCAGCGTCAACTCAGTTCTCCCAGGTTCTGCATCATTCCTCTACGCCAACCTCTATTCATCAAAAACAGAAAGCTCAGATCTTGCTTCAATTCCCAGTACTCCATTTGTCTACAGAGAACTTACCTGTCCTCCTTTCCCGTACAGTGCTGTGCTTCCAGTCCCGGCTCCAGTCCAACTTCCATTACCTATCAAATAAACTTGTTAAACTTTTCTCCTGCCTTTCTGCATGTGGGTCAAATCTGTGAAGAAAACTATGACGGAACACTCAGGCCAATCTGACCCAGCAGAGACACTCAGGAGGATTTCAGCCGAACATAGCCTCCAGATACAATCACACGGATCCACACTTCATACCCTCCTGGAACAACAACGACATTCCAGTCAACAATTAGATCAAATGGCCTCACTCCTGCAATACGCTCTGAACATCTGGACATCCCAGTCAACAGAGGGAGCCGCTGAGTCACCTGCTTCACCTCCAGTGTCAGAACAACTTCCGTACTCCGGTGACGTCACCTCCCCAAACCCGGAAAAATTATCCGGTGAGATCAGTAGTTGTGGAGGATTCCTGTTACAATGTTCATTGGTGTTTAACCGTTCCCCTCAGTCTTTCCCCCATGGCAATGCTAAAATTGCATTCATCATAGGATTGTTAACTGGAAAAGTGCTTCGTTGGGCGGAAGCCAGATTTACAGACTGTCGTCAATTTGGTTGTTCTTTTGATGAGTTTATTCAAGAATCCAAACAAACATTCTCTTTAGAATTAGATCAAATGAGTGTGGCCCGTCGCCTGATAGCGCTAAAACAGGGAAATAGACCTGTGTCAGAATTTTCCATTGAATTTCGTACTTTGGCAGCAGCATCTGGCTGGAACTCCCATGCTCTTATATCAGCCTTTTTTCATTCTTTAGATGATTACTTGAAGGATGAATTAGCTTTGGTTGAAGAACTCAAGACTTTAAATGACTATATCACCCTGGCCACTCGAATAGACAATCGAATGAGAGAAAGAAAGCATTCTAGAAAGGAACAGCTTGTTGATAAAACCCGTCCATCAGTCCCATCACAATCAACACGCTCACAGATGAGTGTAAAATCCCCTGAACCAGAACCCATACAGTTGGGGCACACCCGGTTAACTCCGGAAAAAAAAAACAGCGCTGCAGGCAGTCAAACCAGTGTTTATATTGTGGTTCTCCAGATCACTTTGTGATAGCTTGTCCAGTTCGGCCAAAAGAGAGGGTCCGCCACCTTTAAAGGGGGAGATGGTGGACCAAAAAATTAACAAAGAAAAAATCTTTAGACTGACCTTGTCAGCAACCCTCCTACTTCATCAAGATCAGTTAAACCTTTCTGCTCTCATAGACTCTGGGTGCGAACAAAACGTAATTGACTTGTCACTTGTACAACAAGCTAAAATAGCAGTAGAACCCCTGGATCCACCCATTTAAGTCCTTGCTCTTGATGGGAAAACCCTCCACCAAGTAACTCATTGCACTTTATTTGTAGAGCTAATCATTTCTGGAAATCACCGTGAAAAAATAACCTTTTTTGTCTTTCCCATTTCTCAAAATTCTCTAGTTTTAGCTTTTCCCTGGTAATACAAACACAACCCCCATCTAAACTGGTCTGAGGGTTGAATCGAAGCCTGGTCCACCCATTGTTTATCTGTTTGTTTACATTCAGCCACCCCTTCCATTTCCACTCCGGTCGATTCAGTGGAGACCGAGCCATCAGATCTGTCACAAGTTCCGAATACCTGGACTTAAAACAAGTATTCAGTAAACCTTAAGCCACATCACTTCCACCCCATCGCCCATATGACTGTGCCATTGACCTTCCTAGGGCACCACTTCCGTCAAGCCGTCTTTACAATATTTCACATCCAGGAAGGCAAACAATGGAAAAATACATCTCTGAGTCTCTTGCTGCAGGAATAATCCGTCAGTCATCCTCTCAGTTAGGGGCAGGATTTTTCTTCGTGAGTGAGAAGGATGGATCTCTTTGTCCATGTATTGATTACAGAGGACTAAATCAGATCACATTGAAAAATAAATATCCTCTACCTCTGTTGTCTTCCGCATTTGAACCAGTCCAAGACGCCACTATATTCACAAAACTAGATCTCCGCAACGCCTACCATCTGGTCCGAATACGTCACGGAGATGAATGGAAGACAGCTTTTAAGACCCCCCTTGGCCATTTCGAGTACCTGGTGATGCCATTTGGGCTCAGGAACGCTCCAGCAGTTTTCCAAGCCTTGGTGAACGATGTGTTAAGAGATTTCTTAAATATTTGTTTTTGTGTATCTTGATGACATCCTAATTTATTCTAAAAACATCACTGAACACCAACGTCACGTCCACCTAGTACTTCAACGCCTTCTAGAAAACAGACTTTTTGTTAAAGTAGAGAAATGCGAGTTCCATAAACCATCTATCACTTTTCTCGGCTTCATATTAGAGGGTGGGCAGGTTCGCTCTGATCCAAAACAAAATCAAGGCAGTACTCGAATGGCCCACTCCGGATTCACACAAACAGCTTCAGCGCTTTCTTGGATTCGCAAACTTCTACAGACGTTTTATAAGGAACTTCAGTCAGGTCGCAGCACCTCTAACCGCCCTAACATCCACTAAACAACTATTCAAATGGACTCCAGAAGCCGACACAGCCTTTTCTCGTCTAAAAGAAAGCTTCTCCCAGGCACCCATTCTAGCTCATCCTGATTCCACTAAACAGTTCACTTTAGAAGTGGACGCTTCAGACACTGGAGTAGGGGCAGTTTTGTCACAATGTTCTGATTTGGATGGCAAGCTTCACCCATGTGCTTTTTTTCCAGCAGACTGTCCCAAGCTGAGCGTAACTACGATGTTGGGGTCCATGAACTCCTAGCCATTTACCTGGCCTTGGAGGAGTGGCACCACTGGCTGGAGGGTGCAGTTCACCTGGTGCTGGTATGGACCGACCATAAAAACCTTGCTTATATCCAATCAGCCAAATGTTTAAACTCCCGTCAAGCTCGCTGGTCTATGTTCTTCTCCCGGTTTAACCTATCTATTTCATACAGACCTGGAGATAAGAATGCGAAGCCCGATGCATTGTCTCGTCAGTATTCACCAGACGACTCGGGTATGACTACCATCCTAACCATTGTTGACCATTTCTCCAAATCCTGTCACCTTGTGCCTCTCAGAAAACTCCCTTCTGTTCTCCAAACAGCCCAGCTGTTGGTCAAGCACGTTTTTTGTCTGCACGGCATACCTCAAGAAATCCTCTCTGATCGTGGCCCACAGTTTACTTCACAAGTGTGGAAACACTTTTGTGCAGCACTCGATGCCAAAGTATCACATCAGGTTATCACCCACAATCCAATGGCCAAACTGAACGCATGAACCAAGAACTTGAATCAACCCTCAGATGCCTTACATCAGACAACACTTCAGACTGGAACAAATATCTACCCTAGGTCGAATATGCTCACAATTCCTACATCTCTTCTTCCACTGGATTTTCACCTTTTGAAATCTCTCTAGGTTACCAGCCTCCCTTATTTTCTGCCGACGAAAAGGACATTGCAGTCACCTCAGTTAAATATCACATCCGCCGTTGTAAACAGGTTTTGGCAATCCGAGGTCCGAGTTCTCCACCGCACCGCCCATCCGAACAAAATATATGCAGACAGAAAACGTTCACCAGCCCCTCAGTATTTACCCGGATAGAAGGTTTGGCTTTCCTCCAAAGAAATGCCCTTGAGATCCATGTCCCGAACATTATCACCCAGATACATAGGTTCTTATCAGATTGAGTCCATAATCAGTCCCACTTCAGTCCGCCTCCGTCTTCCTACCAGCCTCCGCATTCATCCTACTTTTCATGTCTCCCAATTAAAACCTGTCTTCACCTTGCTTCACTTTGTTTGTTTTTAACTGCTGCTAACACTTACTCACCACTAGATGCTGCCAAAATCCCCTGGTGTGGAGGGTAACAGGTGAGCCTCATTTCCATCACCTGGAGGAGCACTCCAGTGCCTGAGTGTTAACCTCTGTGGTAACTTCTATGGCCAAGCCTTGTATTCTCAGTCCAGAGTTTATGTTCAAAGTCTTACCTTTTTTGTGCTCCTTCCTCAGGAATCCTCAAGTCCTGGTTTCACGCTTTGCGACCTTCAGCTCTGGCTCAAAGTCCTCAGTTTTGGATCTTGCCTCAGACTAAGTACTTAAACCTCAGACGAAACCTAGTTTGGTTCAATCTCCAGCTGACAGCTTAAAACCAATTCCTCCAGACAAGCGAAAAAAAAACCCTTCTCAAACAGATTTTTCACCCAAGTCTCACAAAGTAAAAAACTAAATTTTTATTGATACGGATATCCCTTGCCTATACTCACCAAAGCCTCTGCAGAAGCACTCACCGTCATCCTGGATAATTCACCGGTTCTGCAGCAGCGTCAACTCAGTTCTCCCAGGTTCTGCGTCATTCCTCCACGCCAACCTCTATTCATCAAAAACAGTAAGCTCAGATCTTGCTTCAATTCCCAGTACCCCATTTGTCTACAGAGAACTTACCTGTCCTCCTTTCCCGTACAGGGCTGTGCTTCCAGTCCCGGCTCCAGTCCAACTTCCATTACCAATCAAATAAACTTGTTAAACTTTTCTCCTGCCTCCTGAGTGTCTTTTTGCATGTGGGTCAAATCTGTGAAGAAAAATTTGACAGTAATTTTATATACCCAATTTTGTATAGTGTATACAGTATGTATTGAGATGAAGGGTGTAGAATTCATTATGCTTTATTCATTGTGTAGAATGGATAATGTTACAATTGTAGTAAAGTTGCTTGTCTTGTTTTATTTATTTATTTTTTTAATATTTAAGGATAGAGCCATTGCTCTATATGCAGTCAATGAGTGCCGCCAAGTGGTCAAATAATTGTCCTTTTTAATAATAATAATCTTGTTGAAGTCACTAAAGCATTTGTCATCTTCAGGTGAATCTTCAGGTGACAGAGTGTCTGCATAGCCTATTATTACATAAAATAATGTCATTATCTGGTACTTGCTATGAGCACTTACAGTAATTTCCCAGCAGTGGTGTATATGTTCAGTATATATTGAGTCTTTAAGGTGTGACGCTCATGCTGTATACTTTTCCAAAAAATTAATGGAATCCTGGCTTCGCTGGAGATCTAATTGTGTGTGCTACATTCAATGAGTGGAAGGGTGTTGCTGAAGGATTATATTCCTCAAGCAGCATATATTCCTACTCACTGAAAACACAAGGATGTCACATAGTTTGATGGGGTAATAATCAGACATAATCTTTAAATATAGAAGTATAACGTCCTAGCCAAAACAGCATAATAGCATAAACAGGGTAAAGACTGAGAATGTGATGAAATCGAGAAAATGTTTTTTCTTTGTTTAAAAGTAATTTTTTTTTATTGAGAAACCCAAACTTAGGTAAGGGTCACAAATGTAGGGCCAAGTAACAACCAGGACAAAAGTAATTTTTAATATCACTAAGCTGTAGAATTCATTAAAATAACTTTCACCTTGAATTCAAGCAGATCTGGAAATTCTGCAGCATGAGCGTCTCATTTCAGAAACACTACACATGCAGAAGATATTCACCACTGCTGCCGAGTTCACACAATTTCTATTAAAATATCATCACAATGACAAGTTAATAACATTACTTAATTCCATGCTTGCCCTGCAGACTGTGTCTGTACAGATGTAGATTCACTCATTTCATTAGGTTGATGCTTGAAGTGGCTCCAACAGGAGGGCTGGCTGACCTTTTTTCTTATTCAGCTGATAAGTATTTGACTAGTTGGGGGCCCTTATAGTGAAAATAGCATTACCTTTTATAAGTAACTAGAACAAAAATGTAAAAGGTGACTATGACACCACAACAAAAATATTTTTTGCTGTTCTGACAACATGGCACACTGTAAACTTTACACAGTTTCTACCAATTCACATAAAATACACAAAATCGGGTGTGGATCTTAACCGACACACATACTTCATAGATGTGGTAAAAGTTTCATTTTTGGAAATGTGACTCGTTGTGTTCTGTTGGAAGTATGTCAGGGACCAAATTTATGGATAAAACTATGTAGTAAACATGATTCAAAAACCGTTCTCCTAACATAAACCATATTGGCTTTTCAAACTCTTTTGCTTTCCCTCACTGTCATTAGTGTAAAACTGATTGTATCCACTTTAAGGTCAAATCAATATAATTTAAAGTGATGGGTCCTTTTTCGTGATGTTTATGAGCCTCAGTATCTCTGCAGGTGCACTGAAGTTGGTTTCCTGCAACCAAGAACACCGCCAGCCTGTTACTAACTTTAATACAAAATGACATGCAAATAAACATACACACAGTTATATCCTCTGACACACGAACACAGGGTTTGCTGAGCAGTGACCTGTCACACGTAGTTAGCAAACTGGAGAAAAGCATTTCAAATGGATGTGAATTAACAGACATCTGAGGGACTTTAATTTCATGTGACTGCATGGGCTTTCCAAGAGCTCTGGGGCTATTTGTCCAACACATACAATAACACAAGTTATATGGCTCACAACAGAAAAACACATTGTGCGAGTGAGTGAATGTTTAGCTGCTGCAGGGAAGAAAACTCCAACTGACTGCGTAATCCTTCAGTATTTTCAGTAATGCCAAGATGCTTCCATGCCACAAACAGGCTTGACTTTTATTTCCATGTTCATGTTTTTAAGAAAAATATGCTGGCATATGTTATTAATAGATATTCATGTACTCCTTATGAAATAATTCTAATCTCAACTAAAGCCCTGTGAAGTCGTATTTGCTCCTTTGCAGATTTCTTCTATTTTAGCATTTGTGTCACTTGTAAATGTTTCAGATCATGAAACAAATTTTAATATCAGACAAAGATAACCTGGGTAAATACAAACTGCAGTTTTCTTATGGTGATCTCATTTATTAAGGAAAACAGCTGTCCCAGCCAATCTGGCTTTACACGGCAAAGCATTTGCCCCTCTTGTTGTATCATGATTTAACTGTGATTAACCACATTTTTGGACAGCTGAGTTCAGCTGATGTGTCCAGCAACAAACAAAGTCATTGACATCTATCAGTCTGGAAAAGGCTACAATGCCATTTCTAAGGTTTTAGGACTTCACTGAACCACAGTGAGAGCCATTATTGACAAAAGAAAAACAAAACAGAACAGTAATAAAGCTTTCCAGGAAGCCTACCAAAATAGCTCCATTTCAAAGTCTACATGCCTCAACATATTACAGTTAAGCACTGATCAAGTAGGCTTTTTTGAAAGGGTTTGCAGGGGCAAGCCTTCTTTCTCAGTAAGCAAAATACTCTCATTTGGGTATGACTCAAAACAGACAGAAATAATCCTTTGAAAGTAGTCAGAAAGGCGTAGGTGAGGCAGCACAAATTCTAAGACTATTGGTTGTGGCACATTGGAAAGCTTGTTAGACCTAAAATGAGGTGAGTCATCTCAGAAAAGCCAGTAGGCAACCTCATCCACAACAGCAAACCCCCAGTTATTTATGGTACACAGAACATTCCCCATGGAGTCCAAACACTCCCATCTGAATTAGACAGAAACATTTCAGCACAAGCTCATTATTCAACCCCACTGTTCCCCTCATCCATCCCCCACTCATTTCCTCTCACAGTCCCCACAGCTGCCACTTCTCAAACTGTCAGAAATCTCATCATTTCCACCAACTTTATTTACCGGCCTCTCCATCCAGGCTTCAATCTTATCAAACCCTTCAGCCATTCACCCTCACTTGTCCATCCGTTCACACTATCTCGCCTCCCCAATATGTTTTCCCTTCCTGGACCTAGATTTGTCAGACTCATGAGGAAGCAGCTTATGGAGCTTAGCTTTACAAAGACGTATTACCACCTACTTTATTTCCCCTATGATGGGGATCCGTGGCCCTTGATCAAACATGCATAAGTGCACACAAGTGCAGTTTTGATGACTACTGTGTAAAACCCAGTATAGATACATAAACATAATCTAATCCGTTAATCCCGTCATGGTTGACTGAATGTTTTACGTCGGAGTTGAAATAGCTACCCCACCTCCATGTTGGAGGTGGCAGGACATCAAAACATAAGACACCAAAAGAATCAAAGGTTTTCAGAATATATGCTTATATAAGTTAAGGGAAAGGGAGCAAATACATCAGAGTTTAGGAGGACACCATGGCTCTGGGTCAGTTTGCCTCTTCACCAATTTATCATTTAATTTAAAGCTGTTGATTTTTATAAACTCATCTTTGAATCTCCACTATGCGGGGTTCCCTACAAAAAATGTATGAGTCTTTTCAAATTAAGTGAACACCCATGGCTCCTCTTAGTTACATCAGTTAGATGGGATTAAAGTTTTAACTGGTAAAAATTCTGACCTCGGGAATCCTCCCGCAGTTAACTGCTCCTGAGCTCTCTTCTCTTGTTATGTTTTGACGGTAATAATAGTCTATAGGTTTGGCTTTTCTAAATGCTAAATCCATTTTCTTCAACTTCTCTGAGTTTATGTTTCCTCCCAAACATATTTTTTTTATTATCTGCATTTACTCGTTTCATAAGCATACTGCTTTCAGTATTGTACACATTTAATTAAACATACAAATTAATTTCTCAGCTTGATCTGGAGAAAGTTGCCATTATTCTCAACACAGCTGATTTTGAGGTATATATGACATGTTAAGTGAAATAACGTTGCATTTATGAACATTCTCTTTGGATGCTAGGGTTATAAATGTATAGTAAGTTGACAGATTGCTGGTCCGTCGAGATTTATGGTGAGCTGTGTTCTTTAACGTAAGACCCATGTAGGGAAATCCATGTAACCCCTCACCATACTCTTACTTCCTGCCATCAGTTTTTCTCTACATTAACAGTACGTAAAACCAGAATATCGTAGGAGGAGTACATGTGATGGCAGCAGCTTATCTGTGCAGTGTTTTCACTCCGCCATCTGTGTGTTTCTAGAGGGCAGGTTGGATTTTAATGGTGTTTGCTAGGAGAGTTACAGTGTATATGCAGATAGTTATGTGGATGAAAGCTGTTGAAACAACCATCTGTTCATGTCCTGCTTTTCAAATGTGTCTATTTGAAGATTTATTTTTTGTTCATAAATTATATCTGTTTAAGATGCTGATGATTTTGCTATGCAAAGATACTTAATAATTGCCATCTGTCATAAATCACCTTACAGCAGCTAGTGTGTTTTCAACATATTTGGACATGTGGATCTTTGATATCTGTTTTAAGAATACTCAAAAATTCAGATTATGTAAATAAACAAAAACAATTAAAGGAAAGAAGTCTTGACATTTTCTCTAAAATGCAACAAAATTGTAATTTCTGGAGAGGAATAAATAAGAACACCCCCACAATTTTTCTCAACAAAAAAGCTTGAATTACAAAGGTGTGTCAAATCAGGGGCAAATGATTGGAACACCACTACTGCTAAGCATTTTGAAGGAGTTTGGCCCTGTTTAAACCTGAATGTGAACACCTCGGTGAGATCCAAACAGCTGTCTAAGGCCTTTAGAAAGAACACTGTAGCAGCTCATAGGTCTGGCAAGGGATTTAAAACGGTCTCAATATGTTTACAAATTAAAAAAAATATGCATTTATACCTTTTGATTTATTTAATTTAGCAGTTACATTCATGGTTGTGGGCTAATGTTATGTCACTGTGTGAATGGGTGCTTTTGTTTTCTTTTAAACTTACATATTTTTAAAAACTTTGTAACGTACATTTCAAAGACTGCAATTTAGGTAAGAGTAGCAGTACTTCAATATATTTTTGCTAAAGTGCGAGTAAAAGTAGCGATCCAAAAAATACTTAAAGGAGACACATTATGCAAAATCCACTTTTTAGCCCTTAAAAACATTTTGTTGTGTACTTGGAGTCGTAGGAGTAGATATACTGTAGATATATACGAGTAGAGTCGTAGATATCTTTATATTCTGTTTGGGTCATATTTTCAGTTCTTTCTGTTTTCTCTATCCTCTATTAGGTTTTTTATACTATTACGTCACAGTATTTACTGCAGAAAAGCTAAACAAGGTCATGGACTTCTAGTTACCAATTTTGCTTATCCGCCTGTTTTATTTCTCGCTGCGATTTTGTAGTCCAAGCTCGAGTATGCCGACGCTGCAAGTAGATGAGTCTAAATGTTCAGTTGTTGGGTGTATTAACCCACAGAATTCATTACACTGTCCCCCAGCATCAGAACCTCTTCAAAGTGTCTGGTTAAATTTGACTTTTTATGGAAATGTTCCCAAATCAGTGAGAAAATTCCTACTTCCCCCCATACATACAAGTATCAAGAAGGATTTGCTGAAAAACTTCATCTGATTAAGGGGTCAGTTCCTTCTGTCTATGGAAACGATGGACGCAGCAAAGCGGTAAGCTGCAAATAACTCTAAAATGACGACAAACTTTATATTAGACATGAATTTATTGTGTGTTGATATGATTTCCTGGCTAGTGTTATGATAGTAGTAGCATCGTGTCTTCTGCTGATGTTAGTGCTGCTTTTACATCGAGGACATAACCGTATTGCGTTTTTTGAATTTTATTATTACAAAAACAGTTTTGTATAATTTTTGCCATTTTTATCTTGTTTCTGCACCACTACATGATTGTATCTCTGTTATCAAACTACAAAAATGGTCGAACGGGGTGGAGTGGAACACTCTTTGACCTGGATGGGGGCGGGGGCCTCAATAGCATTTAAAGGGACCGCACTTCAGACGCACCTCAGAACAGGGGTAAAAGAGGAGCCTGAGGAGCTACAATAACAAGGAATTTAGACCGAATCGTTGAAGTTCCACTTCATATAGACCACAGCTAAATGATTGAAATGTGAAAAGGTAGCATGAAAAGGATATATGCTTTTGCATGATATATCCTCTTTAAGTTAGAATAATAAGCATTCAGTAGAAAGGCTACTCAAGTACTGAGTACTTGAGGAGTATTGTTAAATCTCACTCAAATCTGATTGATCTGTGGAAACTATTATTATCATACAGAAAAAAATATAAAATTATGTGCAATTTCTGGCGGTCAGAATGATAAGATACAAAATTAGTTAAAATGAATAAAAATACATCAGACCATTAAACTATGGTACCCCATTTTCAGCCCCAACCACGACTATGGTACAGTTTGGGAAAGAATAATGGGTTCAGGTTTCCTGGTCTTACGAAGTGCATGCACATGCATAAAAGCAATATTGAACTTGTTTGAGCCCAACTGACAGATAAATACAATATTTTTTAAAAATGTGTTGCTCGTGTGCCTAATGCACCCCTTGGTAACTGCCCATATGGCTCAACATCGAAAACCACCACTGTTCATGCAAAGCTTTCTTTCTTTTAAAATCCATGCATTCCTATTAATTTGCTTAATTTAATACATGAAGTATCAAAACATTTGGATTCAAATGTTTTTCATGCAATGAAAGTAGTTGACCCTGAGTAAGGTGTCACTTCACTGTTCTCTTAAAAACCTTTGAATAACAATCTTGGGATTGTTGATCCTCAGAGTGCTGGTGGTGTTATGCGACAGAATCTTTGCTCAGAGGCTCGCACCGAAATATTAAATCATGCAGGGGGGCAGACCCACACAAGCAGCTGCATAGAAATGTCATGGCTGTTTTCTGTTTGTAGCTGAATTTGTGTCACACGCAGAAAGACATCTCTGTGCAGCCTTTGCCCTTCCAAGCTGTGAACAATTCAAGTGTTCAAACTTCCAGTGTTGGTGGATTTGATTGCTGCATCTGCTGCTCCTGCTGTGAGAAGACAGTTCATGAGAGTCTGAAAACTATCCCAGCTGCAGGTCTGAAAAAAAGAAAAGGGAATAATGTGGAACCAAAACTGCTGAATTCTACGGTGAATGAGTGCATCTTTTACAGTCTCCACTGGATATACAAGTACAACTAAAAAACATTTCAATGACGTTGAAAAGTTCAGTATTTTTTGTCACTCATTTCAGAAAGTAAAACCCATATATAGATTCATTACACATAGAGTAAAATATAACAATTTAAGCCTTTATTTCTTGCAATGTTGATGCATATGACCTACAGTTATTGAAAATCCAAAATTCAGTGTCTCAGAAATTTGTGATATTTTGGAAAAGTTAGAAGAGTGTGGAAGGAAAAGATACATCAGCAACAGGCATAACCAGAGCCTTAACGGGATTGTCAAGCAAAACCCATTCAAGTATTTGAAGGAGCTTTTTAAGGAGTGGACTGTGGCCAGAGTCAACGCATCAAGACCTGCTTCGCACAGGCGAATCCTACACATGGGCCACAAATGTCGCATTTCTCGTGTTAAGCCACTCCTGCACCAGAGGCAGTGCCAGAAATACCTTACCTGAACTAAGGAGAAAAATAACTGCACTGTTGCTTAGTCCTCTTTCAGATGTAAGAAAAGTTTACATTTCAATGTCCCAGAGTCTTAAAGAAGAGTGGAGAGGCACAGAATCCTCATTACTCGAAGTCCAGAGTCAGCGATGATTTAGAGTTTCATATCATCTGCTAGTTTTGGTAAACAGGGTTTTCTAAAGTCTACAGTCAATGCAGACATCTACCAAAATATTTTAGAGAATTTCATGCTTTCTTGCTGACAAACTTCATGGAGATGCTGATTTCAGTTTTCAGCAGGACTTGACACCATCCCACACTGCCTAAGGTACCTAAAACTGGTTCAATGACGATGGTCTTGCCGCGCTTGATTTGCCAGCAAACTGACCTGACCTGAACCGCATAGAGATTCTATGTAGTATTGTTAAAAGGAAGATAAGAGACACCAGACCCAACAATGTAGATGACCTGAAGGCTGCTTTTAAAGCACCCTGGGCTTCCCGAACACCTCAGCCGAATCACAGGCTGGTCACCTCCATGCCAATCTGCATTGATGCAGTAATTCATGCAAAAGGAGCCCTAACACTCACAATCTAGAGGTGTATGGGTTTTGATTTTCTGTTGTATGTGTATTTTGATCACATCCTTGTTAAGTTCTTTAGGTCTTGTCTTATTTAGTTCATTTCCTTGTGCTCTCTATTGTTAGTTGTGTCCGTATAGTTCTGAATTCATTCTTGTGTTCTTTGTACTTACTTATTTTCCTTCCAGATCTCTGTTAGATATTTTCCCTGGATTCTCTGGTATCTCAGTTCAGCTTCCATGCTTTCATCCTGGCAGTCTGCTACCCTGTTTCTATTCACCCACACTGACAATCTAGCTCATTCAACCCACCTGTGCCTTCTAATCATGCTCATGTTGCTCACCTGTTTCACATACTATTTAAGCTCCTGTTGGTCATTGTTTCTCTGCTGGATTCTAACCTTCTGTCCTGGCTGTTTACCATGCTCTAGGTCCTGAGTAAGTTTTTGTTTTCATTAAATGGCCTTCTTATCATCATGCCTCTCCAGAGTTACAGTATGCATATTGTTCCAGCCCAAAAATTACACATTATGAAACCAACCAAATATTGAGTACATAGAAATAAACAACATTAAACGACTTTTCAGAAGCTGGATATTTCTGTTTGAAATATCAGCATTTTATTGATGTTATGTAATATTCAGATTTTCTGAGACATTGCGTTTTGAGTTGTCATTATTTTTAAGCCATAATCATCATAATTACAAGAAATAAAGTCTTGAAATATTTCACTCTGTGTGTAATGAATATATGTAATATGAGTTTCACTCTCTGAAAGAAGTACCTAAAATTATTTAACTTTTTCACAATATAAATTTTTTTAGCTGTATTTATATGGGAAATCAAGCAATGATACATTTCAATTAATTGATTAAATAGATGCAACATTTTTATTCAGGTGTGCTCCCTACTTTTATTTGATATCATAAGCTAGCAGTGTAGATGGTATATTCTTTATCCCTGCATCATCAGTTCTGGTTAAAAACACAAACTCAGCACAGTTTTGTTTGTCAGTGTTCATTCTAACACAGTCTGCTCTTACTCAATCTGGGCCATATTTACCCCCCGTGATTGTAGTCATACATTCAGCAGCCAAAGCAGGCTGTGTTGCCCTGGAGATGAAGACCTAAAAACAGCAAAAATCTGCAGTGCCTTTTATTTACAATGATCAGCTTTGCCACATTTTGTCAAGTTACAAACATAAAATATTTGGAGATTTTATGTCATAAATCAACACAAAATAGTAAACAATTTTGATGGGGAAGTAAAATAATGTATGCTCTTTAAGCCCTTTTTTGAAAATAATACACTTTTTTAATGGTTTGTGGTGGAGCAGGACCAAATCGGCAACAGGACATTGGCAGCCGCATGGTGGATGGTTATATTTTAATGGAAGAGGATGAATTTACAGGACACGAAAGAAACACAGGAACCAGGGAGACAAGAATAGTGATGACAACAGACGACCCAACAATGAAGGGACAGAAAACAGGAACTGTAGTTCTTCTCACACTGAGGTGAAAAGAACTACATGAAAAACAGGGGAGTACATTCAACAGAAACACAAACCGGTGTGAATCATAACACTTTTAATAATTTTCTGATTTTTATTTGTGAAAAAAAGGAAAAAAAGTGTTTCCTCTTCCTCCTACTTTACGGATATGTGCTATTTTTTTTTGTTGTTTCTCTGTTGCGAGAAATCCTGGTAACATACATTTTTGTTACATGATAAAATGTGAAAAGGTTCAAGGAGGCAAACTATTAACAAATAAATATCAATATAACAATATCATGTTTAATCATCAGTTTCTAATATTACGGTTTACTATCTTGGAGCCCAGAAAGAAATCTGTACTTCATGATTAAACAAGCATCGGTTAATTAAATTTAAACTGACAAAAGACATTTTGTCACTAACATGATTCACTGCCAAAAGCAGCAAGACAATTAAGTCTTAAATGCTGCTGTCTCAGAAAGCACAGACACGGGGGGGGGGGAGTAAGGAGTTTCCCTGACTTCAGCAGGCAGGAGGTGTTGAGCTGGCATGAAGTGTTTCTGCTCAAGCACATTTGCTACATCACTCAACACCTGAATGCTCAGCAGCCTGTCTAATCCAGCAGCACCTTCCTCACACAGAGCTCAGTCAATACAGCTGATATATGGTCAAAAAGGGGTATTCAGCAGGGATTACACGAAGCATTGGAAAGAAGAAGAGGTTCAAAAAATCAAACTGTGGCAGGGGATGATAGAGCGAAAAACAATTGAGTGTTATAGCATTGCAAATCAACCCAACCCAGCCCCCCCAACCCCCACACACACACAGAGTCAAAGCCATCATTCTTTATCCCCCTTCATTATTCCCTGTTCAGCTCTGACTGCTAAAAGATAGGCTTAGACAGGCTCCTGCCACTGCGTGTTAGGCTGATAGCTCCATGCTCCTTCACTTTGAGGCCTGACAGTTTCTTAATGGGAGTTGATGTCAGCCCACCTCCTCATCTCAGAAGCACGCCTAATTTCACTGACCGCTTGCAACCTGAAAACTCCAGATCTGTTTTCTGTTTAAAGAAATGACTCATTGGTCTGAATCAGATGAACATTATAACTGTTAATCCACTTATGCCAAAACACATGGGAGCACAATATAACAATGCTTCACAGACCATGACAAAAATGTGCTTTTAGATAGGCTTACATGCATCGCAAGATAACAGTATGACAGCAGTTTCAGGGTATTTGATTTAACTACTTTGACTGGTGTCTTGGGCACTTAAGTATGGGAATGTTCTTGCGTCCAAGTAAATGTATAAAACGTTTTGGCCACAATATTGATCTGCAGTGATGTTATATTGCTGTGATCTATTTTGCTTGTTACCATGTTTTAATTTAATCATGTTTTAATGTTTGTGCTGCTCTCTTTGTGAAGCACTTTGATTTGTATCTGTGAAAATATGACGTATATAAATAAAACTCCACTCTACATACTATAGCAACATAACTGAGGTTCTGCTTTTTTTCATTTTATGACATGAAAGCCATCAGAAGTTCGAATAAAATATCTGACTGCAGACATAACTATGATTTACAGACACTGTATTGATATTGGATTTTGATTTGATATCATGCCATTACACAGCCCCAGGGTTCTTACTTTATGTTCAAAGGTCCAAATCTCATTTCTAAATAAGGTTAAAGATTCGGAACAAGAGATGGGAAGAATTATTCCCTACGAAAGAGTTGCTGCTGTCCTGGAAGAAAATGAGGATTTGTTGGTCTAACCTGGTTAGTTATTTGCAAGATGATTTGTCCCAACTGTTGTGGAGGGGTCGGTTGTCCCTAGGGTGTTCCCAGGCAATTGGAAGTTGAGTACACAGGATGGGGGTTCTCTTTAGTTTTTCTGGTAAATATGGTGGTAAGATGGTAAATATTTTTGTTTATTTATTTTATTTGTATATTGTGTATCTTGATGACTTCAAATGTATCCGATTTAAAAAATATATATTATTTAGAAAAAGAAAAAGGGAAAAAAACAAATGAAATTGCACTTTATGGCTACAGTGTTAGTTTGTGAACCTATGCTGCTCTACTCTTAGTTAGGTTTAATGAGTGCTCCAATTTATATGAAAATTTAACTGAATCAACTTAATGACTTCTCACACCGCAGAAAATGAAGATGTTTGCTTTTCACACAAGAGTAAGCAAACTAATAAACCCAGTTTAGTGCAACCATAGTGCAACCAGACACTGTATTATCTGACCAGCTGAGGTGAAAGCTACCCAGAAGCAAAATTCACAACAACATAGTGTGGAATATGGCACTGTTTGTCATTGGTGAGCTGTCTAGGTCTCTCTGAACTTAGTTTTATTTTTTACAAATTCCATGTTTTATAAAGTAAGCACATTCTTTAGCCTTGAAATTATCTAATCTCAATAATTAATATATACAATCATAATCGCTCAACAGGAAAATAGCCCAAAATTTCTGTGGCTAATTTAATGTTACTGAAATGGATTTAAAAATCAATATTAAGATATCTCTTAAGTGTAATAGAACGTGTTTCACATAAAAGGTAAACATGCCTTTAAAAAACAATCATGAAAACAACTTCAGATGTGAACTTGAATTTCAGTTGGGTTTTATAAAGCTGCTATAATGTTTGAACAATCATTCACCTGAAACTTGCATAGCTTCATAACTTATTTCTAAATGGTTCAGACTCTGCATATGAGGAAACTAAGAATTTTCAGTATTTGTGCTTCACGCTCTGCTGAGGAGAGGGATTAGTTTATAAAAATGGCAGGCTAACATTAACTTGCTTCCTATCAGTGCTGACATGCTATGGTTGTGGATGGACTCATAACATGTTCCTATATAAGACAGAACATTCTAATGGACTTATCCTGCTTTATAATCTTGCAGCTTGACTTTGCTAGTTATTGTTTCTTAGGACTAGTTTTATGCCCAGACCCACTCGGCTGTTGGTCTGAGGAAGGGCTGAACATCAGCCAAGCGGATTATATCACACAGGCAGGGTGACAGGGAGCAGCAGAAAAAACATTCTATCTTCTATTGCTAGGAGTATCACTTTTGAGCCCATGCAGATTATTTTCCTGAATTTGCTTCAAACCATCAAACAGCCAAGGTCGCTTGTGGATACCACCAATGCCTGTTAATGCATATTCTACACATACCAAGGATCATATTAGAAGCCTTTTGTTGCCATCCAGTGGTTGGATGTAGTCCCAATTTAGCCACTTAGTATAATAAATACCTACACTGATATCCATTGTATGTGTGGTGTTGTAGAGGACTCTAAATGCATTGATTGCATATCTCACCTAGAAAGTACAGTATATTTGGCAGGAAACTCCTAGCCCTTTACTTGGCTATTCACAATTTAAGCTTGCTACCAGAGAGATGAAGGTTCACAGCCTATGTGGACCAAAAACCCTTTTTCCATGGCTAAGGCAACCGAGTTGTCCACCCGCCAGCAGAGGCACTTCTACATTTCTGAGTTCACAACGGCTATTCAACATGTTGCTGGCAAGGCTAATCTGGTCGCAGACTGTTTGTCTGTGGCAATTTTGAGGGCTGTTCACCGGCGACTGTACTATATCTGCAAGGCTGAGGAGTTACAAGATTCAAATCGACCACCACAGGGCTGCACCTGAAAGATGTTGTTCTGAGGAGCATCACCACATCAAGGGACCCCTGCCTGAGTTTTATAAGTAGAGATTTGATCACTTTCAAATGTACCTGGTGGACCTTCTTCCCCCATTCTGTAGTCTCTCCTTTCTCCTCACCATGGAGGAAAGGACAACCAGGTGGCCGGAGGCTGTCCCATTGTCAATGGACTGCTGAGGTAGCAAGCTCTTTCAGTAGAACATTAATTGGCACCCAACCATAGCCTCTCTTCTGAGGTTCAAGTCTGAACTGCTCTCCACCGAGAGCCAGGGGGTCAGGTCTCACTGCTACTGGGCTGTGTGAGAGGGCTCCTTGTTCTATGAAAGCGGCACTTCAAGCCAGCCTGAAGTATGACAGCTGGATTTGCAAGCTCTAAAGACTGCTGATGGGACTCCAGTGATGGTGCAACCTAACCACGGTGGGTGCCTGTGGATTCCCATCTTGCCTCCACAACCCTGTGGTCACATTTTTTTTTTTAGTGGCTAACTTTCCTCAACAAGGATAAAGTTTTCTCTCCTGTTACTACATCAACTCTCCCCTACCCCTACATCCCCAACACAGTCAGCACGTCAGATTTTGTTTTTATGTGCCATAATGCCCTTTGCAGACCCCTGTGGCATGATTGGTCAGACTCTATCTGCTGGTAGGCTAAGGTCATTTGGACTGCAGGAGGCATAGCTAACTACCTTTTTTGACTGTGTGGTGGCATCAGCCATCTTCTATGGTGTAGTGTGTTGCACCAGTAGCTTCTCAACAGCTGAAGAGAAGCGGTTGGATATACTTATCAGGAGGGCCAGCTCACTGCAGGTGGTGGGAGACAGGAGAACTCTTGCAAAAATAGCATCACTGTTGAAGAATGTCTTCCACCCCATGCATGACATTGTAACGGGCTTGGAGAGCTCCTTCTGTGACAGAGTGCAGGATCCTAGGTGCGAAAAGGAATGGCATGTCCTTCCTTCCAGCAGCCGTAAGACTCTATAAGCACTGCTTTCCATAAAACCAATAAGCTGTTTACACTCCTGCTATTATTTGCTGTTTTCCATATTCTTGTTAGCATGTATAGATTTCTTGCTTTGTACTTTTGACGTTGCTGTACAGTCTTTTATTTTTTATTACCCTTGCTGATATTTATTTGTATCTGTGTGCCTCCATTTGCTTGTCACTTTTCTGCTGAATTTCCCACTAACGGACAAACTAAGAAGTATTTTGAAGTATTTTGTAGTGGGGAAAGGGTAGCAAGCCGTAACATATCTCCATAGACCGCTTCAGGCCGGCACACCATTTGGACCAGCCTGTCCAAATCTAGGCGAGTATACTTAAGGGTATACTTAAATTACTCTTAAATTGTTGGATAATGTGGGACTTCCTCTACTGAAGGCAAAAATGACCAAATTATGTGATATTCCACATTTTTAAACATACTTTATCTTTTTCTTACCATATGTAAACACACTATGGAACAGGTCCAGATTTACTTTTCTTTCAGTCAAACTCTTGACCAGGTTCTGCATGCAGAGAACATGCAAACTACAGAAAAAAGCCTGAAAAATGGATTTCAACTGAAGACTATTTTGCTGTGAGAAAACAGTGGTAAACCACACTACGAAAAAAGTGCAACACAAAAATACAGAACAAGGGGCAGAAGAGACAGGTTCTACAGAAGAAAACAACGTGCAAGAATAGAGCAGGTGCAAAAGAACATTTTAAAATTAGCACCAACCCAACTACACCAGGAGATGTGAATGAAACCGCAGACCTCAACATATAGTCTATAAGGGCAACAGAACTTTTTGTTTTGCAGTTTACTGTCTTGTTTTGTAAATTGCGGAGTGCAAAGAAGATTAAATAGTTTTTCATGAGCTAACACACAAGCAAATGTAACTGTTGGTAATGTTCCAAACTTCTAGGCAAGAAGAGAACTGACCAAGCCACACTGTCACCTGTAGCTCATTGAGTAAAGTGGTCGTCTTGTGGTTCAAATGTTGATGTGCCCCTAAGGCACTTAACCTCTACTGATCTGTGTATCGATGTCTGAATATGTGCATATTTGTGAGTGTGAATGGGTCTAGTGTTACAATGTGGGTTACATTGATAATTGCCGAACCTTTTGGGGAAAACCTGGTCTGATCCGGAGAGACGACATCCACCCCACTTTGGATGGAGCAGCTCTTCTTTCTAGGAATCTGGCCGAATTTATTAGTTCTCCAAAACTCTGACAACCCAGGGTTCAGACCAGGAAGCAGGGTCGTAGTTTAACACTCCTCTCTGCAGCTTCTGTACTGCTACCCACCCATTACCCTATTAAGACAGTGTCTCGCCCACGGCCAAAATTGAATAGATTAAAAAATAATCTAAAACGAGAAAATCAGGAAAATCTAATAAAAATAAACACAACTCAGAGTAAGAAGAAAAATAAAACAATTAAATGTGGCTTACTGAACATAAGATCTCTCTCTCTTCAAAGACTTTGCTAGTTAATGACCTGATTTGTGACAATCAGATTGATTTATTTTGCCTAACAGAAACCTGGCTGCAGCAAGAGGATTATGTTACTATAAATAAGTCAACTCCTACTAATTATTAAAATTTTCACATTCCTCGAAATACTGGGCGAGGAGGAGTAGCAACCATCTTTCAGTCCGATTTTTTTGACAAGTCCCAGACCAATCAATAGCTACAACTCTTTTGAATATTTAATCCTCAGTTTTCCTCATCCAAATTGCAAAGCACTAAAACCACTTCTGTTTGTTGTTTTGTACCGTCCACCAGGCCCTTACTCTCAATTTTTAGATCAGTTTTCAGACCTTTTATCTGATTTAGTGTTAAATACACATAAGGTTATTATAGTGGGGGATTTTAACATTCATGTTGACAATGAAAGTGATAGCATTAAAGGCTATATTTAGGCTATCTTAGACTCAATTGGCTTTGCTCAAAACATTAACAAACCTACCCACCTTTGTCTTCACTCTCTGGACCTTGTGCTGACATATGGCATTGAGTGTAAAGACATAACAATATTTTCTCATAACCCTGTCCTGTCTGACCATTTTTTAATAACCTTTGAGTTTAATTTAACCGAGTACTCCACACCTGAGAGAAAATTTCATTATAGTAGATCATTATCAGACAATGCTGTAACAACCTTTAAAGAATCTGTTCCACTTTTGATTTCCTCATTATCACAGAAAAACACAGTAGAGGGCAATAATTTTGTTTCTTCCCCTTCACAAATTGATTCTCTTGTTTATAGTGTTACTTCATCATTGCGTGGTGCATTAGACAATGCAGCCCCCTTGAAAAAGAAGGTAATTATTCAGAGGAGGCTAGCTCCCTGGTTTGATTCAGAGCTGCGTACTTTAAAGCACAATATTAGAAAATTGGAGAGAAAATGGCGCTCTACACACCTAGAAGATTCCTACTTAATCCGGAAAAATAGCCTACTGTTGTATAAAAAGACACTTCACCAAGCCAGAACAGCTTATTTCTCATCATTAATAGAACAGAACAAGAATAATCCTAGGTTTCTCTTTAGTACAGTTGCTAAACTTACACAGAGTCATAGCTCTGTTGAGCCATCCATTCCCTTAGGTCTTAGCAGTCATGAGTTTATGGGATTCTTCCAAAATAAAATTGATTCTATTAAGAAGAAAATCTTTGACATACTCCCGAAGATGATTACTTCATCCTCAGCAAGTGAAACAAAATTGGAAATAACTGTAGAACCTGATCTGTGTTTGGACTGCTTTGATCCTGTGGAGCTTCCTGAGTTATCAGAAATATTAGCTTCATCTAAACCTTCAACTTGTATGTTAGACCCAATCCCAACCAAATTATTTAAGGAAGTGTTCCCTCTGATTAACAGCCCCATTTTAGATATGATTAATTTATCCTTAGTAAATGGATATGTACCACAAGCTTTTAAGGTAGCTGTAATTAAACCTTTGCTTAAGAAACCTTCGCTTGATCGAGATGAATTAATAAATTACAGACCTATATCCAATCTTCCGTTCTTATCTAAAATTCTTGAGAAAATAGTTGCTAATCAAATGTGTGAGCATTTACACAGCAATGACCTGTTTGAAGAGTTTCAGTCAGGCTTCCGAGCTCATCATTGCACTGAAACAGCTCTGCTGAAAGTCACTAATGATATTCTTATGGCCTCAGATAATGGACTTGTGTCTGTACTGGTTCTGTTAGATCTCAGTGCTGCATTTGATACAGTCGATCATAATATTCTCTTAGAAAGGCTGGAATATGCTGTAGGGATCAGGGGAACAGCGCTAGGCTGGTTTAAATCTTATTTGTCTGACAGATTCCAGTTTGCTCATGTAAATGATAAATCATCTTTAAACTCCAGCGTTAATTGTGGAGTACCACAGGGTTCAGTACTTGGGCCAATTCTCTTTACTATATATATATGCTTCCAATAGGTAAAATTATCAGGCAGCATAGAATAAATTTTCACTGTTACGCTGATGATACTCAGCTTTACTTATTCCATAAATCCAGATGAGCCCAACAAGTTAGTTGGCTACAAGCATGTCTTGAAGACGTAAAAACTTGGATGGCTTTACATTTTCTGCTCCTAAATTCAGACAAGACAGAAGTTCTCGTCTTTGGACCGGAGTCTTTAAAAAAGAAACTGCTTAGTCAATCACTTAACCTGGATGGCATTAAACTGACCTCCGGTAATAAAGTAAAAAACCTTGGTGTTATTTTTGACCAGGACATGTCATTTAAATCCCATATTAAACGGGTTTCTAGGATTTCCTTCTTTCATCTCCGGAACATTGCCAAAATTAGAAATATCCTGTCCAGAAGTGACGCTGAAAAACTAGTCCATGCATTTGTTACTTCAAGGCTGGACTATTGTAGTTCTTTACTATCAGGATGTCCACAAAATGCAGTTTAAAGCCTTCAGATGATTCAAAATGCTGCAGCAAGAGTTCTGATGACAATTAAAAAGAGAGATCTTATTTCCCCTACTTTAGCTTCCCTTCATTGGCTCCCTGTTAAATCCAGAATAGAATTTAAAATTCTCCTTCTCACATATAAAGCCCTTAATGATCTAGCTCCATCATACATCAGAGATCTGATTGTTCCATACGTTCCTAACAGAGCATTTCGTTCTCAGACTGCAGGTTTACTGGTGGTTCCTAGAGTCTCTAGAAGTAGAATGGGAGGCAGATCCTTTAGTTATCAGGCTCTTCTCCTGTGGAAACAGCTCCCAGTTTTAGTCCATGAGGCAGACACCCAGTCTACTTTTAAGGCTAGGCTTAAAACTTTCCTTTTTGATAAAGCTTATAGTTAGAGTGGCTTAGGTTATCCTGAGCTATCTTCCTTATTTTTACCTCCGTCTTCTTTCCTCCCTGTTGGATGGAGTAAGGGGGAGTCAGGATTAGCCTAAACCGGCTCAATTATGGTTGAGGTGCAAACACACCCTCCATTTCTGCTACCTGTATGACCCCCTCTCTTTTCCAATAGTTATAATCAATCTGAAAGAGAGAGGTATCCCAATCGTTGTGGTTTTTAGTATAACAGTGGCCTTCAGTGGGCTCTAGATGGACAAACTGTCTACTTTTAAGGCTAGGCTTAAAACTTTCCTTTTTGATGAAGCTTATAGTTAGAGTGGCTTAAGTTATCCTGAGCTATCTCTGTAGTTATGCTGCTATAGGCTTAGGCTGCTGGAGAACATAATGACCACTCTCACCCTCTTCGCTACATTCTCACACTACTCTCCAATTTTGCGTTATTTGCTGTTATTTCATCTTTTAACTTTATTCTCTCTCTTTTCTCTTCCTTGAAGCTACACCTGGCCTGACTCTGTGTCTACCTGTGACACCTTTCTGGAGAGTGGCATCGTCCAAGCTTCTGCTGGCAACAACTTAATGCTCATCCTCTACCGATGATCCACATGACCCTGTCTTTTAGTGTTTAACCCTTTCTCTCTCCTAGACATGGCAATTGATTGAGCCTTTGCTGTGACCAACTCTATGTGCTCTCTTTCAGACTCTAACCTTGAAAACTGGCTCAGAGTTTATCTGTTCTTTCTTTCTAGATGAAACGACTAAAGGAGCTACATCCATTAACATTTACTTTTCCTTCCCATAGAAAGTACTCCTGGATCAGTGCTTCTTTGTTCTCTTTGTGTCTATGCTCTGTTCTCTCTAACCCCCAGTTGTTCGTGGCAGATGGCCGCTCACACTGAGCCTGGTTCTGCTGGAGGTTTCTTCCTGTTAAAAGGGAGTTTTTCCTCTCCACTGTCGCTACATGCATGCTAAGTATGAGGGATTGCTGCAAAGTCAACGCCAGTGACTGTCCACTGTCTCTACATGCGCATTCGGGAGGAGTGACTGCTACAAATCTCTGACTCGATGCAATCTGCTGGGCTTCCTTTCCTGAGATAGAAAAACGTTTTATCCAATTTGAATAAATAACTGAATCTGACTGCACTGTTCAATGGTTAGGACTAATTGGAAATATATGTACCTGAGTTTTGTAAAGTGCCTTGAGACGACATGTGTTGTGAATTGGCGCTATATAAATAAACTGAATTGAATTGAATTAGTGTAAAGTGCTTTGAGTGGTTGTTATGACCAGAAAAGTGGATATAAGGAGTTTTTTCCAAAATGAACCAAAATCTGTGAGTAATATTTTGAGCAAAACTGAGACCAGCTTAGTCAACAGTGGAAGATGCCTTTGTATGAGGAAAGAGACCCTTCATCCTTTCTGTTGTACTTGAGCTTTTCCTCCAAACCCCCCTCTCCAGATTAGTCTAGATGTGTGATGACCGAACCTGACTGGTTGCTTATCATTCAGTATTTTGTGAAATTAGAAGCACAAAGAGAATCCAGATGAACTGGATCTTAACATAGACTGATTGTCTTACACATTATTATCAGAATGTAGCCAGTTTCATTTGAATATAGCAAAATATTTAAATTCTATTCCAGTACCACCGATTTACATTCACCAATTTGGCATCTTTTTGTAGAAATAACAAAAAACACATACTATTCATACTACTATTAAATATATAGTATGTTTGTATTGCTGTGCTTTACAGAAAGGTCAATGCAAGAGTCAAGACAATCACTTGTCTTTGGCAAGACAAATAAAACATAAACAAGAAATCATTTACTTTTTTTTGTTTCAAACAAGGAAAATTTGAAGTATATGCTCAGCACTTTTTTATTTTACACAGTTACATTTTCTTACACAAACACTGTTGTAAATCCCTCAATAAGTCCAAAAGAAAGCCAGTTGAGGTTTTTAGTGCATCTTATGAACATCATTAAAATAAAACTCAAAGTGTTTCAGCATTGTCTTACCTGAGACGGAGGGACAGAAGGGGTCTTCTTCACTGGTTTTTGCCTGGATCTGATCTCCTTCAGATTGACCAAGTAGGAGCTCTCAGCATCCATCCAGCAGCATCCTCTCCCCCACTCTCCTCCTCACTGACAGCATCCTCAGCATACACGCTGTAGTAACAGCCTTGCTCCTCCCCCCTACTTCTCTTTCTCTCCCATTTAACGAAACCCATCAACTCTCATCACGTCAGCGCTGGGCAAAATGGTGATTCCACAACTCTCGGCAAAGTGAAGTAAAAGAGAGACGAAAAGCAGTTAGCTGCTTTATTTTTTAGCATAATACTTGAGAACTTGGGGCAGATTTATGACTACATTTCCAAGATAAAATTTTGGACATTTCAGTGTACTATATTTATTTTTTTGAATAAATTAATAATCAAAACAACATATGATCCATCCTTATGTTTTTAGAGTCTGTTGTAAATCACATTATAGTCCAACTGTAAAAGCTACACTATATTGCCAGAAATATTTGTCTACTTGCCTTCACACACACATACAAATGCTTTATTTTTGCATTGTTGTCATGACCTGTAGTATTTTGGGTTATGTTCTAAAGAGTTTTTGCCATATCTGTTGATTTTTATGTCTTATAGTCTTGTTTGGTGTTTTTCAATTTTTATTATTGCATTTAGCTTCATAGGTAATTCTCATCTTATTTTATACTCTGAGGTATTCTTCTTACTATTTTTTGTTAGAAAGTTTCCAGTATCTTTGTTTAGTTTTAGTCATGTTTTTGCTTCAGTCTCTGCAACCATCGCTGGAATCAGATTCATTCAATCCTTCTGCGCCATGCCAACCAGTCTCCTTGTTTTCACCTCAGCCATCCACTTTATATACCCTTCTATTCTGTTAACTCCTTGCTTGGAGTATCCTGTTTTGCAATACCATGCCAATCCTGTCTATATTCTTGACTGTCTATGTCCTTGCCTTGCCTGCCCAAACCTGTTTTTGTCCATGCTCCATGTCTGGATCCCCTCACACCTGCCTTGTAAGCTTTTTTTTATTTTTTATTAAACATTTTCGACTCACAGCGTTGCCTCTGCCTGCCCATCTGCACTTGAGTCCACTCCGGAAACCACACTTCATGATAAATGGCCCATCCTTTGCAATTGTAAGACCTTCAACTCTTCTAGGAAGGCTTTCCAAAAGGCTAGGTTTAAACAGGATCCTACGCTGTCTTGTAAAGTATGGAAAATTTTCCAGACTTTATTCCTTGTTCCAATATAAAGGGTTTCTTACATTAATTTATGTTTAGATTACTTCCTTTATTTTTGTTTGCCACATCAAAAATAAGGTTTTTGTCCAAGTCATTAATTGTTCTGGTTTGTGAGTTACTGATTAAGAAAACAGAGATATATTTGCATTTATTCAAGTGGACCATTTCAAAGGTTATTTGGCATGTAGACCCTCTCAGGTCAGGGTTTTCAATGGAACATAAGGTTCTTAAATATGGCCTGGCTTAGATTTGAAACAAAGTCCAATCTTTTGTGATTTTGTCAATCAATTTAAGCTTATCAAAGATCACAAACTGGCTTAAAGAACCTTTATTTGTTGTATTATACGCCACTAAATTGGAAAAGTGCGTATGTAAAGTAATCTTGAAATGAACTATCCTGTTCTAATTAATCCCAAGGACGTTCTATCTTGTTAAAGTCAGGACTTTGTGCCAGCCAGGTGAGTTCCACCACATCAAACTTATTCATTTTTCTCCTGTTGCCCTTCCCTGTGCAATCATGTTGAGACTGAAGGGAACATCTCTAAACTTTTCTATCAGTCGGAAGCAACAAATTGTCCAAAATGTCTTTGCATGCTGCAGCATTAAAGGTTCCTTTCACTGGGCAAGCCCAACCCCTGAAAAACAACCAAAAAACATATTTCTCCCTCAACCAAACTAGGATTATGGTGTCAGAAATGGAGTCCAGACTCAGCATTGGATCACCTGACAGGAAGCATAAGTTATCACTCCATTGAACATATCTACGCTACGATGAAGTCTAGTCGTGGTATGGTTTACACTGCAGTATCTGATGCTTTGCATTGCATTTGATGATGTAAGGCATGGATACAGGTGCTAGGATATGGAAACCCATTCCATAGACCTCTCTACACACTGTACTCGAGCTAACCTGGAGGCCACATGAAGTTTGGAGTTCTGTAGTTGTTCACTCTGCAAAAAATTGGTTATTTCTGCACAATTTGTAAATCAGCACTGTAGTTCTTAATTGTTTCCACACAAAACCACCAACAACTGACTGCGAAAAGTTTTCTTTGAGAGGGCAGGATCCTGACCAAATGATTTTGGAGATATAGTTTATATACTAAGTCCTAGTTCCATACATATTGTTCTCTAATGGTCCATTCTGCACCATGAGTACTTAATAGCAACTTACAGTCTCTTGCAGAAGTATTCACACTCCTGAATCTTTTTCATATTTTGTCACGTTACATCCACAATCATTGGTATTTTAGTGGGGTTTTATTGGATACAGCAACACAAAGTAGTGGATAATTCTGAAGTGGAATAACAAGTATCGACGGGTTTCAGTTTATTTATTACACAGAGAAGTTTGAAATGTCTTGCATATAGTTTTAGTCTGTCTCATTTACTCTGATACCCCTAAATAAATAAAATGAATCAATATTTAAGTAGGATGTGAATACCTGGATTTTATTTTTACTTGTAAACTCTGCATTTTCCGAATTCGGTCAATTGATCAATCAGTCTTTATTTAAAAAGCAATTTTCACCCACAACGTTGGTAACATAAAGTGCTTCACATTAGATTAAGATCTGGAGATAATGAAAAACATACAAATTATAAAATTTAATTATTTAAAAATCAAGATATTGCTAAACTAAAAACAAAACAAAACTACAGATAAAATTAACATGATGTCAAATTAGGAATAACATTTTTTTTCAATCTCTTTATCATTCCAGCAGCATCTTCTCTCATTCCAGCAAGAAGGTTCCTCAGTCTTTCAAATTGGGTAAAATTTATTACTAAACCAGGAACCTAATGAATGAGTAGCCATCATACCACAGAACTAAGAGTAGAGCAGTGGTTCTACTCTTAGTTCCATACCCAGAGTCGGCATGGCTCGCCACAGAGGCAGCTAATTTCAGCTGAAGAGAAATGTTTTTGATATCCCAAGCTCTGAACTTTAAACAGAGCACTGCTCAATCCATCATCCAAAAAAGTGTGGCACAACAGCAAACCTATCAAGAGGTGATCCTCTTACGCTAGCAGGCCAGGCAACAGGAGCATCCAATCTGAATGAACTTGAGCTATTTTGAAGACGCGGTTAAAAATATTAGGTTGGTCAAAAAGTATTGACTCAAATGCACACCACACTTTTGAGATTATTTGTGAAAAAATAAAAAAATGAAAAGCATGTCTCATTTTCTTCCACTTCCAGGGAAATTAATACTTTTGTAAGACTTTGCATTATCCATGACCCCCAACAGCCTTTCCTCAGGTCCAAAATATTATCATTATCATTATTATTATCTCTCAGTCAAAGAAACCTTGTCTAAAGTAGTAAAAACACAGTTTCAAAAAGATACGTCTACTCTAAACTAACACCAACTTCCTTCGCCCACCTAAAATAATATACCACCACTAGGGCTGCAGAGCAGCTCTGTGGGATTCTGCAGCACCTCTTCAATCTTAGCCTGGCCCAGAAGAAGGTTCCAGTGTTGTGGAAGACCTCCTGTCTTGTTCTGGTACCAAAGAAAACTCACCCATCAGTCCTCAATGACTATAGACCTGTTGCCCTGACATCCCTCATCATGAAGGTCGTAGAGAGACTCCTGTTCGACTACCTGAGTAAGCAAACAATGAACCATCAGGACCCCCTTCAGTTTGCTTATCGCTGTGGAGGTGGAGTTGAAGATGCCATCATACACCTGCTTCAACAAACCCACTGTCATCTGGACAAAGCCAGCAGCACTGTGAGGATCATGTTCTTTAATCTCTCCAGTGCATTTAACACAATCCAACCTGATTTGCTTTGTCAGAAACACCATTCCTCTTCACTCTGTACACATCAGACTTCCTGTACAAGACAGACTCCTGTCATCTGCAGAAATACTCTGATGATTCTGCAGTCGTGGGGTGGATCAGAGATGGACAAGAAGATGAGTACAGGAAGCTGGTGGACCACTTTGTGGCATGGTGTGGAAACAATCATCTCATCTTGAACGTGACTAAAACAAAGGAGATGATTGTAGATTTTAAGAGAAACAGGAATAGAGCAAACTCTATTTCCAACATGGGAGAAGAAGTGGAGGTGGTGGAGGAGTATAAATACCTTGATGTTCACCTGGACAGACTGGAGTGGAGATGCAACTGTGAAGCTGTCTACAAGAAGAGACAGAGCAGACTGTACTTCTTGAGGAAGCTTAGGTCCTTCAGTGTTTGCAGTAAGATGCTGCATATCTTCTATAGGTCTGTTGTGGAGAGTGTGATCTCTTCTGCCATCATCTGCTGGGGTAGCAGCATCAGAGCCAGGGACTTAAAAAAGCTCAACAACCTGATAAATAAGGTTCTGGTTCTGTTCTGGGGACTACTCTGGAACCTCTGGAGATCATTGTGCAAAGAAGGATTCTTCATAAAATGAAGAACATTATGAAGAACCCTGATCATCCTCTTCATGAGACTGTCCTACAACAACAGTCTTCAGTCAGAGGCTTCTTCAGACCAGCTACAGGAGATCCTTCCTGCCAACATAATCAGCATATACAAAAGCTCTTTGAGGAAACCTGCATAATATGAGCTACAAAATTTAATTTCCCTTTGGGATTAATAAAGTATTTTTGAATTTGAATTGAATTAGAACTGAAATCTAATGCTAAACTGTATTTCCACTACAGTCTTAAAAAAAACATATATTGCCACATACTACTTAACTACCTTTTAACCATGGAAACATTTACCATGTAAGAAATAAAACTCTTTGGTAACTTGATTGATGAAAATCTCAATTCAGTATTATGTGTCAGGTAACCATAATGTCAGATAATGTATGCAGTTCCCTGTTTGGAGACACCAAACTACTCTGCTGATTTAGAACTGCAGTCCAGCTTTATCAGCCATAATATATAGTTTTATTCATATAAGCATTTGATTCCATAAAAAATCCTTTATTTTCAAAACTTGCTGCCTATTGTACCCATTATGCAGCTGGTTTTGCAAACTTTTGCCTAATTAATATGACTGGATATGTTGATTTGGATTCAAAGTGTAAAAAATATATTTTTTTTGTATTTCAAACAGTACTTATTTTCTTCTAATTTTTAGCTTTACCTCCCATCTAACTGAAATGGCTCTGCTGAAAAGCTTGCTTTGAATTTCCATATGAGCCCACTTTACTTAATAGATCTATTTTAGGAGCTTTATTTTCCTCAAGCAAAACAGCTGCACTTATTATGTGCGACAGAACACAAATCCAATAGGCCTGCTGCAATATCAATTAGAGCCCATGATGATTATGTAATTCTATTATTCAGCTAAGAGATAACCTTAAGACTTTCTGAGGAGCGATTGCTGCCGCAACAAGGCCAGACACTGTTACAATAACCCATGTTGGAGTGTAACATGACATGTGACGTGCGTCTTTGTGTCGCAGTATTGAGAGTAGATCATCATCTGAGAGGACATTTCCCAGTTTAGAAAGCTACAGTTCATATTTCTGTCGGCAGGTTGAGCTGAAGTTGAGTAGCCGGTCACTCAGACTGTGCAACAGCAGCTGGCTCATTGTTGCCCTCTTGCGGCTTTCTTTGGTATATCCTTAAAATTTTTACTGAATCCTTAGGATACAAAAGATAAGTGAAGCAGAATAACACAATACAATTAGGTTTAGTCGTTTTAAATTATTATTGAAATATTACTTATTCTTAAACATATCTAAATCTGTATAAGGCAAGTTAAAAACATTCTAAACATGCAAAAAAGTGTTTTTCTCCACCAATTTTCAAATCAAGTTTGTCACATAGGACCTACTATCTCATTGTGAAGGAGCCTCCATTTTCCCTACACACTATTCACTTGAAGGCATACACATGCTTTTGCATCTGTAAAAAAATGAAAGTAGAATATGGCTGGAATAAGCAATGTCATCTGCTAAACAGAAATAAATAAAGTTTTAATTCTCAAGCAAAACACCACAACAAAGAAAAGACAGAATTAGAAGAAATGACCACAGCGTCACTGACAAAACAAACGATTAGAATTAAGCTGGAACATGACTTTGCTTTGTGACACAAAATAATTTTAGTTTCAAGATGAATCAGTGGCTGGTGTTTGCAGGTCAGGTATTATTACTGTTTCTTAGATGCTTGCTAGAATATACAGTGATATGATGTAAATAGGTTGTAAAGTAAAGAACTGCGGTAAGTACATAAATTATACTGTTAAAATAATACAAAGTTTTTACAGTGACAGGTTTGGAATGGGAGTTTGCTGAAAACCATACTTTTATAAAATACAAATTTCAATAATAATATGCTCAATGGCTGATACTTCCTTCAAATAGTTGCAAAACTAAATAGAGGATATGATTTGTAAAAATGAAAATGATGCAGTGCACAACCAGAGTGCATAACCAGAGGACAACTATGGAATGTAAGATGGACAAACTAAAGGGAGAATTATGGGCTGGTTAGTGAGAAGATGCACCCACAAGTAAGTTAACCTCACACAGTAACAGGATATTAGTGTGCTTAAAGAAAAGTAGATCATTTGTGAGCAGAGCTAATGTGGAATGGTGGACTGCACCCACTCACATATATAGAAAAATCAATAGGACTTATATATAAAATTCACCTATCTGTAATGTTATTTGCTTTTAGACAATAAAGCTTTGAAGTTAGCTGTTGTTTTAAGAAAACTGAAGTGAGCATTTTTGGACAAAGGTATGGTGCTCATGAGACTGCAGCTTGAAACTTGATTGGACTAATATACAGTACATGTATTTTTTTTTTTTTCCAGGGTGAATATCTATTGAATTAAGGTTTATTTAAAACAAGAATACAAATCTGAAGGACTGCAATGTAATAAGTGAGCCAAAGCAGGCAAATATGTATTCATGTAGAGAACGAGATGTTTTTTGTCCTCTAATTGAACCTGAGATGTTTCTCTGATTAGTCTCCCTTTAACAGATAGCGGCTATAACCATCACCTTCCAGTAGTCTTCAGTGAAACAAAATAGTCCACAATCAATTTAGCACCAAAGAAACCAAAAGTGACCCTTAGTTTTGTGAGACACATTTAAAATCTGGGACAGCGTGTTGATGATGCAGGTGCCCTTAAGAGGACTTCTGAAGACGTTTGGAGGAGCATAGTGACAGAAAGCAGAGCGGGGCTTAGAGAGAGGAGGGAGAGTTAATTACAAATGACAGATAAATGCCAAACTCATGACCATGCATGCAAATAGCTGAAGGTTAGTGACGTGTTGAGCATTCATGTGTGCATGTTTGTGACAGCATGCATGAATTCTGTGTTTTGTTTAGTGAGGTCATGGATAACCCAGGGTACGAAGCCCCTCAGAGGGGCTGGACAGAGGCTGTCTGTTCACTCTGTACTCTGTGGCTTTTTGTGGGTATTTAGAAGGAGCAGCTGATGCTAAACACCCTATACAGTTGCAGTTGGATTGATCCAGTTTTTTCTGATACCATGTTTAAATCTTTAAGGATAAGGTTTTAAGGGTTTGGGATTGATTTATGGTTGTCAGGTTATTCAAATAAACAAGTTTAGAGTTAGAGCTTTCATGGGTGAATTTCAACTTTTTCCTGGCCCAGATTTTTGGATTATTATAGAATTCTGAACAAAGCAGATCCCTTGAAAAACTTCATATAGGTTTTATGATTTCTGTGTTAAATTTGGAAAAAAATATGATGTTGAATCCAACTTCAGCATCACATTTCAGTTCCATTTCAAAATCTGTGATTCTTCCATTTTACTTTAAAGCACATTGTGTAAAGATTGACACTTTGTGCAGGTTAAAAAAAAGAAATAAATGAAATTAAATAAATACCGGCATGCTGGGGACCTCCTGGGTTGAGTTAAGGGGTTGGCGGGGTGCCAGGTCTTAGGTGCGCCTTGGTGACCTTCCTCAGATGCTTCCTCCTGTGGCTTTGGCCCGGCGCAGAGGGGTTGCAGCGTGTGGGGTTGGTTGTTTTTGTCCTATTCTTGGATGTGTGGTTGCCAGCATTTGGATCAGCTGAGTGGTGATGGTGGAGCTGAGCTGGTTGGTGTTTGGTGATGTGGTGTATTTGTGTGGTTGTGGGGGTCAGCCCCGGGTCCTTGTCGCCGGCCGGGGACTGTTTGCCGGGTGAGTTTGTACCGTCTTGGTGTGGGGTTGGGTAGGTCCATCGTGAGTAAGGTGCTGGGTGGTGTTTACTCTGTTGCACTTGTGGGCGGAGGCTGGGGTGACATTGCATGGGGCCTTTGCCTTGCTTTGCTTTGGTGTATGCTGGCTCACTCCCGGTGGCTGCTTGCCCGGCGCCTGGGCCCTCTGGCTCTGTCAGCCCTCTGCTTGGGGGGTTATGTGCCCTGGGGTCTCTGGGTCCATGACTGGATCTGCTCCGGCATAGACAGCTGCCAGCGGGGCCTGCAGGCCTGTCGCTGCAGCTACCTGAGGCTTCTGCACTGTGACTGCTTGGTGGTTCCCCTGGGGCTCTCTCTGGGGTGGTTGCGGTAGTCCCGGCAATGGTCCATCCAGGGTTCCCGTGCTCTGGGGGCCTTTGGATGTCTGTGGCTTGGATCTCCTCCGTGTCTGTCTCGGGTCCAGGGGGGCAGGTCTGTGGTTCCTCACACTCGCTATTGCATATTGTTATGGGGAAACCTTATATACACAAGCACGCTCACACTTACACTCACAGGTGTTTAGATTCAGTGTTAACAGATAACACAGATGTTCTATATTAGTTATCACTAAATACACCTTGCATTTATTAGGACTGTGTACTGTACTTTGGTAACATTGCTGTTGTTTTTATATATATATTATATATATATATATATATATAATAATATATTATATATTATATTATATTATATAAATATATCGACTGGAGCATTATAGTGTCAGCCGTAATGCTCCACTGGTGAAAGTAAATCTATTGTGCTTCTTCTTGGCACTCAGACAGCAATTTTAAGTGCTACTCTGCTGGACAGGACACATAAAAAAAGAGAAAGAAATAGCTCGTTCAGTCTTTGTTTTGCATGTAAACCACCTGGGTACCACAATGCTCAGCTTAAGAACCACAGGACTAGTTAAAACCGATTTAAAATGGGCTGAGAAGCCGTGAAATGCTCCTTTTTTTTAAATCAGGAATGAGTGTTTATATGAGGGTGAACTCAAAACCAGAATACCGATTGCTAAAAGTCAAGTGGCAATGCTGGAACTTAAGTTAAAATATGTAATTTAAACATAAATAACTATGAAAAAAGCAAATTTTCTATTTTTAAAAAAATTCAGATTTCTATCTTTCAGAAAATGGACTAAGCAATATTGTCAGGATACTCCAGCATTTCTCCATACTCTATGTCCAGACCAGTAAAATGATAAAACCAAAATGTCCAGACTTTTCAAGGCTGTGTTACACCTCACAAGGTGTACAATACAATGTAAACCTAACAAATACTTGAGAAAATTTGTGTTTGATCCATTTTTTTCATTGTTGCAACAATGCTTTATGGCAATAACTTGTGTACTGTTAGAAAGCCTGGCCATGGCTGCAGCCTGCAAGTGTATAAAGTTTAGTGTGGATGTCCGAGCTACCGCACCCTGTTGGCGGTCAGACGCCTCGGAGCCCCACCGGTACTTGGTCCCCATGAAGCGATCACACAGTCTATCTCAAGACTCTTAAAGGAACGACTCTCAACCAGTTTCTAACTTTTAGCTCCTTTAATCTAAATTAAGGCAGAGGAATGATTACAGAGTTCAGCGCTGAGACTCCCGTCTCGGACCGTCGCCGTCTGTTAGAGCATGACGAAGAGCCTCGATAGGTCACATACAGTTTTTATATCTGGCAATCCAATGCAATGGATGTGCACTCCCTCAGTGATTATCAGTAGACTATGTGTCACCTTTGTGGTGTCTATCTGTTAGATTGTGTAGTAGCGGGTGTCCATACTTAATCTAACTGTGCTGTAGCTTTCTAATCAAAGCAGTAATATCAGCTGCTCCACTATCAAACCCAGTACCCCAGCTTCAGGTCATCTATGACAACCCTTGGGCCATTTATCCTTGTACTGTGTGTCTATGAGCATTCTTATCCTATTGTAACAAAGGAAAACATTAGAACTTATATTTAATTTCAGTATAGTATTAATGGGAAAAACAGCTGTGAGCATATTAATAAAGGTTATTGCTAACATGGAGAAACTTGACTTTCCTCCACAGAGTCCTGACCTCAACCTTGAACTTCTTTGGGATGAATTAGAGCGAAGGCTGCAGTTCTGGTTTTCTCATCTAACTATGAACGCACTCCTAAACCTTGTGGAAGATGGTTAGTTATAGGGTTGCCATTGCTGGCAATGGTGGCTCCATCAACTAATCGGACCTTTATAGATTAAGATTAGGATGTTATCAAAGTTCATGTAAAAGTAAAGAGAGAATAATCTTTGGCAAAATGTGATAATGATGATGATATGCCTTGTTTTTTCGGTTAGGAATATGTCATCCAATCATGACACTGCCTCCACCAAAAGCTGTTTGGCATTTGCAGAGATTTTTGGGAAGTCAGGAGTGTAACCCACAAATTCATTTTCCTCCAAAATGCGTCACCTTTTACGAGCAAATAAACCGGTTTGCCAGCAGTATAAAAAGAGTACAACAAAGAAGCTCAAACACAAGTTACCTAACTTCTTGTGTTCTAAGTTTGTGTGCATGAATGTGTTTGTCCACTGAAGAAATACAAAAACCTCCCAGCTTGTGATGGTTGTTTCCTGGATGTGGCGTGAAGTATCCCTGCTGTAATCCTTTTATTTAAGTGACGTATTTCATGAGTCAGAGGTCACCATCTTAATAAGGGTTCCATGCTGAAACACAAAAACTTCTTGCACCTTATCTGAGCATGCTGAAACAAAAAAAATCAATTGTTGCACGTCTTAAAAGAAGGCGTCTCTGTGCCATCTCTTTGTGAGCTTCGACAGGCCAAACAGCTGAGCCGAGGACTTTAAAAAATAAAGTGATGATTACATTTATCCTTCAAAGACAGTTCATGGTTTGTTGCTGGCATTTCTGAATTTGCTGCTCACAAGCACAAGCTAGCATCTAGAAAGACGATCCCTATTTGATGCGACTCAAATATTGTAAGCTGTCCTTTACTTTACAACTGTGTTAGAAGGCTACAGAAAGCTCACTTTACCAGACTGACCTGAAAATATTACATTGCTAATGCTAACAACTGCCCCGCTTGCTTTTCATGTAAAACAACTCATACAGTTCAGCCCAAAATTATTCATACTCCTGATTTAGATTTAAAGTAATATTTTATTCTTACCAACAAGTTTCTTCTTACCAGAGGTACTATTCAAGTTTTGGAGTGGACCAGAGGCTCAGTGGAGGGAGCTAAAGATTAGGGTGATGGCAAGGAGGCCTTCCAACCTTAAAGACTTGGAGCTCATCACCTAAGAAAAATCATCATAATACCAGTGGCAACATGCAAAAAAAACTGCTCAGCAATTTGAAATAGCATAAAACCAATACAAATTTCTCCACTGATCATTGAGAAGGGTATAATTTTTAACATGCTTTTTTAAATACAATTTTGATAAAAACTGGTAAAATACATCTAAATTGATACTCTTTTCAAATTCTATTTAGTTTTATTGTGTTTTGAGATATCCTTCTCATTTTCAATCCGAAACAAACTTATCGGCATAATGACAATAATTTAAACCTAAATGTAACAGGGGTATGAATACGTTTCTGCGTAACTGAATGTGTTGCAATAAAAATGGTGCAAGACCAGGAAGCAATGACAATATCCTGCAGCCTGCATGGATAATTAGTCCAATCTTTCAAGTGCAGAAACATTTTAGGTTCTGGGTTGTGACAGAATGTTGCCTTAATAACCTTATTGTTTTATTAAGCACATTCGTCATTTTATTGAGTTTTCACATATAATAATATAATAATAACTCTCTGGAAAATGTAAAACAAACATATTATTTTTATTATAATAATAATAATGCAATATTAAAATTATTTGGAGAATCTTAGAACTAAATTTTGTGTCAGCGATTAGATAAATCAGTCCTCTGTAAAGGAGTAAAAATACGTCAAATAAAAACCCAGGGATCTTTTCATTAATGGAGCAAACAGAGCATAGTGTTAGCTCTCATCTAGCTGGGGAAGAGAATAGCAAAAAGAGGGGTTTTAACAGATCCTTCAAGCGTGTCTATTTTTTTCAAGGTTTAAATGGTTCAGCTTTAATCCACCGCAAGTGAGAAGAGGCAAGGGGGACTTCCAACTGACTGAAATGAATTGCCTTGCGAATAAAGTAGTGAAAGCTGTAACATTCTTTTTAGTCTTAGAAAGATGCAAGGAAGATGACATTGATAAAGGAACTCCAAATAATGAAAGAAATTGGTCCAAATCAATCAGACTGCTACAGATCACTGTTTTAAAGGCACCTCCTCAAGAATTAGAGAACATATGAGCACCATCTGCTGGGGACTGATGGCACCTCACACAAGGTTCACATCTTTGTTGGACAGACCTGCTCTGGTCCAGTGAACTCAAAATATTACATGTAATGTAAAGAAATTGTATGTAATAACTCAGCAAAACATGAGGCTGATAATTAAATTCATGCAGGAAAACGTGTGTTTTGGAGTGAAAACATGTTTAAACAAGGCTATGCCACTGTGTAAAAATGGAAAACTGTGTTGTTAAAGGCCTTACCTACTTAACTTATTTCAAGGTGAAACATTTTATCGAAGGTATCTTTGTTGATATCAGTAAATTGTTCCTACACACTAAAGTAATTGCTTATGTCTAAAAGTGCTTTTTAACTATTTAGAAAATAAATAATGCATATTTTTTACCAGTTAAAATGTATTTTTGGATGTCTAAAATGAGAATTATGAACACTGAATGTGGTAAACAGGCACTTAGAGACCTTAATATAAGTTGCTGTCACACATTTTTTTTTTATCTTGCCACCTCTGTTTACATATTAAATGCGCATTTTAGATGGGTCTAAAGACATCCGGCGCAGTTTGTGAAACAACTTCTGTCACCTCTATGAAGTCTGCATGTTGTTTATTATGCACCCCTATTCTGAATAGCGCATGTGTACTGGAACGAGGGTTATAAAATGTACTGCTATAGTGTCTGAAAAAGTTGAAAAAGTATCAGGAGAATTTCTGTTGAGCGTAGACAGAGATTAAATGACATTATCTGGTCATTGCTGCAATATTTGAGTACAGCTCAAAGAGTTAGAATGTTGTATTTTTGTCACTCATTTTTTTTTTTAAGTAAAACGCATATTGATTCATTACACATAGATTGAAACATTTAAGCCTTTATTTGTTGGAATTTTGATGCTTATGGGTCATACATAATGAAAACCCAAATTTCAGTGTGTCAAATTAGAATATTATGAAAAAGTTATAACATTTTCATACAAAGTTCGTGAGGTAGGAAAGGTGCGCCAGCAACAGATAACCACAGCCTTGAAAGGATTATAAAGCAAAATCCATTCCGGAGTTGGGGGAGCTTCCCAAGGAATGGACCGAGGCTGGAGTCTGTACATCAAGAGCCACTATGCACAGATGAAACCTGCACATGGGCTACAAATGTCACATTCCTCATGTCAAGCCCCTCTTGAACCAGTCTACATCAGAAGCATCTTACCTGGGCTAAGGAGATAAAGAACTTTGCATAGTGCATAAAAAATAGCTTACTTTCAGAAGCCTGATATTTTTGTTTAAAATATCCTTTTTTATTAACAAAATTACAAGAAATAAGTTTTTGGAAAATGTTACTGTGTGTAATAAATCTGTATCAGTTTCACTACCTTAAATGAGTGACAAAAAATATTGAACAGGATATAATTTTTGAGATGTACTTGTCCATACAATATTTCTTGTAGCAATGATGCAAGTGTAAAGTGTACAAGCAACAATCATGTCTGAATTTTTCGATTTGTCCAAAGAAATCTGTAGCAGCATAGCTTAGCTGGAGACCAAACTACATATGCTCCAGCATTGGATGCATAGAAAGGCAGAAACGTAGCTGTATATATTTGTCTGCCAATGGCATGCAAGGCCATCAGCCTTACGCAACAAGGGATTGAAGTTAAATTTTCACCACTTTAACACCTAAGCCAACATCATTATCTCAAATTGTTAAAATTCACTTTTAAAACACCTCACTACTCTAGTTTTTGAAACAATAGATTCTGAAACACCACAGATTTTCCAAAATGAAGGTCTAATCTGCACTTTTTAAAATAGCAGGATATCTACATTTTACAGTTTTACTGTAAATTTATTTAAACTACAAGCAAATCTGAGCAGTAAGTAATACAAGAAGACGAGACTGTGCGATAACAAGCCATGAGCTAGCCATTTATTATAGAGGAAGTTAACATTGTTAACTGAACTGAAAGTCATACAATATACCTCTTAAGCTCTGTGAGAGGTTCCTCCCTGTGTCACAGAAAGAAAAGCTGCAGGAATATACATATAGTATATTTTTATTGGCAAGTAGATATGTTTTAGTAAGTACATTCTCTTCTACTTGGTGTTCATTTACAATATACATGTTAAAAAATATAGTTTGTTTACTTCGGGATTCTGTTTGTCCTCTTTTGTTCAGGATGTTCATGATGAAGGAATTCACATTTAGTTGTTACAGGTTCTTAGATGGCCCTGGAGCTAGAAGAGTACAGTTGTTTGCTTCGACTGCCATTTCATACACATATGCATAGAAGGCACCTCTATGCATTAAAATTGCTTTCATGATTCATGGAGAAGAGCAATCATCTGGGGAGTAAATGAGGAAAGCATCCGAGAACACAAGCACACACCATGCAACACACACAAAAAAAAAAACAAGCAAGCACTCTAGAAGAGACAAGAACAGAGTCATCCTCTCAACAATAAAACTGCTTACAGTACACCACATCGCAGAGCATCTCTATCAGAGGATGGAGTTTAATCAGGAGAATTTTCAAAGAACACTTTGAAGCAAAAGAGTCCTTCGCAGTGAGGACTTCATGGTTCCTAGTTAAAGAAAAGCTGTTCAGCCCTGGTTCAGTGGTTGTAAAAAGTGTCTCAAAGGCAAAGAGTACAGCAACTGCGCCCCCCCTCACAGGGGAGTTTGAGTCAGCACTGTTACATTAAGTACAACCACCACAATGCAGTTTCTCAAAGTGGAAAGATGGAAAGCAAGTGCAGCAACGCTAAGTCACATGTCTGAGTGAGGGAGTTAGTGACTGCACAGCATATTGCAGCTGATTGTATAGAGTTTGACATTTTGGGAAAAAAAAAAGAAAAAACTCCAAATGCATGACTCTTAAAAAAAAAAGAAATAAAAACATTTTTATATATCTATATACAAAGATGCTGAGTAGCCTTACTAACCGTTAACCTGTCATATGAAACTAGCCCAAAAATAAATCCAGCACTTAACTTCCTCATGAAACGACTTCTTGTTTTTAGCCTTGTTTGCACCACAGCGCTAAATATCTCATTCAGTCAGTTTGTAACTGTTGGCTGAATGTTAGTACAAATACCGGATGAAGTACAATATATATTAATAATATACAAGTTGAAACTGTTGGTGCAGAAAGTGATGCAAAGCTTACAAATGTGTCTTGTAGATTCAATTTACTTCAATATTACTCCAAATGTGCTCATACTAATTTTGGGGTCACAAGCTAATCAGCTGCTGCTGGGGTGGCATTTTAAAAGGTGTGGTATCACAGTTTCCACCAGGGCTGGTTCAGACTGTAGAAGACATAAGGGAGAACACTGGGATTTCTGCAACTGCTGACCCTCTAAACAGCCTCACTACCAATAAACAGCGGAGGATGTATTGCATCCTGTTTGTTGGAACTCCATGCTATAAGCTTTGCTCGTGTTGAGACATGTTATTGTCTCACCTGCTCGTTGTAGGACGTCCCTCTGTTGGGGGGTCGGGGTGCAGATTTTCTAACTGTCAGGATACACATTTAAATAAGTAGAGTGGGCTCAGGATGCTGTCCTGTGGAACACCAGGGTTGTGGAGAAGCGCCATGTTTCTTATGATTCATGTGTGTCAATATATGTTGGTGGGAAAATCCAGGATCATATAGTGACACGAAATTCTGGATTCAGCAGTTTAGGAATACATTTTGAGGAGATGAAAAAGTAAAAAATATGCAAATTACTAAATGATGCAAGCCTTGATAAAATAAATTTGTTCTTTTTAACAAAATGTCAAACATTTCTTTAAACACTCGTAGCTAAAACGACTCCCATATAAAGTTGTATCATGGTGCTGCACATATGTGTGCAAAAACCATCTACTTCATCAGACTACAACCATAAAGGACTAACATATGTTTTAGAAACTGAGAGATGTGTGATTGTATTGTTAAACAGTGACTCTCAAACCGAAGTACATGTGGTGATCATAAAAAGGCAATGGTACACAACAGGCATTTGTCTTAGAAAAGAAAATGAAAGAAATGGACTTAAAAAAAACAAAACAATAAAAAAAACTGGCAGCCGTGAACCTGTGGAAATTCCTGCAGGTGAGATACATAACAGATTCCCCTGAAATCTTAGTATGTCAACATACTGAGTGACAGAAATACAGGCCGCCATGGTGACTCCTCCCTAAACCCCAGATTAGATCATTTACAAAAGCTAATTCAAGACTGAAATTGCGCTGCTGCTAAAGAAAATTGCAGCGTTAAGGATATTCGGCTTCAGCTAAGGAATGGTTAATAAACAGACTGAATTCCACTGAAAGCATATTAAGCCTATGTAAACTAGAAGACAGAACAAACAATTTACACTCAAAAAAAGGTTCCATTTGAGTGCATTTCAGGTGATTCAACACCCAAAAAAACAAAACCCTCATTTTAGAAGTCACAGGGTTATAGATCTAAATTAATATGGTATAATTTTTTAATTACAAACATTAATGAATGGTAAATTTGCCCTATAATCTAGAAACCATCATCTCTTCCGGTATTAAAGGCCAACCGGTTAAAGAAATTGTTAACTGTTCACATAATGTAGAAAAAAATAACCGAAGAAAAGAAAATTACTTGTGGATTTGGCACAGGCCTTTTCCAAGGAACTCCTGACATTTTTCTAAAACACTCTACCTTACTTTGGTTAATAAAGAAAAAAAACATAAAAATACAGAAGATGAGCAAAGGTTAGCTGGGTAGTTTTCCCTCTGAGAAGAGTGCGCTCCGTCAGCAGCCCTTGTTGGGTGGTATCCCCAAGGCTGAACTTGAGCTGTAGTTTAGCAGGTGACGTGTTTGGCTTCTCAAAGGCTCCTCTGATGATCACAGTGGTTAAGAATTCAACTTGAGGGAAAATGGTCAAGTAGAAAGCGCAACGAGATTATGAGCCCGCTGTCTGGTCTCCCTCAGGTTTTAGTTTGGTTTCTGTTGTGTGTGTCCCCTGTCCTCCCCCCACCCAAACCCCACCCTACCCATGGTTCCACATGGTCAAGTCTCAGGCGTCATGGTGTAGCTGGCGAAAAACTGTCATGTATCAGGATCCTGGAAGGAATACAAAAAAATAAAAAATAAAACACAAGAATTTGGAAAAACTCTCTCTGCTAAAGTTACATTTTTAGGAGTTACATTTTAGCAGTCTTACCCCTGAAATGTTTCCGCATCACGTCAAGGGTACAAGCACAAACTTTAACGTATGTTAAGGGTTTTTCTTTTTGGTAACAATCACAAGGTATAGCGTAATTGTTAAGTGGAAGAAGGAAAGGGATACATTGTTTTCAAAGTGATTTTACATATAAAAACTATGAACAGTTGGCATGCATTTACATTCAGTCCTACTATGTTACTGTATAAAGTCCAGTCTAATCAATAGGTTTCAGAAGTCACCTAATTGTCAAACATAGTCCACCTGGGTGTAATTTAATATCAGTATAAATGCAGCTGTTCTGTGAAGGCTTTGTTAGAGAACATTAGAGAACAAATAGTGTCATGAAGACCAAGGAACACAGCTTGGAGTATTAAGGTGTCATGTTTAAGTACAAATAAGAGGTCTGGTCAGACGAGATAAAATTCAACTCTGTGGCAAGCAAAATATTACAACAGGAAACTAACACTGTATATCCAATGAACACACCATTACCACCTCGAAGCATGGTGGTGGCAGCATCATGGTGTGGAGCTAAATACAGATTAGTCCTGGAAGAAAACCTGTCAGGGGCTGCCAAAGTCTTGAGACCCTACATTCAGCCAAAGAATCTGTTGAAACTGTTCATACATGCCCTCTCTCTGATTTGAAGAAACTTGAACTGTTTTCACAAAAGCTGACGAAGACATGCCCTAAAAGACCTGAAGCTCTTACTGCGGTGAAATGGGCCTTTGTGGATTAGCAAAATGTCCATGCTAAAGAAGTCCAGAACCGCTGTCCACAGCCCAAAGCGTTTAAGAAGGGTATGCAGCCCTTTTAAGAACAGCCAGGAATGCATGCATGGAGAGAGAGAGATCTCCGTTATTAACTTGCCTGTCTCAAGAAGCAAGTAGCCACTTTGACCCATAAAGGAAGCATCCCTGCTCCTGTTTATCATTATTTGGAGGCTGAAGAAATTAAGGTTTACTCTTATAAAAACCATCAAGCAAGATTGAACTATTTGTAGTCAGAGTAATGGTGAGCAGTAAGCGTGAAAAGGAAAGTTAAAGTTAAAAGAAAATAAAGTTCTTAAATTTTAGGACCTCGTTTTCTCATTGAGGTGCTGTCAAATATAATGTGTTAACTCTTACCTGTCAAACCAATTAAACACATGACAAATTCATTCAGAAGATCAGCACATTACATCTTGTTCATTTCTACAGCTACACGCAGGAAAGTGGTGATGAATAAACATTTCTTCTTATGAACTTCAAATGAATACTGGGATCTACGCAGCTATCAGAACCACCCCGATGATGGCTGTGAGTACGCACCTTGGGAGCGGGCCTATCCAGGAAGAAGTCCAGAACTAAATTTTTAGTCCAGAACAATTTTCATCTATTTCACAATAATCAACTACGTTGGGCTGGTCTGTCACATAAATTCCCAGTAAAATAGACTAAAGTCTGTGGTATTAATATGACCAAATGTGATAAGGGTCCAGGGATAGGAACACCTCTGTAAATGTAATTAATATGTTGGATACAAGTAAAAACTCAAACATTACGGCTATAATAATAAAGTAAAGTGGGGACTTTGGTCCTGGTTCACTGTGCTTTAAAAATGCATGTGATTCAGATCATATTGTACATACCCGTTGTGGCTTGCATTGTTCAAATATAACGCAGTGTACCATTTATGGTACTTACCTGGAACTGATAAAGAGTCCTGGAATTAAAGGCGAATCTCATCTAAAGGTCTTCTGCTGTTGCATCAGGTTCACGTTCTCATAAACTCTGGAGCTGTCATCCCTCATCCTGACCAAGCCAATACAGTACAATGAGAAACTGCTACTCATGATTTTAAAAAGTGATTTTAATCTGATTTAAATGGGCTTATTTTCTGTCAGCATTACTCACTCTGTGCAGACGGGAGTGGGAATAGGTGAGCAGAGAGGTAAAGGGCTCTGCTCTCCACCAGACAGGTCGGATAAAGAGTATTTAATGTTGGTGTATTCGCGTCCTTTAATCTTACTTTTCTGCAGAGGGGAATAAACATAGTGTTAAAGTGAACAGAATACTAAAAATGAAGCCATGACGTGCCGTGCCTCACACCTGCTCCTCCTCTATGCGTCTCTGCAGTGTTTCTATGTAGTGCTGCACAGCCATGTAGATGAATCTGTACTGCGCCTCCGTCTGCACCATCCCAGAGCGCTGTGAACGAACCATCTGAATGGTCTTTGGCACATCGATGTCACAGTCGACCCCTGCAGCAGGACAGCAACACTTTCAGATGTCGGCATCTTACACAAATCATACTTACAATTTTACCTCTTTTTCTGATGAGACACAAAATGAAACAGACAACCTTTTTTTAAAACCTAAGTCCTCAAAGTATGGAAATATGAGAATAGAACGACAGAGTAACTAAGTTCTTCGATGTGGATCAAACTTGTGCCTGTAGTTTTCAGCTGGAGATAACTGCAAATTAGATTACCACCAATAAAAACAATCAGCGAAAACCTACGTAACCCATGTAAAACTTAATGTTTCAGATAAAGTAATAATTTAAAAAAAAATAAAGATCTTGTAGTTCACATGTTGATGTATCGAGCTGCATGTAGACAACACACTGTTCCTTTCTGCTTTTGGTTTTCTGGGTGTCTGTATCATAATTGGAAAAGTAACCTTAGCAGAGGAAGACTGGAAGAGAGAACCTGAAGCAGCTGGTTCCCATCAAATCTGCATTACAACACTGACTACATGTTAATCCTTTAGCTTTATGATGAGTTTAATTAAATGAAATAAATTAAAGAAAACACGGAATATCTAATAATAGTAAATGCATGAAAATCTATTTATGACTAATAAATATAACTTAACTATATTTTTCATAAAGGAATTTTATTTTCTTTCAAAGTTGGTGCATAAGTTTTCCTTTTATTATACTTTGCTTTTAATACTTCTGCAATGAGTTGTTGAGAAATATTGTAGAGATCTTTTAATTTTTTTAAATGGGATTGCTTCAAAATACTGGAGGCTTGTTCCCCTTTGATAGCTTCACACTGCGGCCGGCTCTAAATGAGCCTTTTGACTGCCCTGCCTAAACAAGCGAACACTGCCCAGACTTTGTCGCTGCAGCAGGAGCAATCAAAGATGACTTCACACAGCGGGGTATTACAGTGGTTACTGTGGACTCGATTGAAAGCACAGTTTCTACCCTTTCATTTCCAAGCATGCAACTGAAAAATATGTGAGCTAGAAAGCAGTGACCCTTCCTCCATAGAAACTACTGAGGTCATCTACCTCGAATTGTTGGGGTAGAGCCATAAAAAATGTAACCAAAATTAAATTGGATTCAGCCTTAGTTTCCATGTATAGATGTATTTGTTGCAAGACACTGTGGGGGACAGGTTTCACATTTTTACTGCTGTATAAATGCTTTAAAAACACCAGAAGGGTACACTAGAAAGATGTAATTTTTCTCCTTTTCATAATTGATTGCATTAAAAATCAGACAAAACAATATAGTTAAATCATTGAAAATTATCTGCTTAAGAAACTCAGTACTGTGTCTCTTCAGATTAGGTTCATATTGACTTTTAACACATTTGAAAATGTTTCCTTTTTGCTTTAACAGTTAATATTTTTATAAATGCACCAACATCTGTTTGTGTGTTTCAGTGAAAGTGTTTTACACATTCTTATCTTGTTGTGTGTAAAGCAGCTATTGTCACCTTTTTCTCGGATCACATCTATCAGGATGTCGATCACTATAAATGTCCCTGTCCGTCCGATCCCTGCACTGAGGTGGATGGAAAAAGAAGTCCTGGTTAATGGGATTTCTACTGCTATCAGTACCGTTAATGCTTTCATTAAGTCGGTAATTTTAGTGCAGATCTGCGAGTACCTGCAGTGTACTGTTATGGGCCCAGCATCCAAAATGCTCTCCTGTTTCAGGTTGACTTCCTCCAAGAAGTCCAGCACACCGCCTGGGTCAGTGGGGACGCCATGGTCCGGCCAGGTTCTGAAGTGGTACTGCCACACTGTCCGTTCCGTGTTACCCTGATATCGTATTTAAACACAAGGAGTGTCAACAGAACATTTCATGGTAGAAAATGTGATGACGTCATTGTTTTTAACTTTTAAATTCACAAATAATTATGATGCAACTCTAACAGCATCAGACAGACATACCAGAAACTCACCTGACCAACTTTGGACAGCTTCAGTTCTCTGAGGATGTAGTCGTGAGCATTCGCCTCCCTGACATTGCGAACTCGCATGGCCCCGTACTCCTTCAGAGCCGACATCTCAGGCCAGTACTTCACACACTTACTCTGTGGAACCAATCATATCATTTTAATTCTGATTTGAATCTGATCACTTGAAAAGAGAGCTGGATTTTAATGCCAACACTAAAAGATAAATGAAAACAAACTATTAACACAACAAATAAGTCTAATTTCATGGCATAAACCTTGTACTTACCTTCCCTCTTTCCACCTCTTTGGTGGTCATAACAATGACTCGAGAGTTCTCCTGAAAAACCATCCGCCAGAAGTCACTGATGGTGTTCTGCAAACAGCCCTGAGTGGCGATGTAGCTCTTCTTCGGCTTGGCGTTGTTACACTTTGTGTCGGCCTCTGGCTGCAAGCAAACATTCAAACCAAGAAACCAAAATCAATTGACAAAGACTGCAAATAAGAGCACTTTTTCTACATTTAGTTATGTTGCAGTCCTATTCCAAATGATATCAAATTAACCTCTTTCGTCTAAGTTCTACACATACTACCACACTATGACGATGTGAAAGACGTTTGTTTGAGGTTGTTGCAAATTTATTACAAATAGAAAACTAAGAAATCACATTTACGTAAGTATTCACAGTCTTTCCCATGAACATCAAAATTGAGCTGAGGCGCATTGTTTCCACTAATCATGCTTGAGATATTTCTACAGCTTAAACGGAGTCCACCTGTGGTAAATTCAGTTGATTACATATAATCTGGAAAGGCACACATGTCTATATAACGTCCCACAGTTGACAGTTCAGGTCAGAGCTCAAACACCAAGGACGAAGTCAAAGGAATTGTCTGTAGAATAAATCTGGAGAAGGGTACAGAAACATTTCTGCTGCTTTGAAGATCCCAATGAGCACAGCGGCCTCCATCTTTTATAAATGGAAGGTGTTTGGAAGCAACAGGACTCTTCCTAGAGCTGGATGGCTGTCTAAACTGAGTGATCAGGGGAGAAGAGCCTTTGTCAGGAAGGCGACCAAGGACCCCATGGTCACTCTGTCAGAGTGGAGAGAGGAGGACCTTCCAGAAGGTCAACACTCTCTGCAGCAATCTACCAATCAGGCCTGTATGGTAGAGCAGCCAGACAGAAGCCACTCCTTAATAAAAAGGCACATGGCAGCCTGTCTGGAGTTTGCCAAAAGGCACCTGAAGGACTCTCAGACCATGAGAAACAAAATTATTTTGTCTGATGAGACAAAGACTGAACTCTTTGGTGTGAATACCAGGTGTTAGGAGGAAACCAGGCACCACTCATTACCAGGTCAATACCAACCCTACAATGAAGCATGGTGGTGGCAGCATCATGCTATCCGGATGTTTATCAGCAGCAGGAACTGACAGATAAGTCAGGATAGAGGGAAAGATGAATGCTGGAATGTACAGAGACATCCTGGATGAAAGCCTCCTCCAGAGAGTTCTTGACCTCAGACTGGGGTGACGGCTCATTTTTCAGCCGTACAACATGAAACCCACAGCCAAGATGTCAAAGGAGAGGCTTCAGAGCCAGTCTGTCAATGTCCTGGAGGCCAGAGTAGCCAGGATCACAAATGATTGAACATATCTGAAGAGATCTAAAAATGGCTGAACAGATGTCTCCCATCCAACCTGATGGAGCTTGAGATGAAGAATGGGTCAAAACTGCCTAGAGACAGGTGAGCCAAGCTTGTGGCATCATATTCAAAAAGACTTGAGGCTGTAATTGCTGCGAAAGGTGAATCAAGTAAGTATTAAGCAAAGGCTGTGCATACTTACGTAAATGTCATTTCTTAGTTTTCCATTTGTAATAAATTTGCAAAAATCTCAAACTTTTTCACCCTGTCATAATGGGGCACCGCATGTTGAATTTTGAGGAAAGAGATTAATTTTTGCAATAACACTGTAATGTAACTATGTAGAAAAAGTACAGCACTGTGAATACTTTCCGGATGCGCTGTACAGTCATATTCAATAAATCTGAATATGCATTCTGATGAAGCCTGTCAAACAACAGCCTTTAAGCAGATATTAAACATACTTTTCATTAAGCTGCCATTTCTGTATTAAAAATGTTTTGTATAGGTCTGATGGTATATTTTAATGTGTTTTTTTATTAGCTGCGGGTGAAAAATCACCATACATTACCAAACATCAGTCTGTGTTGTATGTTAATCTATATAATGTGTTTTACTTGAGTAACTAAAATAAATTAGCTTTTAAATAATATTCTAATTTATTGAATATGACTGTACTAGTGTTTGTATTTGTGGAGTCCAGGAGGTTGAAGTGACTTTATAATGACAGCAGATACCACCATAATAATGTTGGCGTTGATGTAGTCAGAGCCTGCCTCGCCTGGGTCTCCATCATCCAGCACTACACGTGTGTGGTCGACTGTCAACACAAACAAAAACAAATCTGTTTGTTGCAGCTGAGGTCTCCTTAAATTACACCTGACTTCTTACACTCCGTTTTTCATTGAGAGAGCGGTCTGGGTCACTCACAAGGCAAAATGTTCTTGTATCGGTTCTTGTTCTTGTTTTCTGGTCGTTGACCCTCTTTGCGACTGTAGAGCAGCTTGCACTCTTGTTGCTGCAACGTCTGAACAGAAAAAAGGCAGTAGACAAAATATCATCATTACTGTTTTTTACAGTATATACAAGCTTTACATTTACTCAAGCTCCATTTAGTCTATTGCACAGAGAGAGCTTGGATACCTTTCATAACTGCTTGCAATGCTTGTTGGTCTTTAATTTTATTTAGCTATTTACTTAGCTATTACTTACTATTGACTGAAACAGCATTGTATATATATTTGTGATTATCTAAAAATATTCTTCCAGGCTTAGAAAAAGCCAAAAATGTTTTAACAAAGAAAGAAAAAAAGGGGGGTGGGGGTTTAAAAGTTTCAGAAATTTTGTATGGTGAACACTGACGTTTGAGGCTAGGTACCACTTCGACACGGGTGGATCAATGGTATCATTCACATCGGACTTTAACCAAAATAAAAAATGATCAGACTTAATATTGCTGCCAATTTCTGACACTCCCAGGCTCATAGATGGTAGCCCACCCAAATGTCTGAATTTGCATATATATGACGGTGGAGAAATGAGAGTTTAAATCAATAACTGCTAATTACAGGGCTAAAAATTTTAATTTCATCAACATTTATTATGTATAGCGAGGACTGAAGTTATTGATGGCATTCATAAAAAACGTTTGAAAAAATATGTTCACACATAATTTTTCTATGACAATCTTTAGAAAAAGACTGTATTGAACCTTATTTGGAGTTTATTATCAAATATTTACTCGGACAAATTGTGTTCAGCCAATAGTTTGGCTTTCGACAAACATAGTTGCATATGTGACCCTTTGGGAAAATAACTGACCAGCATGATCCACATCTATGAACATACATTCAATATTAAAGCAGAAAAGGTCAAACTTAGTTTCTGTAAGTCCCAAAATCAATTACCTCAAATTCTTCCCAGAAGCCTTGTTTGACCTTGTCAGTGGCCTCCGCTAGTTTACTCAGCTCCCGAACTCGACTTTCAATCTCTGCTGCATTAATACGAGTAGTGTTCAGGGGCTGCAGAAGGCAGGACAGACAGAGTAGCTCATTAGCTTACTAATGAGCAGAAATGCAGTACTGTTTTGTGGACTGATTAAATTAAAACCTGTTTAAGCTGAAGGACAGTGCCAAGAGTTTCCACCATGGGGTTTTTCTTGTAGTGCTCCACCAAGTCTGTGAGAGAGTCAAACTTCTCCCCTCCACCCACGTCGTACTTCAGATCACTCTGAGTAAGAACACACATATGAAGATTGTACTGATAAATGGCCCCAAACTTAAAATGATTCTGGTTCACCAACATTAACAAAAATATATTTATGCTTTTTCGTAACCAAGAAAATTAAAACTATATTCATTATGAGCCAATTTCCTGGTAAAGCTTTTCATCTTTTTAGAATGTCAAACTTTCCTGTAAAATTACACACACAGTAGCACACAGGACTTTATTCCACAGCAGTAGTTTGCACAGACTACCTTCACCTGCTGGATTCTTACAAAGAAAGTGAATTTAGTAGATTATAAAAACAAGACAGACTTCAGCTGTGAAATATTGTCTAGAGTCAGTGAGATACAATTACTCTAAAATTTGAACATCTTGAAAGCTTACAAGAAGCAAAAAGTTTGTTTCAACATATTTCAATATCATAGAGACGATAGAGGGGAGCCATAGTGAGATAAAAGAGCAGACATCTGTCACCTGGCAGCGGATCATGACATGAGTGACTTTGGGTTTGCCATCGTTTGTGTCCGTCTTGTCGTCTCCGGTGCGGACCGACAGAACAAAATCCCCAGGGTGGCTCTGGCTCTCTCTCACTAGGAAGCTGCCGTTCTTGCCTTTCTCCGTCAGCAGCTTCTCTGCATCTCGGCCTGACAGGTGTCCGTGGAACCACCTGCGGAACAGAAATAAAAAACAACCCCCCCCCCCCTGAAAAATACGATTCAAAAGAGCAGTGCACAGAATAGAACCCTTTTTAACCTTAAATTATCAAAGTATAGTGATAAATGGACTGAACTTATATAGCACCTTTCCAGTCATACTGACCACCCAAAGCACTTCACACTAGAGCTACATTCACCCTCACTAACAAACAAACAAACAAACAAACATTCATCCACCGATACACAGATCAAAAGACAGGCTAAGTGCCTTGCCCAGGGGCACATCAGCATGTGGCAGGAGGAAGCTGGAATCGAACTCACAACCCTTGGATTGCAAGACAACCACTCTTCTCACTGAGCCACAGTTGCCTCTATAACCTTTGTTTTAGATCATTTTCATTGGACAGTTAAAATACAGATCACGGTTTAAAAACAACCAGGGCAGGAAGTGGCTAAAAAACCTCACTGGGCTTATATGAAGCCTCCACCCACATAGTAATAAAAAACAATAAAATACTATTCCTTTGTTAACACTGGACCTGTTAAATAATAATAAAACTATATTACACCCTCAAGTATTAACAATTTCTGCCTAAACTCAAAGCTTGCTTTAAAGATCATATCCTTTTCCATACAAAAACAACAAGAATTATTTTTTTACATTTTGTAAAAAATAAAAAGGAAGAACCTGCAAAGATTGACACATTTGTGCTCCTTTGTAGGATTAGACAGAATCTTGTCTCAATTTACTGGAACTATTAGTTTTTTTTCCACTAAAACCCAAATTTTGTACCAGGCAAAAATATCTGTAGCAACAGGGCAAAGTGAAAAAGACATAAATACATAGTTTTACAGTTTAATCTAAGAGTATCTGGTCAATTTGTATAACGTGTATAATTCCCAGATCGTCATCTTGGTAATAAATTTGGGAAGTAAACACAGCAAAAAAAAAAAAAAAAAAACAACCAACGTACCAAATCCTGTCCTGTTGTGTAGCAGAATATATTGAATTCCACACCCTTGATCCCATTTCACACATGCACACTATTTAAACTGCAAGTGCATCAACAGAGACATATACAGTACATTAAAGACATAACAGAACTTTATTTTCCACAAAATCCACTTTGTTTCTTCAGATTTAGACGAGTGTAAACAATGTGTTCCAATCCATTACATGACAGGAAGTTGTTCTGATAGCCGCATTAGCATTATAATCTGTGTGTTCCTTGCTTTTGTGCTTGAATGCATTAAATGGAGAGAAATATATTGTTATCGACATGTATCGTTTACAGAAGTTTCCACCAAAACAAACTGAAAAAGTCAACTTTGCTGTGATGTCCTTCTGAGGTCCGAGCCCAGACTTCAGAGAAAAATCAAACACAGCTTTAGTCACCAAACTAAACTCACATCACTCCAGTTTGAATTGGAGACGGTCAGAGATTTCTACAACAAACTGTTTAATAGACATCATGTAAATCTTTGTGTATACAGTACAGGGATTTATTCATGTGACTTTACAACATTATCATAAGAAATCAATGATGTCTGATAACCGAGTAGGAGAAGCAAACATTCTTCTCTCACCTCTCTGATGTAGGATCCGCACAGTTAAGTGGATACTTGAGCTCAATAACATCTCCATTTTTCTCTTTCAGTTGCCCATGATGCTCCATGTAATACTGCACCAGCTCAGCAAGGGTGGCAAACTTCTCCCCACCATACAGGTCGTAGTAATCACCTGTGTTCTGGATCTTAATGTGGGTGACGGCTCCATTTCGCCTAACGATAAAGAAAATCATTCAGAAAATGTAAGCTTCCAAGTTGGAGAAGTAATCAAAACAAACAGCAGCAGGGTTTGCAACCAATCCAACAGTTTAAAGATTTATCTGATTTAAATAGACAACTAAATTCAACAACTGTAGAGTCAGCAATGTTTATTGGCACCTCAGGTAAAGATGCTTAAAAGAAAAAAATTCTACTAAATTCATCACCTCACATTCCTATGAAAAACATGCTGCTGTTGATGAAAACTTTGATCTATGTAACACACTACCATTCAAATGTTTTAGATACACTTTCTCACTTAATGGGTCTCCTTCTTTTCATGACTATTTATATTGTAGATTCTCACCGAAGGCAACAAACCTGTGAATAAACACATGGAAATATGTAGTAAACAAAAAGTGTGAAATAACTCTGAACATTTTTATATTTTAGATTCTTCAAAATAGCCGCCCTTTAGTTTGCTTTCTTGGTGTTCTCTCCATGATCTTCATGAGGTGGTTCCCCTGAAATGGTTTTCCAGGGAGTTTTAAAAGAACTTCTTAGAGGTTCATTGAGAGACGACCAAAGGTTAATATTTCAGTCATCACAGCAAAGGGCGCTACTGTAAGGAATCTAAAATATAAAACATATCTGATGTTCTTCTACAATTTTTTGTATATATATATATATATATATATATATATATATATATATTATATATATATATATATATATATATATATTATATATATATATATATATCATTGATGATTAGATACGTTTTGGGTTAAAAATGCTGTGTTTACCAAACATGCAATTTTCAAAAATAAAAATGATAAGATGGAATGTGGGGAAAAATAATGTAGCTGTCTTTGGGATTCAATTTTGCTGTGTCTTGGGGCATTTTAATTGTTTGCGTTTTTCTTGTTTTATGCCTTGTTAGGCATTCAAACTAAGTTAATCAAGTTTGGGTGAAATTTCCAATTAAGTCAGAGAACTCGTACTGTCAAATTAGAGCAGCTTAGCACAAAACAAATGCAGGCATGAAGTGCCGCTTCTTTTGCTTGTTTACTACAGCAAACTTAATAAAAAGAGATTTACTCTTTACCAACTGTTCAAAATTTGGACCTCATCTAGAACTTAGATTTGAACCTCTGAACATGAAGTTGAAGGTCCAGTCGGAAAACCCAGACATCCCTCCCTCCAGCAACTCTGCAGCTCATTTTGGGGGATTAGATGTTCCCCAGGTTCTACTACCAGTGGAACATGCCCAGAAGACCTCCAAAGGTAAACACCCAAGAGGCATTCTGATCAAATTTTCAAACCAGCTTAACTGACTCCTGTTCAGGCGAAGGAGAATCTCTAGTTGAAGGTCCTCCCAGACGATGGGACCCTATGAAGGAGCCTCATTGTAACTGCTCGTATTTAGGATTTCATTCTTTCAGTAGTGATCCACAATTGATGACAAGGGTCCCAATATAGACATCCTGGTAAATTAAGAGCTTTGATTCTTGACTCGGCTCTTTCTTCACCAGAGCAATGCCTGCATTGCTGCAGATGAGCCCAACCATCTCCGGCCCTACGATGGACAGACTACCACCAGGAGGGAGCAGTCCATCTCTCGCCGAAAAAAAGCCCCACTTTAATTCTTTATGATTAAACTTGTCCTATTTATTCTGTCTTGTTGAGCTGCAGTGAAAAAATGTATGATTAAAATAAAAAATAAAAAACCACAAGAAAAATCTTTTTATCACGAAACAAATCAGCTAATTTTGTGAGTCTCTGTGCAGTTTGACCACTCGGTTATACAGTAAACTATAAACTGATAAGTTTTTATCCATGTTCTTCTTATGCCAACTGTACGTATTGTGAATGCAGTTAGCTGTATATATACACAGGCACCTAATGCTCCGACTTGCACAGAGGTTAAACGCTGATTCAAAAAGCCACGTCTCTGTTTCCGCATTCAACCAGACGGGGGAAATGCACTTAGTCATTCTCTCAGAAAACAAAAAACGAGAACTTGTGACAGGTCAGAGGCTCCCCAGCCTGTAACTGTCAGCAGCCTACTGGTAGCTCTGGGTGTAAGACACAGACACACTGGTTTGAACCAGCAGCAACTGGTTTTCCCTGTTTGGACGCCTGTATCCACAAGACAAACGCGACTTGTTTTGTCTCCACAGGAAGTAAATACAGAGAAAGATGAGAGAGCATACAGCTGAAGTATGAGCCGGCTACTAAAATAACATTGTCTATGTCTACTGCAATGACTTAATGATACTACTTTTGAAAGATTTACGCCCTGACTGACCAGAGATAAAACCACTAACTTTTTATATTAGAAAAAAAAATTGATGACGCTGGTTTTCATTCACTCCACTTAGAGGAGCAGAACTGATGTGGGAACTTCTAGAATGATTCCACTGTCATTTAATTGTTTAAACACTTCTATAGGAACAGGGAGAGGCACACCAACATGTTCTTGCTTTAAACAACGCCTATCCACATATCCAGAAGACACTGAGCAAAACTGGCTTTCATTCCAAGTCATCTTTGTGTCTGGCTTTTAAATAAAAGCCTAATATTTGCTCTCCTTTTAGCCCAGGATTGCTCTTTAAAAGCTCCTGGGAGAGCCATCTGTTACATGTCGAGCAGCTAGCAGCTAACTGTGTCTCTTGTTAGTTTAGTGCAGCGAATGCATGTTTCTACACCTGCTGACTGCTCCTGGAGGCAAAATAGTCATGAGCAGACTGTGACTCAGAAGGAAAAACATAAATATTCAGTTTCTGAACTAGTAAAGCACCTGTCCACAAATATGCAGACGTTTTTTTAGTGGAATATTCAGAATTTCTAGGCAATTCCCTTTTGATGTCATAAGCCACATATTGAAAGACTTAGTGTTTCCTGCAGGGATTGGAATTAAAATGTATACCATGTTTCTCTTTTATCCTGGCAAAATCCAAAAAGACGTAGTTAGCCGATTTACTGGTTCGGCTAGTTAATCTGAATCTCCAGCCCAGAGTCATCCTAAGCATCAACACTTACCGTACTGAGAGGGTGAAGTCTCCGGGATTACTTTTGCTGGGTCTGGCTAAAAAGCTCCCATCCACTCCTCGAGTCAGCAGGAGGTTTTCAGCCTCCACGCCTGAGATGTTGGGGTGAAACCACCTAGGAGATGGATACATAAGGATAAACAGTGACTGATTTATCTGTCAAATATGGAGCGTGTTTTGAAAAATATTGAGCATCACCACATAGTCACCCCTGACAGTGAGCTGCGTTATCCTGGTGTAGAGATCTAACACACCCTCATTTTAAGCCAGAGATCCTGAGTTTGAACCTCACTTCTTTTTGTTATGCCGGTTATAAGCTGATTAATAGGCAAATTTAAAGAGTGATTTAGTTGAAAAATGGTTCCTGGGATCCTCTTTTTACAAGTAGTGAGGTTAGCTGTCGTTTAAAGGAGGCTCTTGCAGATTAGCAACAGGCTTGAGCCACCTGAAGCATTCACCTGCAATCCTATGAATGCTTTTCTACGATATTTATACCTTTTATGGTGACTGAAAGAGATCCAGCCCTGCTATAACACTTAAAAAGCGGATGGAGATTCTCTATATGTTACCTTTCCTCCCCGTTGCTGTAAACTGTCTGGCTGAGGAGATCACATTGAGACGAAGCAACTTTTATGATGCCAGTTGGATCAAAACAACTCTGAAGTGAAGCACGGTGGGGACTAAAGTGGGACAATTTTTTCTCATTTATTTTTTTATTGCTAGTTAAAAAAAAAAAAACAACAACTGAAGAACCAGAATTAACATATAAATGTAAAAATTTGTCAGACTGCAGGGAGTGATCAGATTTCTTTGGGTCAAAAACTGTGAGAGTAGAAACATGAGTTTGCTCCTCCAATGTTTAGGGAGCTTTGAACAAAACTGCTTTGTTTAAACCACTGGTGGATTAAAAGGTCATCAATACTATACCAGGAAACCTTTCATGGAAAGTGAAGATGGAGAAGTTTGGAAACGTTCTATAGTATTTGTGGGAAATAACTGGAAATTGGGGGTAATTAAAACAAACTATTAAGTCCCTACATAACTTTAAACATTCTATTTCATCATAGGCAGAGATAGATGCAAAATAATACAAACACATTTCAACAGATGTATAAGTAGTAAAATATTACTCGTCCCCTGTCTGTCCCCCAACTCAGGTTTTTGTGTGTAAACACAGAAAAAGTCACATTTAACATTTAAATGAAAAAAAATTACTGTGATAACATTTTCTACGGTTAGTAACTCAGCTTTAAAATGAAATCACCATTAAAACCCATACGTGATACCCAGGGTATTAAAAGGCGTCTCCAATTCTCAGATATTACAGTCACAAAACAGAACCAAATGTTAAATGTTGCCAGATTTCTGTGTTTGACTTACTTGTAACGTTTTAGTTTTCTTACACTACGAGCACTGTACCCGAATGTCTGTTTATACTCAACAGGTCAGTCAAAATAATACCAGGCATTTTGTCTGAAGCCTTTCAAAAGGTGTCTACTTCTTTTAAAGAATCAATGAACTGATACAGAACATCCTGAGAACCTCCACAATAAGATCCTTAAGCATAAATATTCTACGCTCTGGATTTTATTCAAATGAAGCAGCATCCTTTTGTTCCTAACACCTTACCCATTTAATTAGGATGGATATTCAGCATTATTATTTTTCTAACTGAGATCTACTGTGCTTTAAGTGTTCTTTCAAATTATATATATGTGTTGAGTGAAATATCTTATAAATGTATTAACACTGTATTTTAATGCATTTCAAAACCTTGATAATACTGCTCAGTTGGTTTACCATAATCACAATACTATATTTTATATCATTACATGCCTAGTCTAAAAAGTTTCCCATTTAACATGTAAACCAACACTTTACGCTCTTAAATCTGGCCTCAATAGCCCAGGGTTCTAGAAATCACCCGTGTAAGTGATAAAGATATAAAATGTGCATGTAGGGCGTATGGCCTCAGATACCTCTGCAGCTTACATAAACACAAAGGCACTTGCATGAAATCTTGTTATTTTAGTCAAAACTCTACCATCATATGTTTTCCCAAATACCATTTAGAAGCCCTGTTGTCTTAAATTCCCGGTTTATTCAAATAAAGCCTTCAGCTTTAAATATTCCCAGGCGTTTGCAACCTCAATGGCCCCTACACACACAACTGAAATGCTCTATGAGATACAGCTCCTCTTCACACCTAAAACAACCTTAACTGCTCATGTACAAGTAAATGAAGGCGTGAAATGACCAGCTCCCTCTCATAATTTATAGATCATGTACAAAACTTTTCTGATAAAACTGGTGAACAAATAGAAACTCTTACCACAGCATGCCCAGAGGCAAAATAATATTGATCTTAAAATGCTCTTTTGTTCTTATTTTAGCATTTCTTAAAAGCATTTTATAAAATAAGACAGCACATGTTTCCAGAAAGTATTGATCATTTTATAATAGTCATTTAATAAAACAGTCCACAGCAGCCACGGCGAAAATGATGTTTAAAAAGCAGGTATTACTGTATCAGTCTCATTAAAAATTTTGCAACCAGAAACGACAAACAGTTTCTGCCAATTTGACTTTTTCCTTCATAGATTTTTTTTAAACTGAAGTTTTTATTAATTTTGAAATAAAAAAGATTACTGATTATGTCTGAACACAATCCCGTTCTGAAATGTTAGCCTGAGAAACATTTACCAGTATTTTTCATCCACCCCTTCTGACCAAATAGAAACGTATGCTGAGCAGAGATGATATTCCGCATGTGATGCTGACTTGCTATTTTTCCACCTCCTCTTCATCTGACTCGGTTTCCCAGAACAGACTCAGTTTCTGTCATGTCTTCCAGTCGATCCTCTGGGAACAGAGGTCTGCAACTCAAGTCATCCTGCCACGGTTTCCACATCTCCTCTCTGTAATATTTATCCCCCATTAAAAGACATAATGTAGAGAAAATCCTATTTTTAATCCTCTGCCCTTCACCCTGCTGCAAACTTTCACACATTCAAATTTCACACATAATTAATTCCTGCCTCACTTCACTGTCTGAAAATAATGTGAGCCATGTTGTAAAACATTAAATGTAACTCTCTGCTCAAAGCTACGTATGAAGCATACTTCACATTTGATTATGATCCTTCCAAATGTCACCAAACGTCTTGTCGATGCACCTTGTAATGAACACAGATGCTTGAAGGCTGCTACCCTTATAAATCTGATGGCACACCCACCAGCTCCACAGATTTAAATGCATTTCTTTATTTTCATGATTATCTGTTTGCCACCCCAAGCTTACTTACATCTCACCACCCCTTACAAAACCTTTTGGAGGCCCTGATTGCAAAAAACACTGAAATCCATTGCTTATGCATGATAATTGACTTCAGGAAAAGATCATTAGTGCTACGTTGTTATACAGAGACAACTTCACGTGCCGGAACAAAGATTAGCGATAAATTAGTCTCCAATTTTCCATCAGACATTTTTCATGAATACTATAAATGTTGTTTTGGATTATTTTAAGCCGAACTTTTTTCATTTAGTGTTTTTTCTTTTAATTTAGACACATTGGTCCAAATACTAAAAACGATTTGAAAAACCACCTAGAAAAAGCAATGGATGTGAACATTACCTTTAATGAAACTGCAAATGTATTATTAACATAATGACACGTATACAAACCTTTTCAATTATTTCAAGGAGTACCAAGAACACTTTGTGTTACTACACGTAAAGTCCTTTTTTCAAACCAGCAAATGGCAGTTTTTAATGTTCAGCCTTTCTGTGATTAAACCAAAGCTGAGCTGTTTGCAAAAATGTACAACCGGCTCTAAAAATGACGACATTAACATCATCAGGGCACATGTAAAATTTACATTCCAACTTATTAAATGGACCAAGTCATCAGCAAACACCAGATGATAAACAAGACGGTCACTCACCATACCAGTCTAACATTTAGATTAGAGCTGCACAGCACAGTTAAAGCAAAAATTCGGATTTAGATTTTTGATTATTTTCATTCAATAATTTTTTAATAGGACAGGAGACATGCATCTTTCAAAAGATAAAACTATGAAATAGTTTTTATTTTTACATTTTCCTTTTAAAGGGGAATCTCAAAATGTATTTGTACTGTTCTTATTAATCTTTTGATGTCCTATTAGTATTACAGCAATCAAAAGCTTCTTATAACTCCTGACCAGCATTTTGCATGTATCCGCTGACATTTTAACAATTTATCTTTGATGATGAGTATTAAGTCTATGAAAGGCCTCCTTGCCATCACCCTAATCTTCAAGTCCCTCCACAAATTCTTTATTAGATTCAAGTCAGGATTCTGGCTGGGTCACTCTGAAACATTAATTTTGCATCCAATCAGCAGAAACATGTTGGTAAAACCAAAGGATAACTTTAAATCTAAATCTGCCAGCATTATAAAATATTTAGGCTTAATCAGGGCATATCTAACTTCAACTACTATGCATTCACACTGTCTGCAAGTACATCTGCACTGTCTGCACAATACTTTAGGCAAGTTGGGTTCACAGTGACAGTATTTCCCTTCGTCTGACCTCATTAGATAATAAAATAACTATGCCTCACTTAACTGGCATAGTTTCAAGTCAGTACTAATAATGTAAAATCCTACTTAAGATATGTTGAGACCGTTCTGGTTTACAATTTAGCTATTTCTGACGACTAACCCAGTCTGTTCTGTGTGTGTTTACTTAATTTCCCTCTATGAATTTGAATTAAGCGAAATGAATCTTAATTTGTGATAATATATCTAATCAGAGTTTCGGGCTGGATTCTTTCTGACAGACGCAAGAGTTTATGTGTCGTAAAATCTGATGAAAATATACAATATATACAACAACTTTAATAAAAAGCTAATTTAACAGACATATGTTTTTCCTACTTTTAGAATATGCATATAGGGAACCGTGTGGATGTGAAAGGAGTTGCTAATAACAGTGTAAAAGTACTGTTCACGAAACATAGATTTAGAGGTAACCGTTAGCGCTGTCCCCGGCAACTTAACCGAGCTTTCCTCGCTTTTTCTTCCAGAATCTTCATTACCCCGACAGCCCCAAACAGCTGAGCGCAGTTAAACTTAGCTGGCTCAGCTATTGTCACCAGACATTGTTTTCCAGACAGCCCCCCCTTACCTCCGAGATGTCATTTTTTTCCGTTCCTCACTTCCTCGCTGGCACTAAGGGGTAGCGTCAACAAGCTGGCGAACGTTTGCGACCGTCTTCGCCTCAGCTAGTCAATAAAGTGCTTCATCAGTCAACACCCGATCAGAACGGGCACTGAAAACTAGTTAGACATCCACGAAAAAATAACAGCAGCGTCCGCTGCAAAAAGTCTGTAGGCCTCGGCCCTGAAGACTTCACAGCCAGTCGACTGTTAAACGTCACCAAAAATGCGACACCACAGACGCGGCATGGATTTTATTACCGGGAGCGGCCGTCTGCGGAGCACCTTGATTCAAAGTTGGTTTCCATACAGTCTCCGCCCGAGCCCCCAAACCGGCAAACGGCGTGAGAAAAATCAAAGGCCTCAATATGATGGCCACTAAAACCGTGTTTATTATTTAGCAGCTAAAGAGATTCTTCATAAGAAAAAAAAAGGGAGATCTCTGGAGTGTGTCAGATCCCAGCCAGCTATAATTGCCTACAGGGATTTTAAAGAAGCTAAATCCTGATTAGTTCTTTATTCAAGTCTCTGCTTGCTTTTTATTTGTTTACTTTGTTTGTTTTTTTATTTAGTATTTATACTCAATTCAAATTTAAAAATAAAAAAAATGCCATCCAATCTCCATGGGAGAGTTCTAAGCCAAAAAATGCTGTGGACCAAAAAGAACACAAAGGTCCATCTCACATTTCCCAAAGAACAGCCTGATGATCCATAAGACTTTTGGCAAAATTCTGATTTGGGTCGATGACATCACATGGGGTATAGTGGTTGAGCTGAACAGCTGGTATTATTTAGCTTATTTGAAAGCCATTCTAGTTATTTATTTATGTTTTTTTTTACTTGAAGGGTGCAATTGAATAACAGAACTGAGGAAGCTTATGACAAAGGTGGTCCCCCCTATTTGAGGGACAAATATCATCCATCAGTAACATTTTATGTTGATAAAAGGACAAATTCTGTGCATTTAGTTTACTTTTTATTCATGGGCTAATTCGTCCAAAGTGAATTTAATCAAAACTTTCATTCGATGTTTTATCTTGTAATTTGAAAATGAATCTTCATTTCCACCTCAAGTCTCCAGGTCAAAGATCGTGTCGTCCTCAGGTGCTGTCGTAAAGTTTGGCTCTTTCGGGTTTCCGTTCAATAAACCGTACGTGGCAGTCAGAGAACGGAACACGGCCGTAGCGAGCGTTGCGCCTTCGCTGTTCCAACTGTCCACTCCCAGAAACGCTGCATTTTTAAAGGCTATTCTGTAAAAAGGACATTGTTCATTTGTTTGGCGTTCTCAGCACACCTTTTAAATTATGTTTACTGCGTCAGAGTTAGTTGTCTTGCTGGCCGTCCTGTGTGCTACAGCATCCGGCTACTTTGTTAGCATAGATGCTCATGCTGAGGAGTGCTTCTACGAGCGGGTCAACTCCGGCACGAAGATGGGCCTCATGTTCGAGGTGGCCGAGGGAGGCTTCTTGGATATCGATGTAGAGGTAAGATGCTTCATCAAGTGCGTCCAACCAACATAACCATGTTATGTGACGGAGTCAGTGCATTTATTGCTCAAACAGCGACCTGGAAAAACAGGCCTCATGCTAATGTTAGCTGCTAGCGATTAGCCGTCTTGCTGTGAAACGTCACCTGAAACTAAGTAGCAAGGATTCAGATTTATTTGTGGTATTTTAGTAATTTGCAAGAAATTAACATCAGTCTCGTAATACATCACAAGATCACGATTCTGGTTGTTATTGAGACCTTTTTAGGGTGATGTTGTGTCGTTACATTGGGTGCAGCTTTAGCGTTATATCTGGCTAAGCTACTATGCCAGCCAGGATAATTTAGGAACATATGTTGGAATCTTTAGTTAAAGTAGGGTCCAGCATTTTTTTCGAAGCTGTTTTAGAAATCTGCTTGCAGCTAAAATAGCCAGTTAAACTTGTTTTTGTTCCACATGGCCGCTGACATGTTTCTCCGCAAGTTATCTCTATGGTTAAGTACAGTTGGCTCAGTTTTGCCAGGTTTCGCGACAGAAACAAGCAGAAAGGTATTCAAAAACACAAAGTAAACGACCCCTCCACCAATATCATTGAAAACCAAAATTTATTGAATATTTTTTATCAGTAATAGTCATTCTAAAATAAAATTTGCTTATAATACCCTGAACTAGCAACATCCACCCACTAGGTTCAACCATATGTTCCTAATCGGGGTTCAGTCAAATTTCTCCATGCAGCTGCTTGTTTCAAATGAGAAGTTTGATTGTAATTTTAGCTTTTATAAATTCATTAAATTGTGATTGACTGTTGTTTTCTCTGTTAGTTTGAACAAAGTGAATTATTAATATGCATACATTTAATGAGAAATAGGGGTCTTTGCTGGCAGTAAACATTGTCTAATTAACATTTCTACACTTTTGAGATGTTTCCAATGTAATTAATTTAGCTGGAATAGGTGTTGATGGTTGGAAACAAAATAAAGCGTACAGATCCATGTATTCCACAGATCAACACTGGGGAGTGCTGGGCTTCAGAAAACCGGTGTTTTATAGAGATGCACCGATCAGACTTTTGTGGCCGACTTCCAGTCTCCATGTTTTCTATAGCTTTGCCCTGCCAATATACATGTTAGCCAATTCTAATTTCTTTTTTAAGAGCTCCAAGATAAGTAGAACTCAGCAGCCTTGTACATAAAAATGGTGTGTTGGCACAGTGGGTCCCATTTTATGGCAAAGGCATTAAAAACCTGTGGGATGAACCTTTATATTTCAGTTTTTGTTTGGGCCAAATGTATCTGCTGCATTTTTATTGAGCTAAAGTTGATTTGAAAAAAAGACCTGTGACTAGTAAAAATATTTTTGAAATCTTGCCACTGTGTAAGAGAGCAGTTGCTGTAAAACAGGATTGTGCTGTCTTAAATTTAAGAACAAATTTGATTACAAAGGTGGCATTTTTAATTTTTTAGTGGTTTTTGCAAGTAGCACACCTGGCATTACTGAAATTGCGGTCTTTTTATGGCTTCCCTAGGGAACGTAGATTTTTACCTCAAGTCAGAGATTTCCAAAAAGATTACTGTTTCCATATACACTATACATTTCCAACTCCATCTCGAGTTAAAAATCTTAAAGCGATATAACAGAATACCCTTCCTGTTGTCCGTTCCACTGCCTCCCACATACACATTTCTTAATCTGTTATAGAAAATACATTTTCCTTAAATACAGGGTTTGGACAATGAAACTGAAACACCTGGTTTTAGACCACAATAATCTATTAGTATGGTGTAGGGCCTCCTTTTGCGGCCAATACAGCGTCAATTCGTCTTGGGAATGACATATACAAGTCCTGCTCAGTGGTCAGAGGGATTTTAAGTCATTCTTCTTGCAGGATACTGACCAGGTCACTACGTGATACTGGTGGAGGAAAACGTTTCCTGACTCGCTCCTTCAAAACACCCCAAAGTGGCTCAATAATATGTAGATCTGGTGACTGTGCAGGCCATGGGAGATGTTCAACTTCACTTTCATGTTCATCAAACCAATCTTTCACCAGTCTTGCTGTGTGTATTGGTGCATTGTCATCCTGATACACGGCACCGCCTTCAGGATACAATGTTTGAACCATTGGATGCACATGGTCCTCAAGAATGGTTCGGTAGTCCTTGGCAGTGACGCGCCCCATCTAGCACAAGTATTGGGCCAAGGGAATGTCATGATTTTGGCAGCCCAAACCATCACTGATCCACCCCCATGCTTCACTCTGGGCATGCAACAGTCTGGGTGGTACGCTTCTTTGGGGCTTCTCCACACCGTAACTCTCCCGGATGTGGGGAAAACAGTAAAGGTGGACTCATCAGAGAACAATACATGTTTCGCATTGTCCACAGCCCAAGATTTGCGCTCCTTGCACCATTGAAACCGACGTTTGGCATTGGCATGAGTGACCAAAGGTTTGGCTATAGCAGCCCGGCCGTGTATATTGACCCTGTGGAGCTCCCGACGGACATTTCTGGTGGAAACAGGAGAGTTGAGGTGCACATTTAATTCTGCCGTGATTTGGGCAGCCGAGGTTTTATGTTTTTTGGATACAATCCGGGTTAGCACCCGAACATCCCTTTCAGACAGCTTCCTCTTGCGTCCACAGTTAATCCTGTTGGATGTGGTTTGTCCTTCTTGGTGGTATGCTGACATACCTGGATACCGTGGCTCTTGATACATCACAAAGACTTGCTGTCTTGGTCACAGATGCGCCAGCAAGACGTGCACCAACAATTTGTCCTCTTTTGAACTCTGGTATGTCACCCATAATGATGTGTGCATTTCAATATTTTGAGCAAAACTGTGCTCTTACCCTGTTAATTGAACCTTCACATTCTGCTCTTACTGGTGCAATGTGCAATAAATGAAGACTGGCTACCAGGCTGGTCCAATTTAGCCATGAAACCTCCCACACTAAAATGACAGGTGTTTCAGTTTCATTGTCCAACCCCTGTAGGTCATTGAACTCCTGAACTTCCTCTGACTTCTTCATTCAGTATCAAAGTCTACACTGAAGAGCCTTTTAATAGTGCAATCAGAGACCGATCAGATTTCGTCACTTTTTTATTGTCTAGTTATTGGTCACGGCCAATTTATTCTGATTCTGCTCACTAGACAATTCCTCTATGCTTCTATATTGTTTTAACTTTTTATCTATCAGACCTGAAGCATATTAAGATTGACACGGTATTTTGATTAGCAATCAATCTGTACAACAAGGGAACCAGGAAATGGCATACGGCAAAAAAATTAGAGTCAAATCTGGTATTTCAGGAAATTTCAGAAGGACATTTTCGATGATGCTTCCTTCATAGAGGTAGCACTGATTGTACAAAAGTTAGAACGCACTCAAAGGGTCATACGTGGACTAAAACACTGACAGTGATTTGACTTTATCCATATGATCTATCAATTTCCAAAAATGTCTAGTATAAAATTGACTATAAATCTGGTTCGGTTTTTGTCAATTAATAAAAATACTTTACAACAATAAAATTACTTGAAAATGTTTGGGTTTATTATTGAAGTATTTTTCAAATGTGCCAGTTCTTGAATGCACCACAGATGTGCACAGGTGGAAACGCCTCCTGTAGAACAGACTCGTGCTATTAGACTCCTGTAGCATTTGGGGCTGGTTGAATGGTACAGGCAGCTGGATTTGCACATTTGACTCATTTGTTTTTTGGTATGCGAGCGGTGTTTCAATTAAAAAACGCTGACATAAAGCTTTACTTTGGTCCACTAGTAGACTATAGTGATGGTGGGTAGTCCTCTGTTATGCTTTGTGTTTATGTCACTTTTTTAAGTTGCAGAGCTCCGCAGATAAAAGTTCTACATGTGTAGCGACTTAAAACAGCGCTGTATTTGTTTGGTACACGTGCGTGCTGATCTGGAAGGGCTGAATGGAAATCTTTTAGTAAAAATTGATGTACTGTTACACTCATAGGGCGTGTTTATGTGATAAACTAGCTTAACAGTGAGATTTAACTCACACAGCCATTTTTAAAGCATATAAGTATAGGCCCAATATGGTAGTATATAATAATTGTAGATTCGAATGCTGCCCACCAATAAACCCATTGAATTCTAACCAATTCCTAGAAGTAAAACTTTTTTGACCAGAGCTGCATCTGTGCTCATGATAGGTCAACATTTCTAAAATGTTAAAGCCTGGCACAAATTGTACTATTTTTAATATTTTAAATAATTGCATATGTAACAATATGTGTGCTTTGTGTTTGTACTCATTCAATACATTACAGATATATCATCAGTGGCGTATCAGTGTGTGCAATATTCATGTCGCAAAGGACTGTTTGGAGTGCAATAGTTGTGGGGTAATATGTTCCAAGTGTTATGAACTTGCATTTTTCATGCCAATGTAATATTTAGCCATTTGGACAGAGTCTCATGGCTGAAGCTGCTCACACTGGACACAAATGAGATTGCCCACATGCTAAAGGTCAGAGTGATGGAAGCACAGATGAGAAAGGGAGGAAAGAAAAGACGCATATATCACAACTGATATCGTCATTGCAATAGTTACCAGTATTTTCGCCATTGCAAGATTTTCTAATACCAATTTACTACAACAGGAGAGGAACTATATTGTTTCCAACTTCTAGCGGAGGAACACGCCTATGTAAGGCTGGCCTTGAGCACACAGGGAGTGGGAGAATACAGAAAAACGTCTGTGTTCCCGTGGTAGTTTTATTGGAGGGGCGGTGGGGACCCCTTCTTCAGACAGTCATGCTATTTTTTCAAATGTATTTTCTAAAAAACGGTTGGAGAGCATGGCGAGAGGAAAAGAGATGCCGAAATGGAAGCTCGTTTGGGCCAAAACTCTACTTTCCCTGGCACTTCAAATAATGCACGTCAGCACAACCCACACAAGACAAAAATCATAGGGAAACACGGCGAGATTTGCAAACACTGATATTGCGATGATGACGGTGCAGCCTTAAAACAAGTAGAGCAGTGCCATGCTCCTTCAGACTGGCACTGCTGGGTGTTTGTTAGAGGTTGTCTTTGTTCATCAGACAGCTTGATCAGCTGTCAGTAAACCTGTACAAATAGATGACTGCTGGTTAAAGCTTTCAGTCAAATATGTTTTTAAATTCTCTCCCCACTAAATCCATATAGGATGTGACGGCATGGAATAATGGTGTGCCGCTGACCGGTTGTCTTGCTGATGGGTAAAATTTTGTAGTTATCGACTTCCTTTCTCTTTGATTGGTTGTCATTTTCTAACCTTCCATAAAACGTAATCACTACTGAAAATATTTTGATACACAAACTGACTGCAATATGTTCAGCAACCAAATGAAAATTTACATGTAGCCTTGAATCATTTCACACTTATAAAAGCTCTCAAATGCTTAAGTCATATATGTCAGAGCTGAACAACAGAAAAATACAAACTGTTTTTACCCAGATATCTTTCTCTTTTCAGATAACAGGGCCTGATGGTAAGCAGATTTACAAAGGGGACAGAGAGTCCAGTGGAAAATATTCTGTGGCCGCACACATGGATGGAACCTACAAGTTCTGCTTCAGCAACAAGATGTCCACCATGACACCCAAGATCGTCATGTTCACCATCGACATTGGGGAGGCACCTAAAGGCCAAGACATGGAAACAGAAGGTACTAATACAGGCTATGGTGGGAGATTTTTTTAATTTTATGAATTCTGCTCTTTGTCTTTGTTTTGAATTAGTTTCTTCTTTGACTTTATTTTGGGTACATTTCCCTTCTCTGTAGGTGGTGACAGCTGGGATGGTAGGGGAAAAAGGCAGACTAAGTGAAAACTGCCATGTCTCGAGTTTGGGATGCACGTTGTTTTTGTTTTTTTTTTTCTAACCAGTGTTGTTTTCATAGTATAAACTAATATAAAGTTTTTCCTGCGACAGAGGCAGCTTTAGTGTTTGTGTTAATAGTTTGACTGCTGGCATTGTCAATATTTGAGAAATACAAAACTATTTGCTTTTTTACAGATTTCTACAGGTCTGGCTTGCTTGTCTTAAATGTTTAAGACTATCAACCAAGTTTTAATATCAGACAGAAATAAACTGATTAAATACAAAATGTTGTTTTGAAATTATTTAATTTATTGAGGTGAAAAAGGTCCTCAAACCAACCAGGCCCTGTGTAAAAATACTAATTGTCCTATTCTGAAATATTGTTAGTTTTACACCAGTTGAACTTTCATTTCGTCACTCCACAGAAAATTTACAGAAAAGACTTGTGGATCATCAACAGGTTATTTCTTTTTTAAAACGCAAAACAGGTCTTGGTGTTCTTTTTGGTCAGTGTTGCATTTCTGCTTGGAAAACTGCATAGATGCCATTTTTGACCATTTTCTTATTGCTGAATCATGAACACTGACCTTGACTGAGGCAAGTGAGACCTGCAGTGCTTTTTAAAAGGAGACAGTTACAGTTTTGTGTTTGTCATGTTTGATTACTGGATTCTACAGTTTGGATGGTAATCAATCCTGGTGGTGGTTAATAAAAATGTCATTATTCAGTTAATTCATGATTTTACAATGAGGACAAATTACTGTTTCATGTAGGGCCAGTATGGTTTAAATAACTCCTTTTACCCTGCATGAATGAAATCATCACCTGAAAACTGCATTTTGTATTTAATCTGGTTATCTTTATCTGATTTTAAAATCAGTTTGATCTGAATCATTTAAGTTCGATTGCCAAGCAAAGACAGGAGAACTCTGTAAGGATACTCAACAGAACGGTAGATGTTAAGAAATCATCTACCACTTGGGTCCCAAGTGTAAGAAGGTTTTGCATGTAGTGCGTAAACCTGATGCATGTTTTATGCACACAATGGTCGTCTTGATTCGTCATTGACGGATTACTCGCTGCTTGTTTCAGCTCATCAAAACAAGCTGGAGGAGATGATCAACGAGCTAGCTGTTGCTATGACTGCAGTGAAGCATGAGCAGGAGTACATGGAGGTCCGCGAGAGGATACACAGAGCAAGTAAGAACATGAACGGAGAACAATTTGATTTGGTAAATGGAGTAAACTGTATCCTGACCACCTGTCTCCTGTTCTTTTTCCCCTAGTTAACGACAACACAAATAGCAGAGTGGTCCTGTGGTCCTTCTTCGAAGCTCTCGTTCTGGTGGCTATGACACTTGGACAGATTTACTACTTGAAGAGATTTTTTGAAGTGCGACGAGTGGTGTAGTTCCCTAAATCCATCCTTGTGTGTCCTCCACTGTTCCACTTCTCCAACACCAAGACAGTTATTTACACTCTGAAAGACAAGACTGGCAGTTTTGAGAAAAGCCAACACATGATTTGATTTCACGTTTTTTTGTTAGTTTTTTGTTCTGTTACCTGCTTGATTCTCTTCTAAATTGTATGTTTGGAAATGAATGGCCAAAAGGGTTTGCCATAGATGTCATTTTTTTTAGTTTTTTCTTCTCTTCTAGGTTTAACAGGTTTTTGTCAAAGTTTGATCATTTTAGTTAAGCACCAGTTACTTCCTAGTACACCTTTGTGCTAGTGACTGAGGCTTCTGCAACAGCTAGACAAGAATGCATAGAAATGGACAGGCATGCATGGAGTCACCACAGGAGAATGTTATATTTAAATGGGCTAAAAATTAAATTGGAAACCAGTATCTGAGGGGCAGAGAGCCATTTCTAGTGTCAAAGTTCACTGCCCTCAAGCAACTAATTGCACTCCTCGTGTGTAAGTCTGAAGGATTCACATTGCAGCTGGTCTTTAATGAAAAATGAGACAACCTCTACCACTGTCAGTGGATTGAAACCGAAACAGGCTAAGGGGGGCTTCAGTGGACATTGTTTTCTTGGAGGTTTGTCCCTACTCCCTGTCTATTTAAGAAAAACCTGACCAGGCCACTTGTTTGTGTATATAGTTAATTTTTACACAATTGAAAACTTGACTGCATGATGATGATGAGGAGTTGAAGGAGGGTCAGATTTTAACTAAACTATTTGGGTTACAGCTCCAAAACAAAAAGTGAATGAATACTGAAATCCACGTTACATGTTGATTGGGGGTGGGGTAGGGGTGAGGGTTTGTACACTTAATTTTGGTGTTTTTACTTGCTTCTACAGTTCTTGTCAGGGTTTGGGTTTTACAATGATACTAGTTCAAACAATTTTCCATATTTTATTTCTTGAGCGTTTTGAGTAGCATGCAGCTGTCAGGAGGATGCCACTGTGTAAAGCCGACATATGTGGCAGTCACTGAGTGTTGCATGTAACCAAATATGCTTCAGTTTTGTATTTAAAATCTTTGGCAATCTCAGGCCGGTAGCCTGCTCTGGACACAATGTCTTTTTTTTGCAATTGCAACAAAATCTGCTTCATGGGTCTGTACAAATGTAGGATGGCTCTCTGAAAAAATGCCCCAGGTTTCATAATAAAGCCAATATTCTGTATGATTGTTTTTTAAAACATCTTCTAGCAGCTTATCGTTTCCAGGAAGAACACATATTGCTAGACTGTCAAAATACCTGATGCTGAATACTGTTTCAATAATTCAGTTCAAAACTCTATAGATTTATTTCATTTGGTTCTGTTCATTTTGAGAATTATGGGTTCCAGCTAAAGAAAAACGAAAAACAGGTTATTACATAAGTCCAATAAAAAAGGATATTTAATATGGAAATGTTATAGTATGGCCTACAAAATCGACATATCCAAAAGGAGGGTAGACCACAGAGGGTCAGAGCTGAAGAAGTTGGCTGTTTAGAGTGCTGTATCCAAGGATATTAAGGGGAAACTGATTGGAAAGAATAACTGGTTAAAAAAACATGCATTAGAATCAGGGATAATTGCAGCGTTGAAGGATTGTGAAGCATGACCCATTAAAGAGTGTCATAAGGTGTGGATTGTGGCTGGAGTCCGTGCTTCAAGAGTCACCATACACAGATGTATCTCCAACTGCCACATTCCATGTGTTAAGCCACTTCTGATACATACAATACCAACTTTATTTATAGGGCACTTTAAACAACCACAGGACCAAAGTGCTGTACACAGAATAAATGAAACAGTCACACAATACAATAATAAACCAATAAAATCAATAGGACCTAAAAGTAGATAAAACCGCCATGTATTAAAATAAAATAATCATACTGTCAGTCAGAAAGAAGTAAATGGCACTAGATAAAAAATAAGATTTAATACTTAAACACTTTAAAAATCAACATGGTGTCAAAGGCCAAGGAGAAGAGAGAAGTTCTAAGGTATTTAAAAGCAGACAGGGAAGAGACCTGTCTGATCGCTGAGGGAAGGTCATTCCATAATTTAGAAGCTGCTACAGCAGAAGCACTGTGTCCTCTGAGCTTATGGTTCATCTTCGGCACACTCATGAGCAGCTAAGGGAAAAATGGAAATAGTCCATCCCAGCTGGTTTCTTACCCTCTAATCTCTGTGGTTGCTAGTATAAACAATCCCACCTGTGAGCTAGAAGACGTCAGTCTCACCTTTCTCCAAGGGTCACAAACTGGTGGCATACTGGTACAACGTCCTTTGAGTTGGCTTTGGGTATCCCTTCAAACAGGGCCAGACACAGGTTTATCTCTTTCAGCACAGGTGTTCATGACTGCAGGCAAGGTTTGGACTGATGCAGCAATCAGCCAAAGGTCAGGATGTTTTGTCAAAATCTGCCCACTTTGGTATGCAAAACACAAAAAGTATTTTTCTTCAGAATGGCAGGACATAAATAACCAACTAACAAACACAAATGGCATTTTCTCCAAGCGATCACGTGGGACAAACTGACCAGGAAGTCCCACAGACAAAGTTCTTGTTGGAATCAGGAGCACTGACGGCACTGATGTGTGTAAGCTTGTTGACTAGAAAATGCTTTTCTTCCCCTATCAGATTAATTTTGTAGTAATTTGAACAAATTATTTAACTAATTTATTTGGAGTAACAGAAAAGTAAGACTCCGCCAAAAGTTACTTTATTTACCCTATGAAAGAGGTGGACTTCAGGTTCCCAAGATGGTACTATATGGCTGCCCAATTAACATCAGCTACCTACACCCCCAGCGTGGGTAGACATTGAACAGGAATCTGTTCCAGACATTCCCTTAAACGCCGTTCTATATTCCTCGGATGTAAATACTCAAAAAAGAACAAAGAACCCTTTCCTAAAAAACACAATTACAACTTGGCATGAAGCACACAAATATATAGGAGATACTCCAAAATTATCACAATTTACACCTATTTGGGGTCAATTCAATTCAGTTTTATTTATATAGTGCCAATTCACAACACATGTCGTCTAAAGGCACTTCACAAAGGGTTTGGAATGGTATAGGGTTGTTGGGGAGGTTAAATTAAACTACTGAGTGTTAGTGTTTGGCCATTTTAGAATGGGCTATGTGTAGGGGTACTAAGTCAAATAATAAACTGATAAAGTGTCAATGTAGAGCCCACTGGTGGCCATTGTTATGCTAAAAACCACAAGGATTGGGGGTACCTCTGTCAGACTGATTATAACCATTGGAAAAGAGAAGGGTTCGCATAGGTAGCAGAAATGGAGGTTGTGTTCGCACCTCAACCATAACCAAGCCGGTTTAGGCTAAACCTGACTCCCCCTTACTCCATCCAACAGGGAGGGAGGAAGACAGAGGTAAAAATATTTGGAGAGGGTTGTTTCCTGTTGCATTGTGTGAAAGGTGGGTAACTTTAAAATGGGCGAAGTCAATTCACTCGAATCATATAGATTTCAAGTCAGGCACGTGCATTCCAATTAATAACTAACCATTGAACAGTACAGTGAGATTCAGTTATTTATTCAAATTGGATAAAAAAGTTTTTCTATGTAAGGAAACCCAGCAGATTGCATCCAGTCAGTGACTTGTAGCAGTCACTCCTCCTGGATGAGCGTGTAGCGACAGTGGGCAGTCACTGGTGTTGACTTTGCAGCAATCCCTCATACTGAGCATGCATGTAGCCACAGTGGAGAGGAAAAACTCCCTTTTAACAGGAAGAAACCTCCAGCAGAACCAGGCTCAGTGTGAGTGGCCATCTGCCGCGACAGACTGGGGGTTTGAGAGAATAGAGCAGAGAAGGAAAAAGAACACAGAAGCAGAACACAAAAGCACTGATCCAGAAGTACTTTCTATGGGAAGGAAAAGTAAATGTTAATGGATGTAGCTCCTTTAGACGTTTCATCTAGGAAGAAAGAACAGATAAACTCTGAGCCAGTTTTCAAGGTTAGAGTATGAAAGAGAGCACATACAGTTAGTCACAGTAAAAGCTCAGTCAGTAGGAGAGAGACAGGGTTAAACACTAAAAGAAAGGACCAAGTGTGTCATCAGTAGAAGGCGAGCATTAAGTTGTTGCCAGGAGAAGCTTGGACGATGCCCCCCTCCATGAAGGTGTCACAGGTAGACACAGAGTCAAGCCAGGTGTAGCTTCTAGTAAGAGAAAAGAGAGAGAACATAAAGGTAAAAGCTGAAATAACAGCAAATAATGGAAAATTGGAGAGTAGTGTGAAAATGTAGCGAAGAGAGGGAAAGTGGTCATTATGTCCTCCAGCAACCTAAGCCTATAGCAGCATAACTACAGACATAGCTCAGGATAACCTAAGCCAATCTAATTATAAGCGAAAGTTTTAAGCCTAGCCATAAAAGTAGATAGGGTGTCTGCCTCACGGACTAAAACTGGGAGCCGGTTCCACAGGAGAGGAGCCTGATAACTAAAGGATCTGCCTCCCATTCTACTTCTAGAGACTCTAGGAACCACCAGTAAACCTGCAGTCTGAGAATGAAGTGCTCTGTTAGGAATATATGGACCAATCAGATCTCTGATGTATGATGGAGCTAGATCATTAAGGGCTTTGTATGTGAGGAGGAGAATTTTAAATTCTATTCTGGATTTAACAAGTAGCCAATGAAGGGAAGCTTTCATCAGAATTCTTGCTGCAGCATTTTGAATCAGCTGAAGGCTTTTAACTGCATTTTGTGGACATCCTGATAGTAAAGAACTACAATAGTCCAGCCCTGAAGGAACAAATGCATGGACTAGTTTTTCAGCATCACTCCTGGACAGGATATTTCTAATTTTGGCAATGTTCCAGAGGTGAAAGAAGGAAATCCTAGAAACCTGTTTAATATGGGATTTATGTCATGTCCTGGTCAAAAATAACACCAAGGTTTTTTACTTTATTACCAGAGGTCAATTTAATGCCATCCAGGTTAAGTGATTGACTAAGCGGTTTCTTCTTCAAAGACTCCGGTCCAAAGACGACAACTTCTGTCTTGTCTGGACTCAGAAGCAGTAAATTTAAAATCGTCCAAGTTTTAATGTCTTCAAGACATGCTTGTAGTCTATCTAACTGGTTGGGCTCATCAGGATTTATGGATAAGTAAAGCTGAGTATCATCAGCGTAACAGTGAAAATTCATCCTATGCTGCCTGATAATTTTACCTACTGGAAACATATACACTGCTCAAAAAAAATAAAGGGAACACTCAAATAACTCATCCTAGATCTGAATGAATTAAATATTCTCATTGAATACTTTGTTCTGTACAAAGTTAAATGTGCTGAAAACAAAATAACACAAAAATCATCAATGGAAATCAAATTTATTAACCAATGGAGGCCTGGATTTGGAGTCAAACCAAAAATTAAAGTGGCTCCATCGGATTCAGGTCTGGGTTAAGGATTCAGGTCTGGGGAACAGTCCATCGCTTCAATGTCTTCATCTTGCAGGAACTGCTGAAACAATCCAGCCACATGAGGTCTAGCATTGTCCTGCATTAGAAAGAACCCAGGGCCAACCGCACCAGCATATGGTCTCACAAGGGGTCTGAGGGTTAGTAGCAGTCAGGCTACCTCTGGCGAGCACATTGAGGGCCATGCGGCCCTCCAAAGAAATGCCACCCCACACCATTACTGACCCACTGCCAAACCGGTCATGCTGAAGGATGTTGCAGGCAGCAGATCGCTCTCCACGGTGTCTCCAGACTCTGTCACGTCTGTCACATGTGCTCAGTGTGAACCTGCTTTCATCTGTGAGAGCACGGGCACCAGCGGCGAATTTGCCAATCCTGCGGTTCTCTGGCAAATGCTAAGCGTCCTGCACGGTGTTGGGCTGTGAGCACATCCCCCATTTGTGGACGTCGGGCCCTCATACCATCCTCATGGAGTCAGTTTCTAACCGTTTGTGCAGACATATGCACATTTGTGGCCTGCTGGAGGTCATTTTGCAGGGCTCTGGCAGTGCTCCTCCTGTTCTTCCTTGCACAAAGGCGGAGGTAGCGGTCCTGCTGCTGGGTTGTTGACCTCCTACGGCCTCCTCCATGTCTCCTGGTGTACTGGCCTGTCTCCTGGTAGCGCCTCCAGGTTCTGGACACTACGCTGACAGACACAGCAAACCTTCTTGCCACAGCTCGCATTGATGTGCCATCCTGGATGAGCTGCACTACCTGAGCCACCTGTGTGGGTTGTAGAGTCCGTCTCATGCTACCACGAGTGTGAAAGCACCACCAACATTCAAAAGTGACCAAAACATCAGCCAGAAAGCATAGGTACTGAGAAGTGGTCTGTGCTCCCCACCTGCAGAACCACTCCTTTATTGAGTGTGTTTTGCTAATCGCCAAAGATTTCGCCCTGTTGTCTATTCCATTTGCACAACAGCATGTGAAATTGATTGTCAATCAGTGTTCCTTCCTAAGTGGACAGTTTGATTTCACAGACATTTGATTTACGTGGAATTATATTGTGTTGTTTAAGTGTTCCCTTTATTTTTTTGAGCAGTGTATATAGTAAAGAGAATTGGCTCAAGTACTGAACCCTGTGGTACTCCACAATTAACCCTGGAGTTTAAAGATGATTTATCATTTACATGAACAAACTGGAATCTGTCAGACAAATCAGATTTAAACCAGGCTAGCGCTGTTCCCCTGTTCCCCCAGCGTATTCCAGCCTTTCTAAGAGAATATTGGGATCGACTGTATCAAATGCAGCACTGAGATCTAACAGGACAAGTACAGACAGTCCATTATCTGAGGCCATAAGAATATCATTATTGACTTTCATAGAGCTGTTTCAGTGCAATGATGAGCTCTGAAACCTGACTGAAACTCTTCCAACAGGTCATTGCTGTGTAAATGCTCACACATTTGATTAGCAACTATTTTCTCAAGAATTTTAGATAAAAATGGAAGATTGGATATAGGTCTGTCATTTTTCAAGTCATCTCGATCAAGCAAAGGTTTCTTAAGTAAACGTTTAATTACAGCTACCTTAAAAGCCTGTGGTACATATCCATTTACTAAGGATAAATTAATCATATCTAAAATGGGGCTGGTAATCAGAGGGAACACTTGCTTAAATAATTTGATTTGGATTGCGTCTAACATACAAGTTGAAGGTTTAGATGAAGCTAATACAGGGGTTGGACAATGAAACTGAAACACTTGGTTTTAGACCACAATAATTTATTAGTATGGTGTAGGGCCTCCTTTTGCGCCCAATACAGCGTCAATTCGTCTTGGGAATGACATATACAAGTCCTGCACAGTGGTCAGAGGGATTTTAAGCCATTCTTCTTGCAGAATAATGGCCAGGTCACTACGTGATACTGGTGGAGGAAAACGTTTCCTGACTCGCTCCTCCAAAACACCCCAAAGTGGCTCAATAATATTTAGATCTGGTGACTGTGCAGGTCATGGGAGATGTTCAACTTCACTTTCATGTTCATCAAACCAATCTTTCACCAGTCTTGCTGTGTGTATTGGTGCATTCTCATCCTGATACACAGCACCGCCTTCAGGATACAATGTTTGAACCCTTGGATGCACATGTTCCTCAAGAATGGTTCGGTAGTCCTTGGCAGTGACGCGCCCATCAAGCACAAGTATTGGGCCAAGGGAATGCTATTATATGGCAGCCCAAACCATCACTGATCCACCCCCATGTTTCACTCTGGGCATGCAACAGTCTGGGTGGTACGCTTTTCCACACCGTAACTCTCTCGGATGTGGGGAAAACAGTAAAGGTGGTCTCATCAGAGAACAATACATGTTTCACATTGTCCACAGCCCAAGATTTGCGCTCCTTGCACCATTGAAACCGACGTTTGGCATTGGCATGAGTGACCAAAAGTTTGGCTATAGCAGCCCAGCCGTGTATATTGACCCTGTGGAGCTCCCGACGGACATTTCTGGTGGAAACAGGAGAGTTGAGGTGCACATTTAATTCTGCCGTGATTTGGGCAGCCATGGTTTTATGTTTTTTGGATACAATCCAGGTTAGCACCCGAACATCCCTTTCAGACAGTGTCCTCTTGCGTCCACAGTTAATCCTGTTGGATGTGGTTCGTCCTTCTTGGTGGTATGCTGACATTACCCTGGATACTGTGGCTCTTGATACATCACAAAGACTTGCTGTCTTGGTCACAGATGCACCAGAAAGACGTGCACCAACAATTTGTCCTCTTTTGAACTCTGGTATGTCACCCATAATGTTGTGTGCATTTCAGTATTTTGAGCAAAACTGTGCTCTTATCCTGCTAATTGAACCTTCACACTCTGCTCTTACTGGTGCAATGTGCAATCAACGAAGACTGGCTACCAGGCTGGTCCAATTTAGCCATGAAACCTCCCACACTAAAATGACAGGTGTTTCAGTTTCATTGTCCAACCCCTGTATTTCTGATAACTCAGGAAGCTCCACAGGATCAAAACAGTCTAAACACAGATCAGGTTCTACAGTTATTTCCAATGTTGTCTCACTTGCTGATGATGAAGTAATCATCTTTGGGAGTATGTCAAAGATTTTATTTTTAATAGAATGATTTTTATTTAAGAAGAATTCCATAAAGTCATGACTGCTAAGAGCTAAGGGAATGGATGGCTCAACAGAGCTATGACTCTGTGTAAGTTTAGCAACTGTACTAAAGAGAAACCTAGGATTATTCTTGTTATCTTCTATTAATGATGAGAAATAAGCTGTTATAGCTTGGCGAAGTGTCTTTTTATACAACAGTAGGCTATTTTTCCAGATTAAGTAGGAATCTTCTAGTTGTGTAGAGCGCCATATTCTCTCCAATTTTCTAACATTGTGCTTTAAAGTACGCAGCTCTGAATTAAACCAGGGAGCTAGCCTCCTATGAATAATTACCTTCTTTTTCAAGGGGGCTGCATTGTCTAATGCACCACGCAATGATGAAGTAACACTATGAACAAGAGAATCAATTTGTGAAGGGGAATAAACAAAATTATTGCCCTCCACTGTGTTTTTCTGTGATAATGAGGAAATTAAAAGTAGAACAGATTCTTTAAAGGTTGTTACAGCATCGTCTGATAATGATCTACTATAATGAAATTTTCTTTCAGGTGTGGAGTACTCGGTTAAATTAAACTCAAAGGTTATTAAGAAATGGTCAGACAGGACAGGGTTATGAGAAAATATTGTTATGTCTTTCCCCTTAAAGCCATATGTCAGCACAAGGTCCAGAGAATGAAGACAAATGTGGGTAGGTTTGTTAATGTTTTAAGCAAAGCCAATTGAGTCTAAGATAGCATTAAAGGCTATATTTAGGCTATCACTTTCAGTGTCAACATGAATGTTAAAATCCCCCACTATAATAACCTTATGTGTATTTAACACTAAATCAGATAAAAGTTCCGAAAACTGATCTAAAAATTGAGAGTAAGGGCCTGGTGGACGGTACAAAACAACAAACAGAAGTGGTTTTAGTGCTTTGCAATTTGGATGAGGAAAACTAAGGATTAAATATTCAAAAGAGTTGTAGATATTGATTGGTCTGGGACTAATCAATAAATCAGACTGAAAGATGGTTGCTACTCCTCCTCCTCGCCCAGTATATTGAGGAATGTGGAAATTTAAATAATTAGTAGGAGTTGACTCATTTATAGTAACATAATCCTCTTGCTGCAGCCAGGTTCCTGTGAGGCAAAATAAATCAATCTGATTGTCACAAATCAGGTCACTAAGTAGCAAAGTCTTTGAAGAAAGAGATCTTATGTTCAGTAAGCCACATTTAATTGTTTTATTTTTCTTTTTAGATATCTGTAGGCTCTCTCTCTCTCTCTATATATATATATATATACATATATATATATATATATGTATACTGTATATATATATATATGTATATGTATGTGTGTGTATATAATTATGTTTCGTTATGTTTACATCTATCTATCTATCTATCTATCTATCTATCTATCTATCTATCTATCTATCTATCTATCTATCTATCTATCTATCTATCTATCTATCTATCTATCTATCTATCTCGGATGAGAGCAAAGTTGGGGGGCAGCTTTGCCGAAACACGTTGTATGAGCTTTCACGGTCTCCTGCAGCGCAAGCACGGCGCCCTGGTTACGAGCTCTGAACAAGCATGCGCCTTTTTTGCCGCGTGAGCGGCGAGGAGACGCTGGGGAAACTGTATTTGATGGGGAAACGCGAATCGATGTAACACCGCGCCTCCAATTCCGACACCCTCGCCTCCAAAGCTACAAAATTACTACATTTATTACACGGTAATGATAAATTTCCCCCCGGCAAAAATGATGGAGGATTTAAAATGCGGAAAACACAAAGTATTCAGAACATCAAAAATCTATATGCAGATGACAGAATACTCACTTTCGATCAACTATGTGTAAAAAGTATTCAATACCCCCAAACCATTTTTTAAAATATTTAAAACTAAAAAACTATATAGCAACAAAAATGAAGCAGAAAAACGACATCCCACCCGTAACTAAAATAGAAGAAGTGTGTGTAAGGGACTTAAAAGGGAGGGGTGTCCTATCTGTGTATTGTAATTTATTAATGTACACATCCGTAAACTCAGCAATTGGTAAGTTGGATGAATGGAGAAAAGATATTCGTGAAGATATAAATGAAGAGGACTGGAATCACGCTTGTTTAAAAGCACAAAAAAAACAATAAACAGACGATTTAAACTTACTGCAATATACAGTAAATGGCTGATGACAACATATATTACACCTGTTAGGCTTCATCACATGTCCAGTACTCCAGATACCTGTACAAATATTTGTTTGAAAAAGGAACTCTACTCCATTGTCTATAGGAATGTTCAAAAATACAGGAATTTTGGAAAATTGTTATCAGACATTTGTCTGAACTGTTTAAGATTAAAATCCCCTTAAATGTCAAACTTTGTGTTCTTGGAATCTATCCAACAGAATTTAAACAATCAATGAAGAAGGCTAATGATAGATTATGGACTGCTACAAGCCAGGAGATCTGTTGCACTTTGCTGGAGGAGCATGGATCCTCCTTGAGTGGGACTATGGGAGAAGGAAATTGCAAACTCACTGAGACTGGAAAAACTAACATATCTGGCCAACGGGAAGCAGCAAGATTTTGAAAACTTATGGGAGCCATATTTGAATATCATAAAGATTGAAGGTGGAACTCAGGGATAGAGGAAGTGGTAAACGGACTCTACAATGGTTAAAAAGGTTGGGATCCACATCCATGGATTTCAACATTAAAACTCCGGTATACACTTTTCTGGAGTTTTCAAAATAAATTGCATTTAGCTGACTTCCAGCAACTGAGGAAAGGGGGTGGGGGGTGGGGGGGGGGGGGGGGGGGGGGGTAACAGCAGACTTCCCATGATGGAACTGGACGAAAGGGACACAGCGCACTGAGGTCTTTTTGCTGGCAAAAAAAATAAACTCTTCAAACTGGATCCAAGGGTGTCATACGATCACCGATCATATGCAAAGATAAGTATGAGTGAATAACTGTTTGTGTACCCAGTATTCATTCATAAAAATGGGAATTAAGGTACACGCCTGGCTTGACTTTCTCTCCGAGGCCTGCTGAAGCAACGGTGTCCCAGAAAAGTCCCCAGCAGAGACGCGGTCTCTACAACCCGAGTGAAGCGGTTTTCCTTGCCTGAGAGAAGGACGACGAGTATGTGTTTGATTCTGGTGCTAAGCTAAGCTATCAGCATCCTTTGTTAGCTTAACTGCTAACAGCTTAAGAACAAGCTGCTTGCTACTAAAGAGTATTTAACAGGAAGGCTGTTAGTTTTCAAGCTAGTGAATAATAGTTCCTAAACATCATTTTAATAAATTTGAAAACTAAGTAAAGACCATTAAGCCCATTTCTCCAGAAAGATTTGGCTCTTTTCCAAATACTCCTTTTAATAAGATTTCTTTAAATATTATTTCAATAAATAAATCAGAATCAGAATCAGCTTTATTGCAAGTTTGTACATACAAACAAGGAATTTGACTCCGGTACACTTTGCTCTTTGGTTTTTGTTTTTGCACTACAGAATATACATATTTACAATGTACAATATACACATATATAAATAAAAAGGTGCATTTGCAACATCTGTATGCTGTTGTTTTGTACTCTATTAAATGTTCAACAGAGAAACAGCCTGGGGGAAGAAACTGTCTCTGTGGCAGCTGGTTTTAGTGAACAGCGCTCTGTAGCGGCGGCCTGAAGGCAGAACTCTAAACAGTTTATGTGCAGGGTGTGTGGGGTCTGCAGAGATTTTAGCAGCACTTTTCCTGACCCTAGACCTGTATAAGTCCTGGATGGAGGGAAGGTCAGCCCTGATGATTCTCTCTGCAGTCCTGATTATTCGTTGCAGTCTGGACCTGTCCTGTTTTGTGGATGAACCAAACCACACTGAGATGGATGAAGACGGGACAGACTGAATGATGGCAGTGTAGAAGATGACCAGCAGCTCCTGTGGAAGGTTGTACTTCTTGAGTTGCCTCAGGAAGTACAGTCTCTGCTGGGCCTTCTTTCGAACAGTGTCTATGTGTGAAGACCATCTCAGGTCCTCAGAGATGGTGGTTCCTAAGAACCTGAAGTGATCCACAGCCGACACGGTGTTGTTGAGGATGGTGAGGGGGGTGTATGGAGGTGGTGTTTTCCGAAAGTCCACTACCATCTCCACAGTCTTGAGTGGGTTTAGTTCCAGGCAGTTCTGACTACACCAGTGTATCAAGCGATCCACCTCCTGTCTGTATGCAGACTCATCACCGTCCTGGATCAGTCCAATGACAGTGGTGTCGTCTGCAAACTTAAGGAGTTTCACGGACGAGTCCGCTGAGGTGCAGTCATTTGTGTACAGGGAGAAGAGGAGTGGGGATAGAACACACCCCTGGGGGGCACCAGTACTTATTGATCTGGTTCGGGAGAAGATGCTCCCCAGTCTCACCTGCTGCTGTCGGTCTGTCAGGAAGCTGTTGATCCACTGACAGGTGGAGGCTGGGACGTTGAGCTGGGTGAGCTTCTGGTGGAGGATGTCTGGTATGATGGTGTTGAAGGCCAAGCTGAAGTCTACAAACAGGATCCTGGCATAGGTCCCTGGGTGGTCGAGGTGTTGCAGGATGAAGTGTAGACCTAAGTTAACAGCATCATCTGCTGACCTGTTTGCTCGGTAAGCAAACTGCAGGGCGTCCAGTGGAGGGCCTGTGATGTCTTTCAGGTGCTTCAACACCAGCCGCTCAAAGGATTTCCTGACCACAGACGTCAGGGCTACAGGCCTGTAGTCATTTAATCCTAGGATGGTGGGTTTCTTGGGCACTGGGATGATGGTGGATCGTTTGAAGCAGGAGGGGACCTCACACTTCTCCAGAGACTTGTTGAAGATCCGGGTGAAGATTGGAGCGAGTTGATTTGCACAGGCTTTCAGGCATGATGGGGAGACGTTATCAGGTCCTCCAGCTTTCTGTGTTTTCATGCGCTGAAAGAGCCTATTTACATCATCCTCAGAGATCTTCAGTGCAGGCAGAGGATCTGAAGGTAGGGGGTTGGTTGCTTTATTGGTCGAACTTGTTCCTGAATGGGATGTGGGGGAGTTGGTTTGAGGTGTGAATGGCTTCTTGTCATGTCTGCAGTAGAAGCCATTCAGACGGTTAGCCAGGCGAGGACTTTGTTCAGGAAGGGTGGTGGGGCTTCTGTAGGCAGTCAGGTTTCTCAGACCAGTCCATACAGCCGAAGTGTCACCAGTAGAAAGGCTGTTTTTCAGCTTCTCACTGTAGCTTCTCTTGGCTGCCTTGATGTCCTTTGTTAGTCTGTTCCTGGCCTGCTTGTACCGCGCCCAATCTCCACTGCTGTGAGCTTCTTCCTTGTCCCTGCGCAGATTCCTGAGATGTGGAGTGAACCATGGCTTGTTGTTCCCAAAGGTGTAGAAGGTCTTGGTCTGCACACACATGTTCTCACAGAAACTGATGTATGATGTCACCACGTCAGTTAGTTCGTTTAAATCAGTGGCTGAGGTTTCAAAAACAGTCCAGTCTGTGCATTCAAAGCAGGCCTGTAGCATCTGCTTTGATTCCTCAGTCCACTTTTTAACAGTGTGAACCGTGGGTTTGGAAGCTCTTAGTTTCTGTCTGTAAGTTGGGATGAGGTGGATAAGGCAATGATCCGAAAGTATCACGACCAGAGACAGAGAACCCAAATTCAGCCAAACACAAAGTGATAAGTAAAAAGGTTTATTCAGAAACTCAGGATCAGAGAGCAGAAGAACAGCAGTCAGCTTCCAGGAACCACTAAGAACAGAGAGACTAGTTAGTGGCTGATTAAAACTCAGGATCTGCAAGGAGTTAGATAAAGCCACTAACCTTCTCAGTCTGGTGATGAGGCACAGAATCCAGAGGAGGAAGAGATCCAGACAGTTAATGAGGAAGCGTCCAACAGACTGAAGTCGGATTGCAGACTGATCCAAATCCTCCGGGGAACCAGCTGACGCTGTGACAGGAACACAGAGAGCTGTGATTGTCCACTTGACAATAAATCCAGGCAGACTAGAGAGCTAGGCGAACTCAGGCTGAATAAAACACTGGCTAGGCTGAGACGTAAATCCAGGGACAGAAACAGGGTCGAATTCCAGGGCTAGAGGCGTCAGACAAGGGGCAGGCAGAGACATAAACCAGAGGCAGAAAACAGAGTCGAAATCCAAAATCCAATCCGTCAGACAAGGAGCAAGCAAGAGGGAATAATCCGTAAGGCAAAGGTCATGGAACGAGATCAGTCAGGAAGGAACGCTGGATAACTACTCACAAATGTTTTCGAAAATCTGGCACCGTCTGCCTGTCAGAGGGCTGTATATAACTGCAGCTCCACAGGTGTGTGGCATGACGGTGATTGTGCAGCAGCAGACAGGTGAAGCAGATGAGTTCATTGCATGAGTGAGAGCAGAGCAGGCAGACGGGCCAGAATCATAACAGAAAGTCCCAGAGCAGCCCTTGGTAACAGCATGATAGGAGTCCTTAAAAGCTGTGTAACAGTGGTCCAGTGTGTTTTTGTCTCTGGTGGGACACTTAATATGCTGTCTGTATTTTGGGAGCTCGTTAGAGAGATCTGCGCTGTTAAAATCTCCCAGTATTATAATGAAAGAGTCAGGGTGTTTTTTCTCCACGTCTGTAATCAGCTCAGCAGGATGTTTTTCCGCAGCAGAAGTGCAGCCATGCGGAGGAAAATATGAGCCGATTATTATGAACGAGGAAAACTCTCTCGGTGAATAAAACGGTTTACAGATTATGGAAAATGACTCCAGATCCGGACTACATGTTTCCCCCAGAACTTTTATGTCTCTGCACCAAGCTTCGTTTATATAAAAGCAGATTCCGCCTCCTCGCTTCTTCCCTGATAGCTTGGCGCTGCGATCCGCTCTGAACAGCTGGAAGTTCGGCAACAGCAGTGCGCGGTCTGGGATGTTGTCACTCAGCCATGTCTCGGTGAAGCAGAGAACCGCTGATCTGCGGAGGTCAGTTTTTACCGGTGAGAAGAAGTAGCTCGTCCATCTTGTTGCTTAGAGAGCGGACATTTGCCAGATGTATTGAAGGCAGTGGTGTGCGAAGTCCTGTTTTGCGGAGCTTTACCAGGGCGCCAGCTCGCTTTCCCTTCGCAGTATCCCGTAGAGAGTCGCTGCTCCGCTTGCCAGAAGCTCAGTGAACCTCGGATGGATGAAAGATGGTGAAAAAACCCCAAGAGAGGACTCTCTGATGTTGAGAAGTTCCTCTCTACTGAATGAGAAACCACCGAATTTGGGGCCCCGAGACCACAGTACTGTGGCTCGAAAAACATATAAACACACAAAATACAAAAACAAGGAGAGAGCGAAGCTCCGAGGCTGCCATCGTCGGCGTCATCTTTGTTGACAAAGGCAGCTAATGAGACACCGTTGAGAATTAGTCATCCAGAAGGTTGGTTTTATTCAGCAGATCATTCTTTAAAACATTGTTTTAATAAAATAATATTTTATCTGATCTTGCATTGTGAATGGTCGTCTAACGTTTGCTAAATATTGTCTAAGTTGGTTCCAAGACTAACTTCAAGATAATCCTTGGTTCTCAAACATAAACATTGCATGGTTATGTTGCATCACTCTTTTGGTCATGATTTGCAGTCATCTTTGATCAACTTGTTTATATTGTACATAGCCCATTAGTCTTCGTCATTCTTTAATTCTGCTTGGTAGTTTAGTTGGATTGTTTTAGCATAGTAAAGATGCATAGTAAAGAGAGCGGGCGTATTTCGCTCTCGGGGAGAGTCCACGGCCAGCCTGTGGAATGCGGAGAGCGGAAGGGCGATCTTCGCTGCCTCCATGCCGCTCAAGCGCTTCTACGTGCTCTCGTTGCTGGTGAGGTTCAACGACAGGAGCACGAGAGCGGAGAGGCGAGCTCAGGACAAGCTCGCTGCGGTCAGAGAGCTGTGGGACACGTGGTCCGCGCTCCTCCCTGCCATGTACGTGCTGGGACCGGAGGTCACCATGGACAAGCGTCTGGTACCCTTTAGAGGTGGGTTTTTTTAGTTTGTTTGTTTGTGTGTATCATGGTTCGTGGTGGTAATTGTTTCCAATTTTATTTTGTGTATTTGAGTGTTTTATTATAAGTTGCTTTGGCTCATTTTTATTTATTTTCAATTGTAACATTTTCATTCGTCTCCTCTCCTCTCATCTTCCAATGTCCTCTATCTTCTCCTCTCCTCTCCTATCTCGTCTTCTCCTCTCCCGTCTCATCTTCCAATCTCCTATCTCCTCTCCCCGTCTCTTCTCCCCATCTCCTCTTCCGTCTCTCCTTCCAATCTCCTTTCTCCTCTCCCGTTTATCTTTCAATCTCTCCCGTCTCCTCTTCCCCCGCCCCCCCGTGTGTCTGCCTCTGTCCCAGGACGATGCGCCTTTCGCCAGTACATACCCAGCAAGCCGGGCAAGTATGGGATCAAGCTGTGGGTGGACCATGTGCAAAAACAAACCCAAGCTACTGCCCGCTTTTTCGCGCTTCTCTGCCAGGGACCATGCCGCTCTCTCGACGCCCTGTGCCTTTACGCCCTGTGCTGCGCTCTTCTCTGACATGCCCAGAAGGGCAGGATGCGTGCCGCGCTCTCGACAGCCTGCGCCTTAACAGCCTGTGTCGCGCTCGTCTCTTACGTGCCCAAGAAAGGCAGGAACGTGTTGCTGCTCAGCACGCTGCACTGCAACAGCGTCAACGTGGCACACGAGCGCCGGGACAAGAAGCCTCTGAACCTGCTCCACTACAACGCCAACAAGGGAGGAGTGGACAACCTTGACAAGCTCCCCGCCACCTACAGCTGTCGTAGGATGACGCGCTGCTGGACAGCGGCCCTGTTTCACATCATCCTCGACGTGTCCGCCTACAACACCTTTGTGTGGGTTGTAGGCGCAACCAGAGTCAGTCGATCCTGGAAAAGTAAAGAAACCCACAGAAAAACGAAAGAAAAACAAACAAAAAAAAAACAACAGAAAAACAAACAAACAAACAAAACGCTCGTCTAGTGCTCGTCGGGTGCAAGAAAATGTTTCCTCTCCAGAGGCTGTCCTCTTGGAACAGACTGTCCCCTACGGCTCGTGCTAGACGCTTGTGTACAATTGTGTATTTTTATTTTGGTTTTGTTTTGTGTGTCATGACATTGTCTTGTACCACGTATCTCTGTGTGACCTTGTTGCATCATGTGAGTGTATTCCCAAAGCAAACGAGAATAAAAATGTATTCCTATATCTGGTTTCATATTGTCATTTCACACACACACACACACACACACACACACACACACACACACACACACACACACACAGGGGTATTACTACAAAGTCAGCCTGGACAGGTACTTGGCGGCCTTCCGTGCCACCGACAGCCGGGCCATGAGACAGCTGCTGGCGAGCATTGATCTATGTCGGAGCATGGCTGCCTGCTGCCATCATGACCGTACCTGACCTGGTTTTTGCGCGAGTACAGGATGTAGAGGACGTAAGCTCCTCTGGCTACCTCTTCGCGGAGGACGGCGTGGAGAGCGGGGGTTTCAGCGCGATCTGTCAGTGCATCTACCTGGCGGAAAGCGGTCTGACGTGGACGGTGGTTTTCCGCTTACAGCACATCCTGGTGGGCTTCGTCTTACCAGGACTGGTCATCCTCGTCTAATACTGTATCATCATGTCCAGTTACTCCCAAGGAGCCAAGGGCCAGGTGCTGAAGGTGCTCTTCGTCGGGAGCGCCATCTCCAAGCGAGTTTGTCGAATTGAGTACCTCGCACAAAGAGAAGAGGAAGGGAGGGACGAGGGATGAGGTCGACGCGCAGGCCTCCAGCAACTCGCGACTTCCGTGAACTTCGCAGGAGCGGGATGAAGTCGATGGATGTCTTCCACGAGAAGCGGGTTGCTTCATCTGCTCAACGCAACCTGTGATAAATTCCACCAAGAAAGCTGCGGCTGTGACACACGTCGCTCCAGCCCAAATCGACACCAATGCCCAGTTGATGTGGATGAGGATTATTATCAACTCCACTACGATCCCATCGTGCGTCGACTCCGAACTCTGCATCTCATTCCCGCTAATCAGATTCTGCTTTGGTTGAGTGAATAAAACGTATATCCTCTGAGTTTGTGCTCTTGTTGTTACTGAAGTGGTGTCTGTAAGAGAAAGATATTTGGGGGGGGAAGGACAGATCCTGACAAAGGTATATTGTAACCCGTCAACCGGGAAGTTTATGTGACGTAGATATTTATTTTATTTATTTACTTCTCTGCTTTTCCCAGAGGGGGATTTGGACCCCACAAAAATATTTAATTATATAATATATATATATATATTTATATATATATATATATATATATATATTTACTTCTCCCCGCGGTCTCAGAGGGGTCGTTTGGACCCTCGGTTATGTTTTTCATTTTATTTTATTCCCTCACCCCTCCCCGCTCGCTGTCCGACATGGGGCGAGTGTTTTATTATTATTATTTTTTTATCATTTTTTTTGTTGTCTTGTATGTCTTGGTTTCGGGGAGGAAAAGACTTTTTCTCGCCTCCAGTGATATCTACCTTGCTCTGTACAAGCACTGAGTAAGGACTGCGGGAGGGTTAAGGGTTTCAAAGTAGGTTTAGTTGTGTTGGCTGACCCAGCACAAGATTCAGATGATCTTGAAGTTGTCAGCACTAGCTGCTCTAAATTTCTCAAATGCTGAGGTGGAAACTGGGCTTGTGTCAGAAAGTGATGATTCTACTAAACATTTGTCAGAGCTTTTTGAGATGGCGAGCACTATAAAACCAATATATTCCTAGCTGTTGATCTGTTGAGAATCAGCATTACAGTTTACATAGATGATTTTGAGGTTTGGAATCCTCTTGGAACCTCACGCAAAAAACACAGGCTTTGTGGTGTATATTGGGTCTTGGATAATTTGCCTCCAGGCTCTAATTCAGCTCTATCATCTATTTATCTAGCTGTTCATTGTAAAAGTGGGGATTTAAAGACATTTGGGTTTGAAAAAGTGTTGGAACCCCTTTTAAAAGATCTTATGATCTTAGAACAACACGGTGTATTTATTGCTCAGTTGAATGAGTTTGTTAAAGGCTCTGTAAATTCTGTAGTAGCAAATAACCTAGCTGCTCATGGGCGTGCAGGTTTTGTTGAAAATTTTTCTGGAGAATACATATGTAGATTCTGTGTCGCTAAGAAAACTGAATTTCAGTTTTTGACTCCAGGCGTTTTTGAGTCTAGAACACGTGAACTCCATCAAACTCTTTTACAATCTGCATTGGAAACTACAAGCCTGTGTTGTGGGTTTAAACGCGATTGGGTTTTGACTAAAACCCTCACTCACTTTGATGTTACTACAGGCTTTCCCCCAGATATAGTACATGATTTATTTGAGGGCCTTATACCCTTAGAACTAGCTGATTGTTTGGCTGTTTTGATCTCTAAAAAGTATTTTACCTTAGAAAAACTTAACAATTCTATCAAAAATTTTGTATACAAATGGGGAGATAAAACAAATCGTCCTCATCTCATGTACTTACTCTAAGAACAAAACTAGAGGTGGGAATGCACATGAAAACTGGGCTCTGCTTCACTTGTTGCCTCTTTTTTTTGGCCCTCTCGTTCCAGAAGATGAAAAGGCCTGGCATGTTATTTTGGATCTCAAGGATATAGTGGAGCTTGCTGTTGCCCCTATCCACTGTGATGAGTCGGTAACATATCTTGAGTTCAAAATCGATGAGCATCGCCAGCTATACCAAGAACTTTTCCAAAATAACCGTCTTCTCTCTAAACACCATTTTGTTGAGCACTATACTGTTATGATACATGTCTTTGGTCCTCTCGTTCATAAGTGGACCATGAGATTTGCGGCGAAGCATAGTTTTTTTAAACAGATTTCTCGCCATACCAACTGTTTCAAAAACATACCTCTCACACTTGCCAGAAAACACCAGCTCGCGATTGCTTCCCATTTGCACACATCTGATGAGAAAAAGCTGTCGGTGGTAACTAGTGTTTTATCAGTCCCTATTGATATGCTCCAGAGTGACAATGCAGCTGCCATTAAGCCATTAAGACTGCCAGATGAGGCTGATGTGCACATTGCAAAGAATGTGTCATTTAATGGTATTAACTATAGCCAAGGAATGATTGTTATCCATAGAGAGTCATTTGGTCTACCTGAGTTTGCTGAGATTTTGCAGCTTAGTATCTTGGAAGGGAAGCTCTATTTTTTTGTGAGAAATTTCTCTGCTTGGTATAGGGAGCATTTTAGAGCTTTTGAATTAAGCACGTCACACGTGAGGGAGGTGGCTTTCATTGCACATGAGGAACTGATTGATGAATACCCACTAGCTTCTTACTCTGTTGGAGGACTGCGTCTGGTTACTCTAAAGAGATATGTGAGTGGGACACCGGTCTCAATAGAAGAATTGTGCCACACAATAAAGACAAGATTTGAATTTGAGCAAGATATTTGACTTCAATATCAAGATAAGGATTTTGGAAACGACTTCATAAATCTGTCAGAGATTTCAGAAGTAAAGGACAAAACCACTCTTAAGGTGACCTTCTTACAAAGTCGAGAGGAGGAAGGTGCAAGAACCCTGCAAAGTCAAAGGCAAGCAGGAGCCCAACAGACTCTTTATCCCTATTCTGAGTGGCATGGAGCCTATTTCATCTTCAAGTTCATCACACCATCCTCAAGGCAGTGGGTTTTCCAAGTGTCTTCACCGTAACACAGTTTGTGAGGAGACCCAATGCCGAATTGGAGCTTGGAGAGCCAGTGCTGGCCTGCACCAGTGGGGGGCCGGGGAAACTCTATTGAAACCTTCACCCAAAACTGAAATCCACCAAATTCGGGAACGACTGGCAGAGGAAAGAGTACCACTTTAAGCCTACCCCTAACAGACAATGATCTGACAGATGTTGCAGAAGTTCTTGTGAGAAAGCAGCCCGTGCCTTAGAGAGCAGGGGTTCTTTGCAATGCTGGTATGGAGGGAAAAAATTAGCCTAAATATAAAAATGGCTAAACCAGCCGCACCAAAACTGAGGGGGCTTGGATGTGCTGGAGTGTGACCATAAATTCCCTTAAAAACAAAAAACAAAAGCCGCTGGGGGGTGGGGGCGTGGAAACTGACAGGCAGCCTTCAATGTGAAGAGACCCAAAAGAAGCTGAGGGTTTTAACTACTGCTGTCCAACAGCATCCAAGAGGAGAAACAACAGAAAGCTGGAAACAGGTGAGAGTTGGAATGCTTTCTAAAAATACTCAAAAGAAACAATAACTCTATTGTGAGTGAAAAAATTGGAAAAAAAAAGACTTTCTCAAGAAATTCTTCTTCATCAGCCCGATGGTTTGCACAATTCAAAAGCAGAGATGGGTCAGGTCTGTTCACTTCAACATATTCACTTCCCATTGAATGCAAATGTTTTATTTAAGTACGTAGCGCTTAAGTTGTTTTAACTCATCCTACACCACTTAAGAACTTTAGGACAACACATTTAAATCTTCTTGAATGAACAACTAATGTGTTAATCAAAAACTAGTGTTAGTTATGCTTAATTAACCAACATGGGGTTTGATGATTTTACTTATATCAGTCTAGTTCTTTCAATTAGATTTGATTTTATATGTTGCACAATACATTTATCAACCCATTACTTTACAATAAAAATGGCAAACAGATGATAATCAAATAAACTTTATTAACTGGATTTAACAGTCATAAAATATTTGTCAAATATAATATTTGTCAAAATTTGTCAAAATTTACCATACATTACATTACATGAAAGTGAACCACATCTATACAGGAAATGACATCTCTGACAGCCAATGACCAAACTGAAACTGACAAGTAAATGTCAAATTTCTATAAAAATATTAAATTATGAAAATAAATTTTTGTATTAAGTTATAAAATGAGACAAATCGATGTTACTATTGTCAAACAAAGAAAATGTAAGAAATAAAGTACCGAAAAATATTTGAGGCAATACACAAAGAAAAATTGAAAAGGAAAATCTATAGAAAAAAAAGGGATTAAAAAAGGAAATACAATTGAAATTAAATGGAAATACAGGGGGCTTAATATCAAACCACAAACCACATATAAAAACAGTGCAGATGAACCTGGCAATTAACAGTTCCTGAGGAACCTCCAAAATGCAATAGAACTATAAATAAAAATGTTGACTTTGTTCTACAAATTTCAAACATAAATACTTTGTGACAGTCTTATAATTGCACAATTAAATTTATTGCCAACTATTTGTACTATGCAAACACCCCTCAAAGAAACAAAGAAAAAGAAATGCAGCGGGAAGAAAAAGAGGGCGAGACTCCAAGTATATCAGTTACATTATGTTCATCCAACACATGACAAAGTATTATGCTGTGTGTGAATTAGTTCTTACTACAAGTAACAATAAAATAACAGAAGAGCCCAAGTCTTATTACTGATCCATTCAACTCAAGACAAACATAAAAATCCCATCTGCAGTGCTGTATACAAGGTCAAGTGACTAACAGAGAACAAACAAAAAAATAATTTAAAAAAATCAAAAAGAGAAAAATGATGAAATGATGAAAAAATATACAAAACAGCTCTGTGGGTTCTGTTGAGCGGAAGAAACATTAAGCAAAAGGGAACCTTTGAAACCGAAAGCAGATTCAACAAATCAAGATATGGTAAGAAAGGTGTAGCAATGCCATATAAATGTATTTTTGGAATTAAAAAAATGAAGGCAAAAGAAAGGTGAAAATGGATTTTTGCAATGGAAATTAACATAGCACCAATGAATGGTCTGTATCAGTTATTTTCAGGTGCACTCACCCCATAAGCTTGTTTTTCAAAAACGGTGCCTTTTGAAGAGAGTCTTTGTCCATCTAGATTTAGAAGTATCTTCTGGAAGACCTAAAATGGCCAACATAAGTGGTGTAGGAAGAGTTAAAACAGCTTAAGCTCTACGTACTTAAATAAAACATTTGCATTAATGGGTAGTGAATATGTTGATCGAACGCAATATAATTGAATTCAATCACCAATGTGTTAATTTGACACTTTTAAAAATGGGTGATTGTACTTTATTCAGTTATGTGAAAATAGGTGCCACAATCAAATTACGTTCATCCAACAAGTTATTTTTTTGAGTGCAGTGGCAGCCCACTGCTTCCTATAAGCGAGTCGCGCATCTCGGGCTGTGCAGTGCATTATGGGTAAGGGCACTGTTTTGGCTACCAAACCACATGCAACGATGGCGGAAAGTAATGAAGAGATCTTTGATTTGGACCATTTTAAATGCTGGAAAGTTAACAATTTAAAGCGTTACGCAATCGGCAGAAACGAAAGGAAGAACTGGCTGCCCTAGCATATGCTGCATCGATCCAAAACCTGCCGTTGTTTATGACAAAGGAGGATGAGAGAGATGGAGTCAAAAAACACTACCATTCCTTGTTGGTAGTCGGAGACAAATACATTTCCGACCCCTTGAAGGCTTCTGACGGATGGTTGGATGATGTCTAGGGCCTGAAACTGTAGCCACCTTGCATGTTATCTTATATTGCAGAGTATTTTCTCAGCAGGGATGAGAAGTCTCTACTCCACCAGCTTTGCAATGACTACAAGGAAGGTTGGTGTGGTGTTTGTTTTTATAATTTGACATATATCAGCTTTAGGACATTTGGGGTGGGACGACATACAATAATAATGAAATGTGAAATTAAAATAGGCAAAATTAATTGATACGAGCATTTTTTTAAAATTGTGATCAGAGGGTATAATAATCCCAGAGCATATGGCTATGTAAACAAGCTAGCTACTGCTAACACCTCGATGCAAAGCCTTTAGCCTCACACAGTAAACAGCTGCATCTATGGACTCTTTCTGAGAAACACGATAAAGATGTTTCTTAGCTTTTACCTCCGTCAGCGTTTTATCCAAAATTAAATGTTATTGAGTCAATCTTTTATGTCAGTCTGGATCCTTCTTTTATGTCGGGAAATTGTGAAGATTGAACGGACTCGTCTGCAGCCAGCAACATGGGAGAAAAAATATTTGAAACAACTGAGATGTTACAATAGCAACAGCTGGATGTGGATGGTGACATCATACATTAGTTTCTGAGGACATGTGTGTGGAGACCAAGACCTTCTGCACTTACAATAACAACAAACCTTGGTTAATTTCTCATTTGAGGAAGCTGTGCAAGGATAAGTAAGAGGCTTACTGCAGTGGGGATCGGGCTCTGTATAAGCAGGCCAAGAACAAATTGACCAAGGAGATCAAAGCAGCGAAGAGAAGCTACAGTAAGAAGCTAAAGAAAAGTTTCTCACATGGAGACGCCCCTGCAGTTTGGAACGGTTTAAAAAACCTGGCTGGCAGAATCCTCGCCTGGCAAATCAACTGAATGGGAAAGCAGCAGTTCACACCTCAACCCAACACACCCCATTCAGACACAAATACACCCCACCTATTCAGACACAAATTCTTGCCATACACCAACCACCCCCCTACCTTCAGACCCCCTGCCTGCCCATAACCCTCTGTGGATCTCAGAGGAAGATGTAAAAAGGCTCATTCAGCACCTGAATCAAGGAAGGCCTCAGGACCTGATAATGTCTCACCATCATGCCTGACAGTCTGCGCTGACCAACTAGCACCCATCTTCACTCAGATCTTCAACAAGTCACTGGAGCTGTGTGAGGTTCCCTCCTGCTTCAAACATTCCACTATTATCCCAGTACCCGAAAAACCCACCATCACAGGATTAAATGACTACAGGCCTGTCACCCTGACATCTGTGGTCAAGAAATCCTTTAAAGGACTGGTGCTGAAGCACCTGAAGGACATCAGAGCCCTCCTGCTGGACCCCCTGCAATTTGCCTACCGGGCAAACAGGTCAGCAGATGATGCAGTCAGCTTGGGACTACACTTCATCCTGCAACATCTCGACCACCCAGGGATGTACGCCAGGACTTCAGCTCGGCCTTCAACACCATCAACCCAGATATCCTCCATCAGAAGCTCACCCAGCTCAAAGTCCCAGCCTCCACCTGTCCGTGGATCACCAGCTTTCTGAAGGACAAGCAGCAGCAGGCTGGGGAGCTTCTTCTGCCGCACAAGAACCAACAGCACCGCAGGGGTGTGTTCTCTCCACACTCCTCTTCATCCTCTACACAAATAACTGCACCTCAGCGGATCCATCTGTGACACTCCTGAAGTTAGCAGATGACACCGTTATTGGTCTGATCCAGAATAGTGATGGGTCTGCATACAGAAAGGAGGTAGATCGGCTGGTACACTGGTGTGGTCGGAACCTACCTTGAACTTAATCCACTCAAGACTGTGGAGATGATGGTGGACTTTCGGAGAACACCCCTTTCACCATCCTCAACAACAGTATCTACTGTGGACCACCTCTGGTTCCTAGAAATCACCATTTCTCAAAACCTGAGATGGTCCTCACACATAGTCAATGTTCGGAAGAAGGTCCAGCAGAGACTGTACTTCCTGAGGCAACTCAAGAAGTACAACCTTCCACAAGAGCTGCTGGTCATCTTCTACACTGCCATCATTCAGTATGTCCTGTCTTCATCCATCTCAATGTATCTGGGATATCGTTCTTTCAGTCATGACCCAAAGTTCATGGCCATAGGTGAGGGTAGGAACGTAGACCGACCAGCAAATCGAGAGCTTCGCTTTTCGGCTCAGCTCTCTCTTCATCACAACGGACCGGCACAGCACCCCCATTACTGCGGCAGCCGCACTGATCCGTCTGTCGATCTCCCGCTCCATTCTTCCCCCACTTGTGAACAAGACCCCGAGATACTTAAACTCCAAAACTTGAGGCAGGAACTCCCCTCCAACCTGAAGAGGACAAGCCACCCTTTTCCGATTGAGAACCATGGCCTCGGACTTGGAGGAGCTGATCCTCATCCCAGCCGAGTGTGACGAAATCCACTGGTCCCCAAACCAGACCCCCTCCGGCCCTTGGCTGCGTCTAGAAATCCTGTCCGTAAAAGTTATGAACAGGACCGGTGACAAAGGGCAGCCCTGCTGGAGTCCAACATGCACCGGGAACAGGTCCAACTTAGTGCCGGGAATGCAAACCAAACTCCTGCTCTACTTGTGCAGAGACCGGATGGCCCCTAGCACAGGGCCCCCGATTCCATACTCCTGGAGCACCCCCCACAGGGCATCATGAGGGAAACAGTCGAATGCTTTCTCCACAAAACACATGTGGACCGGTATGGCAAACTCCCATGAACCCTCGAGTACCCTGTAGAGGGTACAGAGCTGGTCCAGTGTTCCATGGTCGGTATTAAAACCACACTGCTCCTCGTGAAGCCGAGGTTTGACTATCGGCCGGACTCTCCTCTCCAATACCCTGGCGTAGGCCTTACCAGGGAGGCTGAGGAGTGTGATCCCCCTGTAGTTGGAACACACCCTGCGGTCACCCTTCTTATGAAGGGGGACCACCACCCCGGTCTGCCAGTCCAGAGGCACTGTCCCCGATCGCCACGCAATGTTGAAGAGGCGTGTCAACCAGGACAGCCCCACAACATCCAGAGACTTGAGGTACTCAGGGCGGATCTCATCCACCCTCGAAGACCTGCCACTGCATAGCTTTTTAACCACCTCGGTGACTTCAGCCTGGGTGATGAAAGAGTCCAACCCTGAGTCCCCAGCCTCTGTTTCCACCAGGGAATGTGTGATAGCAGGATTGAGGAGATCCTCGAACAACTCCTTCAACTGCCCGATAATGTCCTCAGTCGAGGTCAGCAGCTCCCCACCCCCACTGTTAACAGTGTTGGCGAAGCACTGCTTCCCCTCGTGAGGCGCCGGACGGTTTGCCAGAATCGCTTCGAGGCCAACCGGTAGTCCTTCTCCATGGGCTCACCGAACTCCTCCCAGGCCCGGGTTTTTGCCTCTGCCACAGCCCGGGCCGCAGCACACTTGGCCTCACGGTACCCGTCAGCCGCCTCAGGAGTCCCACAAGCCAAACACAGCCGATAGGACTCCTTCTTCAGCTTGACAGCGTCCCTTACTGCCAGTGTCCACCACCGGGTTCGGGGATTGCCGCCGCGACAGGCACCGCAGACCTTATGGCCGCAGCTATGGGCAGCAGCATCGACAATAGATGCGGAGAACATGGTCCACTCGGACTCTATGTCTCCAACATCTCCCGGAATCTGGTCAAAGCTCTCCCGTAGGTGAGAGTTGAATACATCCCTGGCAAAGATGTTCCCAGCAGACCCTCGCTATGCGCTTGGGCCTGCCAAGTCTGTCTGGCTTTCTCCTCCTCCAGCGGATCCAACTCACCACCAGGTGGTGATCAGTGGACAGCTCAGCCCCTCTCTTCACCTGAGGGTCCAAAACATGCGGCCGAAGGTCTGATGATACGACAACAAAGTCGATCATTGACCTCCTGCATAGGGTGTCCTGGTGCCAAGTGCACTGATGGACACCCCAATGTTTGAACATGGTGTTCATTTTGGAAAATCTGTGACTAGCACAGAAGTCCAATAACAAAACACCACTCGGCTTCAGATCGGGGAGGCCATTCCTCCCGATCACGCCTCTACAGGTGTCAATGTCGTTTCCCACGTGGGTGTTGAAGTCCCCCAGCAGAATAATGGAGTCCCCGGGAGGGGCACTATCCAGCACACCCGACAGGGACGCCAAGAAGGCTGGGTACTCCGCATTACCACTCGGCCCGTAGGCCGAAATGACAGTCAGAGACCTGTCCCTAACCCGAAGGCGCAGGGTTGCGACCCTCTCATCCACTGGGCTAAACCCCAACACAAGATGGCTGTGCTGGGGGGCAACAAGCAAACCCACCCCAGCCCGCCGCCTCTCCCCTTAGGCCACTCCAGAGTAGAATAGAGTCCAGCCCCTCTCAAGGAGATGGGTTCCAGAGCCCACGCTCTGCGTGGAGGCGAGCCCGACTATTTCTAGTCGATGTCTCTCGACTTCCCACACAAGCTCAGGCTCCTTCCCCCCCAGCGAGGTGACATTCCACGTCCCTAGAGCCAGCCTAAGTATCCGGGGATTGGGCCGCCGAGGTCTTCACCTTCGTCCACCGCCCAATCCTCTTTGCACCGGTCCCTCACGGTTCCCCCTGCAGGTGGTGGGCCCACTGGGGGATGGGCTCGCGTCCGTCGTTCGGGCTTGGCCTGGCCGGGTCCCGCGAGGAGCAACCCAGCCACCAGGTGCTCTCAGACGAGTCAGGACCCCAGGCCTGGCTCCAGGGTGGGACCCTGGCTCCGCCGTAATGGGCGATGTCATGTGCCTCAATTTAGTAGTCGTCATGAGGGGTTCTTGAACCACTCTTTGTCTGACCCGTCACCTAGAGCCTGTTTGCCATGGGAGACCCTACCAGGGGCATTTAAGCCCCAGACAACATAGCCACTAGGATCATTCGAGCACTCAAACCCCTCCACCACATTAAGGTGGTGGTTCAAGGAGGGGAGAAATAAATATGATAAATTGAACATTTTTGATTTGATTACAATATTTATTACCACATAAACACAGACAAAAGTACCGAAAATTGGTTTGGTTGAGTCCTGATACCGTTTCCCAGTTAACGGGCATCGGTACCGTATCGGTTCAAATGTGAAAGGTACCCATCCCTATTCATCACTGTATAATGGCATCCTTGATGTGTCCACAATCAGATTCCAGAATACGGGTTCCTATTTGTGTCCACTTTTTATGTCATATTAACACCGTTTTCCACAGGACAACGTCTGGTCCAGAGAAAGGGTGGTTCCTCGTAACTGGAAGTGATCCATAGTAGACACAATGTTGTTGAGGATTGTGGCGACAGGGAGTGTGGATGGTGTTCTTCAGAGGTCCACTGTCATCTAATCACATTGTATTAGCACTCAATTAGTATTAGTAAGACTATCAAACATGTTAAAATGACGCTGTTGATCCACAGGTTCGGTTCTACTCAGTAGGTCCACTTTCCTACCCTTTTGCTGCCAGTTTAAAACCTTTTGTTTGCAGTGTCTCTTATGACCCATTCTGACCCAATCCACGTTTTTACCATTTTATCCTATTGTTAACAAATAAATACATCCACGATTCCAGCATGTTTTGGCATTTACATTTAAGCGGCATCTTATATTTTATTTGTGAGCTCTCATGATACAGAATCAGTTTTGGCAAAGTATCTAAGCACAGATACACAGCTCCAGTCCTCAAGAGGTCCTGTACTGCAGCTTTTAGATGCATGCAGACTGTGAAAATGAAACTTTGTATCTTGTTTGTATAACAGCATATAACTTAGGGCAGCTGCACAGACCAAGTGTGAGAAAGGATGCATCTAAAAGTTGCAGGACAATTGTTCTGTTTAACCTTTACCAACTGAATTACACAGCATTCACTGGGTATATTCAACAAATGCAATTAATATGCAAGGAGTTAAAGGTTGGCTCATGACTCAATATGAAAAAGAGTAGATATGCAACTGAAATTGATATTTTTCGGTCCCTAAAGCTCCATGTAAAACAGCTGTACAAGTTGTATTTACAAGAAAATAGAAACGTGAAATCAGAAAGGAAAACCTAAGAATGCAGCTGCAGAAAACACAAATTGAAATACTATGGAGCCTGGCAAGTGACAGCATTTTAAAAAACAAAAACAAAGCCGGTGGAAATCCGTGCTCTCTGTTTTGCTCAGTGACATCTGTCGAGAGTTTGGACGCATGGCCCACACCTGCAAGGTAAGTTCAGTGGAAGCTGTGAAGTGTGCTGATGAAAACATGGCTGAACTTACCTCGCAGGTGTGGGTCATGCGTTCAAACTCTCGACAGATGTCATCGAGTAATCTGCGTGCAGAGATTGCCAAACCTAAAGCACAGTTTATAAATGCGTGAGCATGGATTTCTACCGGCTTCGTTTTTTTGTACCTCCTGACACTTGCCAGGCTCCGTAAAATACAACAGCTGGAGCATCAGTTAAATGTGGATGAGGTGCCCCTAAATATGGATTTTATTTACCCAAAAACTACTGTATTTTCACTTGCAGGCAATAAAGAACACTTAATGAAATAAAAGGACAACTGTCTTTAGTTAGAGAAGTGATTGATAAATCAGAAATTATTATAACTATGATTATATACACTGCTCAAAAAATAAAGGGAACACTTGAACAACACAATATAACTCCAAGTAAATCAAACTTCTGTGAAATCAAACGGTCCACTTAGGAAGCGACACTGATTGACAATCAATTTCACATGCTGTCGTGCAAATGGAAAAGACAACAGGGGGAAATCTTTGGTGATTAGCAAGACACACTCAATAAAGGAGTGGTTCTGCAGGTGGGGACCACAAACCACTTCTCAGAACCTATGGTTTCTGGATGTTTTGGTCACTTTTGAATGTTGGTGGTGCTTGTACACTCGTGGTAGCATGAGACGGACTCTACAACCCACACAGGTGGCTCAGGTAGTGCAGTTTTTTGTTAGTGTATAAACTCACCACGGGCAAGCCTAGAACTCATTGTGGAGTCATGCAGCCCAGGATTGTTAATAATGTGGGCTGCATTATACATGATCTTCACAGATGCTATGTCAACCACATTTATATTAAATAAGTATTTAATAAAAACGGGTAGAAATCCTTTATTGTCCACAATGGGGGAAATTTGGGGTTCAGAAACAAAAAAAAAGCAAAAAAAGCATCCAGGTTTCATACATCACTAGAACCATAGAAAATGTTACTAGAATAGACTATAAGAACCAATCGGGAAAAACAGGAGTCACAAAAATTTGAAGAGGCTGTATAGTAAAGGAGACTAAAACCCTGGAAACATTAAATTTACATTTGAACAAACTGTGTGGTTATCAACAAAGCATATTCAGGTTAATTAAATGAGAGGTGCAGCATAGTCAGATGACAGAATCAATGTTAACACTTGTTGACCAGATGATAAACTGCAATATAATATAAAACAAAACCATCTCCTTCATTCAGTGAAGGAGCAGTTAATGTAACTGCCATGTATGCAGCGAATGATGCCTGGAAACCCAGAAATATATCAATAGATAATGCTTGAAGTCTTTGCTGTACAGTAACAGTTTAAGTGCAACAGTAACATTCCTGACAGCACAACATACAGTTGCCTTTGAAGGATTTTCTGCATCACCTTTTATAAAAAAAAAAACTGCTGTTTTACATAAAACGACATGCAGTCGTCTCAAAGGAGCGATGTGTGGGCTGAGTTTTTTAGATACATGATTGTTGGGAAAAACAGTAACGCTTCAAAATATTTTATTTGGGAAAATGACAAGACATCTAAATGCAGTCTGATCACCCTCTTCTGACTAGGGATGGGGTACCTTTCACATTTGAACAGATACGGGACCAAAACTCGGTGCATGGGAATTGATAATGGGACTCGCTGGTACCGTTTTTCGGTACTTTTTTTGCGTGTTATGTGGTACTAAATGTTATAAATAAATCTCAAAAATTTTCCATTTAACATACACTACCGGGTCAAAATTTTTTACAACCCCTTTCTCTTTCAATTTTCTTATGTTTTAAAAAATTTTCCCTTGTACGCAGATTCTCACTAAAGGCAATAAAAACGTGAATAAACCCCAAGGGATTTTGTAGCAAAACAAAAATTTGGGGAAAAAAGAACTTGAAATATGTTTGATATTTTGATTCCTTAAGCCGCCCCTTTGCTTTGATGACTGAAACATTACCCTTTGGCCGTCTCTCAATAAACCTCGGTAAGTACTTTCAAGACTCTTTTGGAAAAACCCTTTTAAAGGGGGAACCCCCTCATGAAGATCATGGAGAAAACACCACGAGAGCAAGCAGTAATCACAGCAAAGGGGGGAAATTTGGGAAAATCTAAAAAATTAAAAAAATTTTATACTTTTATAGAAGCTGTAAATCTAAAATAAAGCTGTAATATTAAAATATAGAAAATTGTTTAGCGTTATTTTTCCCATTTTTTTGTTTACTACATAACTCTATATGTGTTCTTTTCCAAGTTGTGTTGCCTTTGGTGAGAATCTACAATGTAAATAGTCATGAAAATAAAGAGACCCATTAAATGAGAAAGTATCTAAAACTTTTCACCAGTAGTGTCTGTATTTCTCCATATATAAACTTTATTGAATATATCAAAACAACATCCAGCTGTTTGTATTGTAACATTTCAAATGTTTCAAACATTTCTTAACATGAAAACCCTTAACTATGCAGATTTTGTTTTCTTAATAAGGCACAAATTTAATGGACAAATTACATCCATTAGCAGGCGTCTTAGCAGTGCTGAATGCAGGAGTTGTAGCCATACAGCCTCGAAGAAAATCTGATGCTTAACTAGGTGTTTCCTCAAATTAGAAGTATTCCTCCCACTGGCCTTGCACTTCACATCACAAATTTTACAGTGACTGTAATATGTTTGAGCATTCAAACCTTAGCCATTTTCCTCTCTAGTGTGGATCCTCATGTGTCTGTTTAAACCTCCTTTTCGGCAAAATCTTTTTCCACATAGATCACAACAGAAAGGTTTCTGTCCAGTGTGGATCCTCATGTGTGTTTTCAAACTTTCTTTTCGGCTAAATCTTTGTCCACATAGATCACAACAGAAAGGTCTCTCTCCAGTGTGGATTCTCATGTGTTTGTTTAAATATCCTTTTATGTTAAATCTATGTCCACATAGATCGCAACAGAAAGGTTTTTGTTTTCCCAGTGTGGGATTCTCATGTGTGGTTTTTTAAATTTTTCCTTTTTTGGCTAAATCTTTGGTCCCATAGATCACAACAAAAAAGGTTTCTGTCCCAGTGGGAATTTTCATGTGTATGTTTAAAATTTTCCTTTTTTCGGCTAAATCTTTGTCCACACAGATCACAACAGAAAGGTTTTTCTCTCCGGTGTGGATTCTCGTGTGGTGTTTTTAAAAACTTCCTTTTTGAAAAAATTTTGTCCACACAGATGACAACAGAAAGCTTTTTTCCCCAGTGTGGATCATCATGTGTGTTTTTAAAAATTTTCCTTTTTTTGGGCCTAAATCTTTGTCCCACACAGATCACAACAGAAAGGTTTCTGTCCAGTGTGTATCGTCATGTGTGCGTTTTAAACTTTTTTTTTCGGCAAAATCTTTGTCCCACATAGATCACAACAGAAAGGTTTCGGTCCAGTGTGAATTTTTCATGTGTGTGTTTAAACTTTTTTTTTGGGCCCAAAATCTTTGTCCCAAATAGATCACAACAGAAAGGTTTCTGTCCAGTTTGGGGATTGTCCCTGTTTGGTGTTTAAATTTCCTTTTTTGCTATATCTTTTGCCCACATAGATCCCAAAACAGAAAGGGTTTTTTTCCCCAGTGTGGATCGTCATGTGTGTGTTTAAGTTTCCTTTTTGCCCTAAATCTTTTGCCCACATAGATCACAACAAAAAATTTTCTCCCCAGTGTGGATTCTCTTTAATGTATGTTTAAAGTGCATTTTCCAAAAAAAGTTTTACCACAGTCTTTACAGCTAAACTTCACTCCTGTCTGGACTTTTCCCTTTGGGGTTCCACATTTTTTTTTCCCCTGTGAAACCTTTTTTTCCTATCCCCAGCTCAAAAAATTTCCAAATTTCTGACTTTATCTTGTCTTTCTGAAAAAGCCACGGTGAACGAATTTTTTTCAGCAAACTCAGGGGGGCTAAAAAATTTTGTTAATGTTTCCATCAGACTCAGGACCCTCTGCTCCTTCCAGTCATTGTCCATGTCCTTAATTTTCAGTCCAGAGTCTGACAAGTGGGTTTTGAGTCCAAAGACTGGGTGCTTTACATCATCGGCCTTTTTTATCCTTCTCAGTGTCTTCAGTTTTTTGAGGAAATGGAACCCATCTCCATATTTTTGCATCCTGATGGATTCTTCTCCTCCATCATTCTTTTTGGAAGGCCCCTCTGTCTTTAATTTGGCCTTGATAAAACCCGTGGAAACAGAGGGACTGTTTTTCCCTCCTCACTCCTTATGGGACTAGCAGTGACTGGAAACCCGGATGGCATCAATCTCCCCCTTCCCTTGAGGCCGCTCCCCCCCAAGGACTGGTGTAGACCTCCTCTTGTTCCTCCTTAATGTGGTGGGGGCTTTGGGTCTTGTAGGCCAGCACAAAAGGTCTGTGGTTTGCAGGGGCTGCTTTTTTTAACCATCAGCATCTGCTTAACATCTGCAGGAAAAAACAAACCACATCATGCATATTAGAAAAGTTTTTTACTTCAGCCTGGACTGAGTCACTTTTTAATAAAGATATATTTAGGTACTTTGGTTACATTAAATTCTTAGATTTAATTACCATTTTATTCTTATCTTTTAATTTTGCATTGTTGCATCTTATGTCTGTTGATTTATGTCATGATCTATTTTACTAGTTCCTATGTGGAATATTCAGGTTTTAAAGCAGGTACGATAAGCAATGAACATGTCAACTTTTTTTTCTGTTTAATTTTTCTTTCAAAAACAATTACAGAATTCACACCAGATGTTGGCAACTATCAAATACTCCTCATATAATAAGAATTAAAGCCAATTATTCACAAAGAAGGTAAGGGTAAAACTTGGAATGACAAAGAGAATAAGTATTTAAACCCATGAAGAAATGGATGTCTGAAGCTGTATAAAAGGCCAAACACCCATATTAAATATCAGCATTTAGAAAGCTCCTTTTATATGTTCAAATCATTATCAGCTGGTTGATACCCTATAAGAGGTTTCTTATTACTAAAGTATTGCACAGAGGGGTTAAAACCTGGTAAAAGCAAAGAGACCTCACAAAAGGTCCTTCTATTGCAAACATACTAATGGCAATGGTTACAGCTGCATTTCTAAGCTTCTGAATGTTCCATTGAGCACTGCTGCAACCATAATCCTGAAGTGGAAAGGACAATTTCAATTTAGACCAGTCACAGCCAGGTGCCCCTAGAAAGACTTCTGGTTTAAGGTAGCAGTAATTAAACCTTTACTCAAGAAACCTTTGCTTGATCAATGTGACTTAATAAATTACAGATCTATGATCTGTTTGAAGAGTTTCAGTCAGGCTTCAGAGCTCATGATAGCACTGAAACAGCTCTGGTGAAAGTCACTAATGATATTCTTATGGCCTCAGATAATGGACTTGTGTCTGTACTGATTCTGTTAGATCTCAGTGCTGCATTTGATACAGTCAACCATAATATTCTCTTAGAAAGGCTGGAATATGCTGTAGGGATCAGCCTAACAGCGCTAGGCTGGTTTAAATCTTATTTGTCTGACAGATTCCAGTTTGTACATGTAAATAATAAATCATCTTTAAACTCCAGGGTTAATTGTGGAGTACCACAGGGTTCAGTACTTGGGCCAATTCTCTTTACTATATATACATGCTTCCAACAGAATAAAATTATCAAACAGCATGGGATACAATTTCCCTGTTATGCTGATGATACTCAGCTTTACTTATCCAGAAATCCTGATGATTCCAACCAGTTAGATAGACTACAAGCATGTCTTGAAGACATTAAATGTTGGACGATTTTAAATTTATGGCTTCTAAATCCAGACAAGACAGAAGTTGTCGTCTTTGAAAAAGAAACTGCTTAGTCAATCACTTAATCTGGATGGCATTAAATTGACCTCCGGTAATACAGTAAAAAACCTTGGTGTTATTTTTGACCAGGACATTTAAATCCCATATTAAACAGGTTCCAAGGATTTCCTTCATTGACCTCCAGAACATTGCCAAAATTAGAAATATCCTATCCAGGAGTGACGCTGAAAAACTAGTCCATGCATTTGTAACTTCAAGGCTGGACTATTGTAATTCTTTACTATCAGGATGTCCACAAAATGCAGTTAAAAGCCTTCAGCTGATCCAAAATGCTGAAGCAAGAGTTTCGGTGAAAATTAAAGAGATATTATATCATATTTCTCCCATTTTAGCTTCCCCTCATTGGCTCCCTGTTAAATCCAGAATAGAATTTAAAATTCTCCTCCTCACATATAAAGCCCTTAATGATCTACAGTACAGACCAAAAGTTTGGACACACCTTCTCATTCAAAGAGTTGTCCTTATTTTCATGACTATGAATATTATAGCTTTACGCTGAAGGCATCAAAACTATGAATTAACACATGTGGAATTATATATTGAACAAAAAAGTGTGAAACAACTATATTCTAAGTTGTTCAAAGTAGCCATCTTTTGCTTTGATTACTGCTACGCACACTCTTGGCATTCTGTAGGTGAGCTTCAAGAGGTAGTCACCTGAAATGGTTTTCACTTCACAGGTGTGCCCTGTCAGGTTTAATAAGTGGGATTTCAAGCCTTATAAATGGGGTTGGGACCATCAGTTGTGTTGTGCAGGAGGTGGATACAGTACACAGCTGATAGTCCTACTGAATAGACTCTTAGAATTTTGTATTTATGGCAAGAAAAAGCAGCTAAGTAAAGAAAAACGAGTGGCCATCATTACTTTAAGAAATGAAGGTCAGTCCGAACAATTGGGAAAACATTGAAAGTGTCCCCAAGTTCAGTCGCAAAACCATCAAGCCTACAAAGAAACTGGCTCACATGAGGACCGCCCCAGGAAAGGAAGACCAAGAGTCACCTCTGCTGCGGACGATAAGTTCATCCGAGTCACCAGCCTCAGAAATCGCAGGTTAACAGCAGCTCAGATTAGAGAACAGGTCAATGCCACACAGAGTTCTAGCAGCAGACACATCTCTAGAACAACTGTTAAGAGGAGACTGTGTGAATCAGGCCATCATGGTAAAAATAGCTGCTAGGAAAACCACTGCTGAGGACAAGGCAACAAGCAAAAGAGACTTGTTTTGGGCTAAAAGAACACAAGGGAATGGACATTAGACCAGTGGAAATCTGTGCTTTGGTCTGATGAGTCCAAGTTTGAGATCTTTTGGTTCTCACCACCGTGTCTTTGTGCGGCGCAGAAGAGGTGAACGGATGGACTCTACATGCCTGGTTCCCACCGTGAAGCATGGAGGAGGAGGTGTGATGGTGTGGGGGTGCTTTGCTGGTGACACTGTTGGGGATTTTATCAAAATTGAGGCATACTGAACCAGCATGGCTACCACAGCATCTTGGAAGCAGCATGCTATTCCATCCGTTTTGCGTTTAGTCGGACCATCATTTAATTTTCAACAGGACAATGACCCCAAAGACACTCCAGGCTGTGTAAGGGCCTATTTGACCAAGAAGGAGAGTGATGGGGTGCTGCGCCAGATGATCCTGTGGCCTCCACAGTCACCAGACCTGAACCCAATCGAGATGGTTTTGGTGTGAGCTGGAACGCAGAGTGAAGGCAAAAGGGCCAACAAGTGCTAAGCATCTCTGGAATCTCCTTCAAGACTGGTTGAAAACCATTTCAGGTGCCTACCTCTTTGAAGCTCATCAACAGAATCCCAAAGTGTGTGGAGCAGTAATCAAAGCAAAAGGTGGCTACTTTGAAGAACCTAGAATATAAGACATATTTTCAGTTGTTTCACACTTTTTTTGTTCGGATATAATTCCACATGTGTTAATTCATAGTTTTGATGCCTTCAGTGTGAAGCTACAATATTCATAGTCATAAAAATAAGGACAACTCTTTGAATGAGAAGGTGTGTCCAAACTTTTGGTCTGTACTGTAGCTACATCATACATCAGAGATCTGATTGGTCCATATTTCCACACACCAGAGCACTTAATTCTCAGACTGCAGGTTTACTTGTGGTTCCTAGAGTCTCTAGAAGTAGAATGGGAGGCAGATCCTTTAGTTATCAGGCTCCTCTCCTGTGGAACCAGCTCCCAGTTTTAGTCCGTGAGGCAGACACCCTGTCTACTTTTAAGGCTAGGCTTAAAACTTTCCCTTTTGATAAAGCTTATAGTTAGAGTGGCTTAGGGTTATCCAGAGCTATCTCTGTAGTTATGTTGCTATAGGCTTAGGCTGCTGGAGGACATAATGATCACTTTCACTCTCTCTATTTCATTCTCAAACCACTCCAATTTTGCATTATTTGCTGTTATTTCAGCTTTTAGCTTTATGCTCTCTCTCTTTTCTCTTCCTAGAAGCTACACCTGGCCTGACTCTGTGTCTACCTGTGACACCTTCCTGGAGGGGGTATCGGCCAAACTTCTGCTGCCAACAATTTATTGCTCACCTTCTACCGATGATACAGTTGGCCCCGTCTTTCAGTGTTTAACCCCATCTTTCTCCTAGACATACAGGGGTTAGACAATGAAACTGAAACACCTGTCATTTTAGAGTGGGAGGTTTCAGTGCTAAATTGGACCAGCCTGGTAGCCAGTCTTCATTGATTGCACATTGCTCCAGTAAGAGCAGAGTGTGAAGGTTCAATTAGCAGGATAAGAGCACAGTTTTGCTCAAAATATTGAAATGCACACAACATTATGGGTGACATACCAGAGTTCAAAAGAGGACAAATTGTTGGTGCACGTCTTGCTGGCGCATCTGTGACCAAGACAGCAAGTCTTTGTGATGTATCAAGAGCCACGGTATCCAGGGTAATGTCAGCATACCACCAAGAAGGACGAACCACATCCAACAGGATTAACTGTGGACGCAAGAGGAAGCTGTCTGAAAGGGATGTTCGGTGCTACCCGGATTTATATCCAAAAAACATAAAACCGGGCTGCCCAAATCACGGCAGAATAAATGTGCACCTCAACTCTCCTGTTTTCCACCAGAACTGTCCGTCGGGAGCTCACAGGGTTCAATATACACGGCTGGGCTGCTATAGCCCAAACCTTTGGTCACTCATGCCAATGCCAACGTCGGTTTCAATAGTGCAAGGAGCGCAAATCTTGGGCTGTGACAATGTGAAACTTTATGTTCTCTGATGAGTCCACCTTTACTTGTTTCCCCACATCCGGGGGAGTACAGTGTGGAGAAGCCCCAAAGAAGTGTACCACCCAGACTGTTGCATGCCCAGAGTGAAGCATTGAGGGTGGATCAGTGAATGTTTTGGGGCTGCCATATCATGGCATTCCCTTGGCCCAATACTTGTGCAAGATGGGCGCGTCACTGCAAGGACTACTGAACCATTCTTGAGGACCATGTGCATCCAATGGTTCAACCTTGTATCCTGAGAGCGGTTGCCGTGTATCAGGATGACAATTTTGCACCAATAACACAGCAAGACTGGTGAAAGATTGGTTTGATGAACATGAAAGTGAAGTTGAACATCTCCCATGGCCTGCACAGTCACCAGATCTAAATATTATTGAGCCACTTTGGGGTGTTTTGGAGGAGCCGAGTCAGGAAACGTTTTTCCTCCACCAGTATCACGTAGTGACCTGGCCACTATTCTGCAAGAAGAATGGCTTAAATCCCTCTGACCACTGTGCGAGGACTTGTATATGTCATTCCAGACAAATTGATGCTGTATTGGCCGCAAAAGGAGGCCCTACACCATACTAATAAAATATTGTGGTCTAAAACCAGGTGTTTCAGTTTCATTGTCCAACCCCTGTAGCTACTAACTGAGCTTTTACTGTCACCTACTACTAAGACTAACTGTATGTGCTCTCTTTTATACTCATACATGCATGCTCAGTATGAGGGATGCTGCAAAGTCAATGACAGCAACTGTCCACCGTCTCCACATGCTAATCCAGGAGGAGTGAATGCTGCAAGTCACTGACTCGATGCAATCTGCTGGGTTTCCTTAGATAGGAATGTTTTTTAACCAATTTAAATAAATAACTGAATTGACTGCACTGTTTGAAAGTTAGGATTAATTGAAAGTATGTACCTGACTTGAAATCTGTACTTGATTGAACTGACTTTGTAAAGTGCCTTGAGATGACAAGTGTTGTGAACTGGCCCTGTATAAATAAAACTGAATTCTGACAAAGGATACAAAAGAATAATCAAACAAGTTGTCAAAGAGTCAAGGAGCGCTCACAGAGAGTCTAAGAAAGACTTGGAAAAAGCAGGTACAGATTTCCCCAATTTGAAATGTTTTCAACAGCAATGGTCTTCAGAATAGGTTCATACACAGAGGAGGCAGAGAATAACAAGCCTACTAGAAGACATGAGGCACGACGAGGAGGTACGAGAAGGCAGGCAAAAGAGCATACACGGAAGGCTTGGTCCAACAAGTTTTTAGCAAGAATCATAGCTGTTGCAATGGAAATTGGGTCATACACAATAAGTTGATTATGAAACTGCTGGAACGATGTGGCAAGGCAAAGAAACGACCTGGTTTGTATTCATGTATATTTTTTTTGGTTTTTCCCATTTCTGCCAATTATTTATTTTCGAAAGCATTTTACAGTTTAAATATTGAAATAATTCTGTATATATGTATAATATATATATAATATATATATATATATGTATTTATGTTTATGCTTTACATAAATTCTTCTTAAAGTAACGCACTTTGTCAATCACACGAAAGCTTGGAGTATTTGACCAATCAAATGGAGTCCTTCATGTGTTTGGCTAATCGGATGGATCTCCTTACATCAGATGGCGGCCCCCTATGTAGACGCGAGTGGATAGCAAAGAACTAAACAGTTTTAGTGAGAGTCGCAATGGCTGAGAGCAAGACAAGTGAGGAAACTGTAAGTAACGAAGGACTCGTGGTTAAAAAAATACTGCACGTTTCTTATATGGAAATATTTTGGTTTTACGAGAGACAACGTTTTCCAGAGTTACTCTACAAGACATGCCAAACGCATGTAACAACTACGAGAGGAAACACGATGAATCTTCATTATCACCTCCAATACAACCACAAAGACCTGTATGAGGAGATTCAAAAAGCAAGCGCTAGCAAAGTAAAAGTTGCAAACTTTACGACAAGTAAGACTACAACAGTCCAGCAGACGTCCATGTATTACTACTACTTAAAAACATCTAAGCGGTACAAAGACATAACTGAGGCCATTGCACGTTATTTGGCTAAGGACACGATGCCCATAAATACAGGAGCCGGGATGGTTTCGTCAGTCTGATAAACACACTGGACCAAAGATATTAATCTCTTTCCTCAACATTCTACAAACAAATACGGAGTATGTGTAGAATTCTGGTGATAGAGATTAATACAATTTGGAATGAGGCTGTAACATTACAAAATGTGAAGCGCTGTGAATACTATCCGGATGCACTGTAAGTATTTGTTCATATATCGCAAGTCAAATCGTCATCGCACTATTAGGCACTGTTATTGCACATCGCAGGTTTCCCTAATATCGTGCAGCCCTATTAATTAGTTTTCAAGCAAACTTGTATCGGTGTCGAAGGCCAACAAACCAATCAAAATGGCGGACGTGGGTCGTTCCCATCGAGTAACGAAGCGTTTACCGTTTTAAGTCTATGGGAACATTTTGGGCTTTAAGATGCTAATCCATTAGTCCACCTAAATGTCCCTAAACTGTAACTGACATGAAAACATACAACACTAATCTGTGCAGCAGAACTTTAGGGTTTAAACCAGCCTCCAGGTTTTGTGCTGGCGCTGATCTCTTTGTCCTCTTTAGCTGTTTGGAATCTCTCTCCCTGCTGCTCTCTGCAACCGTTTGAGCTGCTGTCTCCACATCTTTGTTGTTAGCTTCTCTTCAAAAGATCCTTTAACAGTTACCGAGTAGTTTAGAACTCGGCTTCGATCCAAACTCTAGAGATGGGACATTTGAAGCAAAGCTTCGAGGAGTTTACAGAGTAAAAGTTCGATGCCAGTAAACCACGTGACCGATGACAACGACGCCTTGCATTTCCGTGGACACGTCACTGCTTCATTTCGCGTGTCGGATTTCAAAATAAAAGCGCGATGACACTTGTTGCTTCGGTGAGCGTGTGTTACGTGCCTCTGAGTAGCAGACGAGTTTTTCCTTTGAAGGAAGTACAGGCAGGAGAAGAAGATTTTGAGGGATGGACACCGGTAGGTAGGGGGGAGGAAGAGGACTTGGTGAAAAAGGAGGAAGGAGGGATTTTTGAAAATCAGGGTAACAAGCGAGAGTTGGAAGGAGTGACTGGGGAGCAGATAGGGAAGCGGTTAAAACAAATTATACAAGGATTGATCAGATCAAAAATAGATTATAGAGAATTATATATTGTTTCAGCAGCAAAGACAACTTCTGGAAAATTTGACATTATTCAACATCAAGCATTAAGACTTTGTACAGGAGCTTTCAAAACAACCCCAACAGCAGCACTCGAAGTAGAAATGGGAGAAATGCCCTTAGATTTGAGGAGAACACAATTAACAATAAATTACTGGATAAATTTACAAGGCAATAACCCGGGTCATCCAACATGAGACATCTTGAAGCCATGCTGGGAAAAAATAAAAAAAGAGACAGGAAGTTTTGGATGAATCATTAAAAAAATAACAGAAGAGTTTCATATACAAAATATAGTAACAAGTCCGATATTGCCAGTAGCTGTTGTACCACCCTGGATCTTACCAGAACCACAGGTAGATATTTCATTAATGGGAAAAAAGAAAACAACATGTATATTAGAGTTAAATATAGTACAGGAATATGTTAATAATTATTATCAATACCTTCAGATTTATAAAGATGAAATAAATAAAAATAAATAAATAAAATAAATGATAAAATAGGAATAGCATTCATAATACCGGAATTTCAAATAAGAGTAGGAAAACGAATCACAAATGGTTTATCAGTATACACAGGGAAAATGTTAGCAATACGTTTAGCAGTACAGTGGGTGGAAGACATAAAACCTTTAAAAACAATAATTTTGTTCAGATTCAAGTTCAGTACTATTGAGTTTAACATAACCATTTCAGACAGCAGCAAAAATTCTTCTAGAAATACAGCATTCTTTATTCAGACTACAAATGATGGTTTATCAATAGTATTTTTATGGGTTCCAGCACATATTGGGGTTAAGGAATGGAATGGCAGATAAGATGGCTAAGAAGGCAACACAAAATCATATCGATTTTACAGTACATTAAGTAAATCAGAAGCAAAAAGCATCATCCATACAAATTGAAGGAAGAATGGTCAGAAAAGGGGGATGGAGAAAGAAAAGGAAGATGGGTTTTATAGGATCAAAAAGGCAGTCGGTGAAAAAAAAAGAACTGGAAGAAGGAACAGAAAGGAGGAAGGGTAATAACAAGACTAAGATTAGGACATACAAGAACTTAATTATACACTTTTTGTAAATACATAAACATACGTACAGGACAATGTGACCACTGTGGAAGGATGGAAATAATGAACATGTTTTATAGAGTGTCAAGAATATGAGCTGGAAAGAAGAGGTATGAAGAGAGAATTTGAAAGGATTAAATGAAGTTTAGTATAATAGATTCATTACAAAGACAATAGGGAGCAAACATATACAAAATTATTTTAAGATTTCTAAAAAGAACAAATTATTTAATAGAATTTAAGTATATAGGGGTAGATAGTAATCCATGATGAACCACACTCCATACAAGTGTGCGCTAATGCACACCTACGAGTTCTTGCCAACCGCCATGAACACCAGAAGAAAGAGAAAGAAGAAGAACTTGTTGCTTCGAACGTCAGCGTTTACGTGGTGGAGGACCACAAAGAAAAACTTTCCCTTCGAGCGGCATTTTACACGTCCTTAGCGGGCTTACACGTTATCTGGCGAGTAATAATTGTTTTTAAAGGTCGTTTTTGGCATAATCTGGATTGTGATGGATCAAGATGCCTAGTTGTAGTGGGGGGCTTTTTTGGAAGATGAAAATATGGATATAGGATGGTCTATGGTAGAAAATAGAAGGGCGGGAGGGGAAAAGATAAAGGTAAAGGGGACTAAATGCTGGTAAAAGAGCTCAGATGATGAGGAAGAAAGAGTTGAAATAAGAAAAAAAAATAATGGAAAACTTTAAAATTATATTAAAGTTTAAGGCTGGACTGGATATGGTTGGAGTAAGTCCTGTCAGTTTGTCAATGGATTAGACAAGTTTGTTGGAGATGTAGAGTTTGCCTAAAGTCTTAAGGAAGGAACCTACTAATCATTTGTAAAAATGCTGAGTCAAAAGAATAAAGCCCTAAAAATACAAATGGTATGTAAAAAGGGAAAAAAGAATTGCTTTTTTTGGGGGGGGGGGGAGCAAAGAAAAAGGTTAAAAAAGCTGGGAAGAAAGAGGAGTAAAGGAGTAATATCAGGGATTTCCTGTTGGAGAAAACTTGGAGGAGCTAAAGAAAATATTAAAGAGAGATCACAGGATCAAACAATTACAGGCTTCAAAGAGTGGGGAGAAAATGGACAGTACATCTGTACTACTGGATTTCAAGATAAAGTTGCTGCCTGATAAGGTGATGATTGGGTTATATGAGCTTTAATGTAAGAGCTTTATATTCCACCACCTCTCAGATGTTATACATGTCAAAGGTATGGACATATTGCCAACGTCTGTAAAGGAAACAGAGATGTGGTAGATGTGGAGGTAGGTGAACATCCTTATGGCGCGTGTGGAAACAATCCAGTTAATGTTGTAACTGTGGAGGAATTCATACTGCAGCATATGCAGCGTGCATGGTAAGAAAAGAAGCAGCTGAAATTCAAAAGTTAAGAGGATAGAGAATTACTTATGCTGAAGCAGTGAAGAATAAAAATATTGATAATGATCCAAAGCAATTTGATAGGGAAAATAGGGAGACAATAATCAGTGTAATATTACATTGGAAAAATTGATTTCACCTGTTTTTCTTGCCATATACATAAATTGCTCAGAACAAGCAAGAACGAAAACTGAAAAAAATGAAAAATCACTGTAAAGGCAGCTACAAATTTTTTAATGTCAAAGATTTTTCTTGGAAACATTCATTGAACTTAGGACATGGGGAAGGATCGTCTGAAGCTGAGGTTCTCAATTGTTACTAATTTCTAATATTACACTGGAACGCTTTAGTCCTAATAGCAAATGGTCAGGATTTAGAGGCTTCATTAATAATTTAAATGCAATCAGACATAATATGCATTCAAGGGAACTGGCTCAAGCCTCTTGCAGTTTAGTGTTCATGTTACTCAGTCTTACTTAAAGATTAGAATAAATGGAATGGGGGAGGTTGTGCCATATCTTAAAGGAAAACATACAATTTATTCGCTCCAAATAATAACAGACGTAGAACTTAACGCTGTAGAAATTTGGACAAGTTAATGGGAGGTTACATAACAAATATATACAATCCTTGTCAACAATTAGTAAAGTTAAAACCTGAAACAATCCTAGAACACTGGAGAGGGAACATAGTTTGGTGTGGGGACTTCAATGCACATAGCACTTTATGGGGAGATCAAGATGATAGTAATGGAGGAATTTTAGAAGAGGTGATTGAAGAAAAAGAATTGGTAATATTAAATAATGGAGCAGGCACTCTACCTCTTGACTTGGTAAGAGGTAGAGAATCAGCTATTGATCTGACCTGAGTTTCTCAATCTTTTGCTGATAGTTGCAGCTGGAGAGTATGTAAAGAAAGCACAATGGGGAGTGATCATTATCCAATTTTTGTCAGGATGGGAATAGATACAGAAGAAGACCAGGTAGAAATTGAGGAGAGATGGAAATTTGGGAAAGCAAATTGGGATCATTTTAAAGTGATGAGTGAGGTTAATATGAAAAATATAGATACAAGTAAGCTGATAAATGAGTTAAATTCAGTAATTAGTAAATGGATATTATAGCCAAAATATTATTCCTAGAAGTATTGTATTAACAAAAAGAAGATAGTTCCTTGGTGGCACCAGAATTTTCAACAGCATTAAACACCGAATAAGGCTTTTAAAACACTTAGAAAATTATTTGTTTTCCAATCTAATAAATTATAAAAGGAAACAGACAGAAGTTAGGAAAAACTATAAGAAATGCTAAAGGGATATTGGAGGGAAATATTGTGAGTCTTGGGAAAACATACTGCATAGACAGGTTTGGAATACTCTAAACAAGATGTCTGGAAATCGAAGAGTATTTTTCCAGTAAAAAAGATAAGGGTAATATTTAATAGATTCTAAAATAAAGATGACTTATTAGTAAAAAGGGTTTGCAAGATACTAGTACAGACATCTAATAATAAAGAAAAAAAAGGATGTGAAATGAACCATACAAGACATATTGAATTATTACATAAGAATGGACGATTATGCTGTTTTTTTTAATCGGAAGTTTTCTTATGAGTTAAATAAGCACTGAAGAAGTTCCATTAAATCACTCCGTGGATGGATGCAAATCAGTATAGTATGTTGGACCATCTTATGATGTAGTAAAGTAATATATTAGAATTGATAATAAGGTGTGGTAGGATAAAAGGGGGATTTTTTTTTTTTTTTAGTTTTAACCCCCTGATAATGGAGTAAGCCATCATTATACCATATTTGTAAACCTGGTAAGATCCTAATTCATCGAAAGTTATAGACCATAGCTCTAACATCATGTTAGGTAAAATTATGGAAAACTGGTACATAAGATTAATTTACTTTTTAAATCTAAGAAGAATATTACGTGTTATCATTTGGATTTAGAAAAAGGCAGAAGTACAATTAGATCCTGCCTTATGTCTGGAACTGAAATTAGACCGCTCAGATTAGATAAGGATAATTTAATAGCAGTTTTCTTATATGTGGAAGGCTTATGCCATGTTATGGAGAAAAGAAGGGCTGTTGATTAAATAAAACAAATAGGTTATTATGGGTAAAATATATAGATGGATAAAAAACATTTAACTGAAAGAACTATTTAGAGTAAAAATAGGTGGGAAAAATAAGTTCAAAATATCAAGTTGAAAATGGTACTCCCTAAGGTAGTATAATAAGTCCTATGCTATTTATTATAATGATTAAGATATATTTTAGTAGTATAGATAAATCTTTTGGTGTTTCATTATTTGCAGATGATGGTATTATTTGGAAGAGGGGAGAAATATAGAATTTTGTAAATATGAAATTACAAGAGGCCTTAAATAGTGTAGAAGCTGGGCTTTAGAATGGGGATTTTGGTTTCTCACATCCACATCTAAGTTGTTGTTTGTTTACAATAGGAAATTAAATAGCAATGTACATCTCAAGTTATATGGGAATGTTATAGAAAGGATAGATCAAATGAAATATTTGGGTATCTGGTTTGATAAAAAACTTACATGGAAGATATATGTTGGTAAAATAGTTGGAAAAAGTAAAAAAATGTTAAATATAATGAGATGTTTGAGAGGCAAAGAATGGGGAGCAGATAGGAAAGCATTAAAAACAAGTTATATTGGACTAATTAGATCAATATTTGATTATGGATGTATTTTATACAATTCAGCTTCAAATAGTTTATTTAAAAAATGGATAGAATACAATATCAGTTATTAAGACTTTGTTGCGTAGCGATGAAAAGTACTCCAGTTTCAGCTCTACAAGTTGAGATGGGGGAGATGCCACTGGAGCTCAGGAGAGAACAATTAGCCATAATTTATTGGACAAATATTAAAGGACATCATGAAGGTCATCCTCCATATGTTATGCTGCAACCTTGTCAAGGACAAGAAAAGAAACAAATTAATAGATTTGTGGATAATAATAATTAAAATAAAAGATGTAGGAATAGATAACCTTTTAGTTAGTCCTGTGGTTGTTATTCCTGTTATTCCATCATGGATCTTTGGACAGGCTGAAGTTGATTTAAACTTACTGAAAAAGGGAGACAGTTAGGAAAGAAAGAAGTGGAAAGTTATATAGAAAAAGAATATTCAGAATATATACAAATATATACAGATGCATCAAGATGGCGCCGACGATGGCAGCCTCGGAGCTTCGCTCTCTCCTTGTTTTTGTATTTTGTGTGTTTATATGTTTTTCGAGCCACAGTACTGTGGTCTCGGGCCACAATTCGGTGTCTCATTCAGTAGAGAGGAACTTCTCAACATCAAGGAGTCTCTCTTGGGTTTTTTTCACCATCCTTCATCCATCCGAGGTTCACTGAGCTCTTGCAAGCGGAGCGGCGACTCTCTACGGATACTGCGCCGGAGGGAAAGCGTGCTGGCGCCTGGTAAAGCTCCGCAAAGAGGACTTCGCACACCACTGCCTTCAATCCATCTGGCAATGTCCCGCTCTCTAAGCAACAAGATGGACGAGCTTGCTTCTTCTCACGCGGTAAAAACTCTGACCTCCGCAGATCAGCAGGTTCTCTGCTTCACCGAGACATGGCTGAGTGACAACATCCGGACCGCGCACTGCTGTTGCCGGACTTCCAGCTGTTCAGAGCAGATCGCCGCGCGGAGCTATCAGGGAAGAAGCGAGGAGGCGGAATCTGCTTTTATATAACGAAGGTTGGTGCAGAGACATTAAATGCTGGGGAAAACATGTAGTCCGGATCTGGAGTCATTTTCCATAATCTGTGAAAACCGTTTTACTCACCGAGAGAGTTTTTTCCTCGTTCATAATAATCTGCTCATATTTTCCTCCGCATGGCTGCCGCGGAAAACATCTTGCTGAGCTGATTACAGACGTGGAGAAAAAACACCTGACTCTTTCATCATAATACTGGGAGATTTTAAAAGCGCAGATCTCTCTAATGAGCTCCCAAAATAGACAGCATATTAATTGTTCCCACCAGAGACAAAACACACTGACCACTGTAGTTAAAGGACTCATATCATGCTGTTACCAGGGCTGCTCTGGGACTTTCGGATCATTGCCTTTATCCACCTCATCCCAACTTACAGACAGAAACTAAGAGCTTCCAAACCCGTGTTCACACTGTTAAAAAGTGGACTGAGGAATCAAAGCAGATGCTACAGGGTTTGCTTTTGAATGCACAGACTGCTGTTTTTGAAACCTCAGCCACTGATTTAAACGAACTAACTGACGTGGTGACATCATACATCATTTCTGTGAGAACATGTGTGTGCAGACCAAGACCTTTTTTTTTCTACACCTTTGGGAACAACAAGCCATGGTTCACTCCACATCTCAGAATTCTGCGCAGGGACAAGGAAGAAGCTCACAGCAGTGGAGATTGGGCGCGTACAGGCAGGCAGGAGCAGACTAACAAAGGACATCAGGCAGCCAAGAGAAGCTACAGTGAGAAGCTGAAAAAACAGCCTTTCTACTGGTGACACTTCGGCTGTATGGACCGGTCTGAGAAACTGACTGCCTACAGAAGCACCCCACCACCCTTCCTGAACAAGTCCTCTCTGGCTAACCGTCTGAATGGCTTCTACTGCAGACATGACAAGAAGCCATTCACACCTCAACCAACTCTCCACATCCATTCAGGAACAAGTTCTACCACTAAGCAACCAACCCCCTACCTTCAGATCCTCTGCCTGCACTAAAGATCTCTGAGGATGATGTAAATAGGCTCTTTCAGCACAAAAACAAAGAAAGCTGAGGACCTGATAACGTCTCCCCATCATGCCTGAAAGCCTGTGCAAATCAACTCGCTCCGGCTTCACCCGGATCTTCAACAAGTCACTGAGAAGTGTGAGGTCCCCTCCTGCTTCAAACGATCCACCATCATCCCAGTGCCCAGAAACCACCATCCTAGGATTAAATGACTACAGCCTTGTAGCCCTGACGTCTGTGGTCAGAAATCCTTTGAGCGGCTGGTGTTGAAGCACCTGAAAAGACATCACAGCCCTCTACTGGACGCCCTGAGTTTGCCGTCCGAGCAAACAGGTCGGCAGATGATGCTGTTAACTTGGTCTACACCACTTCATCCTGCAACACCTCGACCCACCCAGGGACCTATGCCAGGATCCTGTTTGTAGACTAGACATCCTCCACCAGAAGCTCACCCAGCTCAACGCCCAGCCTCCAACCTATCAGTGGATCAACAACTTCCTGACGGACCGACTGCAGCAGGTGAGACTGGAGCATCTTCTCCCGAACCAGATCAATAAGTACTGGTCCCCCCAGGGTGTGTTCTATCCCTCACTCCTCTTCTCCCTGTAACACAATGACTGCACCTCAGCGGACTCGTCCGTGAACTCCTTAAGTTTGCAGACGACCACCACTGTCATTGGACTGATCCAGGACGGTGATGAGTCTGCATACAGACAGGAGGTGGATCGCCTGATACACTGTTGTAGTCAGAACTGCCTGGAACTAAACCCCTCAAGACTGTGAAAATGGTGGTGGAACTTTCGGAAAAACTCCACTCCATACACCCCCCTCGCCATCCTCAACAACACCGTGTCGGCTGTGGATCACTCCGGTTCTTAGGAACCACCATCTCTGAGGACCTGAGATTGGTCTTCACACATAGACACTGTTCGAAAGAAGGCCCAGCAGAGACTGTACTTCCTGAGGCAACTCAAGAAGTAACAACCTTCCACAGGATCTGCTGGTATCTTCTACACTGCGCATCATTCAGTCTGTCCTGTCTTCATCCATCTCACGTGTTTGGTTCACCCACAAAACAGGACAGGTCCAGACTGCAACGAACAATCAGGACTGCAGAGAGAATCAACAGGGCTGACCTTCCCTCCATCCAGGACTTATACAGGTCTAGGGTCAGGAAAAGTGCTGCTAAAATCTCTGCAGACCCCAACACCCTGCACATAAACTGTTTAGAGTTCTGCCTTCAGGCCGCCGCTACAGAGCGCTGTTCACTAAAACCAGCCGCCACAGAGACAGTTTCTTCCCTCAGGCTGTTTCTCTGTTGAACATTCAATAGAGAACAAAACAACAGCATACAGATGTTGAAAATGTACCTTTTTATTTATTTATATATGTGTATATTTGTACATTGTAAATATGTATATTCTGTAGTGCAAAAACAAAAACCAAAGAGCAAAGTGTATCGGAGTCAAATTCCTTGTTTGTACGTACAAACTTGGCAATAAAGCTGATTCTGATTCTGATTCTAAAAAATGTTAAATGAGAAAGTAGGTATTGCATTTGTAATTCCGGATTTAAATATTATGAGAAAATAAAAGAATAACAGATAATTAACAGTGTAAAGGGGAATTAATGGCTTTTTTAGGCTTTAGAATGGATGAGGAAAAAAAGAGAGGGGGGTTTTAAATTTGTTTAGATTCAAGTAGTGCATTAATAAGTATTCTAGAGTTAAATTCAGAATCAAGGCAAGATTTTATAGGTATATTAAACTCAAAATTTTAGGATTAAAAATTATGGTTCTCATGTTAAACTAGTTTGGATTCCCACCCCAAAATTGGTGTGGTAGGAAATGAGTTGGCTGATATTTTTGCGAAGAGTGCAGCAAAAAAAGAAGGGTTTTGATTTAAATATTTAAATAAGTACAAATGAGGTAAAGAATATTATTAAAAAATGTATATCAAAAAAAATGGCAAGAAAATGGGATAGAGGAGGCAATGCTAGATTTTTGTATTGCATCCAAAAAAAATTGGGGAATTTAGAAAATGTAATGGAAGTAAAAAAGAAGAAGATATTATATCTATAATAACGTTTGGGCATACAGGATTAAATAGTATTCTTAAATAAAATTTAAAAAACAACTACAGGTTGTTGTAATTATTGTAAAATTAGAAAAGTGCAACATATTTTTTAGAATGTAATAAGTATGTTCAGGAAAGAGAGGTATTACTTAGACATTTTAAGTAGGGGGGGGGAAAAAAAATAATTTGACATTAGGACTGTTTCAGAGATCTTGGGGGTTAGTTTTTAACAGTATTTTTGTTTTCTAAGAAAAAAAGGGTATTATGGAAGATTATAATATTTAAAAATTTTGGTCCATACTCCAATCTGGAGTATCAAATGTAGTGCTAACAAATAATTGCAGTAAGTTTTAATTAATTTCCTTTCCTTCGAGGCATTAAAGAAGATGGTGGAGGAAAAATATGAAAAAACAAAAGAAAAGGCCAAAGAGGACATGCAGAAGGTGTCTGCTGTGAGCCTCACAGCAGATATGTGGACATTAATAAATACGGATGCATACCTGGCAATAACATGCCACTTTGTTGATGCAGACGACAAACTGGGCACTGTGCTGCTTGGAGTTGAGCATTTCCCTCAGAGTCACACATCAGAAAATCTGGCAAGGCGTAGTTCATACCAACATGGAGGAGTGGGACATAACTAATAAGGTTACTTGCCTAGTCACTGATGCTGCATCAAACATGATTGCACATGCTAAGGCCTTAAGGATCAGGCACTCTGTGTGCATTGCTCATGCACTGAAGTTGTTGGTAGGAAAGTCATTTGACCAGGTCCCTGCTCTCTGTGACATTCGTACAAACGAATTGTAACATATTTTCACTCAAGCAGAAAGGTAAAGAAAGCTAGAAGTAGTACAGATACAGATAGGAAGACAGTCACAAAAGCTTGTCACTGATGTGGACACACGCTGGAATAGCATAACATCACTATCTTGTCAGGAGTATCAAACAATTGAGGAGTGCTTACCTGTATTATTCCCTTTTTACCAGCCAATATTAGAGCTCCCAGAAGAGAGAAGGGTCTCAATCTCAAAGATAACCTTTAATGAACATGTTGCACCATGCAGTACTTGCAAAATCAGCAAATATCACCAGAGTTGCTAAACTTCTCTCAGACATCCTTTTAAAGCGTGTCAGAGAACATGTGGCAAGTATAGAATCACTAAGCCTAATGACAGTGGCCACGTTTTTGACCCCAGGTTTAAAACTCTTGGCTTTCTCAGCCAAAACAAGGCACAAGAGGCAGTACAGCGGCTAAACTCTGAACGTACTTCACTAATAGCCAGCAGTGAAGCTCCCCATCCATTAGATGCAGGAGAAGGCACCAGCAACTCTAGTGAGTTTTCATTTATTCTGTAAATTCCTTGACATTGACATATTAGTACTGCTGTATTTCAGCTGCTGGTGTTGTATGATTATATCAAATGTTATTTGTTTTTTTTTCGCTATTTATAGGTGAGCTGTGGTGTCCGCTAGATGAAGCAGTGGACCAGAAGAGACGCAGATCCAATGCCACAGCAGATGCCACATTAGAGGTGGAGCGATACCTGGCAGAAGTTAACTTGAGGAGACATGAGGACCTCTGGAGTACTAGGATACACAAAAACATGTGTATCCCTATTCGTACCACATGGCACAGAGGTTCCTCTGTTCACCAGTATCCTCAGTGCCTTGCGAGAGCGTGTTTTCCAAGGCTGGGGAGGTCATCAGCCGACGGAGAAATCGCCTTCAACCACAAACAGTGAAATAAGTCTTGTTCTTGAATAAAAATAATTAACACCCAAATACCCATCCACCAGCAATTTCACATGTACAGGGGTTGGACAATGAAACTGAAACACCTGGTTTTAGACCACAATCATTTATTAGTATGGTGTAGGGCCTCGTTTTGCGGCCAATACAGTGTCAGTTTGTCTTGGGAATGACATATACAAGTCCTGCACAGTGGTCAGAGGGATTTTAAGCCATTCTTCTTGCAGATAGTGGCCAGGTCACTACGTGATACTGGTGGAGGAAAACGTTTCCTGACTCGCTCCTCCAAAACACCCGAAAGTGGCATCAATAATATTAGATCTGGTGACTGTGCAGGCATGGGAGATGTTCAACTTCACTTTCATGTTCATCAAACCCATCTTTCACCAGTCTTGCTGTGTTTATTGGTGCATTGTCATCCTGATAACATCGGCAGCGGCCTTCAGGATACAATGTTTGAACCATGGATGCACATGGTCCTCAAGAATGGTTCGGTAGTCCTTGGCAGTGACGCGCCCATCTAGCACAAGTATTGGGCCAAGGGAATGCCATGATATGGCAGCCCAAAACCATCACTGATCCACCCCCATGCTCACTCTGGGCATGCAACAGTCTGGGTGGTACGCTTCTTTGGGGCTTCTCCACACCGTAACTCTCCCGGATGTGGGGAAAACAGTAAAGGTGGACTCATCAGAGAACAATACATGTTTCCCATTGTCCACAGCCCAAGATTTGTGCTCCTTGCACCATTGAAACCGACGTTTGGCATTGGCATGAGTGACCAAAGGTTTGGTTTAAGCCCCCGGCCGTGTATATTGACCGTGGAGCTCCCAACGGACAGTTCTGGTGGAAACAGGAGAGGGGGTGCACATTTAATTCTGCCATAATTTGGGCAGCCGTGGTTTTTATTTTTTTTGGGATACAATCCGGGTTAGCACCCCGAACATCCCTTTCAGAAAGCTTCCTTTGTGTCCACAGTTAATCCTGTTGGGGGGTTTCGTCCTTCTTGGTGGTATTTTTTTGCTGACATTCCCCTGGATACCGTGGCTCTTTTGATACATCACAAAGACTTGCTGTCTTGGTCACAGATGCGCCAGCAAGACGTGCACAAAAATTTTGTCCTCTTTTGAACTCTGGTATGTCACCCATAATTTTGGGCATTTCAATATTTTGAGCAAAACGTGCTCTTACCCTGCTAATTGAACCTTCACACTCTGCTCTTACTGGTGCAATGTGCAATCAATGAAGACTGGCTACCAGGCTGGTCCAATATAGCCATGAAACCTCCCACACTAAAATGACAGGTGTTTCAGTTTTATTGTCTAACCCCTGTAGTTGTTTGATCAGCAAAGACACATCAGTCTCACCCAGGAGAAACAGTGAATGCTATTGAACGAGTGAGATTCTGTGTGCAGCTAACTATAAAGGATCTGAAGCAGAAGTCCCAGAAAAATAATTCAAGTTTTTCAGGAAAGAAGTCAAAAACACTAAGCATACAGTGCATCTTCATTGTCATATCAGTCCACATAAAAATCATATCACATAAAAGAAAAATATTACCACAGACGTCAGCATATTAGCAGAATTATTTTGGGAATCAATCATGTTAAGAACTAAAAAGAAATGACACATGGGTTTGAAAAAAAAAAAATTTATTTTTGACAATACTGCAAACTGCCATTTTCTGATATTTGAAGTATGAAGGGTGTCACAGTGTCTGTGCAGCAGCAGATGTCACTAGTGAGAAATGAATGAAGCATCAAGTAATGAACCTTTAGGCAAAGCAATGTGCTGGAAAGCTTCATTGCTTCATGAGGATTCATTTGGCCATCACTAGCCAAGTCTTCTTCTTTGTCTTCTTTGTCGTCTTCTTCGCTGTTGGCAGACAACAATTTGGCACATTACCGCGACCAACTGGTGAGGAGTGTGAATCAGGATAAGCACGCTCCAAAAGAAATATGACCTGATCAACGCTGGGTTGCATATGTGCACTGTCTGTTAGTGAATCATAAATGAAAGTTATATCTCTGATCTTTCTCTCTAATGTAGTTAAATCGACATCAGAATCAGGTAAAATCCAGGGTGTTATTATAATTAGTGGCACTATTGGACCAATGTCTAAAAGATTTATTTCTAACTCTGTTGTTTTCTGTACGATTGTCCTTCCAAATGTTGTATTAACTGCTCTTTTTTTCTCCCTGCAGGTTTGTAAAGTTGCCTGCATGGGATGGTTTTAACGTTGGCCCTGCAGATTAACTCAGTAGTTTAATGACAGCTGATTCTGTTAGGATCTGCCATTTTGGTCTTTGTTGTGGTTTTGTTTACTTTTCAGCTTGGTGTTTCTATTCCTTTGGGTTTAATAGTTATGTTTATTTATTTATTCTGTTTCCTGATAGTTTTGTTCTCTTCTTCCCTCTCAGGTAGTTTAGTGTTTGTTTACTTTTTATTCAGTCAGGTGTTTCTTCTGTTCCCTCCAGTTTCTCAATTTACTTTAGTTTAAGGTTATTCTAGATTCGTATGCTTCATTTGGTTATTTATCTTTGTCCATAGTTTTGCTTAGATCTGTTTCCCTGAGTTTGTTATTTAGTCCCTTTCTCATAGTTTGGTTTTTCCTTTGGTTATTTATAGTCCAGTTTCTCTTATGTTCCCTTTGTCTTCCAGTCTGGTCACCATAGCAACTACTCATATTCCCTCAGTTCTCTGCAGCCTGGTCCACACCTGATTCCTGTCTCCTCTGATTTCCTGCCTCCCTGTCTTAATTTTGGCCCATACTCCACTTCCCTCAGTTAATAAGCTCTCTGGTTTTCATTGTTCCTCGCTGGTTTCTCCCGTTCACTAGCCCTAATTAAGTTCAGTTTGTGCTACGCTCCTGCTAAGTGAATTCATGTAAGAGGAGGAGGTGGAAATAGTACCTTTGCCTATGTTGCTCCAAGAAATGGAGGAAGCCGAAGGACACCGACCGACGCCGGTATCTCCAGTCTTCATACCGGGTCAGATCCGCTCCAGTTTGCCTCAGTCACCTTCACCACCTCACGCCACCGCCGTCATCGCTGCAAGCCCTCCTCGCCGCAAGCCCTCCTCGTCACCCACAGTCAGTGAGCTGTCCACGCTCGCAGCAGCTTACTCCGAGCCGTCCTCGCCAGCAGCAGCTGTAGCGTGCTACCCGTGTCCATGGCAACTTCCTCCGGGCCATTCACGCAAGCTGCAGCCTCGGTTGAGTCTTCCACGTCTGCACTGGGTTTGACCGAGTTCCCCGCTGGGTTCGGCTCACGCTCAGGACGACGTCGTCGCCGGAGGGCAGTCCTCATTAGGGAGGTTCGGACGGGCGCCTCCTACTCTTCTACGGAGGGTCCGTCCGCCATGGCCTGCTCGCAGCTGTCTTCCCCGGAGTTGGTGGACTGTCACCCAGCCCCCTCTGGTGGTCACCAGCCTTCGGTTAGGCCTCCAACTCCGGCATGGGTTCTGTCTGGACTGACTATTCTTCAGGCCGAGTGCATGAAGTCATGTTGCCAAGAATTTGTGCTTTATGTAACGGATAACCCACAAGATTTGGATTTGGTGCACTCTGTTCTGCAAGCGGAGTTTCTCACAGAGGGATGGCTTAACACTCCAGCTCCAGTCTCCGCTGGAGGTCCCTTCGCCCCTCTTCTCATAGCCGTTAGGGCAGCGCACAGCTCCAAGGATCCTGCTTCAGAGCCTCCAGAGCTTCAGCATGCGGCCAAGCCACTAGGGTCTAAGGATTCAGCCAAGCTTCAAGAACCTCAGCATGCATCTAAGCTTCAAGAGCCTCAGTATGCAGGGGTTCATGAATGAACCGCCTCCCATCCAAGTTCCAGAGTTCAGAGAGGTGTTCAAGGATGAACCGCCTCCCATCCAAGTTCCAGAGTTTTCAGAGGGGTTCGAGGACGAACCACCTCTAATTCTAGTTCCAGGGTTTCGAGAGGGGTTCGAGGTTGAACCAACTCTGCTGCCTGCGTCAGAGGGGTCCGTGGGTGGACTGCCTCTGATTCTGGCTCCAGGGTCCAGTGACTGTGTCGCTGGCCAGACTGACTGTGTCGCTGGCCAGACTGACTGTGTCGCTGGCCAGACTGACTGTGTTCCAGGCCAGACTGACTGTGTTCCAGGCCAGACTGACTGCGTTCCAGGCCAGACTGACTGCGTTCCAGGCCAGACTGACTGTGTTACAGGCCTGACTGACTGTGTTACAGGCCTGACTGACTGTGTTACAGGCCTGACTGACTGTGTTACAGGCCTGACTGACTGTGTTACAGGCCTGACTGACTGCATTCCAGCCCAGCCCAGGCTCCTAGACACTGGCTCCTTCGTCGCTGGCTCCTTCACAACAGACCTCCTGATCATCAGTTTCTTTGTCGCTGGCTTTTCCGCAGCAGACCTCCTGATCATCAGTTTCTTTGTCACTGGCTTTTCCGCAGCAGACGTCCTGATCATCAGCTTCTTCGCTGGCTCCTTCGCTGCTGGCCTCCAGACCGTCTGCTCCTTCACCGCTGGCACCTTCGCTGCTGGCCTCCAGACCGTCGGTTCCTTCGAGCCGGACTCCAGACCATATTCTTCTTCGTCGCCGGTCCACGTTGGATTATGGACTCTAGTTTTTGCCTCTACTGGATTATTTATGTTATTGGACTCTTGCCCTCCTTCCGAGGCCCCCTCCGCCCACCCTGGTCAGGATGTTTTGTTTTGGACTTTTGTTTGGACTTTACCACACCTGATTCCTGTCTCCTCTGATTTCCTGCCTCTCTGTCTCATTGGACCATACTCCACTTCCCTCAGTTTATAAGCTCTCTGGTTTTCATTGTTCCTCGCTGGTTTCTCCCGTTCACTACCCCTGATTAAGTTCAGTTTGTGCTACGCTCCTGCTAAGTGAATTCATGTAAGTTTTGGGCTCAACTCATGTCTATTCCTGCAGTGAATTATGCCACGTTTTTGGAATTCTTTGAATCAAAGATGAAGCCTTCCTTTAACATGCTGCTGCCCAGCTCTTGTCTGCACTTTGGTCCACTTCAGCCGCAGATTGTGACAGATTCCTTCTTCCTTCTAATGGTATTTCACCCATCTCTACCTGTAAAGCTGAAATTGGAGTTGCTTTAATTGCTCCTGTAATTGAGTGCAAACCCTTATGTTGAACGGCATCTAGGTTCCTGGGAACTGTGTCAGAATCTGATCCATAAACTAGACAACAGTAATCAATTGTAGGTCTTATGAGGCTTATATGAATTACTTTTAAAGCTTGTCTGTCTAAGCCCCATTCACACCTGAATAAACACCTAATTATGTGTACAATTTTTTTTTACATTTGTCAATAACCTTTTGTAAATGCACTGTGCAGGTTAGTTTTTCACTACAGCCTCTTTGCAACTTTAAGACAATTTTCCATTTCCACATTCTAATACTTTATTATACAAGTCCAATAAAATCACATCTGAATACTCAATAAGTTTACTTTGGATTACATAACAGATCTGAACATTTCCTGGAGTTTACATTTTGTACGTCTTAACTATTAATTCCCACCTTTCTTTGGAATTGAATGTTGAACTTAATGAATCAACATCACCGCTCATGTTTTTTTCCCTAATTCTTTGTTGATATATTGTCTTAAATTTCTCCCATTCAGCTCTAGTACAAGATCAATTAGGCCCCCCTCCAGTATCATCCTTCTGTTAATTCAAGCCAACTTAAATCATTATTGGAAAATTATCACTTCGACTAGCTGTGTCTTTAATAACAGTCCAAGAACAGAGCCCTGCCAATGAATCAGAGACTAATGTCATATCAGTGGTTGTCTCTGTGCCGATTCTGATGTTTGATCTTGTTCCGTCTGCATTGCTAATGCATATAAGATCTTTAGACTCTATTAACTCCTCAATAACCAACTCATTCCCATCAGTCCTCTAGTCCTATATTGTGTTGTAGGCATTAAAATTACGACAACATATCACCCTAAATGTCCATTCTTTTGTCCATATTTCAACCACTATGTACTCAAGTTCTATACTAATATAGCCATTGATAATAAAATCTAATGTAGGTTTTAGCCACGTTTCATGAATGCGTATATCTTCAGGTTAGGGTAAAATATACGTATATTTCTGTATATATATATCTATATATATATAGACGTGGTTACTCCAGCACATGTACGACTCCAAAAAGATAAAAAAATAACCTAAATCCTCATCTGTTGAAATTTGGACTACCAGAGGCATCAACATCCTGTTTGGTTCAGGAAATGATCTCATTCCTTAAATCCCCCCTGAAAACATTTGAATATTTAATATGTAAGATTTTTTGCTACTTAAAAAAATTCTTCATTCAAGTGTTGTAAAATGTTTCTATATTTTAGCCAAGAAAGACTGTTATTAACTATAAGTCCATGTAAACTACCCAAAACTGTAAGGTAAAGGAAAGTTATTCTTTTTCTTTAGATCCCAGACAATACATTTGTGGTGGTGCTTCAGTATCTGGAAGGGCTCTATGGAGGAACAAAGGAAACAACAGTCCTGTAGGCCTTCATGCTGGTGGAAGAGTCTGGAAAGGCACCAAAGGACATAGTTGTCCATCAGAGGGCGCAGAGAGTCAGAGAAGTGATCCAGCTCTTCTCCTGACCCACGGGAACTACTGGACTTGGCAAAACAACACAAAAATGCCCCTTTTCCACTGGCTCGATTTGGCCCGACTCAGCTCCACTCGGCTGGCTTCGCTTCGCGAGCATTACCATTACTGTTATTTCAGTATTGGTACCTACTTTTTTAGTACCTCCTTCTTAGCAGGGCTAAGCGAGGCGGAGTCAGTACTGTACGTGACGTGAAGAAACGGCTGTTCATTGATTGGCTGTGGGCGTGGCCAGCCGCAAGAGTCGAGCAGCGTAAAAAAAACAACCGCCATTTTCAAACGTGCATTCAAGCGAGTTTATGTCTTTGGTTTATATCTTCTTGGAATTGAAGAAGAACCCGAATCAAGCTCACAAATGGCAACAGCACAGCCCAACGTCTTCCATAGCTCCTTCTTCTTGTTTTTGTAACGTGTTTCAGATTTATTCTTCTTTAGACTGGCGGTTGTTGAAGAACGGTAGTGCTCCAATACCGCCGCCACGTGTTTCATTCGCGGTTATGCAGTACGACACATGATGCTTTAAAGCCGCGCCTCCAGGAGGTGTTCCCTTCAACGGACCGAAAGGTCTATAGAAATGCAACACACAACGTGCAGAGCCGTGTGGAGCTGTTCAGGGCTGGCCAAATCGAGCCAGTGGAAAAGGGGCAGAAGAGACTGAATTAATGGCCTGATCTCTTTCTTGGAACTGTTGTTCCCTGTAAATAATTTCTTTAAAGGCCCACATGTTTTTCTTTACTACTAGAATCTAAAGAGATTAACACTTCCCTTTTTTTACCCATTGGAATCTCAAAAAAAAAATTTTCCAAAGGTGATTTCAGTTTTCTTGTTGAATATTTATGATTGTAGGGGGGGGAAGATAAGTTCAGAAACCAGTGGAGGGAAAAGGTGTCCGGAATGCTTATGGTTGAGACATGTTGGTCCAAGTCGAACCTGCAACCAGTCGAGTCAAACTAACATAGTGACCCTTCCTAAAAACAATGTAAGAATTATGATTATTGATTAATTAATATTTATCAATGGCGCGGCGCTGGTGTTGTGGGGGTTGGGCGTGTGACCGTGTGCGGGGGCTGCGTTCCTCGAGCGACCCCAATTTTCCCGGGTGTCTCCCCCTCTCTCTGCCCCTCTTTCCTGTCTGCCTACTGTCAAGGGATGAATAAATAAAGGCCACTACTGCCGAAAAAAAATAAAAAAAAAAAATTAATTAATATTTATCAAGAATTATAATTTAAAATCTGAATTTGAAAAAGATTAATTTCTTAACCAAAAATCATTACTTACGAATCGAAACCAGAGATGTCCTCTGGTGTTGTAATTATGGTAAACCCCTTTAAATTAAATTATTAAAGTTCAGTAATATTATAACTTTCTAGATGCCTGTTAATCATCCGCTTACCAAAGGGTGGGGGAATTTTGCCTTATTTTGACAGAAAAATCACTTTTGCTCAAAATAAACAAAAACGCTTTTCTTTATCTACGGAATATTTTTTAAAATCAACAACCTGATACCCCTCATTTTCTGATTAAAATAATTTAAACCAATAAGTTTTAAAAAATTCTACACAAAAGGGGGTTTAAAAAAACTGGCAAACAAGATAAAACAACATTGAGTGTGTATGAAAATAAACCAGCAGTTAGGCAAAACAAGAAAAAAATGGTACTGGCAAAGCTTTGGGGGGGCTCCACCGGCTGCAGTCATAAAACCCCAAGTTGGAGCTCGGAAACACAAAAAGGCATAAAACTTTTAGCGGAACAGTGGGGAAAAAAGATGAAGACAAAGGAATAGTGAGTATTCCACCATGAGGTTTAGCAGCCAACTTTAAGTCACCGAGTTGGCTCGGTGTACAAACAGTTAGACAAGCAAGCTTCAAAGCGGCGCCCTTTCTTTGGCAAAAGGGGGGTAAATCAATAGCATCATGGAAAAAAAACAAAAAAAATTTTCTCTGTTGGGAAAAACCTATGGGTTTTTTTTATTTTAAATCCAAGTTTCATGAAAAAAAAAAGTCTAATGGGTTCTTTCTCAAAAACCCTTTTTTCATGATTTGCATGGGGGGAGAATAAAGAAAACCCAGTGTGATTTCTTCTCCAGAAGGATGCGTGCCTCCGTGCCGTGGTAAACGATTCTCGTTTCCGCGGCGGAAAAAAGCAAAGTGGCGTCTCCGGTGTCCTTATATAGTCCACTGTGACATCAAAGCTGCGCGCCCCTTCCTATTCAGCTGCAATGCTGCTCGGGAGTTAGTGGTAGAAGACCATACTGGGTATATGTAGCAGATGACAATGGAGGCTACAGTAGTGAACAAATGATCCAACAACATGCATCGTTATATTACCTCACATAAATCCAAAGTTTGTTGTCAAACAAACCCACACATTATATAGTATATGTTCACTAATTTATTATCAAAACATCTTGAAATGACGCTGTTAATCTACAAGTTCAGTTCTATTCGGTTCTACCTTTGGTGCCAGTTTGAACACTTCCTTTTAGTTTGCAGTCTCTATTCTGGCTCATTCTCACCAGTTTCCGTCTATACCATTATATCCTATTATTAATGAAACAAATCCTCAATTCCAGTACGTTTTGACAGTTCATGCAAGCAGATCTTATATTTTTATTTATGAGCACTCTGTAAAAACACATACAGGAATCAGTTTTGGCAAAGTATCTAGGCAGGCATACCCAGCTCCAGTCCTCAACAGCCCCCAACCTGCAACTTTTAAAGGGTGACGACATTTATCAAGATGGCCATGCAAGATATCAGTCAGTAGGTGTCAAAGGAGGTGAGGGAGGGAGGTTAAGGAGGGAGGTGGTTCTGGGTCAGCGCCCGTGTTGTCGATAGGCAAAATAGGCAATTGGAACACTACAAGCCTGTGTGTGGGTTTTAAAACGCGATTGTGTTTTGACTAAAACTCTCACTCAACTTGATGATAACTACAGGCTATTCCCCGGATATAGTTACATGATTTATTTGAGGCGCATTATACTGTAGAACTCAGCTGAATGTTTGCTGTTTTGATCTAAAAAAGTATTTTACCTAGAAAAAACTAACAATTTATAAAATGTCTGAATACAAATGAGGGAAGATAAAACAAATCGTCCTAATGTCATACCACATACTGCCAGAAAACACCAGCTCGCCATTGCCTTCCCATTTGCACACATCTGATGAGAAACGCTGTGGTGTACCAGTGTTACATTCAGTCCCTATTATATGTTCCAAAGTGACAATGCAGCTCCCATTAAGCAAGACTGCCAGATGCAGGCTGATGTGCACATGCCAAAGAATGTCATCAAATGGTATTACACTACAGCCAAGAATGATTGTTATCAATAGAGAGTCATTTGTCTACTGAGTTGCTTAGATTCGGGTCCATTAGATTTGGTTTGTTACTTGTTTAAAATAAAAAGTCCATGTTAAATAATGATTTTAGCATTACAAAAACATGAAACATTATTTTGACTTTTAAACAAAAATAATCAAAAATGTGGTTAAATATATTTCTGACTGAAACCTGTTGTAATTTGAGCAAATTATTGTTAAAACTGTTTTTATATACTGTTTGTTTTTTTTTTGTGGCGAGGGCTTATACTGAAAATGAAAGGTCTTCAGTAGCTGTTGAAACCTACAGAGTCCTAAAACTGAATAACTCCATAGAGACTGGCTAAGGGAGCAGCTGCAGATTAGGTGATTCTCTTCCCTCCTCTTAGAGATTACCACTTATGCTCTGTTTCACAAAGAGCTATGTATTTAAAGGTGCACAGAAGAGTACATAGGTCCCTTATTGTTGCTTGTTGATGTGCCAGAAAAGTGTCATTACTGAAAGAGTTTCTTAATGTTTTCAGATATTCGAAATGACATCACCTCTAAGATTGAGAATAATCCTGGGTGAAGATGATGCCAGGAAGTTGATTCTGCCAGCAGGGACAACGATCTCAATAGAAGAATTGTGCCACACAATAAAGACAAGCTTTGGATTTGAGCATTTGAACATTTGAATGCTCAAATCCAAACTGAACATTTGGATTTGAACATTTGAAACCGAAAGCAGAATCAACAAATCAAGATATGGTGAGAAAGATGTAGCAATGCCATATAAATGTATTTCTGGAAATTAAAAATTGAAGGCAAAAGAAAGGTAAAAATGGATTTTTGCAATGGAAATTAACATTGCACCAATGATTGGTCTGTATCAGTTATTTTCAAGTGCACTCACCCCATAAGCTTGTTTTTCAAAAACGGTGCCTTTTGAAGAGAGTCTTTGTCCATCTAGATTTAGAAGTATCTTCTGGAAGACCTCAAATGGCCAACTTAAGTGGTGTAGGATGAGTTAAAACAGCTTAAGCTCTACGTACTTAAATAAAACATTTGCATTCAATGGGTAGTGAATATGTTGATCCAACGCAATATAATTGAATTCAATCACCAAATGGCCAATGTTTTAATTTGACACTTTTAAAAATGGGTGATTGTACTTGATTCAGTTACATGGAAATAGGTGCCACAATCAAATTATGTTCATCCAACAAGTTATTTTTTTGAGTGTGCAGTGGCAGCCCACTGCTTCCTATAAGTGAGTTGCGCATCTTGGGCCGTGCAGTGCATTATGGGTAAGGGCATTGTTTTGTCTACCAAACCACATGCAACGATGGCGGAAAGTAACGAAGAGATCTTTGATTTGGACCATTTCAAATGATGGAAAGTAAACAATTTAAAGCGTTATGCAATCGGCAGAAACGAAAGGAAGAACTGGCTGCCCTAGCATACGCTGCATCGATCCAAAACCTGCCGTTGTTTATGACAAAGGAGGATGAGAGAGATGGAGTCAGAAAAGACTACCATTCCTTGTTGGTAGTCGGAGACAAATACATTTCTGACCCCTTGAAGGCTTCTGACGTATGGTTGGATGATGTATAGGGCCTGAAACTGTAGCCACCTTGCATGTTATCTTATATTGCAGAGTATTTTCTCAGCAGGGATGAGAAGTCTCTACTCCACCAGCTTTGCAATGACTACAAGGAAGGTTGGTGTGGTGTTTGTTTTTATAATTTGACATATATCAGCTTTAGGACATTTGGGGTGGGACGACATACAATAAAAACGAAATGTGAAATGAAAATAGGCACAATTAATTGATACAAGCATTTTTCCATAATTGTGATCATAGGGTATAATAATACCAGAGCATATGGCTATGTAAACAAGTTAGATCCCGCTAACACCTCGATGCAAAGCCTTTAGCCTCACACAGTAAACAGCTGCATCTATGGACTCTTTCTGAGAAACACGATAAAGATGTTTCTTAGCTTTTACCTCCGTCAGCATTTTATCCAAGATTAAATGTTATTGAGTCAATCTTTTACGTCCGTCTGGATCTTTCTTTTATGTCGGGAAATTGTGAAGAGTGAACGGAGGAGTTTTTAAAACTACATGTCTCTTTGCAATCGTGATTTTTCACACCGTTCAAGCCTATACAATACATTGGAGCAATTGAAAAATGGCGACACAATGTGCACCGCAGAGGGTGACTGGGAGAGGATTTTCTCTCCTGTTCCCATCCCGCCCCCACAGAAAAATGATTCTTGTCCATCCCAATCCCAGGCCAGCATAAAAAAAAAAATCCTGTCCCATCACCCCTCCTGGTAAAATTGACTCCCACTCCCATCCCGCTCACATTTAGAACGACCTCCACTCCTGTGCCACTCCCATTTTTGTTTCTTCAGTTAGTCTTTGGCAATTTCTTTCGTTTGAAGGACAAGGTAGGTCCCTGTTTTTAGCTGTAGTAAAGGCCAGCTTAAAGTATAAAGAATAATAATGAAGAAATAATAAAATATCAAAGAACGAGACAGACAATGCCTATCTTAGCTGAATAACAAACTGATACATAGTTTATTTTACGCATGTATTAAGTAATTGTTTCCTTGAACAATGACGTTACTTTTATGTTTCAAATTGCTGAAAACCGAAAGAAAAATGCACCTAGCAAGAGAAACTGTACTTGGTGAACAAAAGTGCCAAAAAGGTATTAACCTTCACAAATTTAGAAACTGTACCTGAAGGTTCAAAGCCTGGCCCTCAGGGACCCCTTCCCGCGCAAGTTTTGGTGTGTGTCTGCTCCAGCACACCTGATTCAAAAGTCTGACATGACCTCCTATACAGGCATCAGAATGGAGGGTCAAACTGAACAAATTAATACAATAAAATCATCATTAAATAAATAAATGTTGTGAATTGTCCATAAGTGAAGTAAATGTAACATGAAAGAAATGTAAACATAAATGTGGACATTAAATTAAAGCGTACCATTATTTATTTATACATCATTAGAAACAATAAATGCACCACTTATATCATGAAAATGGACTATTATGCAATTAATGTTCCATTGAATAATTAAGTATAATTTAAAGACGACATCACGTTTATCTTTATTGTGGTACACTTAATATTTAATGATGTATTAAAATAAATTGTACATTTAATGGTACATTAAATTTTTTTCAATTTCACAACGTATTTATTTAATATCTTCCCCTGATGAAGCTATTCTACGGAGCCCGCGAGGAGCCATGGAGGAATTTTTGCGTTCCCACGCAATACTTTTTGCGTTATCTCGCAATACTTTGTGGGATAGTTTCCAAACCAGATAACTGCAAAAATGGAAAAAAACACTAAACTCGTTTTTGAGATTTATTGAGTTTTATTTTGAAAACTTTTATTTTGATCTTCAATCAGACTTAAAGACAGTTATTATCCACAAGCTGTCAAACTACTGAACTCTGGACAATAATACTGCACGAAACCACATCTATGACACTTTATTTGCTTATTGCTGCTACATGATGTGTACTTTTATCTTTTTGCACGCCATTAGTGCTTTTGTTTTTATAGTGATTTGAACGGTTCTTCTGATCCTAAGCATTTAATCACATTGTTGACTGCATGTGAACCTGCATATGACAAATAAACCATATCAATGCCATATCATCGCTGTTTGTTTTGTAAGCAGTTTGTCATCTGTGCAGCTGTTCCAAAATGTACAGCTTTCTTAAGGCGATTAACAACTTTAGCGAGCAAACGCAAAAGTATTGCGTGGGGATGCGAAAGAAAAATTAATTCCCCCATGTCCCCTCGCGGGCTCTGTACCTTTCCCCTCTACTATGGCAAACGCTCTTAAATCTTTAGTGCACATGCGAGCAATTTTGTTGGTCAGATGAGACTTGACTCGTGATGGTACTTTTTGTTTGACGAATGAAGAGATGCAGGGCTGATTCAATCCAGAATTTACCTTAATCACTGGTGTACTTGATTACGACTAAACCAGTTTTACAAGCAGCATACTGCGTGTTAACACAGCTCCATTCAACTTTCCTGAAGTTCGGTAATATTTGCGACCTTCCTGTCAGGTCTATGAGTTTAATAGATAAGTCCTTACTTCTGACTTTACGTTGCAAATCCAATTTTACCACGTCCAGTTCTGCACCTGCGTTTGCTCCCTCCATTCTGAACGCAGGTGGAAAACATCGATCAGAAGCACTGTTGGCTTGTGGGTCGTGTAGTTCGTTTGACTCGCATTATAGTATATGCTTCTTGGAAAAAAACTACACAATGGCGGCGTCGAGCCAAGTTTTTTTTTTTCTTAAAGTTTATAACAAAGTCTCAGTTTTAGATTTCCAAAGACAATTGATCCTAGTTTATGTTCCCTCCTATTGGTTAGCTCCCGGTCCCGTCTGCTCCCGTTCATTTTTTATCCTGTACCGTCCCAATCACGTGATCTTTACTATTGCTGTCTCCCGTCCCGAAAAAATGTCAGCCTCTAGTGCACCGGTCTTTGTATAGCAAGTATATTAAAGGCCTTAAGTTTTAAAACCAATGCCTGTGAGCCTTATGTTCACGTCCGCTACCTTCACTCCACACAAATCACAGAGGAAACTTTGTATCTTGTTTTTATAACAGCATATAACTTAGGACAGCTGCACAGACCAAGTGTGAGAAAGGATGCATCTAAAAGTTGCAGGACAATTGTCCTGTTTAACCTTTACCAACTGAATTACACAGCATTCACTGGGTATATTCAACAAATGCAATTAATATGCAAGGAGTTAAAGGTTGGCTCATGACTCAATATGAAAAAAGAGTAGATATGCAACTGAAATTGATATTTTTCGGTCCCTAAAAGCTCCATGTAAAACAGCTGTACAAGTTGTATTTACAAAAAATAGAAACGTGAAATCAGAAAGGAATACCCTAAAAATGCAGCTGCAGAAACCAATTGAAACACTATGGAGCCTGGCAAGTGACAGCATTTTAAAAAAACAAAAACAAAGCCGGTGGAAATCCGTGCTCTCTGTTTTGCTCAGTGACATCTGTCGAGAGTTTGGACGCATGGTCCCACACCTGCGAGGTAAGTTCAGTGGAAGCTGTGAAGTGTGCTGATGACAACATGGCAGTACATATGACAACAGATCCACTGAACTTTCCTCGCAGGTGTGGGCCATGATTGCCAAAACAAAAGCAAGGTAGATAGATAGATAGATTTATTATTACAGACTCGTAGTCCAAATAACATAAAAAACAAAGAGGATAAAAAAAAATACATAAAAAAGAAAATTCATAGAAAACTCCTAATCTTTTAGTAGGCAGTCATACCAATGTTTCCAATATACAGATGTATATCTTACTGCACTATATTTAATGTTAGTCAGCAGTAGGATAATTCTATTATTAGACTTATTTAACTGGCAAATAAATTTGTACATACTCGTACTCGTACTCGTCGTCTTCCGCTTATCCGGAACCGGGTCGCGGGGGCAGCAGACTCAGCAGAGACACCCAGACGTCCCTCTTCCCAGACACCTCCTCCAGCTCCTCCGGGGGAAGCCCAACGCGTTCCCAGGCCAGCCGAGAGACATAGTCCCTCCAGCGTGTCCTGGGCCGTCCCCTGGGCATCCTCCCGGTGGGACGTGCCTGGAACACCTCCCGAGGAAGGCGTCCAGGAGGCATCCGGTATAGATGCCCGAGCCACCTCAACTGGCTCATCTCGATGTTGAGGAGCAGCGGCTCTACTCCGAGCCCCTCCCGAATGGCCGAGCTCCTCACCCTATCTCTAAGGGAGTGCCCGGCCACCCTACGGAGGAAGCTCATTTCAGCCGCTTGTATCTGGGATCTCGTTCTTTCGGTCATGAACCAAAGTTCATGGCCATAGGTGAGGGTAGGAACGTAGACCGACCGGTAAATTGAGAGCTTCGCTTTTCGGCTCAGCTCTCTCTTCACCACAACGGACCGGCACAGCGCCCCCATTACTGCGGCAGCCGCACCGATCCGTCTGTCAATCTCCCGCTCCATTCTTCCCTCACTCGTGAACAAGACCCCAAGATACTTGAACTCCTCCACTTGAGGCAGGAACTCCCCTCCAACCGGAAGAGGACAAGCCACCCTGTTCCGGTTGAGCACCATGGCCTCTGACTTGGAGGAGCTGATCTTCATCCCAGCCGCTTCACACTCGGCTGCGAACTGCCCCAGCGCATGCTCTAGGTCTTGAGACGAAATCCACTGGTCCCCAAACCAGACCCCCTCCGGCCCTTGGCTGCATCTAGAAATCCTGTCCACAAAAGTTATGAACAGGACCGGTGACAAAGGGCAGCCCTGCCGGAGTCCAACATGCACCGGGAACAGGTCCGACTTAGTGCCGGCAATGCGGACCAAACTCCTGCTCCGCTCGTACAGGGACCGGATGGCCCCTAATAAAGGGCCCCCGATTCCATACTCCTGGAGCACCCCCCGTAAGGCATCACGAGGGACACAGTTGAATGCCTTCTCCAGGTCCACAAAACACATGTGAACCGGTTGGGCAAACTCCCATGAGCCCTCGAGTACCCTGTAGAGGGTATAGAGCTGGTCCAGTGTTCCACGGCCGGGACGAAAACCACACTGCTCCTCCTGAAGCCGAGGTTCGACTATCGGCCGGACTCTCCTCTCCAATACCCTGGCGTAGGCCTTACCAGGGAGGCTGAGGAGTGTGATCCCCCTGTAGTTGGAACACACCCTCCGGTCCCCCTTCTTATGAAAGGGGACCACCACCCCGGTCTGCCAGTCCAGAGGCACTGTCCCCGACCGCCATGCAATGTTGAAGAGACGTGTCAACCCTGACAGCCCCACAACATCCAGAGATCTGAGGTACTCAGGGCGGATCTCATCCACGCCCGAAGAATTGCCGCCGCGGAGCTTTTTAACCACCTCGGTGACTTCAGCCTGGGTGATGAAAGAGTCCAACCCCGGTCCCCAGCCTCTGTTTCCACCAGGGAATGCGTGATGGCAGGATTGAGGAGATCCTCGAAGTACTCCTTCCACCGCCTGATAATGTCCCCAGTCGAGGTCAGCAGCCTCCCACCCCCACTATAAACAGTGTTGGCGAAGCACTGCTTCCCCCTCCTGAGGCGCCGGACGGTTTGCCAGAATCGCTTCGAGGCCGACCAGTAGTCCTTCTCCATGGCCTCACTGAACTCCTCCCAGGCCCGGGTTTTTGCCTCTGCCACAGCCCGGGCCGCAGCACACTTGGCCTCACGGTACCCGTCAGCCGCCTCAGGAGTCCCACAAGCCAACCACAGCCGATAGGACTCCCTCTTCAGCTTGACAGCATCCCTTACTGCCGGTGTCCACCACCGGGTTCTGGGATTGCCGCCGCGACAGGCACCGCAGACCTTACGGCCGCAGCTACGGGCAGCAGCATCGACAATAGATGCGGAGAACATGGTCCACTCGGACTCTACGTCTCCAACATCCCCCGGAATCTGGTCAAAGCTCTCCCGGAGGTGGGAGTTGAATACATCCCTGGCCGAGGGCTCCACCAGGCGTTCCCAGCAGACCCTCACTATGCGCTTGGGCCTGCCAAGTCTGTCCGGCTTTCTCCTCCTCCAGCGGATCCGACTCACAGCTCAGCTCCTCTCTTCACCCGAGTGTCCAAAACATGCGGCCGAAGGTCTGATGATACGACAACAAAGTCGATCATTGACCTCCTGCCTAGGGTGTCCTGGTGCCAAGTGCACTGATGGACACCCTTATGCTTGAACATGGTGTTCATTATGGACAATCCGTGACTGGCACAGATGTCCAATAACAAAACACCACTCGGATTCAGATCGGGGAGGCCATTCCTCCCGATCACGCCTATCCAGGTGTCACTGTCGTTTCCCACATGGGCGTTGAAGTCCCCCAGCAGAATAATGGAGTCCCCAGGAGGGGCACTATCCAGAACCCCTGACAGGGACACCAAGAAGGCCGGGTACTCCGCACTACCGCTCGGCCCAAAGGCCGAAACGACAGTCAGAGACCTATCCCCGACCCGAAGGCGCAGGGATGCGACCCTCTCATCCACCGGGGTAAACCCCAACACGAGACAGCTGAGCTGGGGGGCAACAAGAAAACCCACCCCGGCCCGCCGCCTCTCCCGGTGGGCTACTCCAGAGTAGAAGAGAGTCCAGCCCCTCTCAAGGAGATGGGTTCCAGAGTCCACGCTGTGCGTGGAGGCGAGCCCGACTATTTCTAGTCGATATCTCTCGACCTCCCGCACAAGCTCAGGCTCCTTTCCCCCCCAGCGAGGTAACATTCCACGTCCCTAGAGCCAGCCTAAGCATCCGGGGATCGGGCCGCTGAGGTCTCCACCTTCGTCCGCCACCCAATCCTCTTTGCACCGGTCCCTAAATTTGTACATAAGTTTCCTTAAACAAGCCATCAAAAAGCTGACATTAGCAGACACAAACAGTTCACTGGCACTGCTCCATCTGGGCTTCTTTAACAAAAGTCTTAATGCATCATAATAAGCCACCTTCAATCTCTGAAGGCTGGCTTTTTTATAATTGCACCACAAGTGTGCCATGTACACTGATGTGCAATATGATCTAAACAAGTTCAGTTTGACTTCATCAGAACAATATCCAAATTTCCAAACTAGAACATTAGCTTGAATATATAACATTCGAACCTGACGGTAAATGTCCTCATCATCTGATAGACGGTCTGTCAGCACATGACCAAGATATTTCACTTCATTTGAGACGTTCAGTAAGATCCCAGACAACTTGAAATTGGGAAAAACCCTATGTTTGTCTTCTTTAGTGTGACATATCAGAATTACGCTTTTAGAACGATTCAATTTAACATCATGAAGTTCACCGTATACCGAACATACATTAAGCAGTGTCTGAAGTCCAGCTGGACTAGGACTGAAAACTACTAAGTCATCAGCATACATCAAGTGGTTTACAACGGTGTCTCCAACCACACAGCCAGTTTTACACAGACTTAACTGCTTAGAAAGGTCATTCATATAAAAATTGAATAATACAGGTGAGAGAAAGCCTCCCTGTCTGACTCCATTACCGACCCGAAAGGGTGCAGACAAACAGTTGTCCCACTTGACCTGCATGGTTTGATTGGCATAACAATAAGACAAACATCTCACTATATATCTAGGGACACCAGTTTGTCTCAATGTCAGAAACAATTTCCTGTGGTTTACCCAGTCAAAGGCTTTTGTGGCATCTAAAAAACACAGAAAGATGGTAGAGTTCTTGCTATTATAATTACTCACTATTTCCTTTAGACCATATATGCACAGATCAGTGCCATGCTTAGGCTTAAACCCAAATTGATTATCTGTAGACATTATTATCTTTTCAAAGGAGAAGGATTAGTTCAAAAATTTTAGACAGAGTACTTTCAAGGGCAATAGGTCTATAATTATCAGAGCTGCCAACGTTTCCTGCTTTTTTTTTATCACAGGAGATAGAAGCACCTTCATCAAAGAATCAGGAATAAAGCCATACACAATAAAACCAGTGAAGCACAATGGAAGAAGAGGAGCTAACCTTAAACTTGCAAATTTGAGATGTTCAGCAGAAATAAGATCCATTCCTGTAGATTTATTGGCCGAGAGTCTTTTAATTGCCTGGTAAACCTCGTGAGTTCTGATAGCTTCTACAAATTTAACATTGTCAGCCTGGTAGGGTTCACTCTGAACACAGGTAAATAGCTTGCTATAATACTGTTGCCAAAAATCTGCAATCAGATTTGCCCCAGAGATATCATCTACTGTACAAGGAAGAGAAGATTTAGTATTATTTATAATTTTAACCTCTTTCCAAAAGGCTTTTGTATCCTTACCTACCAGGTTATTTGCCAAAGAATCCGCCCGCATGGTTTGCTCATTCTTTCTAATGAATGGTATAGCATATTTATATTTTACATTCTTCAACTTTTTATGTTCAAATATAGGACCCTGTCTAGGTTTACCTGCTAGAGCCCAAGAAGTAGTAGCTTCACGGGCTTCAGCATGATGTTGAGACACATATGTGTTCCAACCAGGCCTAATTTTGACAATGGAATTACTTTTATTATAAGGCAGGCTAGCTTCCAATAAAGCTTTAATTATATCAGAAAATAACCCGGATATATCAGTTTTATGCTGTATACAGTGTCTTGCGAAAGTATTCGGCCCCCTTGAACATTTCAACCTTTTTCCACAGTTCAGGCTTCAAACATAAAGATATAAAATTCAAATTTTTTGTGAAGAATCAACAACAACTGGGACACAATCGTGAAGTGGAATGAAATTAATTGGATGTGTCAAACTTTTTTAACAAATAAAAAACTGAAAAGTGGGGTGTGCAATATTATTCGGCCCCTTTACTTTCAGTGCAGCAAACTCACTCCTGAATTTCAGTGAGGATCCCTGAATGATCCAATGTTGTCCCAAATGACTGATGATGATAAATAGAATCCACCTGTGTGTAATCAAGTCTCCGTATAAATGCACCTGCTCTGTGATAGTCTCAGGGTTCTGTTCAAAGCGCAGAGAGCATCATGAAGACCAAGGAACACACCAGGCAGGTACAAGATACTGTTGTGGAGAAGTTTAAAGCCGGATTTGGATACAAAAAGATTTCCCAAGCTTTAAACATCCCAAGGAGCACTGTGCAAGCAATCATATTGAAATGGAAGGAGTATCAGACCACTGCAAATCTACCAAGACCCGGTCGTCCCTCTAAACTTTCATATCGAACAAGGAGAAGACTGATCAGAGATGCAGCCAAGAGGCCCATGATCACTCTGGATGAACTGCAGAGATCTACAGCTGAGGTGGCAGAGTCTGTCCATAGGACAACAATCAGTCGTACACTGCACAAATCTGGCCTTTATGGAAGAGTAGCAAGAAGAAAGCCATTTCTCAAAGATATCCATAAAAAGTCTCGTTTAAAGTTTGCCACAAGCCACCTGGGAGACACACCAAACATGTGGAAGAAGGTGCTCTGGTCAGATGAAACCAAAATCGAACTGTTTGGCCACAATGCAAAACGATATGTTTGGCGTAAAAGCAACACAGCTCATCAACCCTGAACACACCATCCCCACTGTCAAACATGGTGGTGGCAGCATCATGGTTTGGGCCTGCTTTTCGTCAGGAGGGACAGGGAAGATGGTCAAAATTGATGGGAAGATGGATGGGGCCAAATACAGGACCATTCTGGAAGAAAACCTGTTGGAGTCTGCAAGAGACCTGAGACTGGGACGGAGATTTATCTTCCAACAAGACAATGATCCAAAACATAAAGCCAAATCTACAATGGAATGGTTCACAAATAAACGTATCCAGGTGTTGGAATGGCCAAGTCAAAGTCCAGACCTGATTCCAACCGAGAATCTGTAGAAAGAGCTGAAGACTGCTGTTCACGAACGCTCTCCTTCCAACCTCACTGAGCTCGAGGTGTTTTGCAAGGAAGAATGGGCAAGAATTTCAGTCTCTCGATGTGCAAAACTGATAGAGACATACCCCAAGCGACTTGCAGCTGTAATTGCAGCAAAGGGTGGCGCTACAAAGTATTAACGCAAGGGGGCCGAATAATATTGCACGCCCCACTTTTCAGTTTTTTATATGTTAAACAAGTTTGACACATCCAATAAATTTCATTCCACTTCATGATTGTGTCCCATTTGTTGATTCTTCACAGAAAATTAGAATTTTATATCTTTATGTTTGAAGCCTGAACTGTGGCAAAAGGTTGAAATGTTCAAGAAGGCCGAATATTTTCGCAAGGCACTGTATTTGAGCAATTACATCCGTGCATCTAACTGACTCTCTTGGTAATGTAATGTTAGATAACAATTGATCAGTGTAGCCATAATAACCAGCTAGTTTATCAGCAGAGAGAGAAGGCCAGTCTATGTGCGTCCGATTTTGGGTACTAGACACATTTACAGTTGCAGGTATATGATCAAATCTAATTGACACCTCAAACGGAATGTGATCAACAATGGACACATTGTACAAAATATTAATGTATACCAAGGCAGCATGAACATCTGCTGTGGTAATACGATGGTCCAACCAGGATGTAGTATGCCAAGCTTCACTTATACAAGTATAACTTGCTGCTGGTAAAAGCTCTCTACTTGATAGTATTAAATTGGAATCTATGCAAAAACGATTAAGATATTTTGCAAACAATGAGCTTATATCTGAGATGTCCGCGTTCATGTCACCCATCACAAAGACACTATTCACTTTCTCAGATTGTATAAAGGAACTAATAAATGCAAGCTTACTAAGATACTCTTCTTCATTATGAAGACATTCAAAGGGAGCGTACACATTTAAAATAGTGAATTCTTTGTTTTGCTGTGATACATGTACTGCAATACACCAGTCCACACCAAGTCTAATGACATTTATCGTTGAGTCCCAACTTTTTTTCCACAGTATAGCCCCTCCTGCTGGTATCCTTCCTCTTTTAATTCCCATACTGGGGTCGGTAGAAGACTCTTCAACACCAAGGAAACTATCATTAATGGAGCTTAGTCCTTGTAAGTCTGGCTTGGCTAAAAAAGTTTCTTGTAAGCACAAGATGTCGCAGTGCTGGAACAACTGCTCAACAACAAAATTGCGAGCTTTATCATGCGCACTCTGACCTAAGCGCAGGCCACGACAGTTGTAAGAAATAACTTTGATGTCCATAGCAGACTTATTCCTTTTTGCTCATGTCAGCAACAGAGGCGCGAATATCCATGGAGGAGAGAGCAGCTCTTGTGCCAAGCAGCTCAGTTTAATAATGCGTGAGCACGTATTTCTACTGGCTTCGTTTTTTTGTACCTGCTGACACTTGCCAGGCGCCGTAAAATACAACAGCTGGAGCATCAGTTAAATGTGGATGAGGTGCCCCTAAATCTGGATTTTATTTATTTACCCTTAAAACTACTGTATTTTCATTGCAGGCAATAAAGAACACTTAATGAAATAAAAGGACAATTGTTTTTAGTTAAAGAAGTGATTGGTGAATCAGAAATTATTATAACTATGATTATATATAAACTCACCACGGGCAAGCCTAGAACTCAGTGTGGAGTCATGCACAGACCCAGACATTGTTAATAATGTGGGCTGCATTATACATGATCTTCACAGATGCTATGTCAACTACATTTATATTAAATAAGTATTTAATACAGAATAGTGTAGAAAATCCTTTATTGTCCCACAATGGGGGAAATTTGGGTGTGTCAGAAACAAAGCAAAAGGCAATTAAAGCATCCAGGTTCATACATCACTAGAACCATAGAAAAAGTTACTAGAATAGACTCTATAAGAACCAAACTGGAAAAACAGGGTCACAAAAAGTTTGAAGAGGCTGTAAAGTAAAAGGAGAATAAAACCCAGGAAAAATTAAATTTACATTTGAACAAACTGTGTGGTTATCAACAAAGAATACTCAGATTAATTAAAAGAGAGGTGCAGCATACTCAAATGACAGAATCAATGTTAACACTTGCTGAGCAGATCATAAACTGTGCAATATAATATAAAACAAAATCTCCTTTATTCAGTGAAGGAGCAGTTAATGTAACTGCCATGTATGCAGAGAATGATGACTGGAAACTCAGAAATATATGAATAGATAATGCTTTGCATTCAACACCATGGGCACCTCTGCTGTACAGTAACAGTTTAAGTGCAACAGTAACATTCCTGACAGCACAACATACAGTTGCCTTTGAAGGATTTTCTGCGTCACCTATGTTATACAAAAAAGCTGCTGTTGACATAATTCGACGTGCAGTCGTGTCATAGGAGCAATGTGTGGGCTGAGATTATTATTGAGATACATTGACTGTGGCAAAAAACCGTAACGCTCCAAAATATATTTATTTGGAAAATGACAAGACATCTAAATGCAGTCTGATCACCCTCTTCTGACTAGGGATGGGTACCTTGCACATTTGAACAGATACGGTACCAGTACTCGGTCCCTGGGAATTGATAACTGTACTCGCAGGTACCAGTTTTCAGTACTTTTATGTGTGTTATGTGGTATTAAAATGTTATAAAATAAAATCTCAAAAATCTTCCATTTAACATACACTCTACCGGTGGAAAGGTTTAGAACCACTTTCTCTTTCAATTTTCTTTATTTTTATGACAATTTCCATTGTACGCAGATTCTCACTAAAGACATCAAAACTGTGAATGAACACATGGATTTATGTAGCAAACAAAAAATTGTAAAAGAACTTGAAATATGTTTGATATTTTAGATTCCTTAAAGTAGCGCCCTTTGCTGTGATGACTGAAACATTAACCTTTGGCCGTCTCTCAATGAACCTCTGGTAAGTTCTTTCAAGACTCTTTGGAAAAACCATTTCAGGGGAACCACCTCATGAAGATCATGGAGAGAACACCACGAGAGCAAAGCAGTAATCACATGAAAAGAAGGCTAATTGGAAGAATCTAAAATTGAACAATTATAGCTTTTATAGAACCTGTAAATCTAAAATAAAGCTGTAATCTAAAATATAAAAATGTTTAGAGTTAAAACATCCAGCTGTTTGTCCTGTAACATCTCAGATGTTTCAAATATTTCTTCAACATTAAAACCCTTAACTATGCAGATTTTGTTTTCTTAATGAGGCACAAATTTAATGCACAAATTACATCCATTAGCAGGCGTCTTAGCGGTGCTGAATGCAGGAGTTGTAGCCATATATCTGCGGCTGACGAAAATAGTGCACTCTTCAGCCTTGACGAAAATCTGGTGCTTAACTAGGTGCTTCCTCGGATAACAAGTATTCCCGCCACTGGCTTTGCACTTCACATCACAAATTTTACACAACCGTATGTTTGAGCATTCAAACCTTAGACATTTTCCTCTCTAGTGTGGATTCTCATGTGTTTGTTTAAACTTCCTTTCTGGCTAAATCTTTTTCCACATAGATAACAACAGAAAGGTTTCTGTCCAGTGTGGATTCTCATGTGTATGTTTAAACTTCCTTTTCCGCTAAATCTTTGTCCACATAGATCACAACAGAAAGGTCTCTCTCCAGTGTGGATTCTCATGTGTATGTTTAAACTTCCTTTTTCACTAAATCTTTGTCCACATAGATCACAACAGAAAGGTTTCTGTCCAGTGTGGATTCTCCTGTGTTTGTTTAAACTTCCTTTTCCGCTAAATCTTTGTCCACATAGATCACAACAGAAAGGTCTCTCTCCAGTGTGGATTCTCATGTGCATGTTTAGACTTCCTTTTCCGCTAAATCTTTGTCCACATAGATCACAACAGAAAGGTCTCTCTCCAGTGTGGATTCTCATGTGTATGTTTAAACTTTCTTTTCCGCTAAATCTTCGTCCACATAGATCACAACAGAAAGGTTTCTCTCCAGTGTGGATTCTCATGTGTCTGTTTAAATGTTGTTTTTTGCTAAATCTATGTCCACATAGATCACAACCGAAAGGTTTCTGTCCAGTATGGATGTTCATGTGTGTGTTTAAATTTACTTTTTTGCTAAATCTTTGTCCACATAGATCACAACAGAAAGGTCTCTCTCCAGTGTGGATGCTCATGTGTCTGTTTAAATTTCCTTTTTGGCTAAATCTTTGTCCACATAGACCACAACAGAAAGGTCTCTCTCCAGTGTGGATTCTCATGTGTATGTTTAAACTTCCTTTTCCGCTAAATCTTTGTCCACATAGATCACAATAGAAAGATTTCTGTCCAATGTGGATTGTCATGTGCCTGTTTAAATTTCCTTTTTGGCTAAATCTTTGTCCACACAGATCACAACAGAAAGGTTTCTGTCCAGTGTGGATCATCATGTGTGTGTTTAAATTTCCTTTTTTCCTAAATCTTTGTCCACATAGATCACAACAGAAAGGTTTCTCTCCAGTGTGGATTCTCTTATGTATGTTTAAAGTGCATTTTCCAATAAAGGTTTTACCACAGTCTTCACAGCTAAACTTCACTCCTGTCTGGCCTTTCCTTGGCAATTCCACATTTTTCTTCTCTGTGAAACATTTCTTCATATCCAGTGAGCTTAAAGATCCCATTTCTGAATTTGTCATGTCTTTCTGAAGAAATCCACGCAGAACGAATTGTTCAGCAAACTCAGGGGAGCAAAAAGTTTTATTAATGTTTCCATCAGACTCAGGACCTCTGCCATCCTTCCAGTCATTGTCCATGTCCTTAGATTTCAGTCCAGAGTCTGACAAGTGTTTGAGCTCAGAGACTGGGTGCTTTACATCATCGGCCTTTTCATCCTTCTCAGTGTCTTCAGTTTCTGAGGAAATGGAACCATCTCCATGATCTTGCATCCTGATGGATTCTTCTCCTCCATCGATGTCTTCTTGAAGCGCTCTGCCTTTAATTTGGTCTTGACAAAGCTGTGAGAGCAGAGGGGACTGTTCATCATCCTCACTCCTTATGGAAATAGCAGTGACTGGAAACCTGATGGCATCAATCTCCTCCTTCCCATTGAGCCGCTCTCCCCCCAGACTGGTGTAGACCTCCTCCTGTTCCTCCTTTATGTGGTGGGGCTTTGGGTCATGTAGGCCAGCACAAGGTCTGTGGTTTGCAGGAGCTGCTTCTTTAACCATCAGCATCTGCTTAACATCTGCAGGAAACACTGAAACACATCATGCATATTAGAAAGTTTTTTGACTTCAGCCTGGACCGAGTCATTTTTTAATAAAGATATATTTAGGTGCTTTGGTTACATTAAATTCTTTGATTTAATTACCATTTATTCTTATCCTTTTATTTTGCATTGTTGCATCTTATGTCTGTTGATTTATGTCATGATCTATTTTTAACTAGTTTCTATGTGGAATATTCAGGTTTTAAAGCAGGTACGATAAGCAATGAACGTGTCAACTTTTTTTCTGTTTAAATATTTCTTTCAAAAACAATTACAGAATTCACACCAGATGTTGGCAACTATCAAATACTCCTAGTCTTACTATCAAAGATCTCCAATTTTGCATTATTTGCTGTTATTTCAGCTTTTAGCTTTATGTTCTCTCTCTTTTCTCTTCCTAGAAGCTACACCTGGCCTGACTCTGTGTCTACCTGTGACACCTTCCTGGAGGGGGTATCGGCCAAACTTCTGCTGCCAACAACTTAATGCTCACCTTCTACCGATGATACACTTGGTCCCGTCTTTCATGGTTTAACCCCATCGTTCTCCTAGACATAGCTACTTACTGACCTTTTACTGTCACCAGCTACTAAGACTAACTGTATGTGCTCTCTTTTATACTCATACATGCATGCTCAGTATGAGGGATGCTGCAAAGTCAATGACAGCGACTGTCTACCGTCTCCACATGCTAACCCAGGAGGAGTGAATGCTGCAAGTCACTGACTCGATGCAATCTGCTGGGTTTCCTTAGATAGGATTTTTTTTTTACCAATTTAAATAAATAACTGAATTGACTGCACTGTTTGAAAGTTAGGATTAATTGGAAAGTATGTACCTGACTTGAAATCTGTACTTGATGGAATTGACTTTGAAAACTGCCTTGAGATGACAAGTGTTGTGAACTGGCCCTGTATATATAAAACTGAATTCTGACAAAGGATACAAAAGAATAATCAAACAAGTTGTCAAAGAGTCAAGGAGCACTCACAGAGAGTATAAGAAAGACTTGGAAAAAGCAGGTACAGATTTCCCCAATTTGAAATGTTTTCAACAGCAATGGTCTTCAGAATAGGTTCATACACAGAGGAGGCAGAGAATAACAAGCCTACTAGAAGACATGAGGCACGACGAAGAGGTACGAGAAGGCAGGCAAAAGAGCATACACGGAAGGCTTGGTCCAACAAGTTTTTAGCAAGAATCATAGCTGTAGCAATGGAAATTGGGTCATACACAATAAGTTGATTATGAAAACTGCTGGAACGCTGTGGCAAGGCAAAGAAACGACCTGGCATCGGAGGAGAAATACTGGAGAAACAGGTGAGTGAAATGATCAGACAATTGTGCTAAGATGAGCAACATGACCGATCACAAATCATGACACTAAGTCCTACTACGGTTTTCTGAAAACATAACAGTGATTGTTTTAATTTGATAATGAAACCTTTGGATGTCAGATGTTTGATTTTAACAGAACATAAATAGCAACAACCTCTGTGAAACTTTATGTTTAGGAAAACTAAAAACAAGCCAACATTGCCTTTATGGTCTTGCTGCTGGTTCCTGTGTAGCTATCCGTTGTTGCCATGGCAGGAACTGTGCTATGAACTGTGCTATGTCCCTGACTCCTAGCCTCGTTGTTCCTTCCCTTGAATGTTACTCACTGCTTCATAATCCTGGTAGAAAAACCTCTTTCCAATGGAACGCTGTGACAAGAACATACTCCTGGAATATGAATACCAGAGTGTTCCTGGTTCATAACAAAGTCATTGAAATCAATGCGTCTTGAAAGGGTTACAGACATTTCAAAGGATTTGGGAATCCAGATAACCACAGTGACAGCCATCCTCCATAAAAAGACACAATGTGGAACAACAGAGAAACTTTCCAGGAGTAACCTGCCTACCAAAAATACTCCAATAAAACTCATCTAATAGGTCACAAAAAAACCCAGGACAACATCTAAACCCCTGAAGGCGTAACATTCCTTATTTAAGGCCAGTTTCTAGACTGAACAATGAGAAAGACCCTGCTTTAAAATGGCATCAATGGAAAGGTTCTATGGCAAAAAAAGTACAAAGGGGTCATCTCCCACTGGCAAAGTCAAACATGATGGAGATAAACCACCATGCACACAACCACACCTAAGGGCAATTTAAAGACACCAATTTGGGCTTCACCATTTAGACTTAGGCTACTGACACCATCATGTACAATACAGCAAATACTTATTCGCCTCATTTACATCTTCCTTCTAAGTATTTAGCGTTTAGATTTGTGTACTTTATCATGTCTACAGTTTGTATTTATGTATATTTTTTTGAGTTTTTCCCATTTCTGCCTATTATTTATTTTCGAAAGCATTTTACAGTTTAAATATTGAAATAATTCTGTACTACAATGTTTGTAACTGTTTACCTTTTATTCATGGTTGTTTCTATTATTTATTTATCCTTCCCAGTATTATCTTACTAGAGGCACATCTTTACCCTGTCCTGTCCAATTGATCTCATTGACTAATTATAACCACATATTTTTTGACGTAAAACATTGACGTAAAACAGTAAACTTTGTTACTTGGTAGAAACGACTCACGTCCGTCATATTGATAGTGGTGAGTTGGGCTACGAAACCGATATAAGTTTGCTTAGAAACTGAGTTTTATGAGTGAAAGAAGCTCTAAAAATGACTTTAACCCACTAGGCACCTTTGGGGAACCAAACATGTGCTTTCTGCTTGTTTTTTTTAAATTCTCAATATCTCAGACAGGTTAAAAGGTCAGGTTCTATGAAACTTGGCCAGGATTTGCTTTTAACTTTTATTTTTTAAATGTGTTTACCCTTTTGATTGCAAGGTATGTAGAACAAAAGCTACGAATTTAGCATACACTTTTACCTTTGTTACCAATTTGGTCCCATTGACTCATAATGACCAAATATTTTTGATGCACTGTAATCTTGGCATTTTATGATACCTTTTTGCAGCCTGCAGTTTGCAGACATTTCTCTGGAACAGTGTTTCCCAACCCCTGCCCTCCATGTTTTAGATGTGGCTCTGTTCCAGTACACCAGATTTAAATGATTGCATGACCTTTTCAGCAGCCATCAGGGCTGCAGAAACCTGTTAATCACTTTTTCATGAAATATGTATTCCTTTAACATAATCTGAAAAGATTGTGTCATCACTTCTCACGATTTTTCGAAAAATAAATTTGTGAATATGGGACAGAAGCATATACTGGATAAGCTATGTGAAATACTGAGTTGTGTATTTCTCCAAAACTCTACAGTAAAATTCTAAAATATATATTGTGGTTATAGTATAGGTGACTCTTTAACAAAATTTTGAAGAGATTGTGTTGTCACCTCATGATTCTGGATCCCGAAAGTGACACAAAAGTATATACTGGATGAGCATTAGTAGGTACTTTGAACCAAAATTTCTACTAAAATCTACATATGTCATTAATAAATGTTCTGAAGGTTACTTTTCTGTTTTCCTCGTGTTATGCCGAAATTTGCATGTCCTGTCGCGGGAACGTGCATCGCCCTAAACACCCGCATATCGTTAAGAAAACGGTAAATTAAAAAAATTACGGTTTTGTTTCCTTTCATCTAAACCTGATGAGTCGAATGTTTTAAACTCGCAGTGTCTCAGGAAAATGTTCTCTGCTGCATGGTTTGCAAGTACGGCTCACGTTCTCCTCTTTTTGTAATAACAGCATAATAGTTGAAGAAACGCACGCGCTTGTTCCGGGCTCGTTATCGTAGTCCTGTGCTCGCGCCACAAGGGAACTACAGCCACCGTGAAAGCTGAAATACCGTATTTTGGCAAAGTTGATCTGTTTTTTTTGAGCTGGCTGAAAGACAGATAATAGAGTTCAAAGCCATTAAACAAGTGAATAGGGATGTAACATCTCTGTAATGTTCAATGCTGACAACAGTATCTGATAGGTCCAAACACCCCGTCAGATACTGTTCCCCTGTACTAAACAGAGGAACAGGGGAAACGGTATCTGATGGGGTTTATAGGACCGTCAGATACGTTTACCCTGTTCAATACAGGGGGAACGGTATCTGACGAGGTGAAGAGACCCATTAAGATGCATTAGCTGTTTTTAAGAGAGAGGACATTTTTTTATGGGGTGCATAGACCTATCAGGAAGTCTGTCGACTGTATGAAATTAATAGCTGGGATGTCTAATGCTGACAAAGACAATAAATGCATAACTATGCATTGATAAGTTGAACAGTATAGATATCTGTAGTCTCTCTCTCTCTAGACAAAAGTTTTATTACTTTCTACACTGTAGATACACAGTGAAAACATCAAAACTATTAACTAATAACCATTTTTCCAGTCGTATTTGCACCCATACCAGCGTTTAACCGCTAAAACATTTGGATGTAATAATGCTTCAACTATTTTGTTGTTGGTACAGAAAGCAGAGAACGTGAGCCGTAATTGCAAACCACGCAGCAGAGAACATCTTCCTGAAACAGAGTTCAAAACATTCGACTCAAACGGGTTTAGATAAAAAGGTAACAAAACCGTCATTTCTTTTAAGCAAACTGCCAAAAAAACATAACCTTTTCATGGCGTTCATAGTGAAGAAACATGTTAATCTTACAACAATTTTTAGATGTTTCCTTGTCGGTCATATTTTAATCTGTTTTGTCAACAATATGCGGGTGTTAAGAGCGATGCGGTTCACGCGACAGAGCACGCAAATTTCGGCAGGCATGTGGTTATCGGCATAACACCGTTCTGCTTTATTACTGTAATCCACCTTGTATGCACAAGTCTAATCTTTAAGTAAGAGCTAAGGTTGGCAGGCGTGACCGCAAATTTTTGCTGTAAGCTGCTTTGACCGCAGTAGAAACTGACTGGGAAACGCATATTTGTCAATCTTCAAAATCGCAATGAGTTTGTAGCTTTGTTGCATTTATATATGCCAGGTAGTTTTATTAGTATTGCATACAGTATTTCTGATTTTGTTTTATGTCTTTTCTACACCACACATACATATCCTAATATATGTAAATATGTATGTCATATGTTCTATGGTTAAAGGACGATAAAGTTTTTCAGGCATCCTGTCTGTGCTCCTTACCAGCACCCTGGGCGGATATCAACATCAGAACTAGCACCTATAGGGCTTGGGAATGGATGTCACGCCACATTGCACTCTGGGATTGCCCCCGCCATACTGACGGTGGAAACACCGGCGTCGCTAACAGAAGCTACCAGAAAAACAATGGATCGTGAGCAGAGCAAGTCACGAATTCCATACATAAACAAGTTAAACAGCGTATTGAGACAGCGATACCTTGAAAAAAATCAGGTCAGTTAACGGGCTTGACCCCTACGAACATAGTGAGTGGAGCAGCGACTTACATGAGCTTCCACAAGTAACGTTGCCCGGCGTTTTTGGTTATCTTGTGTGTGGAGTAAGCGCCTACAGACACGAGCAATCCCCGAAATTACAAATCCCCGGAAGCTCATAAGCAGTTTACCAACGGACTGGTGCAGGATCTTCAGATTTACAGAGTAAATCATATCAACACCGTTGTTCTCAATAAGGTTCGTGCAGATAACATGTAAACAAAAACATGCGTCTCCCAAACACGGTTCTTAGCCCACTACACGTTTGGTGCCGGTGTAATGCTAAACAGTCATGTTATGTGTTGTTTCTGATGACTAGTGTAAACAATGACAAACCCAGTCAGGGTCGGAATCATGAAATTTGTAGGCCGGATTCCCTAAGGATAGCAAAAACATGCTTAGACATATGAAGCTTAGCAGCTTATGTACAGCTTTTTAGCTAAGAAAAATTATTTAAATATTACTACATGAAAATTACCGGAGTGGAAATGTAGAAACACACCAACATGTGTCGTGTGATGTTAGGTCGCCCAACAGCTGCCACCCAGCTCTGACAGCTGAGCTCCGTAGTTTTTCTTCCACTTTGGAAAACCGAAAAAACGCTATCCATTTAGGATCCTCTTTCCTTTACGGCCATGAGAATGACTGTGGCAGTTAAAGACGCAACAAAACATTCACATTTTATTGTTTCTTTTGAATGTTTAATCCAAGCAAAACCGCTCCGATCCAACTAAATGCCCGCCAATACTTGCATCTTGCACCATTATATCCAAAATGCATTGCGAGGCGAACGTCGCATTCCCAAGCCCTTAATTCTAAAAGACATTGCCATCGAACAGTCAAAGAAGACCCAATATATTTTAAACCCTCATTCTCTTATGAAAACAAAACAAAAACTTATTTTGGTTAGTAGGTCTGCACAATATCTCGAAAATTTATTGTCATCGCGATAACAGCCTGTGCGATAGGCATAACGCACAAAACGGCATAAAGCTGCGTTAAATGGTTGACTCAAATATTTATGTTTATGCTTTACATAAATTCTTCTTAAAGTAACGCGCTTTGTCAATCACACGAAAGCTTGGAGTATTTGACCAATTAAATGGAGTCCTTCATGTGTTTGGCTAATCGGATGGATCTCCTTACATCAGATGGCGGCCCCCTATGTAGACGCGAGTGGATAGCAAAGAACTAAACAGTTTTAGTGAGAGTCGCAATGGCTGAGAGCAAGACAAGTGAGGAAACTGTGAGTAACGAAGGACTCGTGGTTAAAAAATACTGCACGTTTCTTATATGGAAATATTTTGGTTTTACGAGAGACAACGTTTTACAGAGTTACTCTACAAGACATGCCAAACGCATGTAACAACTACGAGAGGAAACACGATGAATCTTCATTATCACCTCCAATACAACCACAAAGACCTGTATGAGGAGATTCAAAAAGCAAGCGCTAGCAAAGTAAAAGTTGCAAACTTTACGACAAGTAAGATTACAACAGTCCAGCAGACGTCCATGTATCACTACTACTTAAAAACATCGAAGCGGTACAAAGACATAACTGAGGCCATTGCACGTTATTTGGCTAAGGACATGATGCCCATAAATACAGGAGCCGGGATGGTTTCGTCAGTCTGAAAAACACATTGGACCAAAGATATTAATCTCTTTCCTCAACATTCTACAAACAAATACGGAGTAGTGTGTAGAATTCTGGTGATAGAGATTAATACAATTTGGAATGAGGCTGTAACATTACAAAATGTGAAGCGCTGTGAATACTATCCGGATGCACTGTAAGTAATTTGTTCATATATCGCAAGTCAAATCGTCATCGCACTATTAGGCACTGTTATTGCACATCACAGGTTTCCCTAATATCGTGCAGCCCTATTAATTAGTTTCTAAGCAAACTTGTATCGGTGTCGAAGGCCAACAAACCACTCAAAATGGCGGACGTGGGTCGTTCCCATCGAGTAACGAAGCGTTTACCGTTTTAAGTCTATGGGAACATTTGGGCTTTAAGATGCTAATCCATTAGTCACCTAAAATGTTCCTAAACTGTAACTGACATGAAAACATACAAACCTAATCTGTGCAGCAGAACTTTAGGGTTGAAACCAGCCTCCAGGATGTTGTGCTGCAGCTGATCTTCTTTGTCCTCTTTAGCTGTTTGGGAAATCTCTCCCACTGCTGCTCTCTGCCACCGTTTGAGCTGCTGTCTCCACATCTTTGTTGTTCGCTTCTCTTCAAAAGATCCTTTAACAGTTACCGAGTAGTTAGAACTCGGCTTCGATCCAAACTCTAGAGATGGGACATTTGAAGCAAAGCTTCGAGGAGTTTACAGAGTAAAAAGGTTCGATGCAGTAAACCACGTGACCGATGACAAACGACGCCTTGCATTTCCGTGGACACGTCACTGCTTCATTTAGGGTGTCGGATTTCAAAATAAAAGCGCGATGACACTTGTTGCTTCGGTAGCGTGTGTTACGTGCCTCTGAGTAGCAGACGAGTTTTTCCTTTGGAAGGAAGTACAGGCAGGAGAAGAAGATTTTGAGGGATGGACACCGGTAGGTAGGGGGAGAGGAAGAGGACCTTGGAAAAAGGAGGAAGGAGGGATGTTTGAAAATCAGGGTAACAAGCGAGAGTTGGAAGGAGTGACTGGGGAGCAGATAGGGAAGCGTTAAAACAAATTTACACAGGATTGATCAGATCAAAAATAGATTATAGAAGAATTATATATGGTTCAGCAGCAAAGACAACTTCTGGAAAAATTTGACATTATTCAACATCAAGCATTAAGACTTTGTACAGGAGCTTTCAAAACAACCCCAACAGCAGCACTCGAAGTAGAAATGGGAGAAATGCCCTTAGATTTGAGGAGAACACCATTAACAATAAATTACTGGATAAATTTACAAGGCAATAATCTGGGTCATCCAACATGAGACATCTTGAAGCCATGCTGGGAAAAAATAAAAAAGAGACAAGAAGTTTTGGATGAATCATTAAAAAAATAACAGAAGAGTTTCATATACAAAATATAGTAACAAGTCCGATATTGCCAGTAGCTGTTGTACCACCCTGGATCTTACCAGAACCACAGGTAGATATTTCATTAATGGGAAAAAAAGAAAACCACACATGAATTAGAGTTAAAAATAGTACAGGAATATGTTAATAATTATTATCAATACCTTCAGATTTAAAAGATGCACGAAAATAAATGATAAAATAGGAATAGCATCATAATAACGGAATTAAAATAAGAGTAGGAAAACGAATCACAAATGGTTATCAGTATACACAGGAGAAATGTTAGCAATACGTTTAGCAGTACAGTGAGGTGGAAGACATAAAACCTTTAAAAACAATAATTGTTCAGATTCAAGGTCAGTACTATTGAGGTTTAAAACATAACCATTCAGACAGCAGGCCAGAAATTCTTCTAGAAATACAGCATTCTTTATTCAGACTACAAATGAGGGTTTATCAATAGTATTTTTAGGGTTCCAGCACATATTGGGGTAAAGTGGACATGAGATGGCAGATAGATGGCTAAGAAGGCACACAAAATCTATCATTTTACAGTACATTTAAGTAAATCAGAAGCAAAAAGCATCATCAAACAAAAATGAAGAAGAATGGCAGAAAAAGGGGGAGGAGAAAGAAAAGGAAGATGGGTTTTAAGGGATCAAAAGGCAGTCGGTGAAAAAGAACTGGAAGAAGAACAGAAGGAGGAAAGGGTAATAAACAAGACTAAGATTAGGACATACAGAACTTAATTAATACACTTTTTAAATACATAAAATAGTAAGGGACAATGTGACCACTGTGGGAAGGATGGAAAAATTGAACATGTTTTATAGAGTGTCAGAAATATGAGCTGGAAAGAAAGAGGTATGAAGAGAGAATTTGAAAGGATTAAAGAAAAGTTTAGTATAATAGATTCATTACAAAGACAATAGGGAGCAAACATATACAAATATTTTAAGATTTCTAAAAAGACAAAATTATTTAATAGAATTTAAGTATATAGGTAGATAATAATCCATGACGAACCACACTCCATACCAGTGGTGGCGGTAATGCACACCTACAGTTTCTTGCCAACCGCCATGAAACACCAGAAGAAGAAGGAAGAAGAAGAACTTGTTGCTTCGAACGTCAGCGTTTACGTTGGTGGCGCAAGAAACTTTTCCGTCGAGCGGCAGTTTACACGTCCGAGCGGGCTTACACGTTATCTGGCGAGTAATAAGTTGTTTTTAAAGGTCGTTTTGGCATAATCTGGATTGTGAGTGGATCAAGATGCCTAGTGTAGTGGGGGGCTTTTGGGAAAGATGAAAATATGGATATAGGATGGTCTATGGTAGAAAATAGAAGGGGGAAGAGGGGGAAAGATAAAGGTGTAAAAGGGGACTAAAGGTGTAAAAGAGCTCTTGATGATGAGGAAGAAAGAGTTGAAATAAGAAAAGAAAATAATGATGGACAAACTTTAAAATATTATATTAATATTTAAGGCTGGACCGGGATATGGTTGGAGTAAGTCCTTCAGTTTGTCAAATGGATTAAAGAAAGTTGTTGGAGATGTAGAGTTAGCTAAAGTCTAAGGATGGAAGCCTACTATATGATTTGTAAAAAATGCTGAGCAAAAGAATAAGGCCCTAAAAATACAAATGTATGTAAAAGAGAAGTGCTGGAAAAGAAAAGGTAGTTGGGGAAGAAAGAGGAGTATAAAGGAGTAATATCAGGGATTCCGGTGGAGGAAAAACTTGGAGGAGCTAAGAAAATAATAAAAGGAGAGATCACAGGGATCAAAAACAATACAGGCTTTCAGAGTGGGGAGAAAATGGACAGTACATCTGTACACTGGTTTCAAAGATAAAGTTCTGCCTGATAAGGTGATGATTGGTTATATGAGCTTTATGTAAGAGCTTATATTCACCACCTCTCAGATGCTTTATACATGTCAAAGGTATGGACATATTGCCAACGTCTGTAAGGGAACAGAGATGTGGTAGATGTGGAGGTAGGTGAACCACCTTATGGCGAGTGTGGAAACAATCCAGTTAAATGTTGTAACTGTGGAGGAAGTCATACTGCAGCATATGCAGGGTGCATGGCAAGAAAAGAAGCAGCTGAAATCAAAAAGTAAGATGATAAGAGAAATAACTATGCTGAAGCAGGAAAGAGGTAAAAAAATAGTGATAATGATCAAAAAGCAAATTTTGATAGGAAAAAGAGGGGAAGACAATAATCAATGTAATATTACATTGGAAAAATTGATTCCTTTTCTTGCATATATCATAAATTGCTCAGAACAAGCAAGAACTAAAACTGAGAAAATAAAAATCATTGTAAAGGCAGCTACAAAGTTTTTTAATGTCAAAGATTTATCATTGGAAACAATTCATTGAACTTAGACATGGAGAAGGATCATCTGAAGCTGAGGGTTCTCAAATTGTTACATAATTCTAATATTACAATGGAACGCTCGTAGTCTAATAGCAAATGGTCAGGAATTTAAAGGCTTCAGTAATAATTTAAATGCAAAAGCAGACATAATATGCATTCAAGGAACATGGCTCAAGCCGTCATTGCAGTTTAGTGTTCATGGTTACTCAGTCTTACGTAAAGATAGAATAAATGGGAATGGAGGAGGTTGTGCCATATCTTAAAGGAAAAAATACAATTTATTCAGCTCCAAATAATAACAGACTTAGAACTTATTGCTGTAGAAATTTGGACAAGTAATGAGGAATGTTACAATAATAAATTATTACAATCCTTGCAAACAATTAGTAAAGTTAAAACTGAAAACAATCAAGAAACATGGGAGGGGGGAACATAGTTTGGTGTAGGGACCTCAATGCACATAGCACTTTATGGGGAGATCAAGATGATTGTAATGGAGGAATTTTAGAAGAGGTGATTGAAGAAAAGAATTGTTAATATTAAATAATGGAGCAGGCACTCTACCTCTTGACTTGGTAAGAGTTAGAGAATCAGCTATTGATCTGACCTGAGTTCTCAATCTTTTGCTGATAGTTGCCGTGGCGCGTCTGCCCGCCCGCCCCGGTGCTGCCCTCTCCCCTTTTGCCTGGCTGGCCTCGCCCCGCCTGCCTACCTTTCGCCCTTCTTGCGCGTGTTCCCCCTTGGTCCTCCCCTTGGCCCTTTTCAGGTGATGCGTGCGGTTCCTCTCCCCCCTCTCGCTCCCAGTCCGCTGCTCCCGCGTTCCCTTCCCGTCATAGTCCCTGTCTTATTCTCCCGCCCCCCCCCCCCCCCCCCCCTCTTCATTCTCGCCGCGTGGTCTTCCCCCCAGCAGACGTTCCTGGTGGACCCCCGCCTGTTCCCCCTCCCCTTACCCCCCTGCCTCACTGCTCCCCCCCCTTCCTGCCCCCTTTTTGTTCCAACCTCTACTCCCTTCTCCCTTCCCCCGTCCCTCCTTTGTCCACCCCTCCTCCTTCTCCCCTGGGCTCTTGCTTTCTCCGTGAGGTTGGCACACTCCGCTTCTCCCTGTTTTCCTCCCTAAAAACATTTCTCCCTTCCCTCTTCTTTTTCCTCTCCAATTCATGTACTCTCACTCAACACATTAAAGCTGCCTCTTATCCCCGTTGTGTCCACCGCCCCGTACCGCGACTCTCACACACCCCTCCCCCACCATGCTGGCAAAACAACATTACTATCTCCCTCTCATCTTCCATCAGCTACGCCTTGTCTTCTTTCCTCTGCCTTTTCTTCCGTCGTATTCCCCCGCCCTCCTCCTTCCCGTCCACCCCTCCGTTTTGCTCCATAATCCTTCAGTCTTTCTCCCTATCTTTTTGCTTCCCGTCCTCATTTTTAGTATTCCCTGATACTAATCAGGCTGCGAGCTGAAAGACTGGATAGATTATACCCTCGCGGAGCCACGCCCACTCATCCGTCCCGCACCTCATATCTCGCGCCCTTACCATCCACTTTAGCAACCATCCCTAACGTCTCTACCTACGCTCCACTCACATGTACCCGCCACGACAATATATCCCCTGTAACCATACCCACCGTCTATAAACACAATCGACATGCTATCGGTCACCTCTCTGGCACCCCCTGGCAATACCCGATTACTACATTTTACGCCTGCTCCGCCGGCAGCTCCTTAGCTATCCCTCGATTGCACTTCTCGCCAAGGACCGCCGTCCCACACCCGGAACCCATGCCCGTCGCGCACATTGACACCATTCAGACGGCTATCCGCTTACCCATACCGGAGGAACTCTTGCCATCATGCACGCAAGATCCCTTCCATACTACATCACCATTGAGCCAGGACACACAGCTATGGACACTAGTGCCACTATATGTGATTACATCACTTTGCCAAACAGAAGACTGGCGCTATGACCTCCATATCGCCCTACCCACCCACCCAACTAAGCTTATAGGGTACACCTTTCACAGGCTGATTATCGACACCTCACTATCGACATCCGACAACTCGTTTCGCACGACCCCCCCAATCCAACTTTCAATCTCTAAGGTATGGAGTATCAGGAGCTCCTTTGCGGCCACACCACTTAATACCGTCTTCACCTCAGCTCTACAGAGGCATGACATATACACAATCTAGATCCAACTGCACACAGTGACGTCAGAGGGACTTTCTAACGCCAATTATCTCGCTTGACAGGCTATGTGGCCAGCGTCTCCTTTACCCTGCATACTATTTGCATTGTATCAACAGTATTGCCTGGACTGATCTCCTCATAAACACAACAAGACTGGCTTCAATGCAGTCTCTATAGATACATTGGTGACTGTTGACGCATCTTGGGGCGCTGTATATAACTTCACCTCTTATCTCACCAGTTTCCATCAAACCAATCCTTTGCACCACACAGTCTCGTGTGCTTGAGAGTTGCCCTGTTATCCTCCTCGAACTACAACGGCCCAGCCTGCGGACCCATCATCTTGCTTCTCTTGAAACATTAAGGCAACTGCATACACTGGTCCTCGAAGATATGAGTGTACGGTTAGCTCCTGGCAGTGATGCCCCCCTAGACAGTATGGGCCAAGGGACTTCTACTCCATAGTAATATGGCAGCCACAACACAATCATGATCACCCCCATGCTTCACTACTGGGCCTGCCCACCGTCTGGGTGGCACATGCCTTTCGGGTACTCCACACCTAACTATCCCGGATGTGGGGCACGAACTACAGTAATAAGGTGGATCTATCCGCAGCCACCACAACTAATTGTCGTAACATGCCCCAGCCCAAGATTTGCGCTCACTTGCCCATTGCACCGCCCGTTGGCATGGCGACATGAGTGACCAACGGTTTGGCATATAGCCGCCCACCCGGATGTCCTACTTCCCGCGGAGCTCCAGACGGCAATATCTGTGAAAACACGGAGCGTTGAGGCTGCACATTCCTTGACTGCCGTGATTTGAGCGCACAGCCGTGGTTTATGTTTTGCGAACAATCCGGGCGTATAGCACCCGAACATTCCTTTCAGCCAGCTCCTCTCGCCCGCGTCTACCTCGCCTTCTAACTCTTGACTGCGATGCTGTGGTTCCTCTTGTCAGAGGCAGACTTTGACCAAACCTGAGTGTGGCTTACTTGAAACATTCACCCGATTGGCTACTTTGGACCGCTGAGCCAGCACTCTTTAAACCACCACTACGTCCTCCTCTTTGCATGTCGCCAACCAAATGTGGAGATCTCAATCTGCTATATGAGCCACCGCTGTGTTCTACCACCTGCTACATGCCCTATCACCCCAAGCGTCCATGTTGCCCCCATGCAGGCCTGGCTACAGGCGGATCCCTTTCGCCTGCTAACCCCTCCACCTCCACCATGCCCGGTGTTTTCCGTTTCATGTCACCCCTCCCTGTCTCGGAGCTTACCCCCACACATCACTGAGCCCGCACCTCATCGCCAGTACACATTCGGTGGCGGAGCCATATCAGTTCCACTCTCCCGTGCACCCCAGGTCCCCTCCGCGTCTGTTCTCCTAAGCCTCTGCCTCCTTTCCATCCCAGCCCTCCCCGCATACCCTTTCCTCTTGTCACCGCTCCCTCCTCTCTCTTCCTTCGATAACTCCCTTCTTATCGTCCTATCCGGGTATTATATCTCGAGTGCCTCTGGTACGTCCCTACACTCAGCACGAGAATCGGCCCATCCCCGCGGCCTTCAAGCACTCGTGCATCGACCGCGTTCGTGACGTGTCGCCTGTGGTGACTTGGTGATTCTCCCTCCCCTCCTCCCGTCGTGTTTTACCCACCCCTCGAGCCGATTATTACCCCCTAGATATCGGACCAAGCCCTTCTCAAGCGTATCGTATGCCCGATCTAGGCCTGTCATAGCCCGGATCGATCACTGACCATATATGGGCTCCGCCAGTTGATCACCCACCTTAACATGGCACGATGATCGTGTGTGGTCCCATAGTTCGTGGCCCCGTAACACCACTGGTAGTACATATAATGAGACTGTTGAGATGAACGGACATGCGGGAGCCGATAGGGCCCCGCCTTCAAATAAACCTAACGTATAACTGAGATACATTCGAGATACAATTAGAATCGTATAATGGCTTATATCATTAATAAAACAAATACACACGACATCCCAATCGATTTATATAAAAAAATCGATAGAAACACTTCTCAGTTATTAAGCTGTGTTGCGTAGCAGATATAGGAAAAGACACTCCCGTCCGTCTACAAGTGAGCTGGGGGAGATGCACTGGCAAGCAAACAGCGCAGACCCCCGTAGCCATTAATTTATACGGGCACCCATATTCCAGGCCATCATGACGGTCCTACTCCACTGTCTGCGCCACACCTTCGTACGACGCTCGACGAAGATCGACCCCAACATTAATCGATTTGAGCACCTATAATAATTCACACCTAACGCTGCTGAAGAAACTTTTCAGTTCGTCCGATGGCCGTCTTCCTGAGTCTCTTCCCCCACTGATCGATTGACGGACACGGCTGACCGTTGAATGATTATACAACTTACTGAGACAAAAGAGTCGCCCTTAGGAAAAAGAACAACGACGTGGACAGTTATCTCAGACAGCACGAAGAAAACTTCAGACTATATCAATATAGATGCATCAGCTTGCGCCGACGAGAGAGCACCGACGAAGCTTACGCTATCACACACCTAGGTATGAGTTTGAGTGCTGTCGATAAGTAGCTTTTATCCGATTCCCTACAGAGCACTGGGCTCTGGGCCACAATTCGGTGGGCTCTATCCAATCAGTATAGAGAGCGAACTTCTACAATCATCAGAGAGACTTCCGACGATGGAAGATATATATTTCAACACTCCTTAAGACATTCGAGCCTCATGAGCTTCCTGGCAGCGGAGGCAGGCGACCAAAACTACATCACAGAGAGAGGGGCGGATTAAGCTAGCGCCCGGAGGGAAAAGCTTGCTGGCGCCCACCACACCTGCGGCAAGACTCCGACCGCAAAAAGAGGGACCTGTCGAGCCCCTACGACCACACTGCGACATATAATACAATATTGTGCGAAATAGTCCACGCACTCTTGAAGCCAACAGGTGGACGAGGTGACTTCTTTCTCACCAGCTCTAAAGAACTTCCCGGACCCCAGGCAGACAGCGGTTAATAACATGATCACCGATGGACTCAGGCTGTAGTGACCCCACATCCGGAACCTCGTCACATCAGCGATGTCCCGGGACTTCCCAGAGCTGTGTTCGAACGCGAATCGCCAGCGCGGAGCACTCAGGGAAGAAGCGAGGAGTGCGACGAATTGCTTTATATAAGCGAGGTTGTGCAGAGCATAAAATTGCTGGTACAAACATAGTCTTCTCGAGCATTTTCCATAATTGTAAACCGTTTTCCCGTGAGCGGAGTGTTCGCCGTTTATACCCTTGCTCATATTCCACCGCATGACTAGCCACCTGATCCCTAGTATAACCTGGGATAAAACCTATTATATTCTCGAGCATGCTATCCAACAGACAACAGTGGATCCACACTCCCCACACCTGTCAACATCCTCCACCCATCAATCCTAGGAGATGATATTTATCAACAACCAAGCGGCAGATTCACCTCTCAATTCAGCTCCCCAAGATGACTAAGCCAGACATATTACTTTTCCCACCACTGTCGACAACAAAAGTACACCACTACCCCACTGTTCCACAGCTAATAAGGATCCTATCATGCTTTATCCCAGGGCTGCTCTGGGACTTCGTATCATTAGCCTTATCACCTCCTCCACACAGACTCCCCTCTGCTCTTCACACACAAACCATTTGTGGTTACACACTTCTTCAACAAGTAGACCCGCAGTAACCAAATCTTAGCATGACATGTCCTGCTGTACATATCCCATGCACAAAGACCGTGGAGCCTGTAATTTTGAAAAATCGCCACTCTTACCTAACCTAACAGAACAGCATTATGTGTAACTCTAAACCCAGTTTCTGTTGTCTAAACTTATCTGTGTTGTGCTCTCACCCTCACACATTACTCTATCTCCGATCCTCACCATCTCGCGTACCAACCTACAGCCATTTCTCCCCAATCCAACACTCGTCACGGGTACCTGATTCTCCTGGCCCTTCCTAACAGCTAACGACACCGGTGAATACCTCTGGGAAGCTGTAAGAGTCAGCTACCACTAGTTGTCATAACTACTAATAACATTCCGCCCACCCCTTCATCCAACCCTTACGAACTCTAACTATTGACTCATTCGCGTCACACACTCCATCACCTCCTTACCTCGTGTCGGACCACTACGATCTGCTCATACCGTTTGAATTGCTGCTGCGACATCTGACTTCTACGCAGCCTCACCCCCCCTTCCCTCGAAACCCAAGCTACACTGCTCTTTTACCGAAACTAATATAGATACTGAGCAAATGGACGTTATGAACTGCAAACCAAATGTATACAGTCCCTCACCATTTCGCCATCCTCCACAAAACCCATCCCCCCCTACCATTTCGGCACCCACCTCACCCTGTGATCCGCCACGCCCCATCCTACCTCTCATGACGCCTCAACGACAATGATGTGAAGAGTTAAATCTGTGCTCTTTCGGCACGTAACAACCTAAGGTATATCGCTCTGTCACTAGAAACGATCTCCCACTCCTGGCCACCTAGCCCGCTGTCTCAATCACCTACCGCGCTCCACACTCACACCTCCTTCCCCCCGTATCCAACATCTCACAAGGTGTACGGTCCACCGGCTACATACACCACACGGACGCCCCCCCCCTAACCGATCTCTCACACAAAGAATACCCCCAGCACCTAGTAGTAATCACACGAATTGACGCACAGCACACTTGATTCCGACAACGCGACCAACTCTCTGTGGTCTCATCCTGAAATCTGTGATGGGGCTGGGTTGCAGCACCTGAAAGACAGTATCACCGGCCCCCTGCTTGGAATCTCCCTGCGCTTGATACCCAGCAAAACAGGTCGAGAGACCGCGATCTAACTCTAAGTCTACACACTCACTCCACCGCAACTTACTCGACACCGCCAGGCCAAGACACAAGGATCACGTTCTAGACTAAGACCTCACTCCACAAGAAGCTCACCCAGTCAAGAGTTCAGGCCTCCACCTTATCGTGGGAACCCCCATTCTGCCTGAACCAACATCTCCGTTGATCTGGGCATTTCTCCCGAACCAGATCAATAAGTACTGGTGCCCACGGGCGTGTCTCTCCCCAACCTCTTTCTCTTTACACCCACAAGACTTGCCAACCTCAAATCCTCTCGGACTCAGTCAGTGAAAACCTTACTAACTATCCGCACAATGCCTGACACCACTTCCATTGACGCTCCCAGGACGCACGCGGGTGCATGAGTTGCCTGCAACGCCGGCAGGCGTGTCATCCTATGAATAGACACACTGGCCCCTCTTCGTATCCAGTACCTGCGTGTGACTCTCCCACCCCCCCCAGTGAGAACATCCTATATAAGAACCCTGATCTCTTTTACCCCTGCTGCACACAACCCACCTCCAACACCCCCCACCCGCATGCTCCCCACGAGTGTGGCTGGGTCAGCACAGGTTACTCCAGCAGCACACACCCCTCGAGCTGAGCATGGTCCTTCAACATAAGACAGTATCCCGTGCCAGCACCTTCGCCCAGCAGAGAACTTTCAAATTACCCTGGGCACACTCTCTAGACAGTAACCTCATCAGGCGCTGCTGACTCTTCCCCCTGCCATCACCTTCCGTCTGTCCGTCTTCCTCCATCCAGGTTTGGCTCCCCACCCAAGGCAGGTCCCGACTGCCCGCACAATCAGGCCTGCCGAGCGCATCCACCGCCTGCCTTGCACCATCAATACGATCATCACAGGTACACTGTAGGACACCCAAGCTCTCCTCCACCCATCATGTCACACCACCCCAACACAAGTCACATCCAACCGTCCAACCATGTTTCGTTCACTCTCCGCTGCGACGCCTCAGGACGGATGCCTTCCCCCAACCATCCGACCCCCGCATGCCGCCGTTTCCCTTCGTTGTTTCCTTGTTGCCCCTTCCCTCTCCAAGCCCCGCCTCCGCGTGTCCCCGCCCTTTTCCTCACTTCTAACTTAACGTCCCGCTAGTATCGCTATCATATATCCAAAGGAGACTCAGCACTGCTGGTACTGTAAACAACTTGTTACCACCATCTCCCTCCGTACTGCACCTAGCCATCACAAATCCCCTCCTCTCACGTCTTTTGCTCTCCCTTATCCACTTACTCACTCTAAGTGGATGTGTGCTATTTGTGAACGTTCCATTTCGGCTCTACCCCTTCGCACCCCATACCATACAACCACCAGAAAGGTTCGTCCACTGGGCCTGCAGCTCCCTGTGTGTGTCGTGTTTTCACCTTCTATGTCCCTCGTTTCCCTTCCCTCGTCCACATCTGTTATCGCGATATATCTTCCCCCCTCAAATTATCGCATTGATCTGAAAATTGGCTGACTCAACGACACCACACCTGCTAGAGTAGACGACTTTTACTGATGAGCCTCCCTCTATTGCCTCAAATCTCAAACCCACGTCCTGCTTCCTGTGTCGTACAGAACAACAATAGAACGTGCGAGAAATCGGATCACCGCACCCAAGTGATACCATTAGACCCACCCCTTATACAACATGTCTAGCGCGAACCACCCTGACCCACCCTACAGACAAACATACAGAAGATAATATAGCAGCTCAAACTATCACCGAAGAGCGTGAACAATCTCATCACGATAGCTGTTTTTATACGAGATGATTTATATTTTGCCGCTTCTCTGATCTCATCTAGACTCAACACAGAAACGTGTGTCTGCATGTGGATTGTAGTGTGGTCCCGTTTAACTTCCACTTTTGCCCTTAATATCTTAGTGCAACCCACACGATCACAACAGACAGGTTTCTGATCCGCGTGTGGGTCGTCAGACCTAGTAGGTGTTTCTAAAATTTCCCATGTTAGCGTCTCTACACTCTCGTTGAACTACACATCAGCTAGCGCACACAAGAAGATATCCATCTCCCAGTGTGGCTTCTCATGTCGTCGGTTTACCACAGTAGGACAATCGGACCAATCTTTCCACCAGATCCACACAGAAAAGTCACGATCTCTCCAGTGTGGATTAGCACTGAGCATGAGCCAATATTATAAATTCTTGTAGGCTCAACGCTAGTGCCACACACATAGATCACCCCACCGCCCCAAGGTTGCTGTCCACCGTTGTGGATTTCATGGTGTCGTATGATAATGATCCTTTTTGGCTATCATATATCAATCTTGTCCAAACACACGATACAGCACCAGACGGTTTTCTTCCCGATGGTTGTCCTGTGTGTTTAAATTCTTTCTAGGCTACATACTATTGCACCAGCTATCAACCAACCTGAAAAGCCGAGCATATGACAAGAAGCACCGTGTAGCTCGTCCATGTGTGCTTTAAATTTCTTTGGCAAACTTGTCCACACAGCTCCCACCAGCCAGGTTCGTCGAGTGGGGATCTTCAGGTGTGTGCTAAATCGGTTTCTGGCTCCCTTGTCCTCACAGATACAACGAAAGTTTCCTCGTCAGTCGCGGAGTAGTCTTATGTCTGTTATAAAGGCATTTTCCCCTAACGGCATTACCACAGTCATCAGCATTAACACTTCACTCCTGTTGGAGCTCTGGCCTCCCATAGTGTCTTATAACTGAGGATAGCCAAACAATCTGAGTCTTATCAAACTCTACACAGACGCACGAAACCGAACCACTACCACAAGCCTCCCACATCTACTGAATTTATTGTCCTTTACCTGAAGGAAACCCCCCTGGTGACACGAATGCGTTCAGCAAACTCAGAGGGCAAAACGTTTTGTTCCTGTTTTCATCCGGATCCAGCGACTCCTCGCTGCATTCCAGTCATAGTCCACATTGTCTTCGATTTTCAGTACCAGAGTCTGACCAATTGATTTGTAGCAGCTCCGCGCTGGGTGCTTTCTACATCACGGCCCTATTCTATATCATCACCTTCTCCGTTATCTTCACGGTCATGAGGCAACAGGTAAACCTATCACCCCCTCGCTGGGTGGGGCTTGAGAGGCATGCTAGGCCCGCACCCGTCGTGGTCTTGCCAGGACGCCTGCTCTTTAACTCATCAGATCCGCTCAACATCTGCCCGGAAACACTGAAAACACCTCATGCCATTCGCAATGTTTTGCCTTCCTCCCCTGGCGCGTCTTTTCTCACGTCTATTAGTGCTTGAGTTCCCTGTACCCTTACTTTGCTCCTAAACCCTTTTCTCCTCTTATATTGCGATGTTGCATGTACGTCTGTGATTCTAGTTCCGCCTCTCTATTCCTCGTTTCTCTGTGGCATATTATGTTTTTACGCAGTCCGCTCCGCCCGCCCGTGTCCCCCTTTTTCGTTTACCTCTTCGCTCTTCCCCCCAATTCCCGCCTTCCCCAGAGCGTGGCCCCTATCCACTCCTCCTCTACTCTCCGCCCTCCCGCCATCTTCCCCCCGCACCGTTCCGGGTCTCCCTGGCCATGCCAGAGATCAGTATTTACACCCTGCCGGCCCTGCGAGTCTGACCGCTATGTCTACACCCGCCCCACCCCTTCTCCTCTCAGCTTGCCCGCCTCTTACCGTGTTCCCATCCCCTCCCTGCCCCCTTCGCCCCCTATCCGCCGGTCGTGCATCCACGCTGCACCGAGGGGCTAAACCCTCGTTCCCCCGCCCACGCGCCCTGCCGCAACCCCCACGGTCTTCCTCTCTGACCCCCCCATCCCTGGGCCCTGGACACCCGCTGCTTGATTCCGTATTCCTACGCTTGCCTGTTCCAAACTCGCCCCTGCTGCCCCCCTTACATCCTATGCCCGGGCCCGGCATACTCCTTTAATTAGACCGTCCACGCCCAGGTGGCCCCCTAGCCAGACTTGTTTCTAAGGTCAGCCCTAGGTCCAAAACTTGTGCCTTCACGACACACTTCGCTTGATCACCTGTGCCTGCATATCCAATACCGACCTAGTATCCAAGCTTCCTCTTTCCGGCGCGGGGCACCCGCCCCTGACCCGCGACAACCCTGGTATCCCAAGTGCCGGCAACGGGTAGCGGGGAGCCCCCCGGCCTGGACCTCCTTGCCCTGCGCGACCTGACTGCAGGGAAGGTTACCCCAGCGGGACCGCGCCACGCACACACTGGGCTGAGATCGCCCCGCACCCTTGTGGGCAAATAACACCAAGATATAAGCATCTGACAGAAACGACAAGAATCGCACCGTACTGCGGCAGCCGTCTAGCAAATGATAACGGTAACATAGTAAAAGCTACTTAATCCCAAGGAAACAGATCACAAAGTTCCATGCTAACAGCGCACAAAAGAGAGACCTAAAGCCTAAGAGACAGATTCCTCGCCAGGTGTACATTTCCTTTGGAAGTATCGTTGCATCATACATATGCATTGAGTGTTCTTGTAATGTATAGAAACATGTGTGAGACAATCCAAATGCTGGTAGATTTTTCCACTCGCGGAGGTTCTTTTGCGTCTATCTAGCAGGCTATCAGCTCTCTTGGACATTAGTTGGTCTTCAGGCTCTTCCTCCTACCTCTGTCTCATCTGCATATCCACATATTCTCGTGGTTCTAGCAGTCGAATGCATGATTAGGAGCTCTAGGTTATGAGATCTCAAATACACATGAAGGTAATTTCCAAAAAATGCATATACTTAACTACACAGAGTATATGCCATGGACCCCGATCGTCTCTATACATCCAACAATCTGCTCCTCCTGGTGTACCGGAGTGTCACTAATACCACACACAAATCATCCCACTAGTCTGAAAGGGATCATCAGTGCCTATCGAGGGCGTGTGGCGAGCAGAGGCATTACGCGTTCCGGCAGCAGCTACCCAGTGCCACCGAGTCACAACAATAGCCACAAAAGGCTGACAACGTTACGTGAGAATTGTGCGCCCAGCCACGAGTATACTAGCTGAATGAGGGCAGAGAGAGAGAACATTGCTTTCACATCTATCTTATTATTATTATTGTATACAGTTATTTCTTCCAGGGTAGTGCAAGCCATTTGAGTGCCCTAAGGGCAAATGCTTTCCACCCACTGGAAATGAACAATAGTAGAAAATAACGTATCATTATTAAGGCCTGTCAATCGATTATAACATTCAAGTGCAATTAATCACATCAAGGTCCATAATTAACTCATGATTAATCACAAATTAATCACGTTTTTAAATATTCTCAGTTTACTTTAACAGAATATTTAGTGTTTATAATATTTGTTTAAGCATATACTTATTTTATGCAAATATATGTTTATAATAATTGCCACAGTACCATTTATTAATTTTATTAAGAAAATTCTACAGAAAAATCTATGAAGGTACTTTCACAAAAAAAATTGTGATAGGTGCTCTTATGCATATACTTCCACACACAATAACTATGTTTTACCTCTCATGGAGAAAAATTCACAAAGACAGCATATTTTAAGTGGGATTAAAATGAGGAAACCCTCCTTGAACCCCCACCTTAACGTGGTGGAGGAGTTTGAGTGCTTGAATGACCCTAGAGGCTTTGTCTTCTGGGGCTTAAATGCCCCTGGTAGGGTCTCCCATGGCAAACGGGTCAGACAAAAAGCGGTTCGAGACGCATTCATGAGGATCTCAAAATCGAGGAACGTGACATCGGCCGGAACGGCAGAGCTGGGATCCCACCCTGAAGCCAGACCTGGGGTCAGGACTCGTCGGAGACCCCTGGCCGGGTTGCTCCTCGCGGGACCCAGTCGGGCCAAGCTCAAACGAGAGACACGAGGCCATCCCCCAGTGATCCCACCACCTGCAGGGGGAACCATGAGCGACCAGTGCAAAGAGGATTGAGCAGCGGACGAAGGTGGAGACCTCGACGACCCGATTTCTGGATGCGTAGGCTGGTTCTAGGGATGTGGAATATCAACTCCCTGGGGGGGAAGGAGCCTTGTGCGGGAGGGTTGAGAGATGTTGACTAAGCGTGGGCTCTGGAACCCAGATCCTCAAGAGAGGTTGGACTCTTTTCTACTCTAGAGTGGCCCGTGGGGAAAGGCGGCGGGCTGGGGTGGGTTTGGATGTTGCCCCCCAGCTTACCCGTCTCGTGTTGGGGACAAGTCTCTGACTGTCGTTTCGGCCTACGGGCCGAGGAGTAGTGCAAGGTACTCGCCCTTCTTGGCGTCCCTGTTGGGGGGGCTGCCTAGTGCGGGGGACACCGTTATTCTGCTGGGGGACTTTAACGCCCATGTGGGAGACGACAGTGACACCTGGAGAGGCGTGATTGGGAGGAATGGCCTCCCCGATCTGAATCCGAGTGGTGTTTCATTATTGGACTTCTGTGCTAGTCGTGGATTGTCCATAAGAAACACCATAAGGGTGTTCATCAGTGCACTTGGCATCAGGACACCCTGGGCAGGAGGTCGATGATTTCTTCAGACCATCAGCCACATGTTTTGGACACTCAGGTGAAGAAAGGTCTGCGGTGCCTGTCGCGGCGGCAATCCCCGATCCCGGCAATGGCGCCGGCAGCAAGGGATGCTGTCAAGCTGAAGAAGGAGTCCTATCGGATGTGGTGTGCTTGTGGAACTCCTGAGGCGGATGAGGGGTACCGTGAGGCCAAGCGGGCCGCGGCCCGGGCTGTGGCAGAGACAAAAACTCGGTGAGGCCATGGAGAAGGATTACCGGTTGGCCTCAAAGTGATTCTGGCAACCCGTCCAGCGCCTCAGGAGGGGGAAGCAGGGCTTCGCCAACACTGTTTACAGTGGAGGTGGGTAGCTGCTGACCTCGACTGGGGACAATATCGGGTGGTGGAAGGAGTACTTCGAGTATCTCCTCAATCCTGCCATCACGCATTCCCTGGTGGAAGCAGAGACTGGGGACTCGAGGTTGGACTCTTTCATCAACCAAGCTGAAGTCATCGAGGTGGTTAAAAAGCACCACAATGGCAGGGCTTCAAGGGTAGATGAGATCCGCCCTGAGTACCTCGAGTCACTGGATGTTGTGGGGCTGTCATGGTTGACACGCCTCTTCAACATTGAATGGCGGTCGGGGACAGTGCCTCTGAACTGGCAGACCGGGGTAGCACTCCCCCTTCACAAGAAGGGTGACCGGAGGGTGTGTTCCAACTACAGAGGGATCACCCTCCTCAGCCTCACTGGTAAGGCCTATGCCAGGGTATTGGAGAGGTGAGTCCAGCCAATAGTGGAACCTCAGCTTCAGGAGGAGCAGTGTGGTTTTCGTCTCGGTCGTGGAACACCCTCTACAGGGTACTCGAGGGTTCATGGGAGTTTGCCCAACCGGTCCACATGTGTTTTGTGGACCTGCAGAAGGCATTCGACTGTGTCCCTCGTGGGGGGTGCTCCAGGAGTATGGAGTCGGGGGCCCTTTATCAGGGCCTATCTAGTCTCTGTACAAGCATAGCAGGAGTTTGGTCCGCATTGCCGGTACTAAGTCGGACCGGTGCATGTTGGACTCTGGCAGGGCTGCCCTTTGTCATCAGTCCTGTTCATAACTTTTATGGACAGGATTTCTAGGCCCAGCCAAGGGCTAGAGGGGGTTTGGTTTGGGGACCAGTGGATTTCATCTTTTCTTTTTGCAGATGATGTGGTCCTGCTGCCCCCCTGTAGCCAAGACCTACAGCATGAACTGGGGCAGTTTGCAGCCGAGTGTAAAGCGGCTGGGATGAAGATGAGCTCCTCCAAGTCCGAGGCCATTATTCTTGACCGGAAAAGGGCGGCATACCCTCTTAAGGTTGGAGGGGAGAATGGAGCGGGAGATCGACAGACGGATCGGTGCGGCTGCCGCAGTAATGGGAATGCTGTGCCGGTCCATTATGGTGAAGAGAGAGCTGATCCGAAAAGTGAAGCTCTCAATTTACCGGTCGGTCTACGTTCCTACCCTCACCTACGGCCATGAACTTTAGGTCAAGAACGAGATCCCGGATACAAGTGGCTGAAATGAGCTTCCTCTGTAGGGTGGCCAGGCACTCCCTTATAGATAGGGTGAGGAGGTCGGCCAGAGCCGCTGCTCCTCCACATTGAGAGGAGCCAGTTGATGTGGCTCGGCCATCTATACTGGATGCCTCATGAAAGCCTCCCTCAGATGGTGTTCCAGGTACGTCCCACTGGGAGGAGGCCCAGGGGACGGCCCAGGACATGCTGGAGGGACTCTCTCGGCTGGCCATAGGAACACCTTGGGTTCCCCTCGGAGGAGCTGGAGGAGGTGTCTGGAGAGAGGGAAGTCTGGGTGTCTCTACTGAGTCTGCTGCCCCCGCGACCCATCCCGGATAAAGCAAAGACGACGAGTACGAGGAAAACGAGGAAACAAATAAAGTACGATAAAGGAAATGCATCAGTAGGGAGTTTGATACAGAACCAGGACCCTATAAAGCTCTGTTAGAATAAGAATTATTTTTTGTGCTGTTTTCACGTTTTATTTGTTTGATGCAAACCCCTAAAAACATCAAAAAAGTTTGACTTTGGAATATGGATCAGATGCTTCCATGCCATTATGTTCTTTTCAAAATACCTATTCTTTTTAAGAAACTAGAAATGTTAACAATAATAACTTAATAATAATCTTAATGTATAGTTTAACTGTACTTTTAACCTCAGTTTTACTTATTTTCACATTTAAATCCACAATGTTTTTTTTGTTTTTGTTTTTTTTTGGCAGCACTTTTAGCAAAACTGTCAGTCAACACTGACTTAACTATCTCAAGTGGAAACTCACCATCACTCCAGCTATGGCAACTCAATGAGTCGTGTGGATTATGAAACAGAATTCAGTCCAGGCTCCTCTCGTCCAAGAATTTCATTTGATAAAGAAACACTGGAGAGACTGTTAGACGCACATCTACCAGTTGCCTGCATAGCTAAATGCCTTGGAGTCTCAAGAAGGACAGTTTATCGCAGAATGCAAGAATTTAACTTGTCAGTGAGAGGGTCATATAGTACAATGACCAGGGGTGAAAGTAGTTTTAAATTCTTGCCGGTACTTGGGGGCGGAGCTAGAGGGGGGTCTGGGGAGGCACTGGGGGCATATATATATATAGATATATATATTATATATATATATATAAAATATATTGATATATATATATATATATATATATAATATATATATTATATATATATAATATATTGAGTCTCGATATATATTATATATATATATATATATATATATATCGAGATCTCTTGGCAAAGTCCAAAATCAAACTACTTAAAATGTATTAGTATTTACTTTACTGTCTGTATAAGGCAAAATTAGAATCACTTGACAATGTAGAATATATATATATATTATATATATATAATTTTATATATATATATATATATATATATTTCAATTGTTAAAGAACTGTCAAGTATGAAACAATGATAAACCATTTTCTAATGCATAACTTTTCATCTTCAGTTTCCGTATTTTCTTTTGAACAAAGAAGTTATTGTTCTCTGCATTGTGGTCAAGTTTTGATTTCATTTAAATTAAAAATTTCACAGTTCGGTTGTTTTCACGGTTTTTATTTACTGTTCGTCCTGTCCTAATGCAAGCGGCCGTGTTTTATGTCTGTGCACCACCTGTGTAAAATCTCTCAGTCCATTAAATCGAACGCACTGATCTCCTTGGCAACCGCTCTGTTTTGGGGGTAAGTGCGCATGCGCTCTCGTGTAGCGTATGCGAAATCTCTGGTCATAAGCGGTGTTTTCGAGCTTTACTGTGTTGTTGTAATTCAGCAAAGTAACATGAAACACAACTAGTTACTCTCCCTGTGCTTTTAACCGGGGTATTTAGCGGTGAGCAGACAGACATTAAACATAGCGGTGCTCGTTTTAAAGGCTGGCCGTTCACAACAGCCTCGACCTCCGAGGGGGAGAAGCAAAGCAGGAGCATTGAGGCTCCAGCATAGCAGAACAGTTCAGAAACAATTTGGAATCAGGGGAAAAAGCTATATTTATAAACAGATTAAGTCGTGTTTTAGACTACCTATTGGTTTCGGATCTGATCTTCTTTGTGTGCTCGTGAATTTTTGCAGCCGTCACTGGTTCTGGATGACGGCTTCATAGCAGACAGCTGTTCTTCCCACTTTCCGGTACTGTGACCGGCGCAGAATCATTTAGTGGTACGCAGTACCGGACCGGCTCACTTTCACCCCTGACAATGACTGACCAAGAGCTTGACCAGGTCATTTCGTCGATCAAACATCAAATGCCGGCTACCGAATGGTTCAAGGACATTTGCTCTTTATGGGTCTCTGTATTCAGTAGTGGAGGATGAGGGCTTCAATGCACCGTGTTAATGCTGCAGGTATCTTCTCACATCACAGAACTTGGATTACGGAAGAAGCTATTCTGTGCGAGGCCCTCTCTCCCTTCTCCACATCGACACTAACCACAAATTAATAAGGTAAAATATCATCCTTAAATAAATGTCTACTACAAGTTACATTTTAGAAGATGTGTCCAGTTTTGAAGTGATTTTAGGTGAACTATTCAAATAAACCTTTATAACAAATATCATCTGAAGGCACAAGAAAAAAAAACAGCATGTCATTACTGATTGTATACACAATGAATCAAATTTATAGAAATACAGTCATATAGACAAATTAGATATAATGAAAGACTGTCCAATCTGATCATAAATGTATTTCAAGACATCATTATTCAGATTGTAATGCCAAATTGTCAAAAGGTATCTAAGGATGGTCTTCAAATTATCTATTGGTTAATATTAGTGTTTTCAATTTTCAAAATTGTCCAAAGAAAATCAGTATTTTGTCAATACCAATGTAAAAAAGGTTTTATAATTAACAAATTAAAAGTTAATCTTTAAGAGAACTTATATATTACCATGCAAAACTATTCCTAGGTAAACTTAACTGTAGTAAATAATAAAGCAAAACAGTTTGCAGTGTTCAGCTTATTTCTTAATTTAAAATCAACTCTTTTGAATTAGATGGTGATTGTGGTGAGTGGTGAGTGAGTGTAACAAATCCAAACAGACAGCTGTTAACACCAAAGATAAAACATGTAAACATCACAATAGTAGCTCTTTTTGTATATATATATATATTTTTTTAAACAACACTCAGACAAGTGAAAGAACAATTATGAGTACAGTTTTCAACATTTTAAATAGTGTTTCTGTGGTTGGGCTTGAAGGACCTCCGGGACCCAGAGTTGACTGGGAGAGTGCTGTGCTTCATAACAACTGTGCAGTTGTGGTTCCTGAGGTTGAGTGCCCAGTGGATGAGGACACGCTGGGAGAACTTCAGAGAACCATTTTTCCACTAACTTATTCTGAACAACATGGCCAAGACTTGTACATTGAATACCACACATGGTGTCAAAACAACATTTCACAATGAACAGACTGTTAAACTCATTGGGCCAACAAGAGACTTGGGCCAACATTTAAGTAAGACTTGTCGTTTTTATCAGAACAGAAATGTGAAAATTGTTAACGTCTACTAGGGCAGGGGTGTCCAAAGTCAGTCCTGAAGGGCTGGTATCCTGCATCTTTTAGTTTAAAAATTATGGATTAGTTACCTGTTAAAAACTCTGTCTTTAGTGCTCCTGTGTCAATACCTGGCTCTCCAATAAAGACCACCTTGAGAGTACCTGTAGGAGATGCAGTTTTTTTCTCTTCCACTGGAGGATGCCCCTATCTGGAAGGTCTTCTCTGGCCACAACCAATTTAAACTCTTTTGTTGTGACAACTTGTTGTTCAAGGAAGCACAATACATCTTCCATGCTTAAAGAAGCAGATGAAAACAGTACAAATTTACATTCTATAATACAGGCACTGTAAACAGCCTTGTTTATCAGAGCCATTTAACAAAGGGCTACAGTGATAACTTACAATGTAATGTTTTAAATTTCAAATTTCATTGGTTACTTTGTAACTCAGAAAATGATCAATATTTCACAAGCAGTTATTTATGCAGATTTTGACTATACATGTAAAAACATACCTTTTTGGTGTACATTCAGGAGTTTTAACAGAACACATACCAATGTTTTGAGCTGCCGGGACTCTTGAGGCAAAGCTGTTGATGGAACACAGTTAAAAAATAAACATATATGTTTTTAAGGTTAGCATTATCATAAAGACCTAAACAGAAATAATATTACATTACCTCTCCCCACACAGACTAGCATGGACTGTGATCTCCTCTTCTCGAAATTCGCTGTGGCAAATTGAACAAAGCACCTGAAATTAAAAAAAAGGGGTACAACCAAACAGGTTTCAATGGTTTCAAATATTACCTAGTAATTTAGAAATTAAATGATTTAAGCTTTGCCTTTTTCTCTACAATCCATGAGTCTGAGTCCTGCAAATACACAAAAGTGCTACATTACACCCTGCAATGTTTAGAACAAATTTATAGAAGACCTTACACTCATCTCACACCCGCTGTCATCAGAATCCCCCTTCCCTGCGCATGTCTTAATATGCACTGCAAGCATATGCAGAGGCATCACTTTACAACACTGGTAGCATGTCATATTTGGCATCTTTGAAAAGTGCTGAGAGTCAAGAGGCAAAGGACACATGTCTAATGTCTTCTGAAGGGGTACAATGTAAAGGGTGACTTTCCCCCCTCCTGAAACAGCTTTCAAAGCTCTGACAGAATAGCCCTCTTGGTGTGTCAAAATAGGGACGCATCTAATAGTTGAAGGGTGATAGCTCTCAACGATTAATCTTTGGCACCCATACATAACATTCAATCTAGATTCATGGAAAAGTAAAATTAGAGAAGGAGAGAAAATAGACCAAAAACAATAGCCCTGGTATCAAGGGATCTTTGCATACCTGCTTACTTAAACTTCGAAGTATCAGTCATGAATTTACCTGGATTTCTATGAAAAATTGTTTGGAAAATTACTGAGACCAACTGATTCAAATGTCATGTATTCATTCCCATCTTTCTTGACAACAAAAAAAATGTGAAATTTTCATGTTCCCAACTGTTTTGTAGCAAGAAATAAATTTTTCTTTCAAAAACTCATTTATGAATACATCTGATTTAAATTTAATTTTATGAACTGAGAGGATCAGGTGACAATGCATGGAAGTGTTCATTCTGCAGTGCATCTTTGATATTTTGTGCAATGACAATAAAGATAATCTGAATCTCAAACAAATAACTGGATTGACGATGGTACCTCTGTGTGGTCACAATCCTTCGGGAGAGTCACAGTTTTTTCCCCAAACCAGCTTGCATGAGCTCAAGCTCCTCAGATGGCAACGGTGTGTGGGAGGAATTTCTTGGTAGCAAAAAAAACCTAATAGCTGTGTTTTTTGTGGTTACCTTCGAATGTTTAGTAGAACGAAAACACCTCTTTTTACCACGGATGCTGGGTTTAAAATACCCAGGAAAAGATCTGCCACACAAAACAGTAAAAGTTAAATAATAAAGTTATGCACAGCAACATTTTTTTATTTCCTTCAATAACTTTTAGTAATTACTGTAGATCATATTTACAAAAATATATATAAAAACAGAAATTCACAAAAATATAACAGAGAAATTACAACAGAAAATCAAGCACAGACCTTGTCATCTCTTGCTGTCCAGTCTCTATTTCTCTGGCCTTTGGTGTTACAGATGAACTACTTGCAGCCAGGGAGTTCATCAGCAATGGCACCAGATTTCTGGCAGCAGACTCAATTGAACTTCTACCATCACCCTAAAGGAATTAAACCAGATGTTATATTTTTTGTCAAACCGGTAACCATTACAGATTAAGCCGATAACACAACTGATCCGAAGTTTTTTTTCATTACTTACTAATTAAAAACAAACCCTTCAGTTCTTTAAACATTTCATTTCCTAAGCTGGTGTAGTTTTATCTTTCTACCGTTTTAGATTTTCTATTTTGCTAGGTTAGCTAAGTAATTCTATAGACCTGACGTTGATATTGTAATGTTTTTTTTCCCTAAAATATTTGTCACCTATCCCTGACACCCTCCAACAGTAATCTGTAACTAGCAAGTTGCCAACTAGACCAGTTCTAACATAATTATTACAATTCTTCCTCTTTATTTTTTTATTATTTTTTCTATGATTGTTTTTTAAAATTCACATAAAATGTTCTCTGTAACTGTACTGTATTATGAAGGAGTCTGTCGAAAATTCTTGTTGGTTTTAGTTGTTCATTTTAGTTAGTTAGCCGACTACCAACAAAATTGCTAGGCTAATACATAACCCCGCCAAGTGCGGTCATCTCAACATTTTTAAATCGGTCAAGTAATAAGTCATTTCACTGGCTAGTTCTTCAAACAAGAAAATTAAAAAAAATGGAATAGTTAAATCTTTTCTCACCTGGGAGTTTTACGGAGGGTTAGTATCTTTATTTTCTGCCATTTTTGCTGTCGCCACAAGCTCACCTGTCTTTACGCAGTTTGACCCATTCTTCTTTGCAGAACATCTCAAGCTCCATCAGGTTGGATGGGAGGCATCTGTTTACAGCCATTTTCAGATCTCTCCAGAGAAGTTCAATCGGATTCAAGTCTGGACTCTGCCAGATATTCACAGAGAGGTTCTGAAGCCTCTTCTTTGAGATTCTGGCTGTGCGCTTTGAGCTTTACTGCAGAAAAATGAACCGTCACCCCAATCTTTGGTCAAGAGCGCTCTGGAGCAGGTTTTCATCCAGGGTGTCTCTGTAGATTGCTGCATGACACCTGGCATTCAATCTTTGCCTCATCAAACCAGAGAATTCTGTTTCTCATGGTCTGAGAGTCCTTCAGGTGCATTTTGGCAAACTCCAGAAAGGCTGCCATGTGCCTTTTATTATGGAGTGTTTTTGTCTGGCTGCTCTACCATACAGGCCTGATTGGTGGATTGCTGTAGAGATGATTGTCCTTCTGGAAGGTTCTCCTCTCTCCCTGAATAAAGCTCTTCTCGCAGATCACTCAGTTTAGACAGCCATCCAGCTCTAGGAAGAGTCCTGTTGGTTCCAAACACCTTCCATTTATAAAAGATGGAGGCCGCTGTGCTCATTGGGATCTTCAAAGCAGCAGAAATGTTTCTGTACCCTTCTCCAGATTTATGCCTCAACACAATCCTGTCTCAGAGGTCTACAGACAATTCCTTTGACTTCGTCCTTGGTGTTTGAGCTCTGACCTGAACTGTCAACTGTAGGACGTTATATAGACATGTGTGCCTTTCCAGATTATATGTAATCAACTAAATTTACCACAGGTGGACTCCGTTTAAGCTGTAGAAACATCTCAAGCATGATTAGTGGAAACAATGCGCCTCTGCTCAGTTTTGATGTTCATGGGAAAGACTGTGAATACTTACGTAAATCTGACTTCTTAGTTTTCTATTTGTAATAAATTTGCAACAATCTCAAACGAACTTCTTTCACATTGTCATAATTGGGCATTGTGTGAATAATTTTGAGGAAAGAGATTAGTTTGATACCATTTGGAATTAGGCTGTAACATAACTAAAGGGGGAAAAAATGCAGCGTGGTGAATACTTTCCTGCAGGCACTGTATAACCAATGGGGCAAGTTAGTTGGGTGGCGATGATGAACAAAGGAGATGTGGCGACTGTTCTCGGTCTAGCCGCCTGGTGCAAGTGTCTACAGAAGCTCAGACAGGTTAGGGCAACTAGTCTGACCGTACTTAACTTTTTTCTTAAACCTTTTCCAAGGTTTATTTCTTCAAAGATACAGTTGTTTACTTGGCCAGAGAGATTCAGACATTCATGTGCGCTTTTTCCCTGCTGCAGCCTGTGGACAGCCGCTGGTAAAGTGAAAGAACAGTGCTGGGCACCAGTGTTTTGTAGCTCTATGATGTCTTGGGGTTTCCAACTCTAACTCCTTCTTCATCCAGGGAGCTGTGAAGGGTGATGGATTAATGCATCCATACTCCTTGAACATTTTTATATTTTGTCATGTTACAACCACAAAGTTCAATGCACTTTATTGGGAGTTTATGTAATAGACGGAAACAAAGTACTATGTAATTGTGAAGAGGGAATAAAAATAATGCATGTTTTTTTTTGTTTTTTTACCAATAAAATAATGAAAAGAGTGGTGTGCATTTGTATTTAATCACCCTGAATTAATATTTTGTAGGACCACTTGTTCCTGTTATAGATGCAGGACTGAGTTAAACATTTTTTTTACCCAACAGCAACATTGTCAATATGCTTTGATCTAAACCATTACAGTGCAGCTTTGGTTGTTTGCTTCCTTATCCCTGGTGATAAAAAACCATCTCCACAGCCTGACACTGCCACCACCATGTCTCACTTTATGGATGGTGTATTTAAGGTATTGTGCAATGTTAGCCAGCTTAGTGGAGCGCACTAATAGTTGTCCTGTGAATAAGATTCTCTCACCTGACTTGGGGATCACTACAGGTTCTTCAGAGTTACCATGGTTACTATAAGGATATTGTTAACCCTGCTTTAAACGTCTCCACAACTTTGTCTTGGACCAGTCTGCTGTGTTCCTTCATGATGCTGTTTGTTCTTCACTAATGTGCTCTACCAAACCTCTGAGCCCAGAGACAGCTGGATTTATACTGAAAATAAACTACATAAGTGGACTTATTAGGTGATTTCTGAAGGCACTTGGTCTCACTGGTTTAGGGGTATCATAGTAAAGTGGGACAGACTGCAAATCCGCAGCACACTTTTCAGGTTTTTATTTGTAAAAATGTTGAAAATTATGTATTATTTTCCTTACACTTGACAATTACGCATGCATTGATCCCTCTGATAAAATCAATTTAAATTACCATGAGGTTTGTGGTTATAATGTGACAAACAATGAGCAAACACAAGGGGATATGAATATTTTTGCAAGGTGGCTTGTATCAATTTCCACATTTCATATATTTAGTGTTATGCTTTCAGTTTTTGATACATTGTAGCTTGCAAGGAGGGGATTTTCTTACAATCGCTAATGGTGGGGTAATTAAAACTAAATAAAAGTTAAAACCCAGAAAAACAAATATAGTGGAAAGCGGAACGATAAAAGGGAGTCGGCTTCAGTTCCCACCCGGCGTGTAAACAATAACGCAATTTAGCGGAAAGTCCATCGTGCCGAGGCGGACCATGTGCTAACATCTGTAGCGCTCTGCTGTAACATCGTCTCAGTTTATTTCCCAACATGGAGAACATTACAGAAGGGACATGGGACAGCTTAGCTGTTCAGCTAAACGAGAAGATCTTACAAACACTCGAAGAAATGAAATTTACTCACATGACGCCTGTACAGGTAACTTTACTTAGCTTTAAATCCCTGTGTTTCTATCCATTCTGCCCTGAAAACGTCATGTGACTGATTGATCCGTTTCCTTTACAGTCAGCTTGTATTCCACTGTTCGTGAACAATAAAGATGTGGCAGCCGAGGCGGTGAGTGTCTCTTTCAACAAGTAATTTAAAGCAGCTGAGCGGAACAAGAACCGTCAACATGTAGAGTTAGCTCTGATTCTGTCATGAAAAAAATCCAAACAAATGTGATCCACGAAATGTTTTCATGGTATTGTGTGTTTATCTCGTTACAAATCTTTAATTCAATTGCATAAAATCAGCAAAATAATAAATCATATTGAATTTAGGTACAACAAATGCAATATCTCTACCTTATATAGTAATACGGTCATACTGCACTGTAATAAATATAACCATATCTGATTATAGGAACAATTAAACAACGATGCTAATAATAAAATTACTGTAGTGGTGATTTAAATTAATGAATAATACTGAAGATGAAAAGTTGAAACAAACACGTGATTCTTTTTGAAATGATGGCTGTTGACGAAGGCACTTAGTCCAGTTTCTACTAATATAATTCACCTCCTAGATTAGAAGCAGTTATTAGAGGCTTGTTTTAAAGTGACAGAAATCTGTTTATAAACCATTATCCTAAATGGGAGCTGTGTGAAAGAAAAGGTTTGTGGTATCCAAATAAGACAAAGAGTTAAACTCTTCAAGTTTTCTGTAAACAGAGCAGGAATAAAGATGTTTTCTTACAGGCTGATAAAATCTCGTACTCGTACTTGTTGTCTTCCGCTTTATCCGGAACCAGGTAGTGGGGGCAGCAGACTCAGTAAAGACGCCCATACTTCCCTCTATCCAGACACCACCACCAGCTCCTCCAGGAGGAGCCCAAGGCACTCACAGGCCAGCCAAGGGACATAGTCCCTCCAGCGTGTCCTGGGCCATCCCCTGGGCCCCCTCCCGAGGGAGGTATCCTGGAGACATTCGATACAGACGCCCGAGCCACCTCAACCGACTCCTCTCAATGTGGAGGAGCAGCGACTCTCCGAGCTCCTCACCCTGTTTCTAAAGGAGTGCCTGGCCACCCTGCGGAAGCTCATTTCAGCCACTTGTATCCGGACTCCCGTTCTTTCTGTCATGAGCAAAAGTTCACCACGCCAAATATAAATGCACGCCACACTTTTCAGATTTTCAATTATATAAATGTTTTCAGTCATGTATTATTTCCTTCTACTTCCTAAATATAAAGTGCTTTGTATTTGTCTAAATACCATCTAAATGAAAGACATAGAAGTTTATAGTGATAAAACGTGAAAATGTTCAAGGGTATAAGTACTAAATACTGCAAGGATTTATTGTACTCCTGTTGATTTGGCTCAGCAGCTCCCTCTGCTGGCAGCTAAATAAATACAGATTTGACCCCCAGACCTCTCTGTAGAGATGTGCAGCAGTCTCTTCATTCCTGGACGGTGTAAGAACCTTGGTAGAGCTTAAACATGATCAGAGATCATCCGGAGACCGAGGGCCTTTCTTCATACATCCCTAAATCTTTAAAACAATGGATGAAATGGGAAGAAGCAGATGATTATGAAAAAAATTGCGTTATTTAAACTGCTAATAACATGTAAGGTAAAAACACAGACACTTTTTCATTAGGGGAATTATGCAAAAGGAATCATTTGAGGTACAGTTATAATGTATTGTTGTTTTGCTCCAGGTCACGGGCAGTGGGAAGACTTTGGCTTTTGTCATTCCTATTATAGAGCTGCTGCTGAGGCGGGAGGAAAAACTAAAGAAGAAGCAGGTAAACATGACACCAAAGCCAAGATGTCCGTTTTTGTTTCTGTGACTCTTGATGATGCTGAGAGTAGGATCTGTTGAAACGTTCCGGTGTCTTCCACAGGTCGGTGCTCTGGTGATCACTCCCACACGAGAGCTGGCCCTGCAGATCAGTGAAGTGATGGGAAAGTTTATCCAGAAATTTCCAGAGCTCACGTCAGTAAAGAAAAATGTGATAGAATAAAATATGACCACAGTATAATCAATAGAAATGTTAAAAAACCAACAGGCGTGGTTTGTCTTCAGTAATCCGTTTCACCTCTTGCTTCTCAGGCAGATTTTACTGATTGGTGGCAGTAAGCCAGCAGAAGATGTGGAGAGGTTTAAGGAACACGGGTAAGTGATGGATTTCAATCCTGCTTTAACAGAATGCAAAGCTCTCAACAAACAGACTTCCTCTGTTTTTAAGGGGAGGAGTATAACGTCCTTCTGTTAAACTGGTCACTTGGACCATCTGAGTAAAGTTGTTTTTGTTCCAGTTGTTTTCTGTTTAAGCTCTTAAGACGGTATTGTCCTGGATCACTGAAGAGCTACACCGACGTGATTGGCTGACTCACTTGATCTGACAAGGAGAAACTTCTAACTTTTCTAGTATCATGCAACAAGGCATTGGCTGGTTACCAGCACCAAGGTTTTCCAAGGCTTTAAAAGCCGCTAACATGTTCCTTCTTACAGTTCCTACTTTCCATGAGATGCCACAGAAATACTCCTCTGCCCCAAATTGTTCCTGCACACTGCCAGTGAGCTGGCTAAAGGAAAGACAGCTCCACTTTTCCCTTGCTTACAAGCAAGACAAGTCAGCTTTATATGTTAAGTTTTTGTTCTACAGTTGCAAATTTAGTGTGCTGAAAAAGAAACGTAGAGAGAGGGTGAAAGAAAACACCCACAAGAAAGATCATGTAATAAATCAAGAGAGTGAAAAATGAAAATACATCAAAAACAGTCTCATGGAGCTCGCGCTGGGCTACAATACACCACAGCAGGATAAACAAAAAAGTGTTATTTTAGCATCAGTGGGAAAAAATGTTCCCTTTCTGTCTTTGATACAAGCAGCTTGATCATGTTGTCCATTCTTGTTTTAAATCTGTGTGTTAACACTGTTATTTTTACACAGTGAGAACCTCATACCAGCACATGCGTAGTTGTTGTCCAGCTGCATAAGATAAACATCAGATCTGAGAAGACTGCATGATTATGCCACAGTTTTGTATGAATAAGTGAAAATTCCAGAGAGTATTTTACCTCCAGTTTTCAGTGAGATATGGAGGAATTATAAAAAGTTATTGTTATCCTGAGGTAACGTCCAGTTGTGTTTATTTTCAGAGGTAACATTGTGATTGCGACGCCTGGCCGCCTGGAAGACATGTTCAGGAGGAAATCGGAGGGGCTTGAACTGGCCAGCGCAGTCAGGAGTCTGGATGTTCTGGTTCTAGATGAGGCCGACAGGCTGCTTGACATGGGCTTTGAGGCCAGGTATGTATCATCAGGAAACATTTCACAGTTGCTAAAGAGAAGGTGCTCATGCAGAGGATCATGTTTTTTTTAATATTCTTCTCCTGATTCTGGACTAAATCTGCACCTAACCAATCAGAATCTGAGATATAAGCTGGTATTTAGCTTCCCATTGCTTTGGGAGAGAATGGAGCGGGTTCAGAGCTCCTGGCTGAATGATACTGAAGTCATACAGTCCTGCTAATGAGCCAATTATGTGATTCAGTTGTGTTGAGAGGGACATATCTAAAAGTTGCAGAAAACTGGCCCTAGAGGACTAGAGTTTGACACCTGTGATCTAGAGGCTGTTTTTTTCAGGAAACCTCTTGCATGTTTTAGCAGCATTCACCAACAGCAAAGGCTTGATACAGCTGAAAGATCTGCCTTTACACTGAAACTAGATACGTTTGGAATATTGTAAAAGAAAAAAAAGCATTTCAGTCTATAATCTCGAGCTACTGCTCTCACTTCCTGAACACTACCCGGTGGAAAGGCAAACATGGGTCCTTGTTCACTCTGTTGACTAAAAGAAATGGGCCTCAGCCTCATGTTTATACCCCATGGAAACAGGAAATCATGGATTACTAATTAGAGTGCCTTGGAATTCTGATTAACTGAAATATAAAATTTACTCAGTTACAGTTTTTTAAAGGGATTGCTACATTTGACTGAATATTTTTTCTTGACATAATTTTCCGTCGGTGAATAAATCTACTGAAATTATTATTTATGTAGCACCTTTCGAAACACCTTTCACAAAGTACTGTATAGAAGAAAACTGAAAATTTTCGTTTGTAAAAAGATGGGTTTGTAGTAGCGTTTTAAAAAGCTCAACAGGGTCCACAGAGACTTCCAAAGTCTTATAGTTTGAAGCAGCCACACAAAATGAGCCATTATTAAATTATGAAGAAAAGCCCTGCAAGGCAGATACTGATACACCAGCCCAATACCACGTCCTCTCAAGCAAGATCTGCTGGTCAGCTGTTTCAAAAGCTGCATTTAGGTCCAACACAAGGAAGACAGAACAGTTTCATGGGTCACTTTGCAATAGAACATTAGAGACTCTGAGAAGAGCTATCGCTGCTCTGGTTTTCTAAAATGTATAGGATGAGATTTTGTTGCTGCAATAAAACATGAATTTGTTTTTAACCATTTCTCCTATATTTACCAGGGATGCCAATAAACTGGTCCAAATATGTATATACTCCAGGTTTACCTGTATTCTAGTTCATCTTACAGTCTGTGTGTGTATGCAGCCTGAACACCATCCTGAGCTACCTGCCCAAACAGAGACGGACAGGCCTGTTTTCAGCCACTCAGACTCAGGAGCTGGAGAAGCTGGTGAGGGCCGGCCTCAGAAACCCTGTACGGATCACCGTCAAAGAGAAAGGTCAGGCTGCGGCCGCAGCCCAGAAGACTCCATCCCGCCTCTCCAACTACTACACTGTGAGTGAATGAGCGAAGAACCTGTTGTTCATCAGTTTGCCCCAAACGATGAAGTGAAGATGACACAAAAGATGTTTGTTCTGTCCCGTCAGATTTTAAGAGCAGAGGACAAGTTCAACAACCTGGTGACGTTTCTAAGGCAACACAAGCATGAGAAGAACCTGGTCTTCTTCAGGTATGATTATATGTGTTATTTTACATTACATGTTTAAACCTAACTTTCTGCATGGTCATTCATTTTTGATACTTTTATTCTGTTAAAAAATGTGTACATAAAACTTCCAAATGTAGATATTTTCTTTAGATTTGCTTCACCACAACATGTCCTATTCACATTCCTACAGCTGTGAAATTTGGCTCAGGAACAGGGAAGGTGGTCATAGACAATGGGAAGATGGATGGAGCTACATGAAATAAAGCAGAACAACAACTCTAAACATACACCCAGAGATACAATGGAAGGGTTTGGATTTTCAGAGTCAGAAAATCCTTTATTTTCACCGTCACAAATACGACATTGTGAAAAAAGCGTCCTGCTCAGGGCATGACTAATAAATAATTTATGTGAAATTGGAAAATAGAAGCAGTTGTTAGAGATAAAATAAAAACACACATTCAAACTGATATGACATTCCCATTATTGCACCCCCCATTACATTCTGGCTGTGTTGGGTTTAGCTATTGGTGTTTAGTATCAAAGCATCTTAATGTGTTACAATGGTCCAGTCAAAGTCCAGGTCTAAATCCAATAGAGCAGAGGTATTTAACATTGAGAAGACCTGCGTGACTCCTAGGTGGGTCGCGGAGGTACTGCAGGGGGGTTGTGAGATTTCTGATTGATTAGACTTTTTTTTAAACATCTGAAAAACGTTAAAAAAGTTATGTCTTTAATCACACATTACATGAATCCAACATGTAACAAACTGATAAATGGAGGCATAAAATAATGTATTTCAGTCAGAAACACCAGCTGAACTCCTCACACAGCCTCACCATCCATGCATTCTGCACAGGAAGAGAAGGATCTGCCCCATCCATACTGGCCAGGTCATGTGGCCCTGGCGTGTCAGTCGGTTAGTTAGTTTGGGGGAACCAGGCTGAAAAACGTTGAAGAATCTGTGGCAAGTCTTGAATATCGATGCTCAAAGATTCTCTCCATCACATCAAACAGTGTTTGAACTATTTTGCAAAGAAGAATTTGGCAAAACTGATGTTTGAATGCTGTTAGAGACACACGCTACAAGACTTTCAGCTTTAACTGCAGCAAAAGGTGGGTCAACAGAGCAATGACTCAGGAGGGCTGAATATAAATATACATTTTTCAGGTTTTGAATTATAAAACATTTTGGAAACCTTGTATCCTTTTTCTTCTACTTGGTATTTATGCACTTCTTTGTGTTGGATTATGACATGAAATCCATGAAAGAGATTAAAATCTTTAGCTGTAATGTAACAAAATGCGGAAAAGTTCCAGGGAAATGAACACTGGAATACCTGTGATTAAGACAATACATGAACTTGTTTGTTTATCTCTGTCTATCTGACCTGGTTTTGCATGTCAGCAAATACTTAAATGTGTTATCAGTCAGGCTCTCTTCTATTGCTTTGTAGTCCACCACAGTGAATTTTAGAAAACAAAGTGAAATATTCAGATTTGATGTTCATTATTGGGGAAAAGTGTTTTTTATCCAAGGTATTTTATTGAATCAGGGCCTGTTAGGAGTCAGTAAAATAAAAATAGACATGGTTGACCCCAGGGATCTCCACCAATCTGCTGCAGCTCAGCTGATGATGTGGCACCCCAACGTTGGACAGCAAACCAGGCCCTGAAAAGGTTGAAGTACAAGAAGGAATCTGCTTTCAGGCTGCTTCACTGTTTCCTGGGTAACAAAAGGAAACTGATTTTAATCTTGAAAAAGAGAACTCTAAATAAGTCAAACTGATTGTAGAAAATGTTAAAATAATCTTGAATGTCCTGTTTTTTACAGCCAAGTAATTGTATTTGCTCTGTATTTGTTGCAACCATCAGCACCTGCGCCTGCGTGGAGTACTTCGGCCGAGCCCTGGAGTCGCTGGTCAAGAAGGTCACAATCCACTGCATTCATGGCAGGATGAAAAATAAGCGCAACAGTATTTTTGCAGAGTTTCGGGCCTTAAAAAGGTAGAAACGCCCTGCTGTCGAAATCTAAAGAAACTAGATATTATGCTTTCTGTTAACTGTCGTTCCGTTGCAGTGGGATCTTGGTGTGCACTGACGTCATGGCCAGAGGCATTGACATCCCTGATGTGAACTGGGTTCTACAGTATGATCCTCCCAGCAGCGCCAGGTCGGTGCACAGCGACGTTTACATCAGTTAGTTTCCAAAAATGGTTTGATAAGAACAAAAATGGCTTTTTTTTAGCTAAAGTTGAGGACTATTTTTATTGGCAGATTAATGCCTGTTAAAGACTGAGCTATCCTGTGTGCTTAGACATTAAAACAAAACTTTATTATATTTTGGAGGTGTGGTGGGTTTTGTTTATAATGAAACACATTAGACAATGTGATTATCATAATTATTTTAATTCATTTTAATTGACACCTGAGGGTGTTGAGAAATCGTTGAAAAACCTTTTTTTCTGTCTGCTCACCCGTTCATTTTTCTTGTCAGTGCTTTTGTGCATCGATGTGGGAGAACAGCGCGTATTGGCAACTATGGCAACGCCCTCGTCTTCCTGCTGCCAATGGAGGAATTGTATGTCAACTTCTTATCCATAAACCAGAAAGTGAGTTGAATGCAGTTGTGGAAGTATAGAAAAACAAGTTTTATCGGGGTCCTGGTTATTTCATCCTGTAGCAGTTTTGGATTTTTCATAGCCATCTGCAACAGGACTTCCTGTATCAGTCATTTCATACGAGCTTTGGAGACATTTATCCACTCAGGTTCTGCCGGTCCAATAATATAACCAAGCATGAAGTCACTAAAAGAGGGATCAGAACTACAGAAAATCTGAATAGTGTGAAGTAGTAACGTGAAATCCTCAGAAAATGATATAGAATAAAATTATTGGTGAGATTTAAGCATGTTTTTTTCCCGGCTAGTGGTTACTTTCAGTTTCGTTTGAGGTCTGACACGCAGATTCAGATGTTGACCAATGTAGAGCCCCCCTCCTTCAAGGATGGGTTGAAGGAGATGTTCCTAACCTTTGTCTGATTATTTTTTTTACTAAACAAAAAAAGTGCTTTCGAGTACCTGCTGTCGGTTGAAGCGTTTAAAGTCCAAAAGTAGTGAAAGTTCTTAGTTTCGATGCATGAAAATAATTTTCTCTACCTACAGATCAAAGAAAAATAGCTGATTTTGATCTTTGGTGCATCTATTGTTTAAACATTTATGTGCATTTTCCCCCATAGATGGCCACAAAAAGTATACGTAATTAGGTACAAAAAGACCATAAAATGACAAATTTCTACTTTTTTGACCAAACATCCAAAAATGTTGACACTATGTCCGGATTTAAACAGCATCAGAAAGGCAACATGAACGTAATTATTGGTAAAGGTAAGACTTAGTAATTTTGCCCTTCTGCTAGGTACTGTTAAATATCTTTTGGTCACTCTTTGAAACAACAAAATATTAGTTTATTTATTCAGTTTATAATTCTAAACTACTGGGAACCTTCCAAGAAAAACTAATACAGGTTTTCTTTTCTGTTTCTAGTTTCGTAAGAGGAAGATGCCAAAACGTTGGAGACGTATTTAGAAACTGTCTGGCAACCAAAAACGGCCGACTTTGACTGGCCTGGACTGGCCGGTCAGAACCTTTTACAATCGGATCTTTTGTTAGCCATGCTAACGTTAAAAGTTGTCTCCTTCATAATCATTGTCCTGTTTTACAGCAATGCATCATCTCAGTGTGATTTTGACTCTGCTCCTAAAATAAATAGACCACTTATGGCAAGAAAGCTAGCAAAAATATTTTATTCCTCCTATAGTTTTTATATTAAAGTTCTTAAGAAATCCGAATTGCCTGAAATCTTTATAGACAGGCCAAAACATTATGAAATCTCAGAAATCGGCTTTAAACATCTGATCGGTGTATCTCTTAAACTTTATTGAGAAATGACTGTTAACAAGGTTGTCTTAACTGCCCAGTGCCCACTGCAGAAGATGTCTCCTATAAAGGACGTGGTGGATGTGCTGCCCAAAGTGAAGGCCATGGCCCTGGCTGACCGGGCCATGTTTGACAAAGGCATGAGAGCCTTTGTCTCATATGTTCAGGCGTATGCTAAACATGAATGTAGCCTGATCTTCAGGGTAAAAGGTGAGCAACACTCAAAGCCAATGGTATGTTGTACGATACCTATAGGAATGAAACATTGTAATATCCTTTTTGTTTAGATCTGGATTTTGTGTCCATGGCCCGTGGCTTTGCGCTGCTCCGCCTGCCGAAGATGCCGGAGCTAAGGGGGAAGTCGTTTCCCGATTTCACTGAATCAACGGTGGACACGGACAGCATCCGCTACAAGGACAAAAACAGGCAAAAGCAGAGACAGAAAATGCTGGCTGAGCTGAAAGACAAAGTGAAGGTTGAGCTTCCTAAAAAGAACTTCATAAAGAACAAGGCCTGGTCCAAACAGAAGAGCAAGAAGGAGCGCCGAAAAAAACGGGCTGCCAAAAGGAAGCATGATGAGGTAATTCTGTTTGGGGATTAATTAAGCTTGAAGACAGGATATGTCTTCATATATCCTAATGGCTTCTTTTGTGTCTCTGCAGGGCTCTGATGTGGATGAGGCGTACATGACGGAGCTTTTAGAAGACACGCGCCTCCTAAAGAAGCTAAAAAAAGGCAGAATAAGTGAGGAAGACTTTGAGCAGCAGATTACAAATGGATCAAAGTCAAAGCATGAAGAAGAAGAACCATAAAGTAAAGCTCAGGAGAACAGGACATCTGTTTAAGGGGCGTTTATTGGAGAGTGATGGAGCAGTTATAAATACAGTTTGATGAGTTCGTCGCTGACAGCCGACGGGGTGAGGACTCCCAGGTCCGTGAAGAGCAGGGTGATGAGGGAGGGGGGCGTGTAGTCGATGATGGGGTGCTCCTCTGACAGGTTCTGTACACTCTTCAGGGTGTCTGCTTTGTACTGTGGAGGACAGGAAGGACATGTCAATAATCTACATACAGGCACGGAAAACTGTAAAACACAAAATAATGAAGTTGCACCTTAAATTTATCAGGCACATCCTGTTGGTTCAGCGGATACAGACGCACAAATTTAAAACTTTCAGCAACAACGTAGAAGGGCTTGTTGTGAGCTTTGGAGCACAGAGCCATCTGATAGGTGCCGATCTGCAAAAACAAAACACAGACTTATTTCTGCTGCAAATTACACCTGCCCTGTGTTTTCACAAATAAGATCTGAAAAGTGTAACAAGCGTTTGTCTTCAGCCCCCTCAACTGCCTTCAGATATCGCCTAATTAGAGTCTGTGTGTAATGAGTCCAAGTATTAATCCAGCTGCTCGTTTGTTAGAGAACAGCGGCAGGAAGACCAGGATCCGATCAGTAATTCTCTTAGATCACACAACCTGGAAATGAATAATAGTAAATATTATAAATGTTTTTGCTGTTATGTGCAGCCTCCTCACTTGACAATGTTTGTGGTTATTGTTCAGGATTTTAGCTTGTTTACTGAATCATAACCCAGCTCCATATTCACGATTGTAATTGGTCCCTGAAAGCCTCCCATAGCCCATTTACCATTAAAAGCTAACAAAATGGAAAAACTCTGAATCCCTGAGTAATTATTTACTATTCTGAAACCGCTTGCTGCTATTTAGACTGTTTGGATTGCATTTATTGGATATGAAAAGGTTCTGATCATGTTGAGCAAGTTTGATGGTCCAGGCCTCTGCTCAGCAACACTGGTTTTGTCCCAGCTCAGGCAGCGCACCTTGTTTATGATCCCTCCACTCTCGACGACTCCCTCTGCACCAACGATGACCAGGTCCACCTTCTCTAACACGTAACTGGGAGACAAAAAAAAAAAACTACAACTATGTAACTTTTAAGTTAAAACAAGCAGGTTTTTTGTGAGGTGTGAGCTTTATTAAAACAGGGTCAACATAGAAGTTGGGAAGTGTAGAAATCTCTCCCTGGATTCACTTTCATACCATCTGACCCTTGTGGTGAAAGCGATTTTGCACAATTTGAAATATAGAAAAAAGTTAGAAAAATGTCCAAAGGGGAGGAGAACAATGGGTTTTACCTGGTAACAGTAGGTATTTTTCTCCAAACAAAATTGAAGCTGGAATTTCACAGGGATCCTTTCAGGTCCCGTTCCTTTTTTTTTAGTAGGTTGTATATTTGATCTATATTCCACGTGTTCAGATGTATGGTAAGGACACTGATTTCCTCGTCGCTGGGAAAACGTGTGACGCTGTTGCAGAAAAGCTCATTTCCAGTTTAGAAAAAGTGTCAGCATGGGTGGAGCCTTCATCTTAAATCTATATACTGAGAAACCAACAGTTTTCTATCAAAACCTTTGTGCTCTAGAATCATTCCCACTCAGAATCAGGGATGAAGTCATTAACCTGATAACTGATATCTAAACGTATGTTGTTGCTTAATTAGGTGATATTTTGTCAAACTGCTTTGTTTCTTTTGTTGTGTTTTTATAATGGAATTGTTTAAGTTATTGGTCTTCTTTAATTGTGTTACTAAATGGTATTGTAAAGGTCATTTTAGAAATGTATTTTACAGTTGGATATTTCCAATAGTAAAGTCCGACCAGGGATGAATGAATGACAAAATAAACCATGTAGTATTTTCTCCACTTGCTGTGTCCCCCCCCCCCCCCACACAGCACAGCTTTCCTTACCCAACAGCTGCATCCAGCACTACCGTTACTGGAACATTTAGTTTCTTTAGGGCGTCTGCCATCTGTCGTCTAAGTAAAGGAGAAAAAAAAAACTGAATTATTTTGTGGCCTTTCAGAAAAACACTGTTCCCAGACTGCTCACTCACCCAGCGGCGTCAGGCTGTGATTCGGTCACATAGACAGAGAAGCGCTTTTTCTCTGCTGCTGCTTTCTCCAGCACTCGCAGGACCACTCTGGAGTACGAATGAGTCAGGATTTTCTGAGAGGATTTTCAGGAAAAAGGAACGGGATCAATTGCATGCAAAGAACAAGAAATAAGACACGACTGGTACTTACAGCTCCATCTTTGATGAAGGTGTGACAGAGCTTAGCAACTTTGTTCCTGGACATAGAGATCTTCTCTAGAAATAGTTCTCCTCTTTCCTCCATCACTTTCTTACAACGAGACAAATCCTAGAGACAGAAATAGATGTTAGTGTTGTCCTGGGATGGATCGCAGAGACTGATGTGGGAGTATTTAGAAAGCCAAGTTTATTTTCACTAACCACACCCAGACCAGTAGGATTAAGAAATTACTTAAACAGAGTCTGTGTGAAAACATGGAGGCTAAATGATTAGAGAAAGCAAAACATCATATCCTGATCAAACGTTATTAGCCCATTTAAGAAAATATATCAAGGTGGGATAAAGACACTATTACTGCCCTCTGTGTGTTTTATTTGGACAAAACGGATCAGTGGTGAACCTTTCCAGGAATGGGTGACCTATCACAATTAAACCAAGAGAGGATTTAGATCTCAACCAGGAGGTCAAAAACAAACCCAGACGGCATCAAGAGTTCTGCAGGTCTCACTGCGCTCAGTTAGGGTTGGTGTTCATGATTTAACAACAAGAAACCTGGTTCCGTTTAGGACCCCATCAAATGTGGGGCCTATTTCCTCCCCGCCACACTCGCTGCCGGAGGCTGGAGTCTCTGCCCGCTGGTGTATTGACGGTTCTCGGTGTCCGGGCCTGGGTGCTTTGGTGTGTGCCGGCTCACTCCCGGTGACTGCTTGCTGGGTCCTGGGCCCGGCAAGCAGTCACCGAGTGCTACTCTGCCGGACAGGACACGTTTTTTTTACATTCAGCCAAGTTGGTTTGGATAGCTTTTATGCCCTAATAAAAAAAATCATTTGAAAACTGCATTTTATATGAACTGGTTAGCTCTTTCTGACACTGAAATCTGTTCTATGGTCTGAAACATTTAGGTGTGACTAAGGAGCAAAAACTCAGGGAATCTGTAAGCAGGACAATACTTTTTTTCACAGTACTGTAAAACGTATAATTACAGACTTGTGGAGTCCCTTTTCAATGTATAAAGAATCAGAGTAATTGGCTGAATAAAGAACATGAAACATCACTCGCCTGATGCTCCAGTGATGTGAGGCTTATAAAGCGCAGGAAGAGCTCTCCTCCAGAGGACACGGCCACAGACGAGTCCTCTCCCTTTAGGCAGTCTGTAGCCCCCGTCAGGCTTTCCCTCAGACCCAGGATGGTTTCACCTGTAGGGTCAGAGGCAGACATTCAGGGGAACCAAAGACATTATAACAATGATAGAGTTTTTAAGAAAGCAGAGGGACTTTCACACATACTAAAGCCTCCTAAATAAAGTCCTGATGCTAAAAAAAACACCCTCTGTCCCTCTGCCCATCACTAAGAAGTTTGTAAAAGTCTCTGCCCTCCACCACTTAACTGATTACACCTGAAGGCAGCTGGTTGCACTGTTATTAATCTAGGGGCATCAGAGTGAAGGGGGCTATATACAAGTAGAAGCCACAGGTTTTCTGATCTTTTTCATTTGTTAAAAAAAAAAAAGTGAAAATCATGATTTCTTTTATTACCACTTTCCAATCGTATACTACTTTGTGTTGGTCTACAGACTGAGTGGAGCTTGAACTGAGACCGGGTGCAGGTCAGTATTTAAAAAGCGATTATTTTTAAGAAAACAAGTAGAAAATAAGTTTGGTTCAATAATACTTTGTCATAAAAATCATTCAACTGGCTGTGTCGTTGAAGCTTCTGGTTTACCATAAAAGAATAATTGCCATTGTTAAGGCACATATCTCTTAATTGCTCTCAAACACTGGAAACTGTCCTGGGCTGCCTTAAAGTGCTGCTATGTATATGGATAACATAATCCTGAAGTATGCAGATGTAGTCCATGTGAATCACTAAGAGTGAGGAAATCTAAGCTGGACCAACAGCATCATCCTGACCGACTGAAACACCGTGTAGCACTGAGGCAGCACCACATCATACTGCCAGCATCTGCAGAGTGATCAGGGCCCTTTGGAGGGAAATTGTACACTTTTTACAGAATCACAAACAGACGTTTAGGGGGAAAAAGGTGTAGGGTTACTTTGAATGGAAGCTTCCCTTGCTGGAGTGGGATTTACTCAGGCAGAGTGAGGCAGCGAGACAAGAAAAGCTTGAGTTTCACTAGGAGGGGGAGAAAGGTTTCGCAATCCCAGGAAAAAAGATGGGACTTTGTGGTTGTGGCATTAGAAAATGTGCTACGAAAGACTTTCGTAAGGTAGTGTATGTGGCGGCGTTATTGCTGTGCTTTATGGCTTCAACTTGGGCTGACATTGCAAGTTTGTAGTATTGGTCAGTGTGATTTTGCTTCAGGTATCTTAAATCTGAATCAGAAACAGACCAACTTAAACTAACCTGGACACGATAATTCATTTAATGATTATTTTAAAAGGATTCAATTTAATTTGACTGTCAAATGTCCAAACATTTGGCTGGTAGTGTGGCTTCCAAGGATCATTTGAAAAACACACCTTTGTCTCTCTTGAGGAACTCTAGCAGGGTGCGGATGGCTGCCACAGCAGAGGCCATGTCCGGGTCTTTCCTCATCTGAGCCCTGAAGTACTCCACTAGTTCTGACCAGAGACCACGGAGAGAGAGTTTTAGCATCACTGAGAACCGCAAGAAACAGAGGATGGGACTTTGGGAGAAACTCACCTTCTTCATTCATCTCCAAATCCAAAGCCTAGAAGCTCTGTAAGGTCAAAACAAACCACTATCACTATTACTAAAATTATTTTACACAACCTAGTCAGTTCACAGATGTCGGACACATGCCAGAACCAAACACCGCGACGCTGCTGCCAAAATTATATACAAATCTTTAAAATTATGTTGTACGTCTTTAATATTACCCGCAGCAGTTTAAAAATGGCCAAATTTGGTCTAAAAATCACTGTAGTCGCTCCCTGCAGGGTTACACACCGTTAGCTCATGCAAAGTTATGCCAGTTGACGTGTCGCAGAGTGATGACGTATTCCCCGTGTCTGCTTCACAGACTGCTCAGAAAAACAAGGTGAAGTTATAGGGAGATACATTTTAATGCGGGGAAAATAGTTATAATGTAAGTGAACGTGAAATGTATACTAAACGTTTAAATGTTATTAATTACAAAAAGTCAAAAAACGGCCAGCATGACAATTTTAATTTTCATATTTTCGGCGTAAGGAAAAAGACGCAAATCTACCGCAAGGAGACTTGACAAAGATGTAAAGCTATCAGAAAAACGTAAAAAGGAAAAGTACATAAAATACGAGTTGGCATTTGACATAATTTACCCACTTGAATAACACATAATAGTCTTTAAGATGTGTTTTTAATTTAATCTTAACTGTTGTCTCAGTCAAGTGTAAATAAACTGATCCTTTGTGAAGTTTCTGAGCAGGCACATTCTGCAGTTCTCATTTGTATCACTAGAGGGCGACGTGTTCCTTTTATTTTTCTTCTGTTTTTTTATTTTCCCATTTAAGTCACAATTATCTTAAAATTAGATAGGATTATACCAACAACAGCAACAACATAATAATATATTTGTCGGTTAATAATAATTGAAAAAGTTGTCGGATTAAATATGGAAGCAACAATTCTATTTTTAATTATATTGTTTTATTTATTTATTTTACATAATAGTTTTATCTTGTAGGACCCTCTGCAACCCCTTTTTCATCTTACTGCGAGAGGTTTCTACATTGTTAATTAGACGTGTTTTTAAACTGCATAATATAGATGTAAAATAATAATATATTCAATAATAACAGAAAGAAGACTTGCTGCAGCAAATATAATCCTGTGTTCCAATGTCAAGTGGCACCTTACTGTGTTGAGTTTGCATGTTCTCCTTCAGCAAAGTTGTTTGGTTTGTTTTCTTCCTGGTACTGTTGTGAGTTGCTGTCTTGGAAGTCTCTGAGTTGGTCCTGGGAAGGACTGGTGACCCGTTCGTGGTGTAACAACCCTTCTCCCTCTATGACCCTGAACAGGATCAAACATATACAGAAAATGGATGGATTATTTGTAAGTCCCAAATTAAAATGACAATTAAAATTCTAGCTGTCTGAATTATTTGGCTTTTGTTTTCTCTTTTTCCTCTCACCTGAATAAAAAAAAAAAGAATAAGAAGAAGTTAAATGTGTGGACAAAAAGGACATTAAATCTAAACATCTAATGATCTAAAACTAGATGCACACAGACAATAGGGAAAAGGACAAAACAGGACTTGTTAGAGGGACCCAATGTAAAGATCCTAAAATGACAATAAAGACAATCATAATCTCAACCAAACAGATAAAAGACACAAATCAATGGGAAAAGTAACCAATCACAATATTTTCAAAGATAGCATAACAGTACTGAATATGTAGGCAAAATACAGTGCCTTTCAGAAGTGTTCACACGCTTTGATATGTTTTTTTGTATTATTTTTGCAACAAGGATCTTTGCATTTTATTGGGATTTTACTGTTAGACAAAGTAGCACCTAACTCAAAAGTAGGAAAATATATGGTTTTCATATGGTTTTAAAAATTATTTACAAGAAAACTATGAAAAGAGTGTTTAGCATCTGTATTGAACCCTTCTGAGTCAACACTTTGCAGGACCACTTTTTGCTGCAGTAACAGCTTGAGGTCTTTTAGGGTATGTCTATCCCAGCTTTAGCTCAAGTCAGTCAGAGTCAATGGAGAGAGTCTTTGAACACCGACTTTCAAGTATTGCCACAGATTCTCCATTGAACTTAGGTCTGGACTGAGCCATTCTAACACACAAATCCAAACCACTGCAGCTCTGGGTGTATGTTTGGGTAGGTGTTCTGCTGGAAAGTGAACCTCCACCCTATTCTCAAGCCTCTGCAGCCTATACCAGGTTTTCTTCCAGAATCAGCCTGTGTTTGGTTCTAACAATCAACTCTGATCAGTTTTCCTGTCCTTGTTGAAGAAAAAATTCTCTTTAGCAGGATGATGCCATGTTCACAATAAGCATGGTTTGTTCAGGGTGATCTGCAGTGTTAGTTTTCTGCCACACAATGTTTTGCATGTTGGTGAGAAATTTGTATTTTTAACCTTCAAACTACAAATTAAACTTCTACTGGCTTCTCTTTTGACAACAACTTTGTGTGTGCCTCTCTCAATGGCCAGATTTGTGGAGTGCTGACTAATACTTGTCCTTTCAACAGATTTTCCCACCTGAGCTGTAGATCTCCTCAGCTCCTTGAGTGATACCATGGGGTTATTGGCTGCTTCTCTGATGAACGCATGTCTAACCAGGCCTGCCAGTTTAGGTGGATGGCCATGGTCTTCACAAACCTCTGAGGCCTTTACATAGCAGCTGGATTTATATTGGAATTAAATCACACACAGAAGGACTATTTACAAATGATATTGCTTAAAAAAGGGGGTACCGGGCTAAAAGGATCTGAATACAAATGCAAGAAACAAAGAAAGAAATGTGAGACATGAAAATATATAAAGACTAGGTCGTAGCAAAATCCCAAAATAGCAGCAAAGAGATAAAGAATAACTTCAAAGTGACTAAAAGTTGAGAAAACTTCAAACACTGTAAGAAATGACAAAAACAAAAAGGTGAAAGCAGAGGAAAAAACCGTTTTATCATGTGTGCCTGTTCTTTGCCTGTTTCAGCCTGCTCATGCAAACAATTAACTGATCTGAAATCAGATCTCACGATCTCCTAAGGCCTTTTACTGCGAATATTTTTGTCAAGGGCTACAGATTCCCTGAGAAAGCCTAGTAAACTTTCCTGTCCCCCTCAGTAGACACTTTGGTCCAGCTCATAGTTTTCGGGCTGCACTCTTTGTTCCGCTGCTCTCAGCCCAGCAGGCAGACACATCTCATCTCTGTTCAGAGTGCAGCTGCAGCCGGCAGGCCTCGCTCCTCCTCCCCCCTCTGCTCCAACAGGCCGCGCAGGCGCACTGGCTCCTCTGTGCGCTCTACTGTTTGCATTGTGTCTGAACTGCCGGCGAGCTTTAAAAATATTATACCCACCGCGGCAATGTCGGGCAGGTCGGTCCGAGCTGAGACCCGGAGCAGGGCGAAAGATGACATCAAGAGGGTTATGGCCGCTATTGAGAAAGTACGAAAATGGTAAGAAGGGCTTGATAAAAAAGAGCTGGCTTCGTTATCTAACACGAGAAAGGCTTGCTTGTTGGGGGAGGAGAGGGAAGGAGCGAGACGGAGAGAGGGATGAAATAGAAAGATAAAGGGCAGCTTTTGAACGGCATTCTCGGCAGATGTACTTGCGGCTCAGGTGCGACCGGGGCGCTCCAGTGAGGAGCACCTTCCCGGCTTTACTGAGTCTGCCTGCGGCGGACACATAAGACATATACCCGGTGTTTTTCCGCTGATTTTAACGGCAAAAAAGGGTTGAACCCAGAAGCCATTTCGATGCAGTCACATGAAGCCATTGCTGCCCGCTGCCGAGCTGCGAGCGCAGGCGGCGGGCTTTTAGCAGCGAAACGGCCGATAAGTCTGGACGCTGAGGCCAATTTTGGCGACGGCGCTCTTGAGTCGGAGCACTTTAGTCCGTGTGGAGTTTTAAATTAAGCGCTTTGAGTCGCCCTTTAGGTCTGCCGGAGAATAAGACACGGTGGGGGTTGGGAGAGGGAAGTAGGCTACTGTAGTGCATGGCTGAACACGTAGTGACTCAGTCTTATCTTTTTACACCAGAAAATCACATTCTGTTCTCTTTTAGCGCCGCAGAAGCACATGTTTGTTCGGAGGACATGACATTTATGGATGTAGCTGTTTAGCTGCGCTCGGTTTCAGAAATGATCAGAAGTTCATTTATTCAGATGGATTAATCAAACGTCCCCGGGTCAAAGTCAGAAGTTCGGGTTTATTCTAACTTTCACATCTTTTGGTTCTCAAAATAAAACCATACAGTATGATAGAATAATGTACAGTTAATCTAAGGATTTTTGTATTGTGTTCATGTTTTCTTTTTCACTTTTATAATAACTTTTTGGATTCATCTGGGTTTGTTTTAACAGTTGAAAACATAAGGATGCTTCTTCAGTTGCTCCTTTTATTTTTTCCAAGTCTCTGTTATTCATATTTTTCTGTAACAATGTTTTGTCATTAACTCTGTATTAATGCAATCATTTCCAGCTGCATGTTAATTTGACTATTAAACCAACAAGTAGGCATAGACTTATTGCTGCTATTTTTGGAATAATTACCATGGGTTTTCAAAGCATTAAAATCATTTTCTTAGAAGTAGAACCATCTGTTGCTGCGCACTGCCAGAACAGCAATAGGTTGTTGAAAAATAAATTAGCAACTCAATTAAGAGGGTGCTTATTATCTATTTTTGGTTGAGTGTATGTGTCACAATGTAAATAATAAATGTAAATGGAAAGCAATTAGATCGTAGTATATGATTTTTTTTTCTTCAATTTTTATGGTATTTTTAATCACTGTGATCATAATGGGCACCAGCCCACAGTTAACAGTAGTCACCCTAATTAAAATGAAGAGATGGCGGCTGCTACCTGTACAGTGTTTTTTTGTTTTTGGTTCTTTTTCTTTTAGGTTAACTAGATGGATAGATAGATAGATAGATAGAAATCTATATGTAGCAGAGTTCTAAAGGTTGTGGATTTTTCTGTATACAATGATTCTTAAAGCAAATCTACCACTACTTTAACTCATTAAACATTTCCATGATAATAATAATGATCAACCACTGGAATTTATTCATTGTCATCTTTCAATCTTTAATTTATTTAACAATAAATCGGTGAATGGATTTAAAGGTTTGTAGGCTAGTTCTAATCTGGAAACATATGATTAGAATAAGAGTCATAAGATTTGACAAGTGGCCTGTTTTGTGTGCCTAAAATAAAGAAAATGTTTAATGCACAGTGGAACAAAAACAAGTTAGGATTTCTGAAAGTAATCTTGAGCTGTTGTTTCACATAGCAGTAAGAAAATGAAAAAACATTTTGGACCTTTTCAGTTAAAATATGTGACATCATAGAGGAGACCAACATATTCACAGGAAAAACTTCATTTTAACAGTAGTTACAAATTTAGCTACACATTTCAAAGTTATCTAACAAGTCATAACTAATTACCATTTTAATTCATCTAGTATAACTTTGTAGGGTGTAGGCCACATTTCACAGCGTCCTTCTATTAGAGGACACTTTGAATCAGCTTGTTTGTCTCTCCTACTCAGGGAGAAGAAATGGGTGACGGTTGGGGACACGTCCCTTCGTATCTACAAGTGGGTGCCGGTGACGGAGCCAAAATCAGACGACGTGAGTTCACCATTATTGTGCTCGTTTCAGGAAGTGATGCATGAGAGAAATACAGACTGTATCTCACTCTGTTTTCATCCATACGCGTTTATATTCAAATGGTGTTCCTCCTCTGGTGTAGAAGAACAAAAACAAGAAGAAGGGCAAGGATGATAAATACGGGTCAGAGGTGACGACTCCAGAGAACAGCTCCTCTCCAGGGATGATGGACATGCACGGTGGGTTTTTCCAGACGTTTTCCTTTCAAAATGAGGACATTTTCAGTCACGTGTTTATAGCCCAAGTATTTTCTGAGTGCGGGACTCTCAATCTGCCCTTTGCCAGATGACAACAGCAACCAGAGCTCCATCGCCGACTCGTCCCCAGTGAAGCAGGAAAACAGCTGTAGCACCAGCCCTGCCCCAGAGACCAACGCTGCATCTCACCGCGACAACAGCGAAGCCAAGACTGACCAGAGCCCAGACAGCAAGAGAGGTCAGACCATGACAGTAACACGTACTGTATATACCAGTAAATGCCACCAGGCGGGCCCTTCTGCTAACCAGAGGGCGGAGGCAGGTTGTGAAGATGAAGTCAGACGGCTCAGATGGAGGATGAGCCATCTCCTGTTTCTGTTTTTACAGTCATTGATTCGCTCTCAGCCAAGTTGAAACAACCACTTCCTCTTTGTTAAATTTACCGCACACCTGTGGCCACAGTGTCCCCTCCCCCCATCCTCCCGGGGATTTAACTGCCAACGTTTCTGTCTCACAACAAAAACAGACAAAATCTCCTAAAACGTACATAGTTTTGTTTGTTTCTAAACATATGTGATAAACGTGATGCTTTGCTTTGAACAGCTTTAAATTTAAAGAAGGGTGTTTCAGCTGCTCTCTTCCCAGCTCACCTGGGACAGCTGGGGATATCATAGCACTGCAACAATCAGTACAACCAGTCACTTTCTCTCTCTCTCGCTGTAAAAACACCTGGATTTTGATGGAAAGTCCAGATTTTTTAGATCATTATAATTATGTACTGTACATTTAAAAAAGATGTTCTTTATTAGTGAGAGCAAAGTGTACCGGTAGACATGTTTGTCTGTACAAACTTGGCAATAAAGCTGATTCTGATTCATCAAGTATGGCGTATGATTTAGTTTTGGAAGCTGTGGGCACAAAAACAGGTCATGATTAATAATAAATCTGCTGGACAAACGCAAGCACACAGCTCATCAAACTTGCTACTATCCATTTGGAAGTATTTTAAGCTTTTTTCACTGTCCATCATCTTCAAGTCCTTCACCAGCGCATTACATTTCTCTTCTTCATCCCTAGTCTGGTTTCGTGGCCTTATTTACCAACTTCTTTTCATTTGTTTTTCCAAAGCTACAAGGCAAATTGGCTCCTCGTCCGATGATTTCATGGCAGAAAGTGTGAGAAATGTAGGAATTTGTGAGGAGAAATGTAGGAAATAGGTACGCTCGACTATGAAACCTCAAAGGTCCGTGGACAGTGTGTGCGGAGTCCATACCACTCACAGTACACCCAACATCCATAACCGAATCCTTTTTTAACTAATAAATAAAAAATGTTAACTTGGGCTCCTTGGAAATAGTTAGTTTTTTTTTCTTATAAAAATAAAGCTGAAAAATAGAGCAAGTAGTTAATGTGAACATTGATAATCAGGAATATTTTAAATTGACTAAATCTATTCGTGGAATAACATCAAATAGGCCCAGAGTTTAAAAAATGATCTTTAAATAGAAAAAGTCCTTACTACACTGCTAAAAAAATCTCACCGTGAATGTGAAGTTTCAAATAACATTTTCTTTATTAAAAAACATACTTAAAACAGTTATTAAAAGGGCAACAGGTTTAGTTTCCTCGTGTTTTAGATGGATTGGTCTCTAAAGGGCCAGAATATTTTCCCCCCTCTGTCATAGCACATACATCTGCTAACTTTGTTCAAACATCAATTAATATGCAAATTATTTTGGTTATTATGGTTAACTACAATATATTTTTGGGTTTCAGACCAGGCAGTTACTCCACACAGCCACATGGGGTCACTAGAGTGTCAGAAAAGGGCCACAACTAAAATACACCACCACACCAAACCTACACCGACTCTTTTTGCTTGTATTTACTGCCTGATGAGGAAGTGAGCATCTTTTTTTATTTCTGACTCTGTTGTGATTTCAGGGAAGAGCATCCCTTCATCAGAGACCTCAGAGAGAGCACAAAGTGCCAAGAGAGAGAGTCTGTCCTCAGGGGAGAAGGATTCCTCAGACAGCAAAGCCACTCAGGTATGAACTTGTCTGCATGTCTGTCTGCGAACCTCTCTGAGGAACAGTAACCCATGGAGGAACAAAGCATTCAGGTGTTCACATGCCAGTCTGCATCTCTGTTCTATCAGCTGAACAAAATGGCTGAAAACACTCCTAAAATAAAATAAAGGCTCATTCTATTGTGTTTTAAAGGTGTCAAAAACACGATCCATTTCATAAAAAGCCTAAAAGCAGAAAAGTAGCATTTTCTGTTCCAGTCATGTTTCAGATGTGCAGCCAGAACAGTGATTTCCTACGGCACACACTGAATGGGAACTGGAGATTTGAGGACCACTAGTGTGGACATGCTGCCTTTGAGGCATGCGTGTCCCATTAGAAGTCTTATCTATCTGACTCTCACTCAGCCATTAAAGGAACCCTGTGGAGGTTTTGACCTTTAGCAGCAGCATGGATTCTGTTTTTGCATCGTGAGGCCTTGTTGTACCATCAAATAATGTAACTTAAGCAAAATTCAGACTGCCTGCTTAATGAGTTTCTGTGATTTAAGAGATCAGCCTTTTTAAAACCTAGAAACTTGCATTTAGAATGAGTGCAGAGTTTTTAATAGCATTCAGTACCTTGTTAAACGGCTCATCAGAGTTTATTTCTTCAGTCGAAACTGAGTTCACAACTCGTAGATTCTGGTTCTGTTTAGAGCTAGAAAACATCCACCTGTTAGAAATCATGGACCAACTCATGGTGGAGATAACATTTTAAATTGTCTCTAGCTAATTATATTAGAGATTAGCGCTGTTAGCCAGAGAATGTAGATCTTTAGCATAACTCTAACCACTGAAAAGAAAAGAAAAGAAGAAAACAAAGACAATTGTCTGTACTTCATGCAGCCTTCCTGTTCTCTGCTGAAAGGTTTGCTTTCTCCTGCAGACCAAGGGAACTGCTGACACGTCGCTGAACATACAGTTGTCCTTTCAAAGTACCTTCTTAGACCTTTTGAGTTTATATGACACATTTGACTGATACCACCTACTCCACCTGTGGTTTATGAATGGCCAGAGGAAGCTCAGAGGCGGGTTCATTAGATGAATGTTTGAGGAAGGAGGGTTTAAGTGATCTTCCTCCAGTAGCAGCTTCCACATGGAAGAGCGTTGCACATCCCTCAGACTGTTACTTTGTATTCAATAATGGGGGGGGGGGGACAATAAAGGTGATGATGACTGTTTAAAGATTGGATTTTATATACATATGTATATATATAGCGGTCAGTCAACAGTTGGAGCCGATCAAGCTGAAAATTGTCTGATTCTGGTCACCAGCTAACGTCTTGGTGCAACTTTACTTATCAGATGTATTCATGCTTTGTGTGTTTCTTCTTGCTTGCTTCCAGGATCTACAGGAGGAGGCCCCGCCCAGCAAGAAGAGCAAACTGGAGTCCTCATCTCAAGACTTTGAGGAGAGTTAAATGTTCTGGGCTGAGTCATTCTCTCCTTCACCTTCCTGTCTCCATCCCTCTGTTCCTCCTCCCATTAACTCTAGATGATTTAGGGCTAATGGACACACTGACTCTCCTCTCATGTTTTTTTTTTCCCTGCTCTTCAAAACCAAAGGGGGAATGGACGTCTCCCTCTCTGATTGCTGTTTCCCATCCCGGTTCGCCACCTTTACCAGAACACTCCTCCTACCACCGAGGGAGAATGGATATTACCTCTGTTCACTGGTCCCCTCCGTGCTTCCTTCCAGTCCTCCACATTTTTGCCAAGAGATGCGCCAAACCCAAGCTTTGGTCCTGTTTGGGCCCTGGGGGGCGGCGCCGGCAGCTCAGCTCAGCCCAGCCACCGCCAGGCCAGAACCCATACCCCGACCTGCTTCTGTGACTAAAAGAGTTGTGAGATTAGGACCAGGCCGGTCCCAGACGCTGCTTTGAGATCGCTCTTTGTTTCACTGCTAACGGTTTAGCTCAGGATAAGTCAAGGAGCTAACCTGGTCTCAGATCGGTGGCTGTGGCGGCGGTGGGGGGCACCTGCACCCCGACGCCACGTCTCATTCATCCTCCCGATTCGCCTCCTGCTAGACTATTGTTTTGTTTAGGAAATGTTCTCTTATTTTTTTCTCCCTCAGGAGGGTCAATGCACTGTTATGGTATGTCACAATCGATCACAGATAGATTTGCTGCTGTAGTGGATGTTTTTTATCTCTATCCATGAAAAGTTCTCCATGTATGTGTCTCCTAAAGTGAATTAGCTCGTGGTTTGTAGAGGAAGAGGGCGGACGGTACACGCTGAGGTAAACTCTTGGATAAGTAGTGAGGACAGGCATGGTTAGTGTGTCCTGGAGGTGTGTGCCTTGAGTTGTTACGACTAATTTTTAGTTCAAGCAGGTTTGGACTTATGTTTTGGTGCCATGTTTTTGTTTCGGTTTGTTTTTTTGCCTTATAACTGTCACTAAGTAGTTTTTCCATTTATTTATATTTAACTCCACCTGCTAGGATGTTTTTCTTTAAAGAAAACGTTTTGGGAGATATTTGGTTCCTTGTTGCAAGTTTAAAAAAATGTGATTTAGAGCGACAATGAGGTGGAAACCATAACAGACTACAGACATAAATACAGTTATTTCAACAGCTAGATTATAGTTTGGGGATGCAGGATTGGATTTCCACAAAAGTGCATAGTAGCATCACATGCTGGTATCAGCCCTCTCACTTTCCTCCCAGCTAGGAAGTAAATGTGTACTAGTCCTATGAAACACATTAAGATTAGATTTCAACACTACCCAGAAGTTAATCATGTTCATTCTTTTAAGCACCTGCAAACGTCATCCATCAGAACTTCTAGTTATTGGTCTTTTTTCGCTTCTGAGAGTCCGCGATGAAAACACTCCTGTTTCTAGGATTTTCCCTTTTTCTTACGTCACGGTCATTCATATGTAACCATCTTATTTCTCTGCACTCGTTCTGTGTCACTACTTGTCTACGATCTGCAGATGCTGGTGTTGCTCGCCACTAAAGGGTCCAGTTTCTTCTCGCTCAAACATCTGGTTCTAATCCTCCTTCAAGGTGCTGTCTGTCGGCTGAATCCATTCACACACGGCATCCGGCTCCCGACTGTGTGCTGATTAGTGCAATTTACTTGAACTTTAAAGTACGGATTCAGACCTACGACCTCTAATGTAAAACCTCACTCATGTAAGATTTACTTTCATTAATCAATCTTGAATGAATTGAGATCAACTGAATCACTGCGAACCATGACAGGACGGGGGTACGCATTACAAGCCAGGATCAGATTTCAGCAAATCGGCATTCAAACGGATGGAGAGAGAAGAATTCTAACATCGTCTCGGTTCAGAGGGTGGATTAGCATATACCTCATTCCCAGTCCAGCAGAGCTGGAACTTAAAATGCTATTGTATTGACATTAACAGTTATAAACAGCATTACGTACATTCAGTTTAAGACAAATTCTCACTTATGTTGTAGCGTTCACCTGATTGAGCCGATTGATTATAGTTTGCTCATAACTAGTGTGTAAAAAGAAAAATGAGAAAAAAAAGAGCTGTGAGATAAGAAACATTTTTTTTCCCCTTGGGACCATTTTGTTCTTTAGATCGTGTACAGATTTATGGTTTGGTTTGACTTATTTATTCCATCAGTAGTGCTTGGTTTTGTTTTTATCATGTCCAATGGTTTTGTTTTCTTAATAAAAGTCATAAAAATGTCTTGGCTGTGTCTGTCTGTTGGAAACTGCTGGAATTGGAGGATGTTTCAGAACAACAGAATTGGGATTTTAGCTAGCTTAATGCCAAATTTTGCCTCCATGTTTAGGTTTTAAAATCTACAACAGCTTTCAAAGTAGTGTTTTTTTAATGGAAATAATTGTCACCTAAATAAAAGCTTTAATTTTGCTGTTAGAATGCTGACTTATAAGCACTTCTGACAGGTTGGATCTTATTAAACCAGTGGTACGGATTGTAGTCTAAAACCTTTATTGGTGAACATGTGCCTCTGCCAATTTAACTTGGAAGTTATGGATGGTTTTAATTCATATTCTGTTTTAAAAGGTAACCTTGTTTATGCCGTCCAAAATATGGCAAAAAATAATGTTGGGAATCTAAAAGAAGACAGGACAACATAAAACCCTTCTTAGAATTTCTATTGGACTGTTCAGGAATATACAGCACATAGAAAACAGTAACATTTTACACCATGTCGACGTCTGTAAAATACTTGTTTGTGCAGATGTTACATATAAAACATCACACCAACAATTAGAGTCATCACTTAAAAAGTACACAACATATAGAATCTTCTACGAATCATTTTCCCACTGGGAGTGTAAACCTCTATATCTTTAGTTGTTTTAATTGGCAGAAAAATAAAATGTAGCACACATAAAAGCTAGATTTTTTAGTTTTATGGTACACGTACGTCAGAAGGAAACCTCTGATTAGTATTTACAGAGACTAGTGCCAATCGCTCGTTGCATCAATATGAAGATTCAATATGATCCAAACTTGTGCTTTAGAACAGAACATGTCCAAAGGTTGCTGCTACAGGAGTTCAATTTAAGCAAACAGTTTTCCATTTTATGAGATCTGCTTATTAACCTTCAACCTTCAGTGAAAAATTAAAGCTGGCTTCTTGTTAGCTTAGCTCAGCTAGAACACAGAGTGGACGACAAGACTCTGTCCTTCAACATAAAACTCGTTCCCGACAAAAATATTTAGAACTGGTTGAAAAAAAAAACAGTTTAAAACAAAATAAGGACTTCCTTTTTACAAAAGTTAATATTTAGGAAAGACAGAGGCTAACTGTTCCCGTTTTGATACTTTTGGCCAAGTTATTCTGATGATTTGTATTGTACCTACATATGAAGGTACAATACGGACAACCTTTAAATCAGCAATGCTTTTATGTAATAGCTAACCAGTTACTTTGTATATATTTGTGCTTTTTGATGCATTTATACTTAGCCTGCCCACTGAGCTATAGACCAAATTTAATAACTGAGGCTACATAGACGTCATTTAAACATGAGTGTGTTAGTTTATACCATTTAAACGTAGATATTTCGTTAATGTTTGAATAAACCTGAATTTCTTGGTCTAAATAGGGTCAAAGCTTAGAGGTTTACGCAGGATATTTATATATATCACAATTTAGATCTCGTAATTTATTTATGTTTATTTGAGAGTTATTTTAATTTTCTACAAAGTTTCTAAGTTTATACCTAATGTGTGAACAAAGTCAAATTCCTTGTTTATGTACACAATGCTGTCTAATAAAGCTCATTCTGAAACATGAAGACATATTTACATATTTGTACTATACTGGCAGATGGAAATAAAAAGCATTTTTATTCATAATGTCAAACATTGGAGCTTAACTGGGTATCACCAGGGCCAAAATTCACTGAGTTTTCATTAAAGACCAACGTCTGTTCCACTTGAACAATTGTTTCCAACCAGAACCACAACCATCTTTGTGATCAAACTGATTGTAAGACCGCCATGATTCGGATTTAACAGAAGATTTCCAGTTGAGTAACAATATTTGACTAGTATTTGTATTTGTAGCATTTGTACATTTTGTAGTGACATAAAAACCACGAGAAGTACACATAAATCATCCCGGACTCATTATTTGCAGACCACAGTGTGTGGTTGTGTAAGCAATGTGATAAGAATATTGTGCTGAGCCTTGTTTTTTCATTTGTCAGTCTTGGTTAATCTACATTTAGACCTCTAATAAATGTTGGAAAATCAAATATGTTCATTTCTAAATGAAATACGTCTTGATTTTAGCCTACATATCTATGGACCATTTAGACATTTTTTAGGTGTATTTTCAACAGAAAAAAAAGTCGTGTTTAGCTAAAACCATTTCAGTTCTGACATACATGTAGCTAACCATCATGGTTATGGTGCATTATTTCTACATCATAGGTATCCGTGTTTAGCTGAGCCAAGTTAAGAAGCATGACGGTTGATGTTAAAATAAGTAAATCTACTGACAGTACTTTTACGTAGTAAAAAGGAAAGAGTGTCTTGAATATGTTCCAGCTCTGAAAGTGAACAAGCATGATAACCAAAATGTCAACCCTTAGCTTTTGTAGGGGAGTGTAAAAACTATAGAAAAGTCTCTTTCCTATCAAAATAAAAGCTTCACAACTGTAGAGCCTAATGTTGCAGCTTTTTAAAAATGGCAGATAAAGTAGACAGTGCAATACTACGCTAGTAGGCGAGGTCCGTCCCCTATACTACAGTAGTCCTACTACAGGCATCAGTGCTAGCATATTTCCCTGTAAGAATGATCACTGGCTATTAAAAGATCAGGAGATAAATAACATGCATCTTCATCATCATCTACGGCAAGTCTCCTGTAAGTTCCCCCAGCATTATATTAGCCTATCAACACATAAGAAGGACAAAACGCAGAAATGTTCATCCCTGACCCTGAACACAGAAACTGCTAAAACGAGTGTTGGATTTAGGAGCTGCGGGCTAACTTGAAATCTCAACTTTAAGCAAGCTTTAGCAAAACGCTCTCCTGAAAGCTCTCACAGAAATGTAAAGCATTTAAAAATCCATGGCACCAGCTTTCAGAAATGTACTGTGTGATATGATGAAGGAAAACAGCTTCATACATAAACTGTGCAGACTGAAGTCAACTTCAGTCTGAGTGAAACTTCATGGGTTTTTTTTGGATCTCAGAGCCATCGTGGAGATCTGGAAAATAACTGGACCCCTAGGAGGAAACTTGGGGTTTTTGAGATATCGGCCCCTGGAAGAGGTCCCGTACAGCGCCTTTTATCTTCCAAGGTCAGGAAAGAAAAATTACCCTTTTTCCCCAAAAAGGGCCATTTCCATTTGGTACCAATTTAGTGGAATTGTCCAAAGTTTTTGATGTTTTTAAAAAAACATTATTAAAATTGGGAAAAAATTAAAAAAAGGAATAAAAAATATAATTGAAATTTGTAAAAAAGTAATTTTGCTTTTAAAAAATAAAAAATGTGAAAAAAATCTTGGGGCTTAGAGAATACAATAAATTTTGAGGGGGAAAAAAAAAAAAAAATTGGATTTAGAAATTGTAGTATGAAGTTTTATTTAGTTGAATAAAAAGTTGTAATAAAAATTTTCCAAAAACTAATAAAGGTTTTCAAAAATCCCGCAATTTTTTAAAAAAAGCCTGATTTGGTACATGATGCCTTCCAAAGAATTCATATTCATTACATTTTTCCACATTTTCTCCCGTTACAACAAAACCTCTTCACTTTGATGTACCAAAATAAAATTCTATTCAACAAATTGTCTTTGGAAATAAAATACATTTCTTTAAAAATAATTTTGGACTCATCTTCCTTCACTCCAATGCACCAAAATAAAATCCAGTCCAACTAATTGCCTTCAGACATCCCCTAAACAGTAAAAAGAGTCCAGCTTGAATCTCAGTAAAAATAAAGCTCTTCAGCTCCAGGGACTGGTAAGAGAACATTAAGGTTTGTGGTTGTAACGTGACAAAATTGCAACAGTTGACACATTTCTAAATCAGGTTTCCCCTTTTTTTGCTCCAATTTTTGTCCCCAACAAAAAGAGTTTTTATACAATTTTCATTTTTCGGCTTTAAGATTTTCACACTGAATTACTGCTGCTACCTTGGACCAACATTTCCAAATGTCCCTTTATAATGTAATTAGATTTAAAATAAATTTATTTTGAGGTTTTTTTATATTCTGTTTATTACAGATGAGAAAATGGTTTTACCTTCCTCACCCTCATTTAAGCTGGAACAAGGGCTTAACTAATAAAACTGAGCATAAATCATTAGTTGAATGTGTTGTGTGGCAGTGTTGCTCTTTACAACTTATTTAGGAACCTGTTTTAGGAAACAGAGAAGAGTGCAGATCTTCATTTTCCCTTCAGTTTTAACTGTGCTTCATTTAACTGCATCACTTTGTTGCCAAACAAACAACACGCAAGGAAAATCACTTTCACTTATAAAAACATCTAAACATGTAAAAAACTACAAGTGCAGAAAGCGAATATAAACATCAATATTGCACCAAAGAAGCATATTTGGACAAGCATTCTGCATCGTAATCAGAACACTTTGTTTTCAGATAATGGGTAAGTTAGGACGGTTGATAACCAGTTCTACGCTTCATTACAGTATAAAAATACATTATGGAAAAATCTGTTGGATTTAGTTGAGCAGGAGTGTAAGAAGTACATCTGGAGACAGAGTAAAAGAGAAGCAGAGGATTAAACAGCGTTAGAAGGTCTGGTCATCGTTACATGACTCTGTGGCGTGTCCGAAGGCCTCGCAGATGTCACAGTAGGGCCTCTCGTCAGCCGGGTTGCCGTGGTAGGTGGTGTGAGGTACGGAGTCGGGGCTCTGAGCCTGGGTGGGACAGTCCTCTGTGTCGTGGAGGTCAAAGCAGTCGCAGATATCGCAGAACAGACGCGGGGTAGCCTTCTTCTCACGCTTTGGTGCCGCTTCATCAACCCTATAAAAGAGTAAATTAGGTTCAGTTCAGATTCATTTTGTCTTCAGTTAGCAGTAGCTTTATACTAGATTTATGATCGACTGTTTTTAAAATTCAACACATGGTGTCTCCCTCCACCACTTACACAGGCATGTACTACCTAACAACTGTCTGATTAGTGTCATTTCAACAGATTCAACCAATGACGTTCCTCGCGTTAAAATAAGGTCCAGGTTGGGTAGGTTTCTTGTTACATCCCCTCACTGAGAGAATATTTTCCTTTTATGCGTCCACTTTTCTGTGAAGATTTTCTTTAAAAGATTTCTTGATACTCCTCTTGGGTCAGAACCTTTATTTTCACTTTTACTAAGTTCCACTTCAAGCTTACCAGCAGAACTAGGAAGTTTAGTTTTTAATTCGTAATAAAAACAAAAGAGACATGCTGGAAATGTTTTCTTTTTGATAATTCACTCTGTCTCACCACTCCTTCATTGCAGATTTCTAGCATCATATTTGGTCATGAATAAATTATATTTAAAGGATTGATTCCTTTAACTGATGTTCTACTAGCTGTGCATATGTGCAGCATCCCGGCCAGCCTTTTTTTTTTTACCCGTCTGTGCCGTCGTTTCCGTTGAACTCAGCCAAGGCCAGCTTCTTCAACTTGATTTTCAGCTCCTCATTCTTCCTCTGCAGGTCCACAATTACGCTGTTCAGGAAGTTGATCTGATGGCGTCAAACACATAGATTGTTATTGAAAAGACACTTCATAATATGGAACAAAGACCAACAAAAACAGACAGACTTTTCAGCGGTGTTTAAGTATTTGCAGACAGCCTCACCTGCCCCTCAGCGAACTCTTTCTCTTCTCTCAGCTGCTGAAGGACAACATCACCTGCAAGAGCATCCAAAAAAAAACAGACATGTCAGCAGATACATGCAGTATTTATCTGCCGTCAAACATTCATCCGAGGCCGATAAGAAACATTTCCTCACTTGAGGGGGGAGCTTCCTTGTCCTCTCCATTTGAGGCTTGGGTTCCCATCAGCCTTTGCTCTAGACTGTGAACACGACTCTGCAGCTGAACTTTGTCCTTCTCTAACATCTCTACAGCAGACTGCAGTGTCTTGGCCATGGCATTTTCTCCACGGAGTACAGTAATCTGCAAAGACAAAGTAGATTCTACAGACCTGTGTTGGAAAAGGACTGAAAGGCAGGATTGTAATGCGAGTACCTCGTTCCTCAGAATTTCTAATTCTCTGTCTTTGTCTGAGATTAAAGCTCCCATGGATTTCTGAAGATCTACATCCCCCTTCATGTCTTGATTTAAAGCTGCTTCTCTGTAGAGAAAAAAACAAATTTTACAACATATGTTAATCCTGAAGCCTCAATAAACCCAAACCAAAAATGATCATTCATTCTGAGAAAAACATTGATAAAGGATATCACCATCAACAGCTGTAAAACTACAGTATGCAAGCTATGATTGGCACATATGTTATGTGATTAACTGCCACTAAAGAGTTCTGATTTAACTAATTATCTTCAAAAGTCACATAATTAGTAAAATGAAGTCCACCTGTGCACAATCTAAGTGTCAGGGATCACACCCTGAACTTGGTTGGGGTTATAAAAAAATTCCCAATTCTCCCAGAGCACCATCAAATCCATCATCTTCGAATAAAAAGGACATGGTATCACAACAAACCTGCCAAGAGAGAGTCGCCCGCCAAAACTCACAGACCGGGCGAGGAGAGCACTAATCAGAGAGGCAGCTGAGACCAAAGGTTACCTTGAAGGAGTTGCAGAGTTCATCAGCAGAGACTGAAGTATCTGTCCATAGCACCACAAAAGCCATTCACCTCATAGAGCTGGGCTTTATGGAAGAGTGGTCAGAAAAAAGCATTGGTGGTAAAAATAAAAAGGCACAGTTTGAGTTTGTCACGTGCGTGACTCCTCAAATGTATGGAGGATGGTGCTCTGGTCAGATGAGACTAAAATTGAAGTTTTCAGCCACCAAGGAGAATGATATGTCTGGAGCAAACCCCAACACATCCCATCACCTTAAGAACATCATCCCCACAGTGACGTTTTTCAGCAGCAAAGACTGGGAAACTGGTCCGAGTCGAGGGAAAGATGGATGGTGCAAAAATCAGGGATATTCTTGAGCAAAACCTGTGTCTGTCTGCCTGTGAGTTGAGACTTGGACGGAGGTTCGCCTTCCATCAGGACAATCACCTGAAGCATGCTGCTAAAGCAACACTCTAGTGGTTTAAGGGGAAACATCTAAATGTGTTGGAATGGTCTAGACAAAGTCTAAACCTCAATCCAATCGAGAATCTGTGGTTAGACTAGATCCCTATTCACAAGTGAAAACCATCCAACATGAAGGAATTGAAGCAGTTTTGCCTTTAGGAATGGACAAAAATCCCAGTGGCAAGATGTGACAAGCTCATAGAGACAAAGTACTGACTTTAAATTAAACTGCAAAGTCCAAAGTATGGAAGATTTTTCACCCAAGTTATAGTGATTTAATCATGCAGATCTTTCTGCTTTTACAACTTGACAGATTCGCTTTTTGTATGTTCCTGTGACTGTTCAATTTTTCCAAAATTAAAAAATATGGTATAGTCCCTCACAATACCAGTGTTGGAGAACATATAACGATCTGGTAATATTGGGATGTCATGAACAAAAAGCCAACATCTTATACTTCCACATAAACATTATGGTGCATTAATACAGTTAGAAAGCAGTATCTCAAGTAAGGAAATGGGTTGATATGTTTATCAGTGTTCAGCTCTCACCTAAATCTGTTAATACTAGATAATGTGAAAAAACAAGAGTGCATGTACAAGTTTCTGCACTCTGCTTACGGTTATGTTACAAATGACTGATCTTTATTGCTTGCCTATGAGGTTAGTGTAGTTTCTTTTGTAATACTGAGGTTAAATACAGCTTTGAACATAAAGTATGATCTGCTTACATCAGCATTGCATTTCTGTCTGCATTCAAAGCCAACAAACGTATCGGTTCTGAGTCAGACTCTAAGCTAACCACCTGAGAGCAGCTAACACTCTACAAACATCTCAGTTCCAGTCATCCAAACAAGTCAATATGAAAGCAAGTAGTCTCTTTGAATCAACATCCACCTGAATAGACGCTCTGCCTCCCCATCTGTTATTTCTGCTCCAATTTTGGCTTCATCATTTTCCTCTGGCCGATAGCACAGTACCGCCAGCTCGTCTTGCACATCTCTGTCTGACTTCAGCTGTTTCACTCAGATCTTAAACTACATACTCGGCCCTGTCTTTAATCTCCCCCCACATTATAAAATGTTCACTTTCAACCTGAAGTGCTACTGTTTAGACGCCCAAGATGCTGTTTAAATCCTCTGAATACAGGTAATAAGTTTGTTTCTCAATTATGTTTACTGCTGCTTTGCTTTTAGAACTGAAAGCAGCTTAAAATAGGAACAAACAGCCCAATTCTTAATCATTGTTTAAAATCTCAGGTGAATGATTTTTGTCTGTTAAAAGTATATATTCACAAGTATACCTTCATTACTCCCCAACCATTTGTATATATTCAGTTTTTTCAATTATGTCCCACATTTCAAATCCAGCATCAGTATTTCTTTTCTTCCTTTAGATTTCATGGGTACAGTCTTAAATGTTACACTATGCAGACGATACGCAGGTATAACACAAATGTTAGGAGTATGGGATGCACAACTTTACCTGTAATACTTATTTCTACACACTGAGCTGTTTCGATAAATGTCCTGTAGCCCAAAAATATTCTGCTTATTTTTTTTCCTATAATCTTGATATCACATCGAACTTTTTGGATCAGACGCACAATTTCAGGTAGTTGGAAGGCCAGAAAATTTACAAATGGTTTTGTAACAAAGAATGGTCCCAGGAATTTAAATGTGTGATGAAGGTGTAAGGGCTGACAGCAGCCATTACAAAATACTCTGCTTTCTGATCACTTCCCAGTATTATACAGTTAACCCCAAAACTGTTCTTACCCCTGGCAGATTTAGAATTTAAATTATTCTAATTAAACCAAGAAGTTTGTTTCTAATTTGAAATGAGAGATGCTTCTCTTAATAGATAATAAAATAATCTAAAGGATGTTTCTAGTTAAAAATAAAAAGTTTCAACTGCATTTCATTAAAAATGGCATGTGGAAAATTATTCACGCTCTCCTCAACAATAAATGGAAAATTCCTTATCGCCATTACAGCAAGCAAATCCTTGTAATTGACAACAAGCGTTTTGCATGTTTCCGCTAGTATCTTGATCATTTCTCCTTGGTAATGAGCTCCATGTCTTTGAGGTTTACAGGCCTCCTTGCCATCACCCTAATCTAACCCTCCACAGATTCTCTATCAGATTCAAGTCGGATCTCTAGCTGGGCAACATTACTTTAAACATATACCTGCCAGGGTTATGAATAACTTTGGGCTTAGCTGTAGGTATTTACATTCATACACATATTACACAGTAAATAAGCAAAAAAAAACCCATCTTGACAACATGCTTTTCCTCATGTGTCCTTTCTTTCAAAGTTCATCAGTTCTGTGAACATAGCTGAAGCCCTGTCCACACAAAAAGACCAATATTTTGCTAAAGAGCTTTCTGATGCATGTGCGGCTTCCATTCACAAGCTAACAGAGATTTCCAAAGTGGAGATTTTTAACAACCGTGTTTCTAGTGCACCTGTGCACTGGATATCCAGAGCTTAATAGAAAAGATTAAATAGAACCCGACTGCACATGCCCTGCTATGCATTATCTGCTAGAAACCAAAGAGGTCAAGCTGGTTTTTAAAAAATATCTTTTTAAGCTTTTCCCCACATCTGTTTTGTTTTTTTTCTGACTGTGTTTCCAATAAATTTAAAATGTAAGTTTACAAAATGATGACCGAAAGCAACAGATAAACTGTAATAGACAGGATTTGCTACTTGTTAGATAATAATTGCTTTGGAGGACTCTTTAGCCTTGCAATGCTTTAGCCATGCTCGGGAATTTATTTAAGGTTTACTTTTTAATCAGTATACTCTCGGGCCACTTTATTAGGTACACTTTTTGTAACAGCTCTTCAATCAGGAAACAGCTGATCTACTAGGCCTTTTTAACACAGCTATCTCTTGGATTTACAGAGAAAGGTCCAGAGAGGGAGTCATGTCAACCAAAATGTGTTATTGTTGTAAGAGGTCAAAGGGCTAAACAGAAAGGCAGCAGTGGTTCAAATAATCCTTCATTACAACGGCATGCACAATAGAAATCTCTAAACGCAGAACACACCAAACCTGAAAGCTGGTGGGCTACAGCAGCAGAAGACAGCACCGGCTGCCAATCCTGTCAGCTAGGAACAGGAAAGTGACCCTACAATTCACGAAGGCTCCCCAAACTGGATAATAACAGACCAAAAAAAAATTTTCTGGTCTGATGGTTGTTGATTTCAGCTGCAACATTTAGGCTACATTCACACTGCAGGTCTTAATGCTCAAATCCGATTCTGATTTTTTTGTGTGGTCGTTCACATTACTTTAAAAATGTTGCAACTCCAAACTGACCCGCATGCACATAAGATCAATAAGTGCGTCATTAAGTGCAGCACAACAGTAAACACGCAGAAATAGGTGTTATGGTTTAAGTGCTCAGCAGAAGCCATTTATTGTGTCAGCGGGTGCTGTGTGGGAAACACGTGAATAAAAGGAGAGTGAAACTCTTTATCGTTCTGTTTTAGGGAGATCTGACAATTCAGCCCAACAAACTGCTTGGATATGGAGACACAGCCAGCAATGGTGGGGCAGGGATGTTAACAACTTTACAGAGACCGAGTTTATTCAGAACTTTATCATGTCGAAGGCAACTTTTCATCATATATGTCCGCATCTCTCCTCTCAACTCTACAGGCAGAAGACTTGATGTAATCCAGTGTATCGGACTGCAGCAGAGGCAGATCATCACATGCTCGGTAACCTCGATAGCATTTTAAAGTCCTCTGTTTAAAGGTTGTATACGAATTTTACAATACAAACTACATCCCACAGACGATTCCTTTCTACTAGCCTTAAATAAAATTTTATCTCTGTTTATTAACGAGCTCTAACGTCTCGTTGTCTCTCCACTGTGCTAACTAACACCGTTTCCTGCTGGGCGGCGCAAAATTGTGACGGATGCGATGGAAAGTGACGTCAAAGTCACATCTAATGTGGTCGTTCCCACTGGAGTCACATTGTAAAAGATCAGATACGAGTCGGAGTCAGGACCACACATGTGGCTCAAATGTGACTTGATAAACTCAGATATGGGCCAGATCTGAGCGTTTGCATCTTTTAAATTTCACAGCCAACCTCAGTATTATTGCTGACCATGTCCATCCCTATATGACCGCTGTGTACCCATCTTTCACCATGTCAAAAAGGTCAGATTATCTCAAACTGGTTTCTTGAACACAATGAGCGCACTGTACTCCAATGATGCACAGCCACCAGATCTCAGCCACATAGAGCCCCTTTTGGATGTGATGGAATTGGAGATTTAGATATGCAGCCAACAAATCTGCAGCAGCGGTGTGAAGCTGTCGTGTCAAAATGGACCAGAATCTCCGAGAGATGTTTGTGACACTTTCTTAAATCTATGCCAAAGAAGGCCTGAAGGACATAAATGTGCCATATTAGTAGTAGGAAGGTAGGCTTTGGGGTCGGTGAGTGCAGGTATAAGAGTTTTCAAAATGAATATCAAAAACTGTATAGATGCAGACCTTTTTTCAAAAAGAAAGGAAATGTCTGAAGTAGTATATCTGAGGCCTGAATGAACAGCAGAAGTGCAATAATAAGGCAGATAGGCAACCAATCATCTTATAGCAGATTAGCTGCCTATTATTTCACTAGTCCCAGTTATTGGATTCAGATGACTTGTTTTTCTTCCTAATAAAAAAAAATCTGCATTTCACTCTTTATAAACAAAGATCTTAAATGAATTCCCAATTCCACAAACCTTAAGAAAATAATATTGTATGCATACCCACTACAGATGCTCCCACAGCAGAAAAAGACCACTTCAAAATGTGCAAAAGAATATGCAAACCAAAAGTAGAGTAAACAGACTAAATCAGCTATTCGCTGTGCGTTACAAAGACATTAAGCTCTATAAACACAAAGTAAATTATAATAGAGACATGCTGCCCCTGACAATAACTACAAAGCAATTTATACCATTTTCACATTTAAACAGACATTTAGCACCTCAATGCTTAATTTGAATATCTGGAAGTAAATGAATAAATCAATAAATAAACATGCTACCTGGTCTTCATGTCTGACTGTTGAATGTTGCGGTCCTCATTGAGCTGCGGGTCAAACACACACAAATATAGAGGTTTTTAAATAGAGGCTAAAGCCGTTTCAGCTTGAGGAGTTTAGTCACAGCAGGGGCTCAGACCTCCCAGCGCCAAAACCCATTTATCAAAGCTCCATGTCTGGCTAAACAAAGCCCAGATCTATAACAGGATAGAGAGAACCGCTTACACGAGATGGAATTTGGGGAAAGGTCAGTACCTCATCAAGATGCTGAGACTTCTGGGAGGCCAGCTTCAGCTCCTCGCTGAGAAGGAAAAGACAGAAAACAGGAGAGATGACACATTTATGTGCTGCACCAGAAACAGGACAGCCAGCTTTATGTGATATCTGTGTCATCGTTGCTGTGCTACAGATGTTCACATCCATTCAGATCTCTAATACGCACACACACGCTAAACATAACCAGCTAAATACCTTCAACGGTTCTAATACCAAGGCATCTGGTTACATGTAGAGTTATGAAAAAATAACCCATTACATTTTCAGTTCTGTCAATATAAATTTTCAGCAATCAATGTCTAATCTTTTTTTAGTTTTCTCTAGAAAATAAATGATTTAATTGAACTCAAACAACACAAATAGCCGTCTCTTACTTTACCAATAGATATCAACAAAAATATGTTCTCCACCTGAGAAAAAAGTAAGAACACCCCACCTCCTTATCACTAGGCTTGCCTACTGGAGCTAAAATACATTTGGTGGGACGCTTCTTGGAGCCATCTACCAGTCTCTAAGGTAAGTCTGTCCCACTCCTCACTTCCAGCTGAGAGATGTTCTTCATTTCCTGCCAGTCCTAGTGGATTTCCTGGTATATTGTGGGTCACTGTAATCTTTTTTTTTCACAGACGATCTCACATTTTCCTTAGACACCCTCTGGTACACAGTAGAAGTTTTGGTGGATTATATGATGCTAAGCTGGCCAGTTACTGGTACAGCAAAGCATTCCCAAAGCACGACACTTCCAGCTCTATACTTCATAGTTGGTATGAGCTTCTTTTCCTGGGATGCTGTTCTTGGTTTATACCAAACATGTCCTCTGCTCTGGTGTGGAGATAATTCAGCTTTAGGCTAATCCATCCAAGGAACATTGTTCCACATGTCCTGGTCTTTGTCTAGTTCGTTCTGGCAAACGCGACTCTGGCCTTCATGTTTTTTTTTTGGGAAGCAAAAGTTTCCTCTTCACACACCTCTAGTGAGAGTTGAATTTCTTACAGTCTCTTTCTGATTGTGCAGGCATGCACTTTCACATCAACTGTAGCAATAGCCTGCTGTACGTCCTATGATGACGTTTTGGGGCTTGTGGAGACTTCTTTAAGCATTATGTGGTCTGCTGTCAAAATCTGATTGCACAGCCAAACCTGATGCATATTGGCAGATGTTTTAAACATTCTCCACTTGTGGATTGGTTTCCTGACGGTGGAATTTCAACTTCTTTTGAGACCTTTATTATCTCTTACCAGACTCAGAAGCTGCTACAATGTTCTTTCTGAAGGCCTCTGACAGCTCTTCAGATCTTACCATGGAGTTCAACCTCTCTTTAACACTAAGTTAAACTAAATAAAGTTTAAATGAGATTGACTCGCTGATATTTTTGTTCGCTTTAATAAATTACATTTTACAGAAAATTTAAAAAGGTCTTTTCTTCAGTTGAACAGTAAATTTATTTTACTTGAATCCCTCAATATTGTTAAAATTTATATTAAGCACACACGCACACACATATATATGTGTATATATATATATATATATATATATAATATAATATATATATATAATATATATACAAGGCATCCAAACTATGAATTAACACATGTGGAATTATATACTGAACAAAAAACTGTGAAACATCTGAAAATATGTTTTATATTCTAGGTTCTTCAAAGTAGCCACCTTTTGCTTTGATTACTGCTGCGCACACTCTTGGCATTCTGTTGATGAGCTTCAAGAGGTAGTCACCTGAAATGGTTTTCCAACAGTCTTGAAGGAGTTCCCAGAGATGCTTAGCACTTGTTGGCCCTTTTACCTTCACTCTGCGGTCCAGCTCACCCCAAACCATCTTGATTGGGTTCAGGTCCGGTGACTGTGGAGGCCAGGTCATCTGGCGCAGCACCCCATCACTCTCCTTCTTGGTCAAATAGTCCTTACACAGCCTGGAGGTGTGTTTGGGGTCATTGTCCTGTTGAAAAATAAATGATGGTCCAACTAAACGCAAACCGGATGGAATAGCATGCTGCTTCCAAGATCCTGTGGTAGCCATGCTGGTTCAGCATGCCTTCAATTTTGAATAAATCCCCAACAGTGTCACCAGCAAAGCACCCCCACACCATCACACCTCCTCCTCCATGCTTCACGGTGGGAACCAGGCATGTAGAGTCCATCCGTTCACCTCTTCTGCGCCGCACAAAGACACGGTGGTTGGAACCAAAGATCTCAAACTTGGACTCATCAGACCAAAGCACAGATTTCCACTGGTCTAATGTCCATTCCTTGTGTTCTTTAGCCCAAACAAGTCTCATCTGCTTGTTGCCTGTCCTCAGCAGTGGTTTCCTAGCAGCTATTTTACCATGATGGCCTGATTCACACAGTCTCCTCTTAACAGTTGTTCCAGAGATGTGTCTGCTGCTAGAACTCTGTGTGGCATTGAACTGTTCTCTAATCTGAGCTGCTGTTAACCTGCGATTTCTGAGGCTTGTGACTCGGATGAACTTATCGTCCGCAGCAGAGGTGACTCTTGGTCTTCCTTTCCTGGGGCGGTCCTCATGTGAGCCAGTTTCTTTGTAGCGCTTGATGGTTTTTGCGACTGCACTTGGGGACACTTTCAATGTTTTCCCAATTGTTCGGACTGACTGACCTTCATTTCTTAAAGTAATGATGGCCACTCGTTTTTCTTTACTTAGCTGCTTTTTTCTTGCCATAATACATCATTTATTTTTCAACAGGACAATGACCCCAAACACACCTCCAGGCTGTGTAAGAGCTATTTGACCAAGAAGGAGAGTGATGGGGTGCTGCGCCAGATGACCTGGCCTCCACATTCACCGGACCTGAACCCAATCGAGATGGTTTGGGGTGAGCTGGACCGCAGAGTGAAGGCAAAAGGGCAATTCATAGTCATGAAAATAAGGACAACTCTTTGAATGAGAAGGTGTGTCCAAACTTTTGGTCTGTACTGTATATACACTGCTCAAAAAATAAAGGGAACACTCAAATAACGCATCCTAGATCTGAATGAATGAAATATTCGCATTGAATACTTTGTTCTGTACAAAGTTGAATGTGCTGACAACAAAATCACACAAAAATTATCAATGGAAATCAAATTTATTAACCAATGGAGGCCTGGATTTGGAGTCACACACAAAATTAAAGTGGAAAAACACACTACAGGCTGATCCAACTTTGATGTAATGTCCTTAAAACAAGTCAAAATGAGGCTCAGTATTGTGTATGGCCTCCACGTGCCTGTATGACCTCCCTACAACACCTGGGCATGCTCCTGATGAGACGGCAGATGGTCTCCAGAAGGATCTCCTCCCAGACCTGGACTAAACCATCCGCCAACTCCTGGACAGTCTGTGGTGCAACGTGACGTTGGTGGATGAAGCGAGACATGATGTCCCAGATGAGCTCAATCGGATTCAGGTCTGGGGAACGGGCAGGCCGGTCCATAGCTTCAATGTCTTCATCTTGCAGGAACTGCTGACACACTCCAGCCACATGAGGTCAAGCATTGTCCAGCATTAGGAGGAACCCAGGGCCAACCGCACCAGCATATGGTCTCACAAGGGGTCTGAGGATCTCATCTTGGTCCCTAATGGCAGTCAGGCTACCTCTAGCCAGCACATGGAGGGCCATGCGGCCCTCCAAAGAAATGCCACCCCACACCATTACTGACCCACTGCCAAACCAGTCATGCTGAAGGATGTTGCAGGCAGCAGATCGCTCTCCACGGTGTCTCCAGACTATGTCACGTCTGTCACATGTGCTCAGTGTGAACCTGCTTTCATCTGTGAAGACCACAGGGCGCTAGTGGCGATTTGGCAATCCTGGTGTTCTCTGGTAAATGCCAAGCGTCCTGCACGGTGTTGGGCTGTGAACACAACCCCCATTTGTGGACGTCGGGCCCTCATACCATCCTCATGGAGTCGGTTTCTAACCGTTTGTGCAGACACATGCACATTTGTGGCCTGCTGGAGGTCATTTTGCAGGGCTGTGGCAGTGCTCCTCCTGTTCCTCCTTGCACAAAGGTGGAGGTAGTGGTCCTGCTGCTGGGTAGTTGCCCTCCTACGGCCTCCTCCACGTCTCCTGGTGTACTGGCCTATCTCCTGGTAGCGCCTCCAGGCTCTGGACACCACGCTGACAGACACAGCAAACCTTCTTGCCACAGCTCGCATTGATGTGCCATCCTGGATGAGCTGCACCACCTGAGCCACTTGTGTGGGTTGTAGAGTCCGTCTCATGCCACCACGAGTGTGAAAGCACCACCAACATTCAAAAGTGACCAAAACATCAGCCAGAAAGCATAGGTACTGAGAAGTGGTCTGTGGTCCCCACCTGCAGAACCACTCCTTTATTGAGTGTGTCTTGCTAATCGCCAAAGATTTCCCCCTGTTGTCTTTTCCATTTGCACAACAGCATGTGAAATTAATTGTCAATCAGTGTTGCTTCCTAAGTGGACAGTTTGATTTCACAGAAGTTTGATTTACTTGGAGTTATATTGTGTTGTTTAAGTGTTCACTTTATTTTTTTGAGCAGTGTATATACATACATATACATTTATACACACATTATATATATATATATATATGTGTGTGTGTGTGTGTGTGTGTGTGTGTGTGTGTATACATATATGTCTAAATATGTTAAAAAAAAACAATAGCATGACTGTATATCAATTTCAACAAAAAATTTCTGTAAGCACAAACATTTATCAAAGCTACTATGTGGAGAATGTGCATTGGTAACTACAAGGTCAGCATGAGAACGGTGGCAGTTTTCATGGTGGCAATGTAATGCAAGTATTAAACTAGAAGAATGATAATAGAGATGCGATTTCATTGTAATTATGTTTTAATCATGATTTGAAAAGCAGCATTAGCCTAGAAGAAACAAGAAAGCACAGCTTTATGTACATTTGTGAAAGATTATGCTATTTAACAAAAGAAACAAAGACAAAATTGAATCAGAGAATGTAAAGTTCAAAGTATATTCAGAGGATGTGATTCACTTTGGACTGACACACAGCATAAAATGTAGTTTCGTCTGTGAATGCAAATATCCGCATATTTTGAGATACTGGAACCAAACAATTTCCTGTGCAAACTGAGATTTGTTCCCATGTGGATCACTCTTTGAATTTGTGTCAACGGAAGATCACAGAAGCTATGTGCAACTAATAACATGTTCTGGGTGCCATCTGGGTGAAATATTTGGCTGCATGCTGTTTAATCACATTCATCACGGCTCTACAGAACCCAGGGCTGTAACACAACAGGCAGCAGGCAGACTTGGAAGGGAAGTGCACCGTGCTAAATATGTTTTTCCAAGCTCTGTAATAGGCTATCCATCCTGCATCCAAACAGACCCTGACGGATAAATCAAATTTAACCTAGTTTCTGCTGCACACTGTGATAATTGTGAGATCTAATAACCTGCACTTCTCCTTTTGAGGTGAGAAGTGCAGCCTCTTCTTCTTGGTCATGAAAGGTTGAACAAAGCACTAATCACTTCATAATCAAACCGGCTGACATGCCTGCAGAGCACAACATGCATTGCTCACAAATTTTAGATTCCTCTAGGACAACAGAGAGAGAATCAAATAAAATTGTTGCTCTAAACCAGAAGTCAGCAACCTTTACAATCCAAAGGGACATTTTTGTCACAATGCCCAAATGGCCCTTCAAAAAAGGATAACTTATCAAGCTTTATGGGAACCTACAATTTAAATTTATTTTAGAGTTCAATAACTGCAGTTTTACTTTTATTTTCAGTTTTAAATCAAATAGCAAACTTTTACAGAAGTAAAATGCAGTTATCAAGGAAATCAAGGAAAACAAGCACCTAGTTTGCAACTTAATTACAAATAAATATCGTTGTTCCATTAGTGTCATTCCACTGGGGATATTTATGAGAATATGACATTAAAACATCTTCATGGCATTTGTATTTTAAAAAGTTACTAAGGGCCACTGTCAAGGGTCAAAACAGCAACATGCAGCTCCAGAGCTTTACTTTGCAGACCCCTACCTCAACAAAGAAAATGTTGTTTTTTGCATAAAGAGGCCTTTACAAAAGGTCTCTAATGTATTTTGTCTCGGATGGGAACGATCATACTCTAATTTAATCAGTTAGGGTGTCAATACAGACAGGCTGTCTTACTTTCTCCTCTTGAGTTATTCTCAACAGATCTATCTATCTAGATCTATCTGCCAGTAATATTGCTGACTGACACGTTATGTCACATTTAGCTTTGCCAGTATGTGCAATAATTAAACAAGCTTTTACCTTATGGAATGCAGTGTAGAAAAATGAGCTTGGGGAATAGGGAGAAATGTTGTTGTGGCATTATCTAGTGGAGCAATCTAGCAATAAACTATATGCAAATCTGCTCTCATTGCATTAGTGTTCACCATGCCATTAATGGGTTGTGGAATTACATGGTTTGCAAACTATCTATATACTAATCTATTACATAGGGAGTAAATACTTCTTCTTTCACACCTTCAATATCTTTTTTAGGTATGTCCCACTAGAAGGGTAACAGTTGTTTTTTATATCTTCATCTCAGGCCAAGTGTAGCTTCCTAGAAGCTACACCTGGCCTGACTCTAGCACAATAAATAACACAAAATACTGTGATCAAATTTAAAGTCCATATCGCCCATCCCTACTTTAGACCTCTTGTTGCCAGTGTGTCCATGTTCTAATGATAAAACTGCTGAAACACCCAGTTGAAAAAAGATTAAATGTGCACAGCAAGATTTGGCATAAACATATTACCTGCTGGCTTTAACAGGTAGACATTTCAACTTTTCATCTACAGTAACACTAGTAATACACAAACACAAAGAACATGTGAGCTGCAGTGGACACAGATGTTCATTCAGAGAGCTCAAAGCCCCATTGTTTCAACACAAACAAACACATGCACAGACACACACACACACACACACTGTGATGACACAGCCAGAGAAGTGGCTATGCCGGAGCCAGGCGGTCCTAGGAGGAAAAGAGTGGTTATATAACAGTGAAGAGAGGAAGGAGGTGCTTTGAAAAGGATGGAGGAACACATTGTTGGGACAAGTCAAGATGGAGAAGGAAGATGGATAGATGTAACACATCATCAGAGACTTAACATGACCTGTCCATTTAAAATATTTCAGTCCCCCTAAAATATTTAGACCTACAAGAAGCTGACTGGATGACACCGCCTTGTTTTTATGCTAGTTTGACGATATGCAGTGTCTCCATCAGATGCTCCTCTTGTAGGACATTTTAAAATTAAAGACAGTGAGTTCACCAGTTAGATCAATCTGGAGCTGTGACGTCACACCTCGGGTTACTGATGACTAAGGAGGGGGTGTGGCAGGATGATGCAAATGCCCAGAAATACACACATGAGCACACACACACGGGCACATGACAGCTTCACACGAGCAAAAAAAATCTAAAAATAAACCTCTGCGTCAGGCTAGAGATCACCACAAACATAACAAGGCAAAGTAAAAATAAATACCGTCCAAGGACGCGTGATCAGTCCTGGATCTGAAACCTTTGCCTTTCCAAGCATCGTCAAAGACTTGTCAATGATCTAAATACTGAGACGTATTTTAGGGTTTTATCTATCCACAGCGTTCTTGGAGGATTTTTAAAGATTTTACATATTTCAGACATATCACATCGTTCATGGCAATTGTTATGAGTTAGGTTGTTAGTCCCCCCAAAACTGAAAGATTAAAATATGTCTTGTTTAACAAAGTACATGTATAACATCAATTAAAACCTTTTTACTTTACACAACACAATGAGAGGAAAGGGGGACTTTTGTTCATCAGATATTATGGGGATGATTCACTTTCCAAATGATTGAATAAGAGAACTGAGGCAATTAAGTAAAGAACCTGATTCTTGTTCATTCACGCTTTTTTTTGGTAATTACCAAAGAGTCTATTTTCCATAAAGTCCTATTTTTCATGAGAAATATATTTAAAAGCTTTGGATTGTATGGTTCCCAAAGTGTGCTTCACAGTGGCGCAGTTGGTAGCATTGTTGCCTTACAGCACGAAGATCCCAGGTTAAAATCTTTCTGCATGGGTTTTTTTTGCGTGGGACTGGCGACTTGTCCAGGGTTGTACCCCGCCGCTCACCCGAAATATGGCAGCTGGAGATAGGAACCAGCTCCACCTTCAACATATTTACTGTTTCTGTGTCATGTACGAATTATTGCATAAATCTGTTTTTACCATTTTATTTTTTATTATTTAGTCTGATTGCTGAAGATGCTCAGACCCAAAACCTGATTGCTTTTTGCTCACATTGGGTCCTGACCCCAACTTTGGAACTACTTGTATAGTCTGTTATGTCCAGCATACATTTGGCATGGCAGAATCCACTAAAAGCAGCCACTTGATTGAATTCTTTGCTATAGCTAACTGTGAAATCGTTGGTGTCGACTGACCTCAAACATCTCCAGAGCCTCCAGTCTGTGCACAGCACTATTCTACATCTTCAGTCAGTGATATCTTGATTTCATCCTTACCAGACAAAGAAGCTAATTATCAGTGACAACTGACAATGGGGACCTATGAATTGCTAGAACAAGTAAAGTAGTGATTTAAGATCCAAAATTTGCAGCTGTAAAACTAATTTATTTGAGACATACTGATATTAAACTCAGATATTGAAGTTAAACTGAAAAAGAAAGGATACATATAATTATTTTTTGTATATACTGGAATCAGTGGGGTATTAACATATTGGATAAACAGTGTTTCAGATGTTTCAGATGTCTGGTTTTTAGTACTGAAGAAAAAAACCTTCCGATCATAGGCTCTCGCGTCTATTCACACTGTTTTCTCTTTAAACTTTGTGGCAGATTGGCACCATTCGTATTTATTTTGTTACAAAACAGAGGTTGATCATCAAAAATATATTTAAATGTCAAGTAGTGTATTCTTATCTAATATTAACTCAAGCCAAAAAATATACATAATAAAATTAAGACAGACATAATGGGAAAAAAAACTGCTTTTTTTGCTCTTTCTGTTTTATACATTGGCTGTGAATACCTTGTTCTCTTGGCTTCAGGCAGGTAAATAGGATTTAGAAATTAAAATATATTTCCTGTGTTTGAGAAATTCATTTTAGTTACAGAGCGTAATTAGTAGAGATGGACTGAGAAGACTGGTAACAGGAATCAGACAATTTTCAGCTTGATCGGCCCTGATAGGTTACTGGCCAGCAGGAAACTAATTAAAATCTTTGTCCAATTGTCAATGCACTACCGCCAATCGCTATCACATTACACTGGCATAACTCTTTGGTGTGGATGCTGTTGTTGAGTGAAGAAGATTATGTTAGCTATTTGTTTCCATGAGGTGTTTAAAACAAAATGACAGGAAGCACAGAGATGTAGCAAGCTATTCAAAAGCTGTATTAAAACTGTATTTTTTATGAGATGTATGTGGTTCATTCAGGCTCAGAGAGATCAAGAGACAGTGATGCTTTCAGAAGATAACAGGAAGGCTGATTAGAGCAGAGCAAAGTTGGTTTGTTTTATCCTTTTGAAGTTTCAGTCTCTGTCTGCGGTGGAACGTGCTGGGTTTGGAAATGTTAACAGCCTATTGGAAATCCCTGAGTAAAGGTAAGGCTCTACATTCTCTAGGGAATACACATGGACAATGCTGTTTTAGTAATACTAGCCATGCTAATAAAGAACTACAAATACCATAATGATTTGCCTTGCTTTAAAATAATAGTAAAACCATGTTTTACAGTGATTGCTCCCTCACACCGTGGCATTACCATAACTCTGCTGCTAATATGAATAAATAATGAGTCAAACAGGAGGCAGGCTAGAAATAAATATTTTTAAAGCGGTATCTTATATTATAGTTCTAAGACAGAAATTGCAGTGGGGAAAAATTGATGCTGGCAGCTCAAAACAAAAAAAACAGAGATTGTAAAATGGCCACAATTCAGATTGTTGAACATCTAAATGAGAACACATTAAGACCTAAAAATGCTGAATCAGTGTCCAACTGGGAAAAAAAAGCTGATGTAGAGGAGTCAATTAACAATCTTTTTAAAATTATCAAAGAAAAATTGTGAAGGCTGTTTTAATGGTTTTAGTGAACGTTTTATTGTCCCTTTTCCAGAGAACCTCTGGTTTAAAGACTGTTTTGAAAAATAATTATAGAGTTAAAATGCTTGTTTTACAACTTTAAAGATCTGGGTGGGTGGATAATCTGTTGTACATATACAGTCAGTCTTAAAACACAATAGAAATTTAACTTGGACAGAAACTGGTTTTACAAGCAAGATAAATACACCACATGGGGACAATAAAAGATGGTTGCATTTAGTAGCACCTATAATTTCAACTGTTTCCTGTGACAACTTATACAGTTAGGTACATATACTGTACAGACCAAAAGTTTGGACACACCTCATTCAAAGAGTTGTCTTTATTTTCATGACTATGAATATTGTAGCTTCCCACTGAAGGCATCCAAACTATGAATTAACACATGTGGAATTATATACTGAACAAAAAAGTATGAAACAACTGAAAATATTTCTTATATTCTAGGTTCTTCAAAGTAGCCACCTTTTGCTATGATTACTGCTGCGCACACTCTTGGCATTCTGTTGATGAGCTTCAAGAGGTAGTCACCTGAAATGGTTTTCCAACAGTCTTGAAGGAGTTCCCAGAGATGCTTAGCACTTGTTGGCCCTTTTACCTTCACTCTGCGGTCCAGCTCACCCCAAACCATCTCGTTTGGGTTCAGGTCCGGTGACTGTGGAGGCCAGGTCATCTGGCGCAGCAACCCATCACTCTCCTTCTTGGTTAAATAGCACTTACACAGCCTGGAGGTGTGTTTGGGGTCATTGTCCTGTTGAAAAATAAATGATGGTCCAACTAAACGTAAACCGGATGGAATAGCATGCCGCTGCAAGATGCTGTGGTAGCCATGCTGGTTCAGTATGCCTTCAATTTTGAATAAATCCCCAACAGTGTCACCAGCAAAGCACCCCCTCACCATCACACCTCCTCCTCCATGCTTCACGGTGGGAACCAGGCATGTAGAGTCCATCCGTTCACCTCTTCTGCGCCGCACAAAAACACGGTGGTTGGAACCAAAGATCTCAAACTTGGACTCATCAGACCAAAGCACAGATTTCCACTGGTCTAATGTCCATTCCTTGTGTTCTTTAGCCCAAACAAGTCTCTTCTGCTTGTTGCCTGTCCTCAGCAGTGGTTTCCTAGCAGCTATTTTACCATGATGGCCTGATTCACAGTCTCCTCTTAACAGTTGTTCTAGAGATGTGTCTGCTGCTAGAACTCTGTGTGGCATTGACCTGTTCTCTAATCTGAGCAGCTGTTAACCTGCGATTTCTGAGGCTGGTGACTCGGATGAACTTATCATCCGCAGCAGAGGTGACTCTTGGTCTTCCTTTCCTGGGGCGGTCCTCATGTGAGCCAGTTTCTTTGTAGCGCTTGATGGTTTTTGCGACTGCACTTGGGGACACTTTCAAAGTTTTCCCAATTGTTCGGACTGACTGACCATCATTTCTTAAAGTAATGATGGCCACTCGTTTTCTTTACTTAGCTGCTTTTTCTTGCCATAATACAAATTCTAACAGTCTATTCAGTAGGACTATCAGCTGTGTACTGTGTCCACCTTCTGCACAACACAACTGATGGTCCCAACCCCATTTATAAGGCTTGAAATCCCACTTATTAAACCTGACAGGGCACACCTGTGAAGTGAAAACCATTTCAGGAGACTACCTCTTGAAGCTCATCAACAGAATCCCAAGAGTGTGCGTAGCAGTAATCAAAGCAAAAGGTGGCTACTTTGAAGAACATAGAATATAGTTGGTTCACACTTTTTTGTTCAGTATATAATTCCACATGTGTTAATTCATAGTTTTGATGCCTTCAGTGTGAAGCTATAATATTCACAGTCATGAAAATAAAGACAACTCTTTGAATGAGAAGGTGTGTCCAAACTTTTGGTCTGTACTGTATATTAGGACAATGACACAAGTTCTGTGATTTTCCCTGTTTACTGAAACACTGAAACAATTATAGTTATATAAATGGACATGGACATGATGTGGAGACTCTCAGCTTTAGTTTGAATGTATCCGCATTCATATTGGATAAAGGGCTCAGGTCCTTTACATGTGCCACTCTCTTTTTAAAGGGATCAAAAGTAATTGGATGATTAACTCAAATGCTTTTTTATGGACAGGTGTGGGCAATTCCTTTGTTATATTATTATTTAAATTAGGCAGATAAAAGGCCTCAAGTTAATTTTAGGTGTGCTGCTTGCATTCAAAAGATTTAGCTGTGAATAGACAACATGCAGTCAAAGGAGCTCTCCATGCAGGTGAAACAAGCCGTCCTTTAGCTGCGAAAACAGAAAAACATCCATCCTGAGAAAGAAAGTAAGCACACATGAACTCAGCAATGCAAACGACCTGGACGTCAGTGGACAACAACAGTGAATTGATTCCATGGTGAAGAGAAACCCCTTCACATTAGCCAACCAAGTAAACAACACCCATCAGGAGGTAGACATATCAACATCCAAGTCTACCATAAAGAGACAAGAAAAACATATGGAGAAGGCATGGATCAGCTCATGATCCAAAGCATACCACCTAGTCTGGAAAACATGGTGGAGGCGGTGTGATGGATTAAACATGTTGGGACACAAGTGTTTATTGAAGATTTGATACAGGACAGAAGAAGCCAAATTAACTATGAGGTGTTTAGAGACTCTTTGCTCAAACCCAGCTAAATGCAGTCAAACTGATTGGGTGGTGTTTCATAAAACAGATGAACAATGACCCAAAACATAAAGCCAAAGCAATCCAGAAGTTTATTAAAGGAAATAAGTGGAATATTCTTGAATAGCCAAGTCAGTCACCTGAGCAATCATTTCACTTTTTAAAGATGAAACTTCGGACAGAAAGGCTCACAAACATACAGCAACTGAAAGCCGCAGTAAGGACCTGGTGAAAACCCAGTGTTTGGTGTTTTCTAATTGAGACTTCAGGCTGTGATTGCCAGCAAAGGGTTTTCACCAAGTATTTGAAATAAACATTAGATTTTATTTAATTTTTCCAGTTACTTTTGACCCCTGAAATGAATGGATTGTGTTAAAAATGCTTTAGCTCCTCACATTTTTATACAATCTTGTTGTTCAACCCACTGAAGTAAAGCTGAGTCGGCACTTCTGCTGCATCTGAGTGGTGTTCATGTACAGAACCCAAATAAGAAAAAAAGGTGTCTCTGTCCAAATATATGTGGACCTGACTATAGTTCAGTAACTTATGTGTGAAGGTCAGAATGGCCTGGAGGTCTTTCTTGCTGTGATAATGGCCATGTTTTATTGTACACCACTCCTTCAACTGCATCCAAAATCACCTAATAGCGTGCTCTGGCTTATTATTGGCTTTACACAACATTTTATAGCATATTTTCGAGAGGGAGCATCTCTCAAAGAGTTACAGATAAGGTCGCTTTATAAAACATTTGGCATTAGTAGGGCATCTTGTATGCATTTCAATTTGTAACTCTACTTCAGTTGCACCATGTTAGCCTATTTCTTTGAGCAATATCACTGCTTGAAATTCCAGATAGGTTTTTAATCACCAGTTTAGAACCTAGGGATAAATTTAACAGCTCCAGCATAATGAACTGGGAGGCAGGGGTCGCCTTTACAGAGGCAGAGAAAAACACATGGGTTATCCTGAGCACTCACATTTCCTTGCAGAGGATGCTGATCCGCTGACTTTCTGAGATGCTCTGCTCCTTCGACACGCTGAGCTCCTGCTGGTATTTGGAGTTCTGCTGTTTCAAAGCCTCGAGCTGAAGGGGAGACATAGGTAGAGGAAGAAAGAAATACAGCCAGGTTACACCTAATTTATTAAATTCAGTGCTATCATTTCAGGCCCACTGATTTAGAGGGCTGTCTATAGGGTGCATGTTGTAACTATTTCATTTATGGGGAAAATAATTTTTCCATGACTGTCAATACGGTTATGAGAATAACAGTCGATCCTTCCTGCTTCCAGTGAGATTAGTAGCAAGTTAGTGCTTAACAAACACAAATATTAACTGAGCTCTAGCTGGTGCCTCTTTAGCACATAGGTGCATCTTCATAAAATTCCAAGAAGGAACAACATCAACAATGACCTTAGAGAAGCAATTGGTACTGTCCATCAATCTGGAAAGGGTTGCAAGGCCATTTCCAAACAATTTAAAGTCCATCATTCTACAAGCTGCCAGTCTTCCAAGTAGTGTTTTTTCCCAGCAAATTCAACCCATAATTAGACCCTGCAATGCTCAGAGAAATGGCAAAAAAAAAAAAACAAGAGCTCCATCTCAGACCCTACAAGCCTCAGTAAGGATGTAAAATATTAATAGCAATAAAAGAGTGAACAAATATGGAATGCTTGAAATGCTTGCTAGAAAAAACACTTTCCTAAAAAAAACAATCTAGGTTTGCCAGGTTGCATTCAAATAAGCAATGTACAACAGTGTAAAATTCAGTGCAACCAACTGCCTTCAAAATCACCATATTAGCAAATAGATTCCACCATTGTGTAATGTAATCTCAATGTAAATCCAGCTGTTTTGTGAATCCCTCGGAGGTTTTTTAGAGAACAAACAGCATCATGAAGAACACAGCAGACAGGTCAGGGGGAAATTTATGAATATGTTTAAAGCTGGGTTAGGTTCTACAGCAATATCCCAAGCTTTAAACCTCTCGCATAAAACAGTTCAATTCATCATCTGAAAATATTCAGCAATACGGCAATACTACATCTGACTAGAACATGGCTATCCACCTAAACTGACAGGCCAGGGAAGGAGAGCATTAATCAAAGAAACAGTCAAGAGGCCCATGGTAACTCTGGAGGAGCTGCAGAAATTCACAGCTCAGGGGGGGAGAATGTGTTGAAAGTCAGGGTCTCTTCCTGCCACTCCTCCTGGAAGAATGGCAAGAAAGAAAGTCATGAAAAGTCTAGCAATGTAGGGGACACAGCAAATGTGGAGGGAGGTGCTGTTTGCAGATAAGACCAAACATCAAATTTTGGTCTACACGTAAAATGGCATGTTATAAGAAATAAAACACTGCAGATCACTCTGGACACACCGTCTTTACTGTGAAACATGGTGATGACAGCGTCATGCTGTGGGGGGAGGATGGATGGAGCTAAATACAGAGTCATCCTGGAGGAAAACCTGTTAGAGGCTGCAAAAAACGTTAGACTGGGGCGGAGCTTCACCTTCACGCAGGACAACAACCCTAAACAACGAGCCAGTTTAGATCAAAGCATATTCATGTGTTAGAATGGACCAGGGACAGTTCAGACCTGGTCTGTGGCAAAATATGAAAACTTATGTTCATATATGCTCTCCATCCAATCTGACTGAGCTTTGGACATTTTACAAAGAAGAATGTGCAAACAAATCTAACTGTGTAGATCTGGTAAAGCCTTATTTCCAAGGACTTGCAGCTGTAATTGCACTGACGGGTGGTTTTAAAAGTATCGACAGAGCGGATGAAACTGAGTTTATTTCTCATTTTACAAAGTATTTATGCTTCATTTCTTTCTTGCATAATGTGTTTGCTTACCCAAACAAGTCCTCACTTAAAGGCTTCTCGTGTCACAGTTTTATTTATAATGACAACATGTAATACTGAATACATGACAAGAAATCACATTTCTTATGATCCAACAGAAAGCAAAGCGAGTTGAACTAATGTGGAACTAAAAATAAAAGCACCAAAATATCCCCTCCTTTAAACTTTTTCTAAAGAAAACCTTTTGTTTTTCAACTGAGCAGGAAGCTTGAGACTCCAAACACATTAGAAATCACTCCTGACACATCAGAGTGCCTGTCAGACACATGCAGCACTGCATCATCCACAGCCCTAAAACAACATTGGTCAATAATTAATTCAAAGCATGACTTTGAAATCAATGCTTTAATTGTTAAAACAACCATCGAAAACAAAGAAGCCAGCATGCCAGATACCTACTGTATGTTGCTGTTTCCACTTCATCACCTCATTAGGTGTGACATCAACTGTGCTGGAGTCTGGGGATGCTTCCCAGTTCCATACTGTCTATTGCTCCTGTGTTTATCAGCATATTCAACCTGACATCTGCTGAACATATCAAGCTCCTGAACATAAAGGATTTCATGCAAACTTAAGGACAATTATGCATTAGCAATCATGCAGTAAATCTTTACCACAAGTACATCCTGAATCAGCATGGCGGGAAACAAAACATGCGTTTCCCGCCATGCATCAGGAGCAGGGAGCCCTTACAATTCGCTGTTCTAAGAACGACTAGTCCTACCTGGTAATGAGTAGAGTAGATGTTGCTGGAGTAGCCCTGATGTAAAGCAGCTATGTCCATACCTACGCCTGAAAGCCCTGCTGAACTTTCAGCAGAGTGCACCTGCTAAGCAGCAGCTGTTTTGTCACAGTGCCTCTGCTCTTGCTCTGGCTGTATCACGAACAGGCAAACACAAGCTGAGCATCAATGAAACATCAGCTCTCCCGTCGTGCACAGCTGCAGGAGGGAAACGGAGAGCGTGTTGCCTGTGCAGCCTCTCTTCCTCACACAGTCGGGTTAAAGAAGCAGCGCAATTATGTAAGCCTGCATAAACTCCTCCCACTTCTCATCCCCACCTCTTGGCAGCTCATTTAGTCGATCCTATCATATGTACACACACACTTCTCAGAAAGCTTTGTTTTCCATTCATGTCTACGGCTCTGTTTATAAATCTGTAGGTATAGTTAATAAAAAAAAATTTAAATCAGTGACTTTCTACATTTTTTCTTTCAATCTTATTGTCTTCCATTATAAATGTGATATGTTAACAAATATGTAGTGTTTATTTTACTTATTGATCTTTGTTTTTTTCTTTTTTAATGTTGCCCCTTTCATTTAACCTAAAAATTGCTTGTTTTCTCCTTGGCATGTATTTAAACCTACTGATGCAATTTAATGTGGAGGAGGACAGTGGAGGACTTTTGGGATGGTTGGTATTGCCAACTAGAACATCCCCAGTAGCAGACCGTTTCCATAAACTCATCATGGGTCTGTTTCGGTGTCAGTGGTACTGGTGCACTGGACTTAATGGGTCAAATAATGAAGGAGGAAGATTACCTTCACATTGTTCAACTTCACTTCAAATCTACAGCTAAATGGTTGAAAATTGGACATAACTGAGTTCTCCTAAAGAGTGGGGATCCCAAACACATCACAACTGGTTTTGGAATGGCTGAAACAGGCTAATATTAAGTTTCTGCAAATGCCTTCTCAAAGCCGACACATTAACCGTACCGGTAATTGGTCGACTGTGCTTCAAAGTTTAAAGTAAGCTGTGAAAAGCATGAGAGGTCTTTGGGGTTTATTAATGAAGTCATTGGTGATGAACATTTAGGAGAATGGTAAAAAAAAAAACAACCTGCGATTAGAATTTCTGCAGGGTGCAGCGCCTGGCGTAGCGTTAGAGCTCGCAACCCGTATACTGAGGCTTCAGTCTGCAACGCAGCTGTCCCAGGTATGAGTCCCGACCCCAGAGACCTCTGCTGCATGTCTTTCCTCTCTCTCTACCCATTTCCTATCCACCTACTTCGGAAAAAATAACATAAATAAAGTCCAGTAGGAAATCTTTTAAAAAAAAGCAAGAAGTTATTGACAAACATTTTCTCACCTTTTAAGTCAGTTAATCATCAGATGGATCCTTCTCAGTCCAACATGACAGGTCAATCTCAAGTCAGCTGTCATTAACTAAAGCAATGTTCTGTCCAGGATTACAACACACACACACACACACATTGTGCAGTGCAGCACACCGTGACATGTGCAGGATTACGTCACAGCTTTATCAGGGTTGAGCAGAGAGAAGAGGCAGATGTAGAAGCATCCCTGCTGAATAATTGCTTGACAACATGCGCTTCAGTTTACCTTCGTACACTCAGAGTTTCTGCTCTCCCTTGTAGCACAATTGAGACTCTTTTTAATCTCATGCTCTGCTTTCCTGCCTGCTCCATGGATGTAAGCAAAAAGAATTGCACTTTGTTATTTTTTTACTGCACTGATGCTACCCTTAGTCAGCTTTCTGATATCAGTCCTGTTTGTATTACACAAATATTTACTGTGCTTTGGAAAATGATCCACCCCTTATTTTTTCTTGAGCCATTCAAAGGAGGACTTTGAATTTTGGATCATTGTCCTGTTGTTTAATACCACTGTTCCACACAAACTACGAATAACACGAATCGCCAAGAATTGCTAAATTTCAGGATTCTTAGTTAAATTGTAATAAGTTCCTGAAATCATAACCGATTCATATTTTATTCTTAGTCAGTTCTTGCAGCTCTTGAGCTGGGGGCTTGTCTCCATCCTCTTCAAAACAGTCTTCTTCTAGCCATCAGCAGTGGTTTTGACACTCCAGTTCCAGAACCAGTACTACAGCTGCTCTATGTTGAACATCCATTTTCGAACTGACGCTTAAGCAGGGGTGAGGACCTTTTTATTATATCTCGATTTAAGTCCCAAGAATTGTCAAAAATAGTAACAAATTCAAATTTAATCGTACCTGATTCTTAGATGTACTTGGCCTGTTGTTACCTGATTCCTAACGTTCCTGCAGTATTCTTAATAGTTTCTTGTAAATCGTACTGAATTCTTGACAATATTTGTGCGAATCAAGCTGAATCTGGCAATTTATCTTTATCTATCATACTAGTGTCGTAACTGAATCTTAGGGCGTCACAAATTGGATCCGAATATTTACAAAATTGCAATAATTCTCTAGAATCTTAAGATGTAGCAACTCTTGGCGATCTATATTATTCCGTGGTGTGTGTGGAACACTGGTTTAACCCAGGTACACCTGACCTTAAGGTCATCTCACCACTATGAACCTCTTTCAATAGTTTGTCCAGTTGTTCAGGTCCTGAAGGAGCAAGGCATCAATACAATATCAGTGTGTGCAATATTAACATCCCGAAGGACTACTCTGAAATTTGGCTTTTAGCCTAAAATATTGAAAGTGTGATGCATTCACGCTCTGTACACCAGTAATATATTAGGTCAGTCAGGTGGAAATTCACTGCCTTTGACTTCTACTTTCACTTTGGCTTGGAGTAAAATGTAAACCCAAGAAAGAGGAAAAATGTAAGATCAACTCACCCTGGGATCTATAATGTTATACAGAATTATTTAAACAAAGGGTGAATGTTCAGGCACACTATTACAACTGAGATTGTAACAAGGTTCAAAAAAGAAAGAACTGGGACATACAAACACTCTGTGGGGCTGCCCGAGCCTATTGCTCACCAGAGGGTAAATTACATTGATTTTGCTTCATAAAAACTCTGTTTCAAATTGTTCTGAAGCTAAACACGTGGAGTCAGCTATTAAGGTTTCAACTATACCACAGAGTGGAGATGAACGTGCAGCAAGAAAGCAAGAGGGCACCAGAGAGCTACAGACCGAATGAGCTGTGGTAGAAGGAATACAGTTCAAACAGAGGAGGATAAAAATATCAAGTTAGAGATGGCAGAGGGAGTCGGAGGAGGCTGCAGGGCTTCATTCATGGATAATTAAATCCGATGGCTGTGCCTGATGTTCCCGTTCCCCCTTACAAGAGCAGTCTGTGTAGCAATCCAGTCAGCGTGAACACGCAACAAAAACCCTGCAGGCTGCAGATGCTGAGCTCATGTACGTACATGTGCAAACCCTTTCACAGCGCTGTGGACACACTAAGTAAAACACATGCAGAGATGCATTAAGGTCTCACTTGAAAATGGTGTGCAGTTACAAAAAAAAAAAAAAAAATCACAGCAGGAAAAGATGAAGGGGATTTAAAGTGAGTTAGAAATGTAAAATGTCTGGCTGGCAAGGTATTTTAAAGCCACACAGAACTACAGGGGTTGGACAATGAAACTGAAACACCTGATTTTAGACCACAATAATTTATTAGTATGGTGTAGGGCCTCCTTTTGCGGCCAACACAGCGTCAATTCGTCTTGGAATGACATATACAAGTCCTGCACAGTGGTCAGAGGGATTTTAAGCCATTCTTCTTGCAGGATAGTGGCCAGGTCACTACGTGATACTGGTGGAGGAAAACGTTTCCTGACTTGCTCCTCCAAAACACCCCAAAGTGGCTCAATAATATTTAGATCTGGTGACTGTGCAGGCCATGGGAGATGTTCAACTTCACTTTCATGTTCATCAAACCAATCTTTCACCAGTCTTGCTGTGTTTATTGGTGCATTGTCATCCTGATACACGGCACCGCCTTCAGGATACAATGTTTGAACCATTGGATGCACATGGTCCTCAAGAATGGTTCGGTAGTCCTTGGCAGTGACGCGCCCATCTTGCACAAGTATTGGGCCAAGGGAATGCCATGATATGGCAGCCCAAACCATCACTGATCCACCCTCAATGCTTCACTCTGGGCATGCAACAGTCTGGGTGGTACGCTTCTTTGGGGCTTCTCCACACCGTAACTCTCCCGGATGTGGGGAAAACAGTAAAGGTGGACTCATCAGAGAACAATACATGTTTCACATTCTCCACAGCCCAAGATTTGCGCTCCTTGCACTATTGAAACCGACGTTTGGCATTGGCATGAGTGACCAAAGGTTTGGCTATAGCAGCCCGGCCGTGTATATTGACCCTGTGGAGCTCCCGACGGACAGTTCTGGTGGAAACAGGAGAGTTGAGGTGCACATTTAATTCTGCCGTGATTTGGGCAGCCGAGGTTTTATGTTTTTGGATACAATCCGGGTCAGCACCCGAACATCCCTTTCAGACAGCTTCCTCTTGCGTCCACAGTTAATCCTGTTGGATGTGGTTCGTCCTTCTTGGTGGTATGCTGACATTACCCTGGATACCGTGGCTCTTGATACATCACAAAGACTTGCTGTCTTGGTCATAGATGCGCCAGCAAGACGCGCACCAACAATTTGTCCTCTTTTGAACTTTGGTATGTCACCCATAATGTTGTGTGCATTTCAATATTTTGAGCAAAACTGTGCTCTTACCCTGCTAATTGAACCTTCACACTCTGCTCTTACTGGAGCAATGTGCAATCAATGAAGACTGGCTACCAGGCTGGTCCAATTTAGCCATGAAACCTCCCACACTAAAATGACAGGTGTTTCAGTTTCATTGTCCAACCCCTGTACATGTTTGTGGGTTTCCGGGTTTAAAAGACAATGTATTACTTCCTTTGACTATGCCATTGATCATCACACTTCAAGTGATCTGATCTGACCTGATTTGTGTCCACTACCTAGGGCTGCTTTACCAGTGTCCACTACCATTAATCTACTGACAGTAAGAAGTGGTTTGTTTTATCTAATTTCATCAAGAACAGCTGGGACTGTTTCTTATATCAATTACAGTGACGCCCCATCATTGTTAAGTACATATTTAATAGGCGTAAATGGAAATCTCAACACAAGAAGATATTTCTGGGGAATGAAGCCAATTAAAAAACGTATAAAAGAGTAAAATGAGAACCTGTCAGCTTCTGTTGTAGATAAATCCCACCCTATTTGCAGCGTTTCCTATGAAACCCTCCTTACCTGCATCTCAAGGGTCTTCTTCTCGTTAGTCAGCTGCTCCAGCGACAGAGTCGTTCTCTCCAACTTCTCAGTAGCCTAGAACGCATAATGAGGAAACATTTAGGGTCCCATAATACAGCATGATATACACCACATGCAAAAGAATTCAAACCACTAGAACTTTCTCATACTGTGTCATGTTACAACCACCAGCTTGGGACTAATAATAAAGTAGTGCATAACTGTAAAGGAAAAGGATATCATGTGGCTTGCATTTGTTTCCATGAGTTGTGAATCAAACTTTTTTTTTTCTGAATTTACAACTGCAAGTCCTTTTGGGTTTGTCTCTACCAGCCTTGCACATATTTAGATTTAAGGTTTTGCTCATTGTTCTTAGCAAAAAATTCCATCTCAGTCAGATTAGATAGAGAGCGTAAACAACCTCAATTTGATTAAGGTTGGGACTTACACTGGACCATTCTGAGAGAACATGCTTTGACCTAAATTACTCTAATGTAGCTCTGGCTGTATATTTAGGGTTGTTCTCCTGCTGAAAAGTGCACCTTTGCCCCCTGTCTACTCTTCTGCAGTCTCTTATTTTTTCTCTTTATTTTTTAATGGTTGTTTGAAGGTATACCAATTATTATCTGCATTAGTTCCAAGACTAACTTAACCTTATTTCCAGATTCTTCAAGATAATTTTTGGTTCTCAAAAATAAATAATATTGAATCGTAATGTGGCATCACTTTATTGGCTCTGGTTTTTAACCATCTTTGATTCACTTGTTCATATTGTACATACCGTAGTTTATCTTCTTTATTCTTTCATTCTGCTTGGTAGTTTAGTTGGATTGTTTTAGTGTAGTAAAGAGTTAGTTGAGTGAAATATGTTTGAGTTGACATATTTTTGTTAATAAATTCTTGTATTTTAAACATTGTGTGAATTTATTCCCTGTGTGTGCAGAGTTATGCTGTTCAATAATGTCAGAGCTTGGCTCAACCCTTTCACTACTGTCCTACACCACCGCCTTATTGGGCTGGCATTCATTGGACAACACTTAACAGATCGAATTATAATTTAATAAAATATTAAAATGAATATGTCTGTGAGTCTTAAACTGGTCAACAGCCATTATGTTGTGCTTGTGGGATGCACAAAAACGACCTCACTGCTGACATTTCTTCTCTGCTTCAGTTTAACACCCTACTGTTCTGAAGTGCATCACTGTGACATACCTAAACAAATACCAAATGGTCAACCACCACCCCTCCCTCTCCTGAAACACATACACAAACAGCAAAGATGGTAACAAATATTGGTTATTAATATCGACCCAGTTTTACTTATCAGACCAATATGGTAAAAAATGACTAACATCGGCTGATACCAATGTTAATGCTGATATATATTGTGCATCCCTAATATTTTCCATCTACACGGCAACGGAGACCAGGACATTAACAAACCATTACTTTATGAAAGCCGTTCTCAAATTGTGCCATTTTAAGAGAAAACATGCGCTGTTTCCGTGTACATGGACAGTAGAAACGCAACAGAGCTTTTTTGTTTTCACCAGAAAACATTGTGTAAACAGGGCCCTAATCACCTCCTCATCATGCAGTCCAGTTCTACAAAGGCCTGTTAATGACAACATTATTTTATTCAGGTGTGTGGAAGCAGAGAGACGTTTTAATTCAATTCAATTCAATTCAGTTTATTTATATAGCGCCAATTCACAACACGTCGTCTCAAGGCACTTCACAAAAGTCAGCTACATACATTTCAATTAATCTTAACCATTGAACAGTGCAGTCAGATTCAGTTATTTATTCAAATTGGATAAAAAGTTTGTCTATCTAAGGAAACCCAGCAGATTGCATCCAGTCAGTGACTTGCAGCATTCACTCCTCCTGGATGAGCATGTAGAGACAGTGGACAGTCACTGACGTTGACTTTGCAGCAATCCCTCATACTGAGCATGCATGTAGTGTTTTAAAGTTGCAGGACAACGGCCCTCTGGCTGATAACTTTGAATAAGCATTTTCAAAATAGTACAGAATAAAGCCACTCAGCGTTTGACTCACCGCCCACCATAGTAATAATAAATACCTGTATTTTTAATAAACACTGAAAAAACTTTATTTATAAAGTGCTGGTTTGTACATCAAACATAAAGGTCGGCACATTTGTTCCGAAAAAAAAAATGGACCCGCTCAACTCATTAAAGGTGGCAAAAGCTCCTAAAATAAAAACTCAGGTCTTCTTTTGATCAAGGCACAGAGCAGAGGTTACTTCACTTTAACATCCATTTGGAATGAGTTTCACGAAGCGAGAGTCGGACTATAAAAGCTCTGGCTTAAGGGAACAAGAACACGTCACTCTATATTACAGTTAAATGCGCTTTCTATGTAGAAACCATAAAAGAAGAAACCTCACATCTGCATGGTAACAGAAGCACCTGCACTGTTTTTGTTTATAGACTCTGTTTCTGCACCAGCAGTAAAAATGTCTGACATCTGCAGAAAGAGGCAATAAAATTAAGAATATAAATAGGAGATGAGCTGAACCAGGAAGTTAGTTTAGAGGTTATTGGGACAGCAGAGCAGACCTAAGTCGCTGTGAAGAAATGTTCGTGATAAACACAACTTCACTTCGCTTCAAGCCAGTCTTTATGTTTTGTGAAATACAGAGAAGGTTTCACTTTTAAGCGACACAATCTCCAGGTGTTTTCTTATGTGCATTTTTGACCATTTCCTCGTTGTTAGGTTCTTAGATTCTTGTATTCTTTAGTTTAGTTCCCTCTGTCCATTATTGTTAGGTGCCTTTCAAGGTTCATTCTTTTATGTTTTACCTCCTGGTTAATTTTAGTGTTTATGTACATTTTTGTATTAATATTATCCTGCTGAATTTCCTCCCTGTGTTTCTCTCTGTCTGCTCCTGCTCATATTCTCTTCTTCCTCAGCTCTCTCAGCTGTTCATCTTTTCGTGATTACCCTCACCTGCTTGCTCTGCCTTTCTCTTCACTATCTCTAGTATATGAATTGTTCTTTGTTAGTTTCTCCTGTTAGCTTACCTTCCTCATGTCTGTTGTCCTGTCTTATGGTCTGTGGTTTTTGCCCCTGAAGTTTCTGTTGCTCTGCCTGGTTCTCTGCCTGTGTTTAAGGCCCTGTTCCTGAGTTTTTGTAAGCTTTATTTTGCCACGACCACATTCTGCATTTGGGTCCTCCTTCAACGTGACAGGACGTGACGTTAAGACATTCAAACCGTTCTGGTAAGTTTGTGGTATTTTTTGTGGCTGACCTCTTGTCCCAAATATCAAAGGGAAAAGGGCAAAAAGAGGATGCTTTCACAAAGGATTTGAACATACTGCTCTAGGAGCAATCCTCTACATCCAAAATATACCTATAAGGTGACCTTTGGACTCACCTTAGATTTTTTGAGCCTGTGGGGAAGTGTGAACAGTATAAACAAACACACTTGCAGTAAGAACAGGCCACCCCTTGCATGTACAAGAGAAAAACAGTCTAATTCAAAGCAATAAATACTTACAAATTGTTTCACTGCACCAAAAATACCTTATGAAACCCCAAACCTTAACACAACCTGTAAATATGGCAGTAAATTAAAAGATAAGAAGCTGCTCATATTTAGATGTCTACTGATGTGTTGGAGCTGATTATTGGGGCTAAAAAAGACTGACTTTCCATGTCTTTACATGGGGAAAATCTGAACAGCATATTTTGGATTAAAAGTCTAATTTCCAAACTATTTTCCAAACAAAATGACGGGTTCACCTGAAATACTCGAAATAGCCATGAAAAGATGTTAATGGATGTCCAGTGTTTAGATGCTTAGGTTTACAGTGTTCTCCCCCTCACGTGTTGCTATAGAACTCTAATTGTGAAGTCTCAGTGGATTTGGGTTAACCCGGCGCTGTATAAACAGAAGCAAACTGAGCTGACTTATAGCTGATTCTACAACATCATTTTCCATCAGTGCCCTTCCTTAATCCAGAAGAGGACGGCCTTTGAGAACAGAAATAGGAATGAGAGCAATGTGTGCATGTGTGAGTTAGTAATGTTTTAATGACAGCCTGAGGTCACAGTTAGCTTTAACATGGTAGAGCTTCCATGGTGCTGAATGGACCTACATAGAAATTAGTATGAACCAAATCTAATATGGAGAACATTCTAATCGGCTACATTAACATCCAAAATATGTATGTTTATTTAGTTCTGCCATTTTACAAAAAGGTTTCCCAATTCCTAGCTAATTCCATGCCACAAAAAACATTAAATCAGCCAGAAGCCAAAAAGAGTCAAGAGAAACTAGAATCTGATTCATCAACGCTACAAACTGCATCAATAGTAACAAAATTCAGAGCTGTCCTATTATAATCAGGTTTGTTTCTTGTAACATGGTCAACTCCATGGGAAGGAAGATAGAACGTTAAAGTGAACAGTTCTCTCAATAAAACCACAAAGTGCCTCTGCTAGATTAGGAGCTTTCCTTGGAAGATACAGTGAGGTTACATTAAACCCTTAAAAAAGACAGACCCTCTGTATTACAATAATTAATTAATGTTTAATTAATGATAAAGTGACTCAAGAGGAGCTGTGCTGTGAACTAGAACTGTATGAACAAAACTAATAGCTGATCCTAGAACATCTCTGAGTGAACTACTTTTATCTTTATCAGCGAGTCTGAAAGACTGCAGCTGTGTCAGAGGTTTTCAGATTGCTCTGAGGAAATGGTCAAAGGTAAGGCCAGGTTCTCAGTCCCCAAACTGAGTATTGATTGGTTGTGATTTTCACTGTAAGGTCAGGAGAGATGCTTGTTTAAAATGGATGTTTCCGTCCCTTTTTCGACGTTATTGTATCGCTAACATACAAACAGCTGTTTTTGGGACCTGAGTTTGGGTTTGTTCAGAGTTTTTAGATATTTCCTGCTTGTGCTGTTGGATCCGCAAAGGGACAGTAGACCAAATGTAGCTTTTGGCTACAGTGCCATCCACATTTGTTAGCACCCACAGTAAAGAAGAGTTGAAGGCCTTAACATAAATTTATCTTTTATTGAAGTAATATAATCTCATGATTAACTATTTCAATTTTAGTGGATTTATTCAGTAATAATTTGCATATTAACAATTCCTATAAAACAAATGTAACTGAATCGTTTCTCAGATTTATACTCAACCCTATAAGTCGACCAGAGTGCCTAGGAACCTTTAGTAATCTGTGACGTCCTGTTTCAATAATTAAAAAGTTAAATACAACTGGAACTGTGACTAATGAAATGGAACAAGCAGCACGGTGGGTCTTGCTACCATCCATTGTAAAGTAGGATGGTAAAGGAGGTACCTCTGCTAAAAAGAAGGGAATCCTTAGTCTCCATAGGAATTTACTGTAGGGCTTTTGTACACATCTACAACAGGCGTGCCATTAATTGTAGAGCATATTTGATACAATATACATGATGTACCTTGTTTCTGGTAATTAAATTCCAGAACCATAGAGGATTTTTTTTCCTAAAAGCCGCAAAAAACAGTGGCATAACAATTTATTCACGAGTGCATACAACTTAAATGCTTAAGTAAATCACTTACATTTTGATGGTGTTAAATCCAGCAGTTGTGGGAAAGTAATTGAGGTCATTTTCACCAAGTCCATGTATGCTCCTACCTTTTTCAGCTGGGACGTCACATCCATTTCTCTGCTCCGATTTTCCTCGCTCAGGGTTTGGAAGTCCTTCTTTGACTGCTCTATACTTTTCTCCAGCTCTGCCAGAAAACAGCGGGACAAAAAAATAAATAAATCAGTCGTCAATTAAATTACACAGGAGAAAATGAACAATTAACCACATAACCGGCAGACATACAAGTGGTATCTTTACCTTTCATGGTCTTCGCCATGGTCCTCCTCTCCTCCTCAGCAATCCCCAGCTTTTGTCTCTGAAATGTAGAACCATCAGCATGATTACATGCTAATCACTTACACAGCAGCATTCCTGTACCTTGAGCTAACTGGGGAATAATGACGGGCTCCAGAAAACATGCAAGGTTGTGGATAAAATCCCTCTGTTAATGAGGCTACTTTCACAATGCCCACAAGCAAAACACCTTATGGTAATAAATGTACGTCTGGGCAAAGATTCAGTTTTTGACCCAAGACAAAAGGCTGTTCATTAATAAGATGACAAGCAAACAAAGGTCGTTCTTATTTACTTTAACCATATGTTCAATATGTTTTGAAATCTTCACCACGTTATTATAAATACATCTTGGGTTCAGTTTTTTCCTCTTTTAAATGGATCATAAAGTCCAGAGAATGAGAATTTGCTCAGGAAAAATGTCTCTATTAGTTTGTCTAAGTGTCTGAGCCATGAAATCAGTTTGCATGCCCCCATTATGTAAAGCTTATAAAATCAAAGTGTGCAGATGACTACATCTAAAAAACACAAAGGAGGGCCACACGTCTTAGGGAGCATTAAGAGGTTCTGCCCCCAAAGGGCAGAGGGAGTGTAGGGTCTCAGAGCGTTTGGGCATTCATATCAGTGAGGACCTTAAGGGAACCTCTGTGATCTGAAAGTCTGATCAGAGACCTTACATTTCACAAACCGTTTGTGTTTTTCTTCCACTGCTCAGTGAGGAGCATGCCTCATAATTGCTCGGTATGGAAACTGTTCAGCAGCAGCTGTCGTGGGAATCCGGGGAATTGTCGACATGGGGAGTCCAGTAAGAGAAAAGGATTACTGAGGAATCTGAGAAGGAACATGCAACAAAAATCATATAATCCAACCTTTTTTTTTTTTTTTGGCCAACAGACACCTGTGAACTGTGCTCCGATGTTCACACTGAAATGCAGATTTAGGGATCAGTGAAACTAAGAGGTTTCAATATTATCAAAGGTTTTAGCAACTGCTGATCAACAAAATATGGCAGCGCTCTAATAGCACAAGACAAAATTATTAGTAAACTGCATCCTTATTCAACATTTCTATCAACATCACTCCTAAATAAAGGATTCAAGTCTATCCCGTAGCATCTAATTTGTTTTCTGAAGTCCAGCCAGTTCTAATCCACTAAAATCCTATAAATACCAGCACAGAAAAATGAAACAAGCCTTTCTAAATGGTAGCCATCTTAAAACTGTGATCCAGATTGTTTTAAAAGAGACCCAATGGTGAGTAGCAAACAACAAAGCAGGCAGGCTGGTGCCTATCTCTAGCAATCAGTGGGTGGAAGGCAGGGTGCACCCTGGACAGGCCAGCAGTCCATCACAGGGCGACACAGACACACACAGGACAAGTAGCTGCAGTTTAGTAAGCCCAGTTTTGGACCTGCACATTTTGTATGAACACTTTAACTTTCTGAATGAAGATATGACTCCATCAAATCAAGAACAACTAGAACATGTAAAAACTTAATTCCTCAGGATGTAAGCTGCAAGCTCTCAGTAACATGCACAAAATTACAGCTCCTTTTTATTCACCTGGGGGAGAGAAATATTATTTAATTTCTTTATATTGTAATATTCTGATGAAATTACGTAAAAATGTGAACATGCAGCTGTTAAAGCTTGCTATTTATTTCCCTGTAAATGTGGTAGTTAATGATTTAGATCGATGATCACAGTGTTGGGTTTAGCTTTCCTCATATTTCAGAAAGTGCTTAAACGTCTAATTATATTCAGAAACTTGGATGAACTGTTTAAACCTTATCCTGGGATCATTTGGAGTACATCATGCATCTAAGTTACCTAAAAACAGACTCTTCTACATATCTGAATGAAGAACAATGGCAGGAATACTGCTGTGCTTCATGATTCATGCCTGGGACCGGCTGCAGTACACTCATCTTTTGATGAAAGTATCACCTCCCATTTTAATAATTGTCTTTATCTCCAGAGATTCTTTACTTCTTACCAGACTCGACAGCTGCTGCTCCAAAGAAGTCCTATCTTGTAGCACAGACTGAAGCTCTTTCTGTTTTGTTTCCAGGTCGACGCTCAGCTCACTTATCTGTTGAGATGTACCAGTATAGGGCCATAATTACATCCTATGACAGTACCATTAACAGTCATATATATATATAATTTTTGATGTTTACATTGAGACCTGACACCAGAGCTGTAAGATATATGAGTGACATCAACACTTCTAGCTTTACCACCAATGTTCGCTGGCTACGCTGTCTAACCAGCAAACAGTGTTGTGTTCGAGGTTTAGCTGCAGCCAAGCTCAACACAGCAGCAGTGCTGCTAATTCTCTTGTCCACAAACCTTTTTCTCCTGAGGCTGGACCTTGGCCTTGAGGCTGCTGATCTGCTGCTGCGACAGAGACACAACATCCTCTTTCTGCTGGGAAGCCCGGAGCCTGAGCTGGAGGTCCGCCACCTCCCTCTCCAGCTCCATGATCCTGGAGCGCTCAGACACCGTGGCCACCTGAAGCATAAACAGGACAGAGGCGGCATGAGGGCGCACAGGGTGCCCGACTGAGGAGATAAAAGTAAGACCTTATGCTTTTATGCTGAGGTGTAAAACCTTCAGATAATTATATTAAAAAAGGTTCAATTTGTCTGTCGAATAAAGGCCAGGAAAAATCTACAGTGCCTTGCGAAGCATTAATACTCCTTGAATATTTTTGGACTTTTTCACGTTGCCATGTTACAACCACAAACTTCATATAAAATTCCTGTTTTATTGGGGGATTTTATGTGACCAATCAACACAAATTAGTGAAGACCACCAGTGTGTAATTTAATCCCAGTATAAATCCAGCTGTGCTGTGAAGGTCTCAGAGGTTAATCAGAGAACATTAGAGAACAAACAGCTTAATGAGGACCAAGGAACAAGCAGACAGGTCAGGGAGAAGGTCATGGGTTTGTTCATCTCAAAGCCTGTAATAATGGCTGGCCATCTGAACTAACAACCTGGCAAGGGGAGATTAATAGGAGAAGCAGCAAAGATGCCTATTGTGACTCTGGAGGAGCTGCATAGATCCACAGCTCAGGTGGCGCCACCATCATGTTTCTTTCTGGAGAAGCATGATGGTGGAGGTGGAAGATGGATACAGCAATGTAGTAGGAAGATTTCTTGTGGGCTATAAGCCCAGCTGCTGTTTCACAAATGTTTATTTTTTCTAAGCAAAGTCAATGAGCAACTATAAAGTTATGAAGAGATCCAGCATATATGTGTAGATGCCTTCCTCTAGCAACAAGACCGGCTCAAAAATATCTAAATGTTTGACCTTCTTTGAATTTTGTTGTTGTTTCATGTTTCAATGTGGAAAGTCTTAGAAATAATGATTTCAGTGTATGTAAACAGTCGAACCATTGTATTTAAATTGACATATGATAAAGAAATCAAAAACTGAATACAGACCAATTTCATTGCATCCCACTTAATAAACATTTTTGACCATTCATATTCTTAGTCCCTGACAAGGACTACTACTGGATAATATTGTCATTGGAATAATAAAGTACACTCTCTTTCAAGTTGAAGGTTTTGTAATCAGAGCACAATAACAATAACTGGTCCTTACCAGGTTCTGCTACTCTTTTAATTTAACCTCAATGCACTAAACACAGAACAGACTCTACACTAAGGGATAACTTTAATTCAATAAACTGTGTGTTTTTATATATATATATATATATTTTTTTTTTTTTCTTGCTTTTTTTTCTGCTTCAGCTGTCAGACAGGTGGCCTCACATTTTACTCTGGAATATTCAAAGGACTCCATGTTAGATTCAATGACTGCATGGAGTCCAGGTCCAGTGGCTGCAAAACAAGCCCAAATGATCAGCCTTCTTTTTAGAGAGAAGAGCATTTTTATGGCAATCCTTCCAAACAAACCATATTTGTACCCTGCAGAGTCTGAGGTAGAACTCTAGAGCTGCATTATTTCTGAACATTGTCTGATCTTGGGAGTGAATCAACTAGGATGTGAATTCCTGAGAAGACTGTCATCTGTCTTTAATGTTTTCCAAATGTGAAAGATCGTTCTCACTCTACAAAGACAGATGTCAAATAGTTTGCAAAGAAATTACTGACCTCTTTTCTTCTTGGCAATGGGTCAAAAGTAACATATACAGTCGGTAAAACCTGCAGATGATTCATTCAGTAAGTGCCCTAATTAGAAGCACCTGGTTGCCATTTACATTCTTAAATTATTGGGTGTACTTAGTTTATCACACAGCTTTTCAATTTTGGCTTTATTTTTATTTAACAAATAATAACAGTGTTGTGTCTGTTTTGTCTTTTGTACCATTGACTTTAGCTTTAAATAACTTTAGAATCTGGTGAAGACCAGATGATATTAAGAACCTGAATGTCTGAGTTTGGACCCTTGCAGACCACGATGAGGAGAGACCGGTCCTGGGGGAAAATGAATGTACCTTTAATAAAAATATGAATAAGACGGGCAGCCTTCTGCACAGTGTTGGAAAGACGTCAGGAAGCACAGGCATCAGTGGAATACTGCTAGGATTTTTTCATGTACTATTTTTAATAAAGTTTACTAAATGTATTAAATATATAGAAGGAAAAAAGTGAATTAAGACAGGATGTACAAATTTTCCTTTGTATTGAGCCTCTTGATTTTAAAAATCGTAGTTTCAGCTCATCAACTCACAGATTATGTTCCTGAGCTAAACATTTCAACTCTGTTTAAAAATCGTACTCTTTTTACAAAAAGTTACTGACTTGAAATAAAACAAAATAACGAAGACGACCTGCAGTCTAAAAAAAACTCTCTAAATTTTTTTTTTTTGTTTTAAACATATAGAAGATGAACAGAACCATAAAGAAGTTGACAAAAATCAACCACAGTTACTTGTTTTTCAGAATGAAATACTACCTTGATCAGAGAACCCATAGGTAAGCAGGGACAGGTTAAAGTTCAAAGCATAAAGAATGTCTTCTACATTTATCTTAAAGCCACCAGGTCACACACAGTTTTTTCTGCTTTTTAAAATATCAATAAAATTTGAACTTCTATTTCACACATGCAACATGACATCACTTCTTCTCATATAAATAATTAAACACTCCTCGTGGCAGGTGGGCTAGACAAATATTTGATCACTGTTCTTATATCTTCTTATATTATAGTTCCAACAAAGAATTTGGAATCAGCAGGTCAAATTTTTACAAAAACAGGAACAAATTTCCCATCCGTGCATCTCTACATTCATTGTTTGGATCTTTTTGAGGAACTGGTTAAAATATAATGATTATGGAAAATCCAAGCAAATAGAACATAAAGATAACGAACTTAAGTTTTTACGTGGGATTTGCTGGCAAGAAGAAAATGTTACCAGCCATATTCTTGGCTGATTTTGCAAAGGTATCTCCAAACAATATCAGCTAAACTCATGCACACATGCATATTGTTCAGATAAACCTGGGTTATAAGAGAAGCTACATGCAGATGAGTTGTTAATGTCTCTATGCCACAGCGGTGGACAATTTCCATAGGGACTCAACACTGCAGTGCTTTTAATATACACTGTGTATCATTAATAAACCCAGTGGGAAAAGACCGTGACTCAGCCCCGGTGTGGGACTGCAAGTGCCAGTATTACCCTAGTGTCCTCTAAATCCCTCTGGAGTTTTTCAGCTTTGGTCTTTTCAAAAAGCAGGCTCTGCTCAAGCTCCTTTATGTGGGCATGCTCCAGCCTGGTCTGCGTCTGTTAGTAAGAGAGAGCAGGAAGAGAAGGAGAACAAACACCAATGCAGCACTGACATGCCAGCTTTGTGCAACACACAGAAAGTATGATTTAAAAAGAAGAGCAGCGAGTGAAACAGAGGAATTCACAGAAGGTTGGCAGCATTTTGACTTCTGATATGTTCTCAGTTAAAGTGACTTCTCTGCTCATTTATATTATCTTCTCTTGCACTTAGCATAGGAACCCAACTAATTTAGGCACTAATTATGTCTACTGTAAAAATGAATGCAAACAGCACAAGCACAGCTGAAGATGAAGGCAAACAAGAATGGTGAAGATAAAAACTTCCATAAACAAGCATGTCAATGAACAGATGATGGGTGGATGATGACATCAGTGAAAGATGAAAGATGGTAGAGACATTTGAGAAGAAGAGTAACCCAACCCCTGGATGAATAAATAAAAGGGAGACTAAATGATGAGTCTGAACAGGACAGAATATGTAGGATCCAAAGAGTGCAAGAAAAGGAAAAACTTCAGTCTTACTCATTCTTTAACGGAAAATGGAAAGCAACTTCAGTGTTATTTGATGTGGAGATCCACTAAAATAGTATTTTAGAGCTCACTAACACAAAGTGTTAAAAGTGTGATGTATTGTCACACTGGTGTGCGAAGAATTTATTTTAAGGAGGTATACCTCCAGGTCTCCTTTGGTGATGCATGCCTCCTCTACACGAAACTGCAGGTCTTCCACTTTCCTGTAAAAAACATTACAAAACCGTAAAAAAAAAAACAGAAAAATGATCTAAACAACCTTTAACAGAAAAATAATTTTAACGCTTGTTTTCATGAGTAAATTACATGGTTCAAAACCTTTTCTCTATTTTTTAAATTTAATTTCCAATATTGTTTTCTTTTGTACCAATGTTCTCTTCCAACACAGATTAAACTGGAATATAAATTGTGACTAAGCTATATTTAATGTAGACTGAACTTTAATTGAACTTTATTTTTACTGTAAAGCCCTCTGAGGATACATTTCTTGTGAAGTAGTGATTTTTAAATAAAACTAAAATCTAACTGAATCACAGATGCCCTGTCGCACACACTAGATAAGTCTGTAGAATTACTTGTGCAAGTTAAAGAGTAACGATATTTTAATCACAGAAAACACTGAGAAAAGAGCTTCACTTTGATGAGTTTGGTAAACTGAGTACTTTGTTGCTGCTGCTGTGGATTTAACATTGTACATAAACAACCATAGTCAAGTGAGGCAGAAGGAAGGGCCCACCTCTTCTCCTCCTCTAGTTGGTTGAGCAGCTCCACTTTGTCTCGATCAGCTGCCTCCACCAGAGAACGCAACTGATCCAGCTTGGCCTCCATCTCCAGTGCATACTGTAAAATACACAATAACCAGGAGTCTATTGCATGAAGAACGCCAAAAACTGAACAGAACAGTCTGAGAGACCACAGTCAATCTATGTTGGGGAAAAAAAAAAACTCAAAATTCTGGGACTCCTCAAGGTTTTGTACTGAGCCTACTGCTGTTCACTCTGTTAACACAGGACTGTAGATCCAAAAATTAGAAAAATCGGATCCTTATATTTGTGGATGATTCCAAGGTAATGGAACTCATTCATTGCGATGACAAATCAGTGTGTATGGAGGAAGTCAAACAGCTAGATGCCTGGTGCAGAGGCAACAACCTGGTGCTTAACGTGAACAAAACAAAGGAGATGATCATTAGCTCCTAGAGCTCACAACCTAAGCAAACACCCTCCAGCTCCAGCAGATATGCACTAAAGAGACTGGATAGTAACTCGGAGTACACCTCTCTGATGACCTCACCTGGTTGAGGAACACCACTAGGATCATGAAATTGGCCCGGCAGAGACTGTAGCTTCTGGGGAAACTGAAACAAACCTCCCTCCCTCTTAACATCCTCGTGTTATTTTACCAAACTGTGGTTTTGTTTAGCTGGTGCATAATGGCAGACAAGAACGGCCCTGGAGAGGATAGTGAGAGGAGGTGAAGTAGTAATTGGAGAGTCTCTTTTCTCTGTCCAGAATCTGTTTCATAGCCGCTTTCTGAATAATTTTAGCTACCTCTCATGAAGGTTTTATACTGCTGATATCAGGCACCAGTATCATCCAAAGCAAAACCACCTGCACTTTATATTATTGCACGTTTCATATCATACCAGTTTTGTTATTATCCCATCTTGTTTTGTTGTATGCTATGTACGGTAATTACAAATCAGCATTTGAAATAAAACCAATGCTTACAGAGCAGTCAGGATAAGGGCGGCTGGGGGGTATACAGTTTTTCAGCTATCAGACATCCGGTCATTTTACTGTTAACTGTTGCTGAAAACTTGAATACACTATACCAAAAAGTCAAATGTGGCCTTAGTTAAGACTGAAGAACATGCAACTTTATATTTGAAGCTGTTAGAAAATTGAGATTATGTTTAGTTTATATTGAATCAAAGAATTAGATATTGAAGATATTTTTATTTTAAACCTCAGAGTTCCACTTAAGAGTTTTTACATGTGAAAGTCTACATTTCAGTTTATCGTGAAGTATTCATAGCCCTTGAACTTTACCACATTTTGTCACATTATAATCAATACTTTAGACTTCTAATGGCAAATAGACTAGATTTAGATGTAAAAGGGGCTGAATACAAATGCACATCACACCAAACTTTAAAACCTGTTTAATTTTCCTTCTTGTGTTGGTCTGTGACATAAAATCCCAATACAATACAATAAGGTTTTGTGGTTTTAAAATGAAAAAATTTAAGGGTTAGAAAACCTTTAAAAGGCCCCGTGTTGAACCTGAGATAAAATTAAATGCAGTTGGACTAAGATCTTTATTTTTGTTCTATCGCTAATTAAAATAATTAAGGGTTCAATATTTTCTTTGTAATTAAAAATCAAAAACTAATTTTATTCAGTGTTTGTGTTTTTTCTTAAAGCAGAGAAGGAAGCTAATGTAAAAATATACATAGCATTTAAAATGTGGACATTTTATACAGAGTTTATCGTTCTAAAACTTTGCTCTGGACAGTTTTTCCCATGCAGCCATCTTTGGTTCATGTTCAATATTTACATATAACACTTCTGGAAACACAATGGATGTTGCTTGTTTTTGTAACCCCTGGTTAACTCCTTTATTGCCAAGGATAGTACACAAGCTAGGGCCAACATTGGAGCTAGTTGTTTCAGTGAAAAACTCTAGACAAGTGTTTAAATTGCAGCAATACTCTAAAGAGGTGGAAATTCTTTTAATTATCTGCAGAAGACTCACCTGATCCCGCCCTTTCCTCAGCACAGCCAGCTCCTGTTGCACCTCTCCTGCACGGCTGGTTGCTTTGGCGACCTCGCACCTCTCTATGTCCCTCTCTGCCAGCAGCTGTTCAATGTGCTGCTGCTTCTCCTTCAGAGCCTCCTGCAGCGCAGTGGTGCTTGAAATCTTGCGAGCGTAGCGCACAGATGTTTCTGTCAGCTGCAAAATAATGCAAACGCAATTTACTCTGTGAGTAGGTAAAAGTTTGCAAGGTCAACAGGATGGGGAAAGTAGGCTTTTTTGGTAAATATTACAATATAAAGTCAATCTTGGTACTATCGATACTCTTAGAGGAAAGAACTGTTGCACAGGCCCAATTAAAACCATTGCTTGGTGCACTTGTTTGCAAGTTCCAACTAGAAACAGGTCTTGATTCATTTTCTGAGTTAGACAGATAACATCTTTAGTTTTTTTGAAGAGCCAAATCAGTTCCTATAAACCAATCCAAACATTCAGCTGTGACACATGGTTGAGCTAAAGTTTTGCATCAGGTTTGTGATTCAGTTCAATATCTGTGTAAGCTTTACCAGCCCTGCCCGGCTGGGTTTGCCACTGATCGAGGACGTGGCAGAGCTGAGGGAACTGATGGAGGAAGCACTCGGACTCCTCTTGAGAGTGGACTTCCTCCGGGAGCTCTTCGCTTTGGTGGGTGTGGTGCAGGGGAAGCCGATCCGTGTCACCTTGTGGACGGGAGCAAACAGGCCGTACCTGGGCAAGCACTGGAAGTATCTGGGAGGAAAAAAGTTGCACCCAACTGTCAGACTCCTGTTGGTTTAGATACACTGTAGAAACTGTTGTGTGATGTTTGATTTTGTTTTTTGTTTCATTTGTGAGTAGACAGAAGCAGATAGAAGCAGTCTGTTGTCAACCCTTGTAAAGATGTGTAAAAAGCCTTTAAATATAATTATATTTTAATGCAGCACTATATTACTGAAAATGCAAGAAAAATCCAACCTTTAATTTGAGCATATTTATCCACTGGGGGGAAAAAATCCCATGTTAAATTTTTTTTTTTTTACCTAAAATTACTGGGGAAACAATTATTGGTACCTCTTCAGTCCTTTGGTGCTGAAAGCATTACAGCAAATCATCTACCAGTACCATTACATCAAAGAGAAGGCAAGTCCAAAGAAAAACTGTTTAAATGGATAAATAGCATTACAGGCCAGATTAAAAGCTTACTGTTAAAACGTACAGATGTTAGTTAACAGGTTAAAGTGTGCTGAAAAACGTAATTAATTAGGATAAACTCCAGCTCTAATGAACTTTGTATAAAAGTCACAGAATGATTTACCAGATACACTAAGTCATAAATAGATACAAAGTTTCCAAGCATCAGTGATCTTCACCTGGTCCCGGCTACAGCTCCATCATTCTTGCCCAGAGGTTCATCCAGCTCCACGCCACACCACTCCCCCTTAGCGAAGTCTGTTTCTCCAAGAAACCGCACCACTCCTGCCTTTGTACCACCAACCTGTGCATGGAAGTTGTTTGTTTGTTATTACTGAAATTACTTTTAGAACCAAATTATACAAAATTACGCAAGGGTTTTGCTGCTTTTCCAGATTCAATGAGTCTTTCTAACCAAAACACGGTCTCCCAGCCTCAGCTCTCTTCTGATCTTCTTCATGGAGTCTGGGTCTGACAGGTTGGACACAGACTCGCTCGATGTTACCATTCGGTTAAGTACACCACTGGTCTTTATACCAGTGACTGGAGCTGAAAGAGAAGAAATAGTTTTTTCAGTGGGACCAGACAAAGGATGGTACTGGAGAAGGGATTTTTTCAGCTATATTTGGAGTTTACAAAAATTCCCCAGATAAGATGCGACAGACGGCTGCATGGTAGCACTGTTGCCTTGCAACAAGAAGGTCATGGCTTCAAATCTCGGCCTGGGGGTCTCTCAACATGGAGTATGCATGCTCTCCCAGTACATGCGTGACTTCTCTCCGGGTACTCAAGCTTCCTCTCACAGTCCACAAACATGATTGTTATGTTAACTAATTACTCTTTAATTGACCTTAGGCATGACTGTGTGTGTATGTGTAAGTACACAACCCTCAAGTGGAAGATAAATTATCAATGGTTTTCAAAAAATGTTTCAACTAAAATTTGAAGAATGTGGTAAATTTGTACCCAGCCTCATTTAGGACAACCATGAATCGTGCCCTTCACAAATCTGGCCTTAATGGAATGGTGGCAAGAACAAAGTCATTAAAGAAGAAAAGCCAGAAAAAAGGTGCTGTTTCCAGTACGTCACAAGTTATGTAGAGGACACAGCAAACATGTGAAAAATGCTTTGGTCAGATAAGACTGAAATTGAAAACGTTGTCCTATATGCATTATGCTGATGATTTAATGGGAAGATGGATGAAGGAAAATATAGGGCAAATCCAGAAAAAAACCTGTTAGAGGTTGCAAAAGGGTGAAGGTTCCCCTTACAACATGAGAACGAGAATAAACACTCAGCCAGTGCTTAAATGGAATGATTTATATGAAAATATTGAAAGTCCAGATCCAAATCCAATTGTGAATAAGTAGCAAATGTTTAAACTGATGATCAAAGGAGCTCGTTTTGGTTGTAACTTGACAAACTGTCAAGGGATACGGATGCTTTCGCAAGGCACTGCGGTAACACTACTGTTTAAGGGAGATTTCCTAAATATATTATTTTACAGAAACCAGACCAGCCAAAATTGATTTTTTCAGTATGAGGTGCTTCATTAATCCAGATCTAAAAAAATCTTTCTGTTTGTTACCATTTGAGGCAGGGACAGCAGCTGCAGCATCGCTTGTTGCCGAGGCTGCTTGTGCAGGGCTGGCCTGCCCCCCATTCGCCTCCTTCTCTGGTAGCGCAGTTCTGGATAGCTTTGAAGGTCGTGTGAAAATGCCCCGCCCATCCTCACATTGGAAGTAGCGTACACCTGCCACAGACCCATCATTCTTCCCGATTGGCTCATCCAGGACGATGCCTGCCCACTGGCCAGGAGCAAACTGCGTGCCCCCAAGAAACTGAACGTAGCCGGGCTTGTTGGCATTCACCCAGACTCTATCACCGATCTGAAAGTCTGTGTTGCCATCTTGCGTTGGGGAGGTCACACCTGAAGAGGACTTCTCAGGAGGAACTGGCTTTGAAGCACCTGGAAGGACAAGTTAGGAAGGTAATAAACTGATGTTTTCTTCTTTTAAATTCTGAAAATAAATTTGTGGCAACATAATTAAAATGTGTTTCAGTTAATACCACAACACACTATGGCAGCAATGATCCGATAATAACTTTCCTTAATCTCATGCAACACTATGCACTATGCAAACGCTTTGTCTGTGATGAAGACACACTCACCTCTGGATGCCGGATGCTTGCACCCAAAAGTGAAACTGATGACAAGACCTGCTTTCTGATTCATTTGGCTAATAAGTATCTGACCACTTGGAGGCACTCTGAGAGTATTGAAATTTCATTCTCAGAAATTTAGTTGATCTTTAAATAAAAATACAACAAATAAAATACAACAATACGGCAACAACAGGACAAAAGTGGGATTTTCCCCCGTCCCCACACAGCTGACCATTTCTAATGTCTCCCACCCTCGGCATTGGGTTAACATTTATCTAAACATTCATGGTTGGGGACTATTTGAGTGTATTTATTCAGCATCACTAAAATATTCTTACCAAATGGTGGGGACGTCTTTGATGGTACTCCGGATGGACGAGCTATTTTACTGGGAGGTTTTAACCCACTTGCTTTGCCTGGTGTAGTGATGGGGCCCTGTTTGTCCATGGTTGGGGGACTCAATTAGGGTGGGGGGACACAGCCTTCCCCCGCCACCCTACTGTGTCCCAATGTGACAAAAGAGAGCTGGAAAAACAAATATTGGAGTAAAAATCAACCCAAACAGTGAATGAAGCTGTCTAAATGCAATCCACAAATATAATATTAATAATAGTATCACTTTAATGGTATTTAAAGCACAAGCTTTCGACATGCAAGTTTGCAGTTATGAATTAAGATTAACATCAATTTGGCCATTTAGCTGAAATATTTACTTTGCTTTGATAAAGTATTTATACTTCTTGAAAGTTTTCTTATTTTGTCACATTACAACTAAACATTTTCAATGTACTTTGCTGGGATTTAAAGTGTGTGATAATTGTGAAATGGAAGAAAACAGATACATGGCTTTCAATAATTTTACAAAAAGAAATTGACCCTACGACCTTAAAGATACGACCCTGGTTTAGATTCAATTCAATTCAATCCTTTATTGTCATTGGCAAAATAAATGTGACAACGAAATTTTGTTTGGAGACTTCCTACACTACATAGCGCACAAGTGCAGCATATACAATAATATGCAATAGAAATTCAGGCAGAAGCGTAAAAAACAGTAACTGTGATACTGCAGCAAATAGAGGTCATAACAAGATATCTAATACAAGATCGCTAATACTCTGTATTGCCAAAAAATAGGTAGCTGGTTGGCTTTCCTGTAGTTCACAAGCCATCGTGGCATCGCTCTAACTCCATTATACTAAAGCAAAAACAGTAGATATTTTCTGCCCAAAAGAACATTTACTTGAAAACTAATTCATCTGCTGAATAACATTATTATAACCATAGCAATCAATCAATCAATCAATCAATTTATTCGATTATTTTACAGTTAGAGATATATTGCTTTTTTTTTAATGCAGCTATCATTATATTTCACTTTAATGTAAAAATACGCTGAGTGCGAAGGTTTCTATACTGTGAGAATCTCATATCAGCCCGTGCCCGATGAACACTGAGCAAATATTTTAATTTCGTGAAGTTTACAGTTTAAACAACTTCCCATGGGCATGGACACCTCAGTCCTCGACGCAGCCATCCTTGGTTCGAGTCCCGACCCCCGGTGACCTGTCCTGCATGTCTTGCCCCTCTCTTCACCACAGTGCCAAAAAAAATTGGTAGATAAGCCACATTTTTGACTGATCCACATCAAAAGGCTTTACTGAATAGATTTGTATTTAATTCTAAAGGGAAATCCTAAAACATGTTTTCATTCCCTCTCTTCTCCGAGACATACTGTAAATCATACAGGATTACATGAGCATCTCAATGTCAGCTGCTACACAACCCATAAACTACTGGATAAAAAACTATTTGCTATCACCAGAGTAATAAATGTGAGGTCCAACAGGGCTTGTGCTTGGTGTCCAGCTTTAAACAAGGACTGGTTTTCTGCATCCACATCTTGTAGGTGGGGAACAGAAGCCTCACCACACAGATGACTCATACTGGCTGCAACAAGACAGACTCTGTTTCTCCACACAAATGGATGTGTTTTCACTTCAGCATGGATTACTGTTAAGCCTTGGGAAATTTGGTGCTTTTGCACATTTAAGTGTACTACAGCCAATCAATAAGGAGAGGCGGCAAGACAGAAATGCCAAGTTTATGTTTAAGGACAATTACTGTTGGTACACCACAGTAACTAGCTGATCTTGTCTCACTTGGTACACTCCTGCATCTCGGTTATTCTGTTTTAATGCTCAGGGATATGAGTCATTGTTTTCATTTACTAATAATTTATCAGAAATCCTCTGCACACACTAACTGAGAAAAGTCTGGAAGACAAGGACATTTCCTTCTTTAATTGCTTTGCTGCTTTACCAAGCCTTTGGTGCAGCTGCCTCCACTTCTCTGTTAAAGGGTCTCTCTGTCCATCCTTAGTTTTGTCATCAGAAAGCTAAATAAAACACAATTCACTTGAGATCAACAGACTGAAATGGCTATTCCTGAATGTTTAGCTTCGCAACTTTCAAAGTCCTTGGATTGACCCGTCAGTATGCTTTGGGTTGCTATTTGTCTCTTGAAAATTTGTCCAAATTAGTTGCAAGTATTTTCTGAATTTGAGAGTGCATACACCGATTTACTGCAGAGTTAATCATCAACAAATACAGTACCTTGAAAAAGTATTCATACCCCTCACCCTTAGATAACACAAAAATATAACTTTCTGCCCCCACATGTATAAATACTGTGTGGATGGAAACTAACTCTGCACATCACCCTGAACACAAAATCTCCATAATGAGACATAGTGGTGGCTGCATTATGCTGTGCTTTTCTTCAGCAGTGACAGGAAAGCTGGTCAAAGTTGATGTGAGGCTTGATGGAGCTAAATACAGGGCAGTGAAGGGAGAAAACCTGCAAAAAGACTGGAGACTGAGGTGGAGGTTCACCTTCCAGCAGGACAACAACCCTAAATATACAGCCAGAGCAACAATGGAATGTTTTGGATCAAAGCGTATGTATGTGTTAGAATGTCCCAGTCAAAGTCCAGACCTAAATACCATTGAGAATTTGTGGTAAGACTCTATAACTGCAAAGTTAGCAGATATATGCCCCAGAAAACTTGTAAATGTGACTGCAAAGAAACTTGGTCCTCCAAAGAATTTTCTCGGTTGGACCAAATACCAAGACCACCATATGTTTTTTTTCTTCAATTTCTCAAAGCAATGTATGCTTGTCATTCCCCTTCACATTTATGCCAAACTTAGTTTATCACATAAAATCTCAATAACATATGCTGAAGTTTGTGGTTGCAATGTGACAAATGTGGAAAATCCTTTTTATTGTGGTGTCGTCCAGACCAATGCAAAGGTTTCTCAGGCATCCATTACATCAAATGCTAGAAAGATAGAAAGATACACATCCTCTCCATATATTATAATCACTGTATCTTATAGGATCATCTGAGTGATACATCTGATTTTTGACGGAAGACAAACACCCAACCAAGGCTGAAAAAGGCATGTTTCAGCTACTTAAACAAGACTAAACTGCAACCAATGAAAAGTGGCGCTGCTCAGATGTAACATCACCAAGGCGGGTCTCTCTCCCCACCCAGTCGGTGCAGCCAGACCAAAAAACAAGCATACCTGCAGCTGTCAGACATCAGCGTGAGACCTCCAGATATCACACACCCCAACTCTTCTGTCTCTATCTTTGCATTTTACCCATAAATCAGAGTATAAGACGTTCGCATGTACACACCTAGTGAGGCCGGCCCGTGTTGTCAGTATATCTGGGCTGGGCTCTGTCATTAATAAATGATCCACAGCAGCACAACTTTGATGTAAACCACCACGACACGTCTGCTAAACTCCCTGCCTACAGCGTTTAAATGAGTTATTTGGGATCAAACCACGACAAAAAAAAAAAAAAAAAAAAAAAAAAAAAAATATATATATATATATATATAGCGTTGTTGCCAATTTTGCGTCCTGTAGCTAAAGCGTCACTCTGCTGGAATGCCAAAGCTAGCTAGCTTCAGACTAGCAAATAAAGCGCCGACTACTAGTTAATGTTAGACAACTAACCGCCCAATGATGGGTGTTGCTGAAGGTTTTAGCAGACAGCAGCAGGAAAAGTTGCTCAGCAGACTTACTTGGTCTGATTTTGTGAATTGAGTCTCTGTAAGGGCTGTAGTGGGAAGGTGCAGCGTACCTTGCACCGTTACATGTTTTTCCAGCGGCTCCCGTTTCTCCGTTTCCCTGCCCAGCCCCGGCTGTCACAGTCTGACGTCACCCTGGGAGAAGATGCTGAGTTTGGGGACACGCACAAAAGCTCGTACATCTCAGATTCAGATATTTTTTTCAAAGAATTGTTAAATAAATGAGTGTGGACAGCACAAAGCTGCTTTTTATTGTTTTTAGAATATAACAGTAATAACACTAATAATAGCGACATAACTACCAGTCTGGAATAAAGGTATAGGGATTCACTTTCTCCACACAGTAAAATCCACATCCTGACTGGGGATAAAGTGAATTACATTAGGTTTTAGTCCTTTTTATAAAAAAACCGAAAAAAACACCCACAACAAGAATAAACAGATCTGTTCTATTGGAGATACCATCTGTTCCTCCAAGCATTTTTGTTATAAAATGGCTCTCAAAAGTTTACACACTCCTGTTAAAATGAGAAATAATAATTTCAAAACGGTTCTCCATATAATGTTACATATATCCTGTAAAGTTCAACTAAAAATAGATCTGTTCCAAGCAACAACACAAAAAAATGCAATCTTGTTCCATAAGTGTGCATACTCTTAAACTAACTTTTTGATTTAACTTTGGCTTGCAGTCTTCTTTGCTATGAGTTTGTCTGTATCCCACATCTTGACTTGCCTGTACGGGGCGCGGTACAGGCAGGCCAGGAACAGACTAACAAAGGACATCAAGGCAGCCAAGAGAAGCTATAGTGAGAAGCTGAAGAACAGCCTTTCTACTGGTGACACTTCGGCTGTATGGACTGGTCTGAGAAACCTGACTGCCTACAGAAGCCCCACCACCCTTCCTGAACAAAGTCCTCGCCTGGCTAACCGTCTGAATGGCTTCTACTGCAGACATGACAAGAAGCCATTCACACCTCAAACCAACTCCTCCACATCCCATTCAGGAACAAATTTGACCAGTAACCCAACCAACCCCCTACCTTCAGATCCTCTGCCTGCACTAAGATCTCTGAGGAAGATGTAAATAGGCTCTTTCAGCGCATGAAAACAAAGAAAGCTGGAGGACCTGATAACGTCTCCCCATCATGCCTGAAAGCCTGTGCAAATCAACTCGCTCCGATCTTCACCCGGATCTTCAACAAGTCACTGGAGAAGTGTGAGGTCCCCTCCTGCTTCAAACGATCCACCATCATCCCAGTGCCCAAGAAACCCACCATCCTAGGATTAAATGACTACAGGCCTGTAGCCCTGACATCTGTGGTCATGAAATCCTTTGAGCGGCTGGTGTTGAAGCACCTGAAAGACATCACAGGCCCCCTGCTGGACGCCCTGCCGTTTGCTTACCGAGCAAACAGGTCGGCAGATGATGCTGTTAACTTAGGTCTACACTTCATCCTGCAACACCTCGACCGCCCAGGAACCTACGCCAGGATCCTGTTTGTAGACTTCAGCTCGGCCTTCAACACCATCATATCAGACATCCTCCACCAGAAGCTCACCCAGCTCAACGTCCCAGCCTCCACCTGTCAGTGGATCAACAGCTTCCTGACGGACCGACAGCAGCAGGTGAGACTGGGGAGCATCTTCTCCCGAACCAGATCAATAAGTACTGGTGCCCCCCAGGGGTGTGTTCTATCCCCACTCCTCTTCTCCCTGTACACAAATGACTGCACCTCAGCGGACTCGTCCGTGAAACTCCTTAAGTTTGCAGACGACACCACTGTCATTGGACTGATCCAGGACGGTGATGAGTCTGCATAAAGACAGGAGGTGGATCGCTTGATACACTGGTGTAGTCAGAACTGCCTGGAACTAAACCCACTCAAGACTGTGGAGATGGTAGTGGACTTTCGGAAAACACCAACCCCATACACCCCACTCACCATCCTCAACAACACTATATCGGCTGTGGATCACTTCAGGTTCTTAGGAACCACCATCTCTGAGGACCTGAGATGTTCTTCACACATAGACTCTGTTCGAAAGAAGGCCCAGCAGAGACTGTACTTCCTGAGGCAACTCAAGAAGTTCAACCTTCCACAGGAGCTGCTGGTCATCTTCTACACTGCCATCATTCAGTCTGTCCTGTCTTCATCCATCTCAGTGTGGTTTGGTTCATCCACAAAACAGGACAGGTCCAGACTGCAACGAGAGAATCATCAGGGCTGACCTTCCCTCCATCCAGGACTTATACAGGTCAAGGGTCAGGAAAAGAGCTGCTAAAATCTCTGCAGACCCCACACACCCTGCACATAAACTGTTTAGAGTTCTGCCTTCAGGGCGACGCTACAGAGCGCTGTTCACTAAAACCAGCCGACACAGAGACAGTTTCTTCCCCCAGGCTGTTTCTCTGTTGAACATTCAATAGAGTACAAAACAACAGCATACAGATGTTGCAAATGCACCTTTTTATTTATTTATATTTGTGTATATTTGTACATTGTAAATATGTATATTCTGTAGTGCAAAAACAAAAACCAAAGAGCAAAGTGTACCGGAGTCAAATTCCTTGTTTGTACGTACAAACTTGGCAATAAAGCTGATTCTGATTCTGATTGACTTGCAATATTTCCCCTCTGTACTTTGCAACAGTTTTCCAAATTTATCAGGACTCTTAAATTCAGATGACCTCACAGAGTTTCTGTCAGACTCAGTTCTTGACTCGGGACTGGCCATTGAAAACTTTTAATTTTCATCTCATGTAGTCATAATTTTGTTGATAAAGATGTATGCCTGGGTTCACAGTAGGGCTGCAAAATTATACCTCTTTAATCTTCAGCTTTCTAGCAGATAACTGAAGGTTTTGGGAGAAAAGGTTTTAAAGAAAAGTAACCCCAGAGCATTATATTGGCGAAACCGTACTTCACCGAATGGTGTTCTTTTGGTGATGTTCCATGTTGTTTTCGTGCTAAACATGCCTTATGGAACTGTGGCCTAAAAGTCCAAATTCAACTCATTAGACTATAACTATGGTAGCCTATAAAACATTTAGTCTGGCCTAAATGTTTTCATTAGATAAAATAATTCTGTCTCATAACCCTACTCTGTAGTCCAGACATATGGAGAATACCTGAAAATTGTCATCCTTTGTACAATGAATTGAATTTTATCTATGTATCTATTTTATGATATAAAGTATGTCACACTATGTGTGAAAAAGTGTTAAAAAGAAATAGTTTATCAAATTCTCATTTTTACTTTAATAAAAACTAGGCCTTTTAACAGAGGTAGGTTCATTTTTTAAAGCCACTGGATGTGTCACATCTGTTTCTGTGACTTTGTGAATTAAGGACTCCAGAATCTGATTAAATTTATTTTGCTGATGTTTTTATTGTGTATGTTAATTTTTCCAAAAGGGAGAGTTGCAAGCAATTAGGACAGTCATCTTGGTCTTCTTATGTTTATCCACCAGAGGGCTATTACTCTTTTTATTTACCAAAATATGATAATAAAGAATAATTACTATAATTAGTACATTGTTTCAGTTCTTGTTAATTTTTTTTGTATTTCAGCACACTTAAAAATTACAATTGAAAAGTGTAACCTTTTTTCTTTCTCACATTTAAAACAAGTTTCAGGCATAGCAGGCAGCGAAGTTCCCTTATTTCATAGGGAAGAAAATAGAAATTTCAAGATATAAAACTATGGATCTATTTCTGCAAAAATCACACTTAGTGAAATAAATATATATAAATCAGTGTAAATTAGTGGTGTCTATATTTACCAAATCAATAACTTTCCAACGTTGTGCATGGAAGATGACCAGTTCATTTAGTATGATCATTCCCTGTTTCTACACTGCATCTTTAATGCAAGTAGAATCCAGGCTGTTTGCAGCCATGACAATGACTTCTTATCTTTCCAGAAGAAAAGTTTGAACACTCGTAGTTTAAAGGCAATCATGGCAATTCAGCATAGCTGTAATTTATTTCTTACAGCGCTTACACACAATAGCCTACTTAAAAATAACGTTCTAGGAATATATTTCATAACTTTGCACCTGCATATGCAACCCGTGCCACCCTCCACCTGGATGACCCCCTAGGAGATGAGCTGTATTCCCAATATAAAACAAATAAAATGCCACTGCCAATCATTAAGTCACCAAGAGCTTTTAAAAAAAAAATCAAATTTCAGTTTGTTTCCTCTGTTTTAAATACAATTTTTCACAGAAGATACAATGCGTCTATTCACCCTTTTCAAATATGCTTTATTTTTATATTTTACACGAATTTATCAATCAAACTGAAACACATTTAATTTAGTGTCTGTACCAATCAGTGACTTACTAACTGCTACTTGCTCTATTCTTAACAGTCTATGCAATGAAAAAGAAGGCGAAGGTCTTTCTCTTCTAAGAACAATGACAGAACAAGCTGCCAATTTATACAGGCAAGAGTTTTAAATGGAGGAGTTAGGAGAATGTGCTCATTGGTCTCTAACCTTTATCAGATTTTTCTTAAACTAAAAAAAACGTAAACTAACTACATACTGTTGGGTTGATGTGTTTATTTACCAAAATGAAAGCTCTTGAATAAGTCTACTTTTAAAGAATAATAAACATTTTCGGGACCTGGCGAGCACCGGTCACAGCTGATCAAAGGAAAATGAACCAGAAAAGCTGAGACATAAACATTTTAAGATTTGATTTGGAACATCTGAGCGTGTTTTTTTTTTTTTTTTGAATAGCAAAAATTTTAATTTGAACTTTTTCAAGTCCTTGTAGAAACCCTGTCACCATGATGTTTATGAAAGCTGGAAAAAACGCCTCATATTTCTTGAAATCAAATTAACATTTGAATTTATCCATGAGCTTCATACTCATCTAAACCTTACAGGGGATGTGTGTTGGTTGTAACTTATTGAGCCCGCTCCATTTTAAACTTCACCGATGTTGAATGGAGTAAATTACTTTCACCCAAGAACGAGAGAAGAAAAACCGAAGTTTAATTTGGATTTTATTGTCGAGTATTCCATGAATTGCTTCGCGTTTTAGTCTTATTGACGCTGCTTATTGTTCACATTTACATCACAATCACTACTTTGTTCATAAGCCTTTCTACTTTTTATTGCAGCTAGAAACCTAGAAAAGATCTTTTCTGGTGTTGCTGTTGTTCACTCATCAGGTGGCTTTAGATTCCGTCACCATCGACGGTGGAAATGTTACTGTCGGACGGCTGCGTTGGATCTTTTTCGTCGCTTCTTCCCAGCAGTTTGTTCAGAACCTTCCGGAAGGTGCCGCTGAATGCCGGGCTGGAGAAGTAATACACGACAGGGTTGAGGACGCTGTTGAAGTAGGTGAAACAGACCGTTGTGTAGAATGCCAGGTTGGCCTTTTCAAAATGTCTGCATTCGTCATACCAAACCTTCAGGATCCACACCGCGATGCGAGATATGGTGCTGGGAAGGAAGCAGGTGACGAAGATTAGGGCCACCGCCGAGACAAACTGAACAGCACGTTTGATTTTCCCCTTCTTGTCCAAAGCCCTATTTCTCAGCTGCCAGGTAATGCTGATGGTGCAAAAAGCCACGATGGCAGTGGGCAGGAAAAACTGGATGACATAAAAAGCGTTGTGCCAGGTGGACAGGGGGGTGAAGCCCATGCAGATGTTGAAACTCTCACACTGTGTGCGGTTGCTATTGTAGTAAAAGTGCTCATTAGCAAGAAGATACCCGGTTGCAAGAACAATCAGCCCCCAAAGGCCGAGGGAGACCCACAGAGCATAGCCCAGGCCTAGGCGGTTTATAGGGTTCCGTGGGTGGACGATCTTGAAGTAACGGTCGACGGCCACAGCTGTGAGGAAGAAGATCCCTGCTGCCCGGTTAGCTGCCAGCAGGAAAAGAAGGATACGGCACGGGACGTCGCCATAAATCCAGTTTTTCCCACGCCTGTAGTAATCTGCCCTGAAGGGCAAGCAGAACAGTACGACTGAGTCGGCAACAGCTAGATGAGTGAGGTACACGGAGTTGGGCTTCCATGTGTCCATGTAGAAGATGAACATCCCCAGAGCCAAAACGTTTCCCATTAATCCAAACATGAACTCCAGGATGAGAACTGGAGGCAAAACCTGGTCCAGGATGGGCGATTCAAAGGCACAGCAGACCTCTGAATGAGAGATATTCATCTTCTGACGCACCAGTGGTGCTCAACAAGCTGCTGCTATATAACTGAATCAATAAAGACAAGCTGCACAAGGTACCTTTGTTGAAAAGTAAATCATGTTTGCACTTTTGCAAAGGGCTCATGGACAAACACGCTAATTCGAAATTGGAGTGAGCATCTGTGCACGGTGTTATCTACGGGGAAGTGGTATTGACCCAAAGGAGCATTACAACAACTGTAAATGTTATCTGCCTGGGGAGGGTACCTTCATTAGAAAACTATTATACCTGGGAATAGGTTTACTCATGGGTGAACAGTGGGACGCAGGAAAAACAAGTAACCTGCGGTCAACTATGGGACTCATAAAGCAGGTGATGACGACTAAACCAACTCTGGAAAAGAAAACAACGCAACGGAAACAGTCATGGAGAAAAGCAAGAAACCAACTCAGGAATTAAGAGCAGGCAGAACAGAGAGGAGACGAGAATTTATTAGCCTACAGTTTGCTTGAGTGAAGAACATTTGCGAAGGACTTAATTCATACCACGCCTTTGGCAAACAAGAGAAAGCAGCTATTAACTAAAAAAAAGAAAAAGAAACAACTGCCAAGTGAGTGGCCAAGTCTGCACCTTTTTATGTACAGTAAATAAAATAGGTATAAAATGACTTGATGTGTACATTTGGCCAGGTTGTTATTGATGTTACAGGTCACATCCATCCCAGTGAAAGTGCATATTTGGTCTTCTACTTCTTAACTTCACCCAGATCATCAATGCTGTCGTCATCCACCTACAGAAGGATAAAGAGATTGACCTTAGAAAAGGTGTTAGGTTTGCAGTTTTCTAAAGTAACTTTTTTTTCTTTTTGGAGTCATAATTTTGTTGTGTGAACGTTTTGGTGTTAAGCTCCATTTCAGATCCTGCCTCTGGTTACAAGCCAATGGCTTAGCTTCACCATGAGAGGCTTCTTATATTGTCCAGATTTCTAAAGCGTGCCATAAAAAATATGGAGCAAATTAACACTTTGTGTTAAAACAAACACTGGATAAGAGCAGTTAAAATATTTATATACAGTACCTTGCAAAAGTATTCATATCCAATTAATTTTTTCACATTACAACTACAAGCATCAATGTCCTGTGGTCTGTAATTGTAAAGTTGAAATTTGAAACAGTAAACAGATGCAGTACATTTTGTTATGTAAAAAATAAAAAATAAAAGTTCTCACACTGCTCAGAGAAGTTTGTGAACATCAATTTTAAAGTCCACCCCAAAATTGTCAATTGGATTTAGGTCTGGACTATGCCATGACTACAGTTTGACCTAAACCATTCCACTGGCTGTATTTAGTGGTTGTTGTCCTGTAGAAAGGTAAAACAAAGCCCCATAATCAAGTCTTTTCCAAAGTCTACACATTTTCCTGCTGGATTATCATGAATTTAGCTATAAAAGTCTTCCCTTGATGTCTAATCAGCTTTCCTGTCCTTGCTGAAGAAAATCATCCCCACAGCATGGTGCTGCCACTGCCATGTTTCAGTGTAGGAAAGCTGAGTTGTGAAGTATGCGCAGTTATTTTTACTATGTGCATGGCTTGTGGTAAACTGGAAACAGGTCATCTCATGGCTTTCTTACTGTCACTCTTCCAAATTGATGGAGTCAACAGATTTTCACACATGAGCTCTGGATCTCGGCAGCTCTTCCAGAGTTAACAAGGGGCTCTTGGCTGCTTCTCTGAATAATGTCCTCCTCGCTGGCCTGTCAGTTGACCTGGAAGGCCAGGTCCTGGCCGGTTTACAGCAGTGCCACAGTCTTTCAATGTTCAGATGATGCATTGATCAGAGCTCTGTGAGACGTTTAAAGCTTGGGATATTTTTTTTTTTGACCAAACCCTGCTTTCAACTTCTCAACTTTCTATCTTTCCTGACTGCTGTGTTCCTTGAGCTTGATGCCGTTTGTTCACTAATGTTCTCTTAGCTTAGTGGCTAATTTTTAGTCAAATTATTTTTCTTGACTGTCAGGTGATCGTTTTGCTGCAAAAGGCCACAGTGGCAGTGGGCAGGAAAACAGAATGACAAATAAACGGGGACAGAGAAGTGAAGTCTTTGCAGATGTTATGCTCAGACTTTTTGACAAACACTAAAAGTCAAAAAAAGCATTTTTTTAAGTGAGCGGAATAATAAAACTCAAAAGATTTTAACTCCTGGACTAAATATTTGCCATGATTTAGATGGGCTACTTAGCATACTAACAGAAAACATTTCAAACTATTGTAGTTCCTTACATTTATATTCAGTGCTTTTAAAATGTTAATTAAATGCCGCTTTTTTGAGTTCAAATTTGCTTTCATTTATCAGTAATTCCTACCTTTTTATATCCTTTACAAAAGAATCTTCCAAGTACTATTTTTAGATTAACTTTTTATAAGTGCTTTAACATCCAGGGACATGTAGTTTATATAAGCATGTGTTTTGGGTTTTTTCCCAATATATCCACACATATTAAACTCCATTTAAAATGCCAAGCTAAAACAAATCCAAACACCGACCCTAACCCCTGATTAATTTCATTTTTCTAAATAGCAGTGCTTTGAGGTTTAAATTAAATATTTATAATCAGGCGCGTTTAAGGAAAGTTTAAAGCTACAGAAAAATATCAATTTTCCAAAAATTGACAAGCATAAAATCCTATGAAACTTTTTCCACAAGAACAGACAGTTTACCTCAGGCCACTTTTCTTGAATGACGTCAATTATGTCATCTGTAAAATCTCCCTGAATGATTATTTCATCCTCGGCTGTAACTGAGGCACCACAAGAGAACTTCTGAGCAAAGAATCGCTGAGCCTCTTTAAGATCAATGTCTGCAACAAAGAACGACATTTAGAATAACGTGCTTAAAAAGTCAAAGGTAAGATGCGTGGATAAGAGAACAGCACAAGTCTCACCGAATGTTGCCAGGCCACACACTCGTGTGACATATTTCTTCTTTGCTCTTGGGATTTTTGCTATTGTGACTTTCTGAGGCACCGTCTTCTTTTTCTGTTTGATTTGGCCTCTTCCACCTGAACGGAAAGGTGATAAAACAAGATTTGAATCATCACGGATCTCCATGCAGACGACAATGATGCTCAGCGATGAGAAACTTCAGGAAAATAAACCCACAAATAGTTAGTGATGATTGTTTGAAATAACATTTTTTAATTTAAACAAAATAAGAAATCAGTTTGTTCAACTCAATTGTCCAGAAAACTGCTTCCTTAAGAGGAAAGGCTCCACCATTTACCAGATCCAACATGGCATTGCAATAATTAAGAGTTCACTGATAAAACTCTGCATTTCTATTTCTTCTCTACATGAACAACTCCATCCTTGTAGATCATGCTCTTCCCCACAAATCAAACCTAAATTCAATTCCTGATGACAATTGTTTACAAGACTAGCTATATTCTGACAAATTTTTTGCATTTACACATTTTGAAGCCATATGAGCTACAAGACCTGTAACTCAGACTATGTTGATTATCTGGATTGTTGTAGCGTTTCATTGAGGCTCTCAGGTGTTCCTACACTAAATAATGCTAGCTTTCTTTCTACAGTCGAACACAAACACTGCTGAAACGTTGATATGACTTAACACACATCCTAAAGCATTTCAGGTTCGTGGAAGCAGACACATTACGTTTCTACTGGCAGGTCTGAAACAGTTATTAGAAAACCGTACCTCGTTTTTGCTTTTTCTTCTCCTCCTCTTCACCTGTAGGGGGAGCTTCTCCAGTGCCGGATTCCTGTTTGGGAGCATTTCCTGCCGGACCAGAGGGACAGAAGTAAAAATAAGAATTACAACCAGTTTTGCAAAAATACAAATTATCTATTAAAAGGAAACATTAGCTTACTTTGATTACAGCTAAACAATATTTTATTGTTCTGGTTTTTTTACTTGTCGGTCGGTCTCCCATAAGGGTAAATTCCACTCGCACCTAGAAATCCAGTTGCTGTGAAATACTAATAAATATTCGTTCTTACATGTTGAAGATAACTCTGAAACAACTCAGATAAAAGGGAATCTTAATATGAAACTTTTCAACTATTATGACTAAAACTCAAACCTCAGCTTAGAAGCTACTTTAGCATCCAAAAGGATCTAAATAATGGTTTCACTTTGAAAACCATTCTGCTGTGTATATGTTGGTTCTGTAAGTCAGTAAATGCCTAAAAAATGTCCAATGACAGAACTCCATTACTATCATTGCCATCTTGCTATAGTGCACCCCATTTCTAAAGGCCAAGCCAATAATTTGGTTTTTAAAGCAACTGAAAACAGGAGTCCAACCAACCCTCTTTGCTGTAATCTATCCACATTTAATGCAGTCCTTTAAATTGTGGGGAAATGATGTAAAAATCACTCACCAATAGTCATCTTGGCAAACACATCCGGAAAGTTCTTCTCAAGCCACTGCCTACATTTGGCTGGCTCGGGCATGTAATTGCAGTACTGCAAGAGACATCACTAATTTACAACTCTTGAAAGGAATAATCTGCAAAAGTTTATTTATAGTCAACTTAGTCACACAGTGTTTATGCAAGGTCTGTCTAATGATCAAACTCACCTCTGTAGGTAGGGAGCACACTGTAGGAGGAAAAACAAATGACCTAAGGTTAAAGGGATCACAGTAAGCAGTGGTAAACAACAAAATGAGTTCATCAACTGTACCTCCGCAATACAGAACTTTAAGAGGGTATTTCGAATCGGGGTCCAACGATCCTTGCTCCGACCTGCTTTCTGAAGACCCAGATTCCATTTCAGTAGTAGCCATCACAAGTGATCTGGGCCAGGTGAAGACAAATGAGGAGAAGGTTAAAAAAAAACAATGAAAGAAAGAGTGTTGGCATGGCAGCTGATGGCAGATAATTCATGATGTCTTTTTTCCCACCATCAGTTATTTTCTCTTTCCCTGAGGTCAGAACTTTGTCATTTTGTTGGAGCATAAACCCTCTGTGTATTAGAAGGCTGCAATAAGCAAGTTGAAATAGTATCATTCCATGTTTCTAGATATTTACTGTTAGAGCTGCACTGTAAAATCAGCCGGGGATCGGAATACTTTATTTTCACTTATTCCCACTGCACCCTGTGTCAGTGTGGTAACCACACCCACTTCCTCTCAGGGACAACAAGGACACAAACACGGACTCCTTGGAGTAAAGAGCGTCTAAACTAATGCATCATCGCCCCTAAGAGGCTGTAGTAAAAATGTACATTTTGATCAGCTGAGCTAAACGTAATATGGAGAGGGGTGTGTGTCTTTTCAAAACAAGCTCAGAAGAAGAGATGTTCCTCTGAAAAGGTTGTATTGTCCAAACTACTTGAATTTAAGCTCGCTATTAATCCAGGAGCTATTCTGAGGTCTTTCTGTTGGCGTTTCACCGTCAGGAGACTATTCCCATCTACCAAAAATGCTGCACAGCTCACAGAAGAACATTTACTGTTCATTGGTTGACAATCAGGTAAGGTATATAAGAAATATGTAAAAAAACTAAAATAAATCTCGTTGCCCAACCAATACAGATCCAGTGCTCTAATTAGGTGCGTTACAATCAGCGAGTCTGCAGTTGCTCTCATTCTTAATTAATGATTACTCTGCAGGCTGTGCAGTCTTCCTGAAAACAGCAATTTATTTACCAATGTGGGTTGCACTTTGGAGAATCTTCACTGATATCTTAAAGGAAACATTCCCAAAAATATCATTTATCTCGTTTTCTCCTTCCTGTCAGAGAGACAGGTGGGGTGAGATGATGTTTGATCTACCTGGAGACGAGCAGAATTTGGTCAACCAACCAACCAACCAGTCTGCTACCGTTTTCAGTTAACCATACACCAAAAACGTACCGTTTTGGTACGTTAGAACGTATGCCTCTGGCCTGAGAGAAGTCTGTTTTTCATCATCATTCAAAAGCTGCAAACAATTTATAGCTTAATTTCAGAGTTTGAGTCTTATTTTGGAAGAAAAAAAAAGACCGTAATCACATGCATTTGGTCTCATGCAGAATATAGTCTGTCACAGTTTAACAGTATTCTACAGTAGGTACGGGCTGCTTACTGGTACCAACTAACACCCAGGTTTTAAATAGGGATGCAACTAATTATTTTGCTAATCGATTCATCTGTCGACTATTTTTCCAATTAATCGATTAATAATCAGATAGAAAAAAAAACTATTAAGCACCTTTTCCTTTCTTTTTTTACAGAATTGGAACCAGGTGAAGCTGAAACTATGCGACTTGAGTTCTGATAGAGCACGTTTTTATCTTAAATGCAAAATCTATACATCTTTAGTACAATTTTGGTCTAATTGCTGCTCTGAGTGGGTTGTTCTTTCAGCAAATGTCACGATTAATCGGAGTAATAATTTCAGCCTTAGTTTTAAAAAAATTTAATCTCGAAACTGCTCAAGGTTCCATCATATTGTTTGTACGCTTTAAATTCCTTTTTTAAATTTTGTGGCACTAGTGGTCTATTTTTTCCCAGTGTATGGATAGATAGAGCGCCAGAATCGATGACCACATATCCTCCGTTTACGGTTCGGACGTTCTACCTGTACACAACGCGCTGCTTACCGGTTTAAAATCCTTTTGATCAGATGCCAGAGAACAGGCCAGACTAGCAAGAGCTTTCTCTCTATTTTATGGAGCACTGTGTCATGTAGCCACTCCCCCACCTGTTGCTGTGCACTGCTGGTCAGCTAGCTGAAATAAGACCACTACACTTTTCCCATGTTTACAAGCAAAACAATTGGCTGTTTGGAAATGTGTATGGTTGAGAAAAACACGGAAAGCCAAGTCTGGTTAAAAAAAAAAAAAAAAGTCCCCCCTTCAGTCACTTTTAAGACAACTTCGTTGTTTAAAGCTGCAGTTGGTAGGCAGCATCTCTGTTTAACAGCTTACTAGTGGTTCTACTGGGGCAGATTGCCCCAAGAATTAACCAGCTGTTATCAGCTTGTTATACGTGCATATAAACAGCAAAGTATTACAGTCGCATTTTAAAACAGTTACTAAGCTGCTACTTAGGTCAGCCGGTGCTTATGCTGTATTTTTACTTTAGTCTACGAATAAAAAAAAATATCAAATGTAGAAAATATAAATGTAACAATTAAGATTTTAATATACTTCAGTATTGGAAAAACGTTTCAGTTTTAAATAAAAACAACAAAACTCATACTTAGTATATATTTTAAATCTGTGTAAATCGGAGTAGCTCTTCATGTCTGTTGAAAAATAATGAACAGAACATTTGGCTGAAAAAAAAAGTATTGGTACAAATAAACTACAAATTAACAACAACCACTTAAACAAATTAGGACATTCAACAAAAATGGTTTGTAGGTTTCAATGTAATATTAAAAAAAAGATTAAGTAGTGTTTTATTTTAGGTCACAACATCTTACAGATTTCAGTATAAATATAGAGACAAACTACCTTAATTTTGAACCCAACCACATTATCGTGGCATCATTTAAAACTCTTGAAAATGTTGCTAACATACCTACTTTTACATGCATGTATGATAATGTCATGCATGTAAAGTCGTGTGTCGATGGGTCACAGTTTTTAAGTGCTACAGCTTGCAAAGCCATCGCTGAAGTAACGTGAAAAAAGGTGAGAAGAAAAATCTGATTTCCTTCCCAGTCACTACCCCAGGCTGACTGGAAGCTCATATATTTCATAATTGTAACCAAACAGCTCAGCTTACTTCTTCCTGGTACTCTGTTGCTTGTGGAAAGAAAATAGATTTTTTTTAGCTTTCAGTTGAATCTAATTTGCTACACAGCTGAAGTAGCCTTAGCCAGCTAACACATGCGGTTGTTTTATTGGCTGTAAGCTTTGTTAAACAGAACAGTATGCTAATATAATCTATATCAAAATGTACAATTACATCATAAATACTACTGCGAATTCCGCCACTTCGTAAACGTAGCTAAAACGAAACGTTAGAATCAGCTTTGAGTGGTTTCATTCATCAGGTTACGTGGGCTCACCAGCTGTCACCGTTAGCACCTCGATTTAGTTTAGCAGGCTAGCTAAGCTAATGCAGCACAACGGCTCACTGCAGCTGACAAAAAGTGAATTAAGACGCGCAACTGGACCATGCCCTACCTTGTACAGTAAACTTTTAAAACTGCCGGTTCAGTAGAAGATCCGCTCGCATTATTAAGGTCAGTTTTACTTCTAGAACACCATTCTCACTGATAAGGTTTAGTTGGCATACTTTGAGCACGCCTTGTAACGCCTCTGGTGAGAGGGGACTAGCCAATAATATATAGCGGCAGCCTTTCAACACCACTCTCAGAACCCAATAGTCCAAAACCCTTCCTGGTTCATGCAAGAATTTGCTTCCGGTTAGCGCATGCGCAAAGTCTGACTGGCTTCTATTTTGGTCCAAGATTGTGCATAGGATATCAAACACTATATCATTTACCGACATATCAGTGTAGTTTGTATTTAAAGGTAGGATGCAAAGGATGTAGGATGTAAAGGTTAGGTTTCAGTGGTAGGGTGCTAGCGTAACTGGAACGTAAAAGGACCGGGAGTGGTCGAACCTGAGAACGTCGGGGCCTGAGAGCGACTCTGTTTTTTTTTAATTAAACTTTATTGAAAAAACAATCGAAGGCATATGCCTGTTGTATATTTAAAAAATAACAGACTGAAGATGAAAAAAATCTGTAAATTGAACCATAAGATACCAGCTTCATTTGTATTCTTTTTAAGGACTTACTAAAATGCTGTACACCTTTTTTACAATGTCAGATCAGGTTTATCCGACATTTTTTCCAAGTTATTGCTACAGAATGCTGGAAAAATAAATCAGCGTCTCCATAAAGCTGGTAATCAAAGGAAAATTTCCAGAGAGATGGCTATGTTAATTTTGGACTTCAGAAAACACAAGGACCAACACTATATTCCCCATGTCCTGGATACTGATGGTTCTTGAAGAACCAATACCAGCTGCAGCTCACTTCTTGTGAATCTCCCCCATGACCATATGGATGTATAGTAGGGGTATAGAGACACACACACATATTCTGATTAAAGCGGAGTTCAGCTGGTGTGTCCAATGAATGTGTGCATTTCTGACTAAAATACATATTTTATGCCTGCATTTATCAGTTTGCTACATGTTGGATTCATGTTAATGTGCGTTTAAAGACATAATTTAGAAACACAAAGAAAAGTGTCAAAAAAGTCAAATTTAAAAAAATCTTACGAGCCTTCTCAGTACCTCCAAGAACCCACTAGGGGTCGCGACCCCATCGGGGAAGACCTCTCCTCTGCAGTATGCACTTAAACCTGTTGCATGTGCATCTTGTTCTACAAACCTTTTTCCTCCTCTTCAAATGTTCGATTAGTTTGCTTGGATACAGCACTGTGGGAACAGCTGGTTTCTTAGTTTTGTAACCTTTGTGGCTTTTTGTGGAGCGTGTCAGTGATTGTCTCCAGGATTACTGCCAAAATCATCAAATTGACCAGAAATAGACGTTTGAGATAAACCTCTCTGTGTGTAATGAATCTGCAAAGTCCAATTTTCACTTTTAAAATGAAATAGCTAAAATACATTTAATTTTCAATAATATCCCAATTTATTGAGATGCATCTTTATCACAATAGATGCTCTTTTCCCCAATAAACATAAAATAATCCCACAGCATCATGCTTTGTGGTCCAGTTGGAGTATTACAAACAGTAAATTCCCAACATGAATTAGAATGAAAATGTGAAGTAGGTCCAAAAAGGATCTGCCGAATGTAATATCGTGAAAATATTTTAGTAACTCTTACACAGTGGCAGAATAATATAACCATATTATGAAGCCTGGAAAAAAAAATGCAAGAGATGGATATTTAATGTAGCAACACATTACTTTTTAAAAACAACAATAAAAATACTGAGGGAATTTACAAAAGCCACCTTGTCTTTGAAGTATCCATGAATACATTTGTTCTGAATGGCACCCTGTTCTATTCAATTAGAAAAGCTCAGACAAAAAAAATCTTTTCTAGTTCGATATAGTCATATTCAGTATTGCTCAAAAGTTAATTTATTTCAGTAATAAAATTCACCAAGTGAAACACATTATATAGATAAATTACACACAGCTAATAAATACTATATTACATTAGGCCAATAAAAAACACAATTCAATACAGAAATGTGGGCTTAATGAATATGTTTAATATCTGCTCAAAGGTTTTTGATTTCAAAAGGTACTTTTTAATCTGACAAATGAGCCTCATTCGAAATCTTATTGTAGTTTGCTGAATCTGACTGTAATCCCACCCCTTCTCCAGAAGTTATTCTATTAGTTAAAGTGAATTAAAGCATTCGATTAAGCATAAAGGAAAAGCTAAGTGACAGAAACATTCACTGTATTTCAAACATCTTCCTTTCTTTTATTTCTGTTGTAACTTAGTTTTATTTCCTTAATATCTCATGAAGACTAAAATGATACGGTGCCAGGAAAATGGTATTTTATATCTCACAGATCTCACAGATTCAGATGGTCAGTGGTGCCGTATAGGAGGGAAAGTTAGGACAAATCCATGGGCCCCTGGACTCGGCACCGGGCTCTTGGTGAGTCAAGCTGAGTAAGTGGAGTGATAGCTGTCAAATGGCATATTTTTTAAATTGGAATTGAATTTAAAAGAAACGTTTGGGTTTCCATGAGTTCTTTGCTCTTATCTTGTTCAAAAATCTGCTGTTTTCACTATTTTGAGATGATGATGTTAACATCTTTAAATTTAGTTAGATTGAAACGTTATACAGTCATACATTTTATACAGTATGATTTTTATAAAAGTTTATACAGTTAAAATGTATATTTAAATTTCTTTGTTTTAAGAATTTTTAGAGAATTCTTAATTTTGAACTTTCACAACAAAAAATACAACAAAGCTGTATAAGATGGCCATGAGCACATTTTTATGTCTACTTTGAATCATGCATAAAATAATGAATTGCATACTGCAACTATTTAGATTTTTTATTTAGATGGTGATGCTGCTGGGTTCCGTTGGATCACTGGCGTGCTACATAACCCTTAAGGTCATGAACTGATGCCCAGACATTCTGCTTCAGTATTTTCTTCTAAAGGGCAGAATTCATCGCTCAATCAAATTCAGCAAGTCATTCACATATTGAAGTAACAAAGAAACCCCAGTCCATCACAGTACAGCTATCATGTATGACTGCTGATATGATGGTCTTGTTCTTAGGTCTTGAGACAGTTCACCACTGTCTCTTCATTACTTCATTTGTGGATAATTGCGCTCAGTGTGCTTTGTTGGATGCCTAAGGCCTTAAAACGGCTTTGAAACTCCTTGCAAACTGATAGGTGTCGATGACAGTTTTTTCTCGCACAGGAATTTAGCATATTTCAGATTATTTTTGATATCTTTTATTTTGAAATTTCATATGTATTACTTTGAAAAGCCCTTTGGTTAGACGACCGCTTATGACGTCGAGCCTCTACATCTGTACGTCATTGATCTCAAAAGTTGGTGAAACTCTTTATGAAGCTGAAGGCAGCAAAATAGCATCACTTTGTTTTGGATTTGCAATATTTATATCTCGTCTACATCTTCCTATTATGAAACTGTAGCCTTGTTTAAGGCTAGACTAGTTTGCAGCTACTTTGCTTCATTGGTGGTTGACTGTTAGCTAGCTGTCAGGTCTTCCTTCCAGTCATGCCGTCAGCTAACTCACAACAACAGGAATGATGCTGCAGAAGAATGAACACTGGCTGAAGTTGGATGTGACGTGAGGAGCGGGAAACAGTTGGGATAAAATGGACGGCAGGAGGAGACTGTTTACATCCAGTGGCGGTTCCTTTCCAAGAGCATCCTGCTCCCACTGCTCTGAAGGTACACAGCTGATGTTTCACCATCCCTGTCCTTAACATTTGCAGCTCCACCTCAGCGTTGTGTCACTGAAGGGGAAGGGGGTTTCAGCCATGTAACCTTCAGTATTTGTTTCAGATGGCTCAGCTAAACTGTGGCACAGCACTCCAATTAAAAAGGTAACCTATACCTGCCCTGATCGTTATATATTCAGAATGTACAAAATGTCCAAATAATGCTTAAAGTTATAGTCCTTGGTTGTACGTTTTCTATTGCTTTCCAGAAAGATGGTGCTCCTCCACGTGAGGCTAAGCAACCATGTGGCCCAACCAGAGGCACATCACAGTGGGTCCAAAGTGTTGCTGGAGCTCCAGCAGATCCTTGCTGTGCTCATAATGTTCAGGAGGCTGAGGTGAGGTCAAAGCTGGATTGCTCAGTCCATATCTTACACATCGCCAGATTGATGTGTAAAATGAGAATGACGAAGTTATTTGTAAACCAGGCGTTAGTAGTGGCTGCAACTTTGGTCTACTAGACACCCATCAATGAGGTTCTTAACTTAGTGTAACCAGGCCGGACCTGTTGTTTTATGTTTTGAAAAAGGATTGGATGGAATGGATGGATTAATGATCTGCAAAGATGGGTGTATATCTGGTGGGCAAATGAATAGATAGATAGATGGACAGATGGGTTGAGAAAATTTTCCGACAATGGGAATTTCCCTTTGGGAATGATAAAGTATTTTTTAAATGCATTGATAGAGTATACAATCTGAAAATAAAAATATTTTTCCATACTCACCCAGAGCTGAAAAACACATAAACAAAGTTGCATTCTATTCCAGATCTCATAGAAACCCTGATGGTGTTGCTTTACAAACTATAAAACTGATTACCTCCTTAAGTCTCATACATCCTCTTGTGATGTTTTTCTATGAAGCTACCTGTAAAAGACCTGAGTAGCTCCACCATCCAGAGGCAGAGAAGGGAGCTCCAGCTCCTGATGGCCGAACTGAAGGACAGAGAGTGGGAGCTGAACACCATGTCCGCTTCCCATCATAAGCAGCACCAGGCCTGGGAACAAGACCGTCAGAGTGTACTGACGTTGGAGCAGAGGTGTGCTCGTTTGGATGGTGAGAAGCATCTCTTTATCTCTACCTTCGACACTAGAACGCTGTTAACTAATGCAGTGCCAACCTGTCCCTTCTTTTTATTAAATTGACAAAAAAAAGGAGCAGGGTCAAATAAACTGAATTATACAAAGACACATTCAAGCTTATTTGAAAGCAGGTAAATGCAATGAAAAACCTTCAAGGGAGCTGGTGGAAGACACCAAAACTACCAGAACAATTCAGAGTTGTAGCCAAATGCTGGCATCAGAATAAGAAATTGTGTTGAGTAAGCTTTAATCTTTGAGCCCTGACATTCGTTTTCATGATTAATCAAAGTTTTCTCTGCAGATTTGTTAAAAGGCATCTCACCTGATAGTGTTTTGCATCTTCCTTGTGTGTTTGTGTGTGTGTGTGTGTGCGTGTGTGTGTGTGTGTGTGTGCTCACAGAGGAGTTGCAGAGGTGCAATGAGGTGATCAGAGTCCTGACTAAACACGTGTGGATTGTGGAAAGCAAAGAGAAAGAGGTGCAGAAGGAGCTTGGAGAAGCTAAGCTGCTGCTCTGTGATCTGGAAAAGAAACAGCAGCAGGTCAATCAAAGGTGTCAGGACTACGAGGTATCAACCATCCATCCATCCCTCCAACCATCCATCCATCCATCCATGCAGTTTGTTGTATTTGCAGGTCACATATTTCAAGCCTATCCACTGGTGGACCTTCATGTTTTGTAATGAACCATTTGAGTTTGGAAAACTATTGCATGTTGACTTAGCTGGGGCCACATCACACCACTTTTTGATTTTACCTCTGATTCCCAGTCAGGGAATATCTGCGTCAGTCTACACTAGTTACAGTGTGAGGTGTTGGAGTCAAACAAACATTTTTACATTTTTTGAGATGGATCTGGACGCAGCCGGTTATTGTGAACTGATCACGAACATCCTGCAGATGCCTGTTGCTGAAAGCCAATGAAAAATAGAGGATGGGACACGACAAAACCTAAATAGGTGACGACTGTGAAAGTTGGGTAGTGAGTCCCCAGCTTTAGAAAACATCCTCCTGGGATCCTTGATTTTGCGCGTTCCCTTTTCCTGCTAAATAGAAACAAGTTGCTTAAATGTACTAACTTAAACCTGCTCCTGCTGTAGCTCTTCTGCAATTAGGCCTGAAAGTCTGTTTCTAAGTGTCTGTGTTATCTTACAGGCAAAGAACCAGAGCCTCAGCTCCACTGTTATGGCCCTGTCCACACAAGTTGGCTCTCTGCAGGTCAGAGAGGAAGAACTGAGTTCAATGCTCAAGCTAAAAGTAAATCACTCAAACCTACCAATATTCATTACACATAAAAAAAAATACAAACCCTGTGATGTCATTACCACTTTATGTCTGTCACTGTTAGGACAAAGATGTGAGCGAAGCCTCTAGTCATATTCTGGAGCTGTCAGGGAGGCTTCAAGACCTGGAGAGGTCGCTGGCAGAGAGTAGATCGCAGGAGAGCAAGCTCCTGAGAGACTCTGAGGAAATGAAGCGTTGTTACAAAGACGCTAAGCATGAGGTCTCTCAGCTCAGAGGTAACAAATTACAACTTCATTCAGTTGTTACAGGAGGCTTTTCTCATTTACTCATATTGATTTTCCGTGCATGAGAAGCAACTCCATACAAGGATTGTATCAGGATTCCTCACTCCTGTCAATCAGTAGGACTTATGGTAGCTCTAATCTTTTTCATCTCTTGACAAATAAGTTTCTAGATGCTCCAAACAGTAGGAAGCAGGTTACAGAGAAAATAACTTTGCTCCAGTCTTCTGCTGTCCATCCTTGTACTTTCTACAGCATTTCTCTTAGTCCCTGATGTTCTTCTTCAGCAGAACAGGCTTCTCTGCTGCTCTTCTTGACACTAGGTCGTTGTCCAAAAGGTCTTCACACCTTTGTGTAAAAGAGGCACTCACAATGAGGTGCTGCTGGCATTGTGCAAGTTTTGCACTGGTGGTAAAACCGGTCTGTAGCATACCCCTCAGTAGGAGATGGTCCTGACTCCTGACACTTGCTAATCCTTCGCAGGAGTTTCCTTCCATGTGAGTTTAATTGGCTGCAAAGGGAATTTATAGGTACCCATTGCTAACACACGGAGATAGAGGTGCACCAATCTGGCTGTTCCTGATGACGATTTCTGGTTTTCTTTGAGATCCGACTTACCTGTTCCGATTTAAACCGATTCCAGTTTTGAAGAGAAGAAATTTGCTGCTGGTGCTTTAATAAAAGCATTAGTTTTTAATCCACCTCTATGCAATTTTTGCTAAACTCAAAATGACGTGTATCAGAGATCATGCTGTTTGTTGATCTGTTTATGGACAGAAAATGGTGCGAGTTCTTTGTGGTGATGTATTTAATAAATAGGAGAATAAGAATCCCTGATCAGAGCCAATAAAGAAATGATGAGCAGATTTGGATCTTTGGGTGATTCATCTTTGCATCTCTGCATGAGGACAATGATTTCAAGCATGTCTGTCAATGTGTTAATTAGATTTTATAAAACAATTTCATCTGGACTCTTTCACAGCTTCACCTGTGCTGCTGCTGGGACTTTACTGACATCAAGTTATCTGAACATTAAAGAAATAGGAGCCAATATAGTGAGAAAGTACTCCAGAATATAATCTAAAGCTGTTTCTTGGCTAAATTAGCGGGTATGTATGGACACAGGTTTATTCCTTGAGCCATCTACCCTTTGTGCTTTAATGATCCACAGGTCTATCTTAAGTGGCTAAAGAATTTTTATTTTTTTATCAAACAAAAGGTCAGGTAGTGAACCAAAAATGTGTTAAAATGAGTTCAATGGTCAAAGATGTTATCTTCCTTCGAAAAGAAATAAAAATTTGCTGAATGTTGACACAATTCACTCTGCGTCACGCTGTGTTTGTAGCGGAGCTGCAGCAGCAGGTGACTCAAAGCAGCACACAGAGGGAGGAGATCATCCGTCTGAAACAGGAGCTCCAGCTGCTTCACACAGATCTGGCCCTGACAGGTACATCTTAGGGTTTTGTGCCTCCGTTTGATTGTTTCCAGGTCTTCATTTTCAAATTCGTTTTGTTTAGGAGATGCTGTTGATCTAAAGTTAATGTTCTTGGGGTGCCTCATTTCAGTGTTATTTATTTCTGCCGTCATTTAAATTCTAAACATAATCGCATCATTTTATTATTCTGACGTTGGCACCGAATATATTAGCTTAAAAGCTAACAGTAACTCAGCAGTTTATTTTCTGATATATCTAATATTCTGGTCTAATTTGTAAAGTTCTGTTTGTTTTATAATCTGTTCTCTTCAATTAACACCAAACATTTTTTAGGTGTTCGGTGTATGATTTAAAGTGACACCTGTTTTTTTTTTTCTTTACACAGTATTTTTGAAGGTTTTGCTTTCTTGGGGGGAGGGGATATTATAAGGAATGAAATCTGTTAACGCTCTTATATAGACATTTTACATTTTATTTAGTTTTTTTTTCTTCCAGATTTTTATTTTCCGCGGATTATTTTTCTTCCATTTTAGAGTTATTCACTACTGCTTGGTGGTCAATCAAAAAAAAAAAATCCCCAAAACACGTAAAAGTTAGTATTTGTAATGTGACAAAACATTGGAAAAACAAGGGGTGTGAATACTTTTGCAGGGCACTGTAAACTGGTCTTTTTAGCACTGAAATAAAATTCCTCTAGCTTGTCTACAGTCTGTGTCCAGCAGGTCTGTCTGATCTCTGCAGTCTCTGACAGTTTTGGTTTCAATCTGCAGCAGCCGTTTCAGATACCTCAGATTGTCAGATAAAGTCAAAACCTGCTAATCTTCCCTGTTAACAGGGGAGGGCGAGAGCTGGAAGGATGAGCTGCTGGAGCTGTCTCGCTCCAAGCAGGAACGCATCATGTCTGAGCTGCTCTGCCTGCAACAGGTATGCTGTTAACATAGCAGAGCTTCAACCGTACCACAAAAGCACTCCACCAATCCACACACAAACGAATCCCTGAAGTTGGTTAATGTCTTTCCTCGTTCCTCCTGCTCCATCTGTGTTTGGGATGGAGGGGATTTTCCTGTTTGTCTGCATGCCTTAGTGTGTTTCTGCCGTTTCCTCCCTCCCACAGTGTGACTTTGGTTTATAGTCGTTGACATAGTGGTTACACAGATCAAAGCCCCTCCTTCCTTTCTCTGACAGAGGGATTTTCTTAGGTTAAATTATTATCGATTCATTTTATTTAAATAATGTATGTTTCAAAGTCTACAAATGTTCTTTAAAGTTGCATTTAGATTACAAAGGTCCATTTTTGTCTCGTGGTTTTGCCATGGTAACACATTATTGGATGATAATGGTGTTACTTTCCAACCAGCATAAACTGTTTTTTTTACCACTGTTACTATAAACAGGTTTCAGTCTGGAAAAGTCTGGAATTTGATACAAACTCTCAGGACTGAAGGAAAAAAAACAGTATGACAAAGATTTGTAATTTTAAACTTTATTCCTTTTCCTATTGAAAAAAATCTTTTAATCCATCTATCGATCACTGCTTTTGTCTGTCCATCTGTCCAACTATCTGTCCATCTTCCCTACCTTTAAATTCATCCATCCTTCCTTTCATCTGTCTGTCCATCCTCCCATTTGTTTGTGTGTTTCAGATATTTATATAAATGTTGGATCTTTAGTGATTGTTCTTTAAAAGATTAAAATATAAACTCCCATTTGAGTCTGGAGAAAAATGGAATTTTGACATGAATATGTAGAAACCCTGACAGAAGGAAAATGTTTCACTTTTCATCCCAATAGCAACAAGAAGCAGCAAAACCTTTTCTGCTTGTGTTCATTTTCCAGGTGTGTGAGAACCAGAGGAACGACCTGCAGCTGCTCCGACTGAACCAAGAAAGCACACAGAGAGCTCTGAGGGACAACCTCCATCAGGGTTTACTTGGCGGGTAAAAAGGCTATCAGTTTCTTTCAGAGGGATGCTCCCTCACACTTCCAGGACCAAAAAATAATAATTCCTGTTTGTTCCTAAGCCCAGTGTCAGGCTAAATTGGGCACAGGTAAATAAACACAGCTGAGCTCGTGAAGATAAGGTTTTGATCTGCTAGGAACTGAGAATAAGCATAGCGAAATATTAGATGAGGTTAAAACATTAGATTACATGTAATGGAGCATTGAATCCTGCAGATCTGAAAAGTCATTAATGAGCCTTTTGCGTTTTATGTCCCAGCAAGGATGACCGGTTGTTGAACTATGTGGATGTTCAATCTACCAAATACCTGAGACCTGATCTTGAATCTCTACCAGCAGCTGAAGTTCAAGCATCTGGGGCAGCCAGCAGCGAAATTGAAGGCTTGTCGGCGAGCATGACAGATGTAAGATATTTTACTAAAGTGGTTTTGATAAACGGCAACACATTCCTGCTAAAGATCCTTGGAGAAACATTAAAAAGTCTTCTTCTCTCAAGCCATCCTTTAATCCACACCTAGTTTTGTGGTATTACTTTTCTCACAGTCCAGTTCACCCTTCTTTTGTTCATTCTTATGTGAATATTTGGATTTAGTATGTTTTGTAAAATCTGTACAAATGAATGGTTGGTATGAGGACCAGAAATGGGAAGTACCAGTTACCCCATGTTTCCCCAAAGGTAATAAGCCAAGCACCTCAAGCGCCTTAAAATCTTATCTAAACATTTGCACAGCCAAAGGCAATGACTTCTTGAAGTTACTGCTGGTTACCTGATGGTTTTGCATATTCAGATTTTACTTTCACTCTTTATGCTCATCAAACCATCTGCTGTCTTTACAGAAGCCTGATTTATTTTCAGGCTGTCGTAGAGTGCATTTGTACATTTGTGGGACATGAGGCATCCAGCACATTGAACTTTTTTTGGCATTTTGTCACATTGTCTGTTGGTGTTTTATGTGATAGAATAAAACCAGTGCTACAAACTCAGAAGTCACAAGAAACATACCAAGGTGTCATCCACCTCAACTCAACAGGCAGAGTAAGCATTGTTAAGAGAATAAAACCTGGAGGTCTATAGTATCTCTGGAGGAGCTGTAGAGATCCACAGCTCATATGGGAGAATCTGCTGACAACTGTAAGCTGTGCACAGAAAATCTGGCCTCTATGTAAGAGTGGCAAGAACTAGGCCATTGAAGAAAGACCAAAAAATCCTTTTTATCCTACCAAGAAAAAGCCATGCGTGGTTGAAAACTAACACTACACCACAGGCACACCATCTCTATTGAGAAACATGGTGTTGGCAGTATCATGGTACGGGGATGATTTTCTTCAGCAGGAGCCAGGAAACTGGTGAAAGATGAAAAGGGTCATGGGGTTTAAACTTAACATATAACAAAGTGGTACACTGGAACATTTGGCGTACTTATTTCACAGCTCATAATATAGTCTCCTGTCTGGATCTCATCAGGTTGCAGATCAACTGTCGGCATGTTCTCTACAGCAGGTTTTGGGCAAGTCCAGGTTGCTTCAAGAGGCTTCTGAGAGCAGCAGTTTAAGACATCATGGCGCTTTACAACCTGCAGGTCATATTTTGAACTGCAGGACCTCTGAACCACTGTACATGTATGAGTGCCAGACAGCCCACCACCACCCAAATACCGCGATACTCAAGGTACGACGACAGTTTTAACGATGTAGGGCATTATGATGTGTCTCATTTGTATTCATGGAGGGGTGTGGCAGCAAGGAGGTAAAAATCGTTAAGCCTGGGTGTGTAAAAATGTAACAGCTTTGAGTTTATTTTTCTTACAGACCAGTGATACTCCACCCAAAGCCTGCCTCCACCACAATGCCAGCCAGCAAGACAGCAATGTGGACAGCTTGATTTGACTACAGACCGGATTTTCTCTAATGATGTTGAATTGAATTGTTATTGAATTGAATTGAATTGAATTATAAAGCACTGTGAAAAAACTGTTTTTATTTTATCTGAAGGTGCTCACGCTAAAGGAGAAACTCCTTTTACATCAAGAAAAAAATGAAATGATTAAAAAACAAACTCTGGAATATTTTTATGACCTCAGTATTGTTTTATATTGTATTATTTTTGGTATTTCTCGGGTATATTTGGTATCTGTTAATCTGATGTGGATTACCATTTAGTGTTATTTTTTTTAAGCTTAACACATTTTTCTGCAGTGGGAGAGACGTGAAACCAGTTCTACTGGGCTGATGACTGGTGTGTCCTTGTGCGGTCTTTCCAGTTTCACTGCCTTCACATGGTGACGCAGAGGAAATATCTAAAGCTCTGACTTGCTTTTCTGTCTTGTAGCTTGGATGATCTGACACTACTTTTATATAAAGACTTTTCTTGTGCACTCCATATCCCTGGTTCGTTCTTTCAGTAATAATTTAGGTTAATCTTTTTAATGGTGTGGCTGCTTTTTGTTCTGAAGACATTTTTTCCCACTTTATGGCTTTATACCATTTTTTTTTTAGCAGTGAGGAAAACTCGGGTGAAGAGCTGAATTTAGAAGTATAATCACCTTGGATTTATCGGTCCAACTTTAAGGGGACAAAATGAGTAAAACGAAGACTAAAAATGATAATAAAACAGAGAAGGCCTTGGCTGCAGAGAAAGAACAGTTTGGCAAACAGCAGGTGAGTCCTAAAATTGCTACAGATCAAGGCAGATTTTCTGTTTGAGTCATTTTATTTTCCCAAATGTGGTTTGGCTACAGCTTAGTGTGTTGTCTCAATATCCTTTGGTTGCTGCATCAGAATGTATGTTTTACAGCTAAAATCTAACATAACTAAAAAAGTAAAACACTTTACTTTGAAAAGTTAAAGGGCTAGTTTAGTGCTTTTTTAAGTTGGGTTATATTGTATGGTTATAGGCAGTCAGTATCTTACCTGTAGTATATTACATCAGTGTTCAATAAATGCAGACTATTTTTTCCCAGAAGCTAACAGCTAGTCACAATGGGGCCAAGACAAAGGTTCTGTCATGTTAAGACCACTCCAATCTATAAAATGCCATAGTGATTCTAGCCAATACTTTTTATAAACTTTTAATCCATCATGTTTGTATTAGATGGTTCTTTAGAGGGAACTATGTGAATATTTTGACTAGGTGACCGAGTTAGTACCGTGTCTAAAACAACTACCTTCGTATGTGATTCTCGCTGCCAACTAGGCTGATGACATGTTAATCTAAAAATAAAAACTAGTGGCTCAGGTAAATGCCGTTTTATAAAATTTTCTTAAACAGAAATTTACCCTCACAGTCATCCTGGTCAGATACACATGTTTTTTTTTTTCATTTGGTGTTTCACATGGGAAGGTTATTGTTGCTGATTCATGGTCCAATGTTGTCTTCTGTTTAAGATGCATAGTTTTTTTTTTTTTTTTTGTATTATTTCTATAAGTTGTACTTAGTGTTGTTTGTAGTGAAGCACCAAGTTTTAAACACTTTACTTTTGTCATTTCGTTTAGCTCCTAAGCATCAGCAAAATCGTCACCTCAGCTGAAGTTCCACCTAAAGAGAAGTATGTGCGCAGTATCCTTTAAAAATGTACTTTGCACTTGCTTAAAAAATAATAATATCCTGGCTTTTAACTTAATAAATAAGAAATGTCACGGGCAGGAAAAATATGTCTTAGCCCTATACTTTTAACATGCTAGCATAATGCTAACAGCGTTTTGGAGTAAAATAATAATGGCTTTCTAGTATAAAATAAAAAAAAAAAAGTGTTTTCTTTTGCGTTTCTACATAAATTACTATGCTTTTACCATACTATACTTATACTAGGCTTCTGGTAAAAACTTTTCAAAAACATTTAATGTGACAGGTTATGTCACATTAATTATAACACATTTTATTAAATAATCTAAAAAATAAAAGTTTTGGAGGGCTTTAAAGATTAAATATACATACAGTACACATAGAGCTGTGAAAAAGTAATTGCAACCTTAAAGAGTTCCTCTGTTTTTCATACTGAAATATTTCTGATCATCAAACTTTTTTGATATCAGACAAAAATAATAAAAAGCAGTTTTCATATTAGTATTTTATTTAGTGAGGGAAAAAAGCTATTCAAACCAACCCTGTGTGAAAAACAAATGACCCCGTAAACCAAATAACTGGTTGGTTACCTTTGACGGCTACCACTGCCATCAAGCTTTGCCATAACTGACAATGACTCTTTAGGTCTTTTTGGTCCACTCTTTGCAAAGCTGTTTTATTTCGGCAACCGTGAGCAGTATGTGTAAGGTCAGGCCGCAGCATCTCAACTGGGTTAAAGTCCAGACTTGGACTAGGCCACACTAAAGCCTTATTTTTGTCCTTCTGAACCATTCAGAGATGGAATAGCTGGTCGTACTTTGAATAATTTTCCTGCTGCATAACCCAAGTGCACTAGATCGTTAAGGTCACAAACTGATGGCCAGACATTCATCCTCAGGATGTTGTGCTAGCAGAGCAGAATTTATGGTTTCAAATAGTTAGGCAAGTAATTCAGGTCTTAAAGCACAAAGCAGCTTTAGATCATCCCACTACCACCTCCATGTTTGACTTTTAGCATAATGTTCTGAAAGGCTGTGCTAGTTTTACAGCAACATTTTGGCAAATGTGAGTTTTGTTTGGGGGGGTGCCTTAGATCTCTCTCCTGAATGCCGTTTTTAATAATGTCTGCAGTGCTTCGGTTGTTGTTCTGGGTTCCTCTGTGACCTCCTGAACGAGTCTTCAATGAACTCTTAGATTAATCTTGGCAGTACAGCCACCCCTTGTAAGGTTCACCCACTGCTCCGTGTTTTCTCAGTTTGCGGATAATTGCTCTCGCTGTGGTTTCCTGGAGTCCCAAAACCTTAGAATTGGCTTTGTTTATCCTTTCTCGACTTATAGATGTCCTTGGCTTTGTTTCTCAGCTGTTCTGGAGGTTCTTCACAACATGATGTGTTGCTTAATGAGCGATTTTAGCCTACTTCATGATATTTAGGTTCTATGTAATGAATTTTATTATTCTGCAGATCTACAGTAATCAGTCTTGGGTGTAGATTGAACTCAGGTTTTTAGAAAATCTGAGTTCAGTTAACTGGTTAATCAATAATTCTTGATTGTTTTTTTTTTTATATTTAATCACCCTTTTTCTGTCTGATATTAAAATTCATTTGATGATCCAAAGAAGCAAAACCAGAAGAAATTTATGAGGAGGAAAAATACTTTTTCACAGCACTGTACACATAAAGTTGTTACTTGTTTACATTACATGTCATTGTGGGTAGGTTTATTTGAACTCTTCTTTTTCTGAGGAGGGAATAGTCAGATAATTTTGAAAATCAAGATTGAATGCACACGTTTAAGTTTATTGTGAATTTAAAACACACAGCGTCAAATAGAATAAAAGTCTTAATGCATTCAAGTGCAAAAAGAGTTGAGATTTAAAAAAAAATGCCTCTCTCTGTTTTGCAATATTAGACATTCAATCTGCTGCTGAGTCGGTTTAAGTTGAAGACAAAAGGTGAAAAGGGAAAATCTAAATTTGACATTTTTACCATGCACAGATAAATATTAAATTACCTAAGTTATTATAGCTTATCACCTTTAAAGCCTTGGAGTTTTATGTGACTTGGTTAATGTAGATCTAAAAGTAATGAAGATTTTTCTTTTATGAATAAGATTTTAGTAGAGTTTAGGCATTACCTAGTCAGTGGAACCTGTGCAAAGTCTTTCTTCTAGTTCATCTTGTGCTCGGGAGTTTCCCTAACAGCTGTCAAGATATAATTCTTGGAAGTCACAAGGAGAGTGGAGCCACCACCTTCTGGTCCTACATCTTGAACCTGCCTCTGTCCAGCAACTCCATGGTCAGCTGGAAGGTCTGCTATCTGCTGCACAAAATGCTCAGGGAGGGCCACAGAAATGTAAGTTAAAGGCTACATTTGCTCCCTCCCCCACTCAGTGTGACTTACTGTTTACAATTATGATGTTTATCCTCATCCCTCTTCTTCTGATCCGTAGGTTGTTACAGATTCTCACAGACACAGCCGCAGTATAAGAGATATGGGAGTCCTATGGGTGAGTGGCCATCATTGGAAAGATACAAACCTAAATTTTGTTCCTTTAATAACCTGGTAAGGCCTATATAAGTAAAGTTACCAAACTTCTAAGCTATTGTTTTTGTTTTTCCAGGGAAACCTGCATGATCGATATGGTCACATTGTTGCCTTGTCAGCTAAATACCTCCATCTCAAAATGGAGTTTCATGCAAAGGTAATATATCTCTTCTATCTGTAAATTCCCTCCTGCTCACACTGAGAGTGTCGGTTTGCACATGTGCATCTGTGTGATTCTGTTATGCTTTAGAACTGAAAACAATGTAAAGTAAGTAGCATCAAAAGGGAAAACTTAAACACAAAATATTCTAAGATAAAGGCATTAAAATGCTTCTGCTGGTAATTTAGCAGAAGAGAATTTCCTCTCCACCAAGACTCTAACCCTAACCCTAACATCTTCATAATGACATTAGAGCCAAAATGATAATTTTTTGTGGAGCTTAGGATTTTTAAACCATCCTCAAATGCAATGTTTACGACCCCGAAGCTGTTATGAAAGTGTTGTTTTTAATCCATGTCAGTACATCTCCGATAATGCTCTACAAAGTGAATGATCTTATTCTTCTAGTTTAGTAAGCTTTTCAAATGACTCATAATCAATTCCTGATCAGTTAAACATTTTAAAGTCAGTCAGTCAGTCATTTTCTACCGCTTATTCCATAGTGGGTCGCGGGGGAGCTGGTGCCTATCTCCAGCAGTCTACGGGTGAGAGGTGGGGTACACCCCCGACAGGTCGCCAGTCCATCGCAGGGCAACACACAAACAACCATACACACACTCATTCATACACCTAAGGGCAATTTAGAGAGACCAATTAACGTAACAGACATGTCTTTGGACTGTGGGAGGAAGCTGGAGTACCCGGTGAGAACCCACGCATGCACGGGAAGAACATGCAAACTCCATGCAGAAAGACCCCCGGCCGGAAATCGAACCCAGGACCTTCTTGCTGCAGGGCAACAGTGTTACCAACTGCGCCACCGTGCAGCCCACATTTTAAAGTATTAAACTGAAATCACTGTGTTTTTTTATGCATGTCAGGTGAAGTTAGTGGCATGTTTTATCTTGCTTGGCTGGCAAAATCTGTCTCCCTGGAAACGTGAGGGTGTGAAAAACACTGCAGAAACTATCCTTCTTCATTGGCTATCTAATGAGATGTTGCAAATGCTTTCCTTAACCCCCCCTTCCATTTCCACCCCCCGAGCTGTGAGCTCAACGCTGAGGCAGACTACAAGAGACACAGAACCAGCAGGGAAGAGTGTTAGAGTGAACTGACAACTGAAAAACTCAGCACCCAAAAGAGAGTCTGATCTTCATCAATCTTCAGTCTGATCTTTAGAGGTTCAGAAAGCTTATTTTTGTTTGCTTGCCTTCATGGACCTGCAAACCAATCTATCCATTGAGACTATTTATTGATACTGCTTACAATTTGGTTCTGAAGTCCAAGTGAGAAACCCACCGAGACATTCAGAGCCCCGTGCCAGGACGGAACCACCAACCAGTTTGCGTGTGACCTTTCCACCCGAAAAACAGCCATTTGTTTTAATATTCCCCTCTGGCAGTGCCAGAGAGAGGATTGTGAGAAGTGGAACTGTTAAGGTCTACATTTGGTTCACAGAGACCTTTGGACGATACTTTTTGTGGTGGTGGTTCAGAGGTGGGCAGAGCTTACTGGCCAAAAGTGGTTCAATTGGAGCTCATTATTTCTGTCCTTCTCTAAACATTTTCTGTAAAGTTAGGCTGGGTGCTTTAATTTGTATTTATCCAGATTACATAGTTTTTACTCTACAAAGTACCTGAACTACTTCCTACGGGGAACTGCTGCGTTTAAGCCACATTTAAGATAAAATAGCACAGCTAACAAGTCAGAAACACATTAAGAAACATCCAGTGTAATGTGTGTGACTTTCTCCAACAGCACAAAGTGATCCCAGGTAACCTAGAGGCCACTGATGAGACTTTGGAGAGAGAAGCAGGAACTGACATGACCAAAGTGTAAGTTTCCTTCCTCCTGACCTCTTCTATGCTTATGGGATCTGCTTGTCTTGCTGATGTAATCTTTCATTTAACCATACTTGTGTTTCTAAAAAAGCACTTTCAATTACCTTAAGTCAGCAGCTTACTGTCAACATCATGTTTCATGCATTGTAGGTTGGATATGACTCAGGAGCTGTTGGATTACTTGGATGCTGGACTGAAGATGGCTGAGACGGGTAAGACTAATACTGATTGGACTGTGTGTAAAAAGACAAATAATTGTTATATTTGGAATGCAGTACACTATGTTCCAATACATGTAAATGCACTCATCCTAGAACATCCTAGAACTCAACCTAGAATTAATTGCGGTAGCTGTCATTACCACCTAATGAAGATCGCAGGCTGCCCAAAAAGGAGGGTGTTGCACCATATTCTACTGAGAGTGGCTTTCAGCTGTGCTGAGAGGGAGCTGGCATTCAGTGTCGATGCTTGACAAACATCTCCATTTCCAAAAGAACAGAGGGCATGTTTTTGCGTGGTGGGTCCTGCTCAGCATTAGATGTTCACAGAGATTTTCTCTTTAAATATCTTCTGTTTTCAATCAAACATGATAAACACAGCTCCTCCTGCTGAGACACCAACCCGAGGGCCCTGTTTACCCTCAGCAAAAGAACCTGCATTTTCACCCTTCAAGGTCAGGCTTTGCAGTGCATGGGGAATGTCTGTTCTTGACAAGCGGTAAAGCTGCAGGTTTCAATAAGATGCTAGCACCGATGGGAACACACAATAATCTGTCTTTAATTGAGTTAAGGTGCTTATTAGAATTTTTATTGCACTTTATCAATTTTCCAACCATATTTTGCGAATAAAGTATGCATCGTTTTAGTTGCACGTTATTCCAGCTGTAAAACATTCATACTTATCTCAGTTTAACCTTCATTAAGGCAACGTCTCAAATGAAAATTCTTCCACAAATTCTTACATCATCAGTGTTTTAGCCCTGCTCTCACCGTTTCACTGCCTACAGTATAGGCCCTACACTGTGGTTTTATTATTTGATCTAAATATATAAACCATGCTTTGTGAATTACTTGTTCACTTCAAGCTTTCCTGTGTTTACACAAGCAAATGTTGGGTTTAAAATATAAAGGGATTCTGTCACTTCACAGCTACAAAGTATTTTACTGAGATTTTATGAGATAGACAAGCACAAAGTATTGCATAATTGTAAAGTGGAAGCACAATAATACATCCATCTATCTACGCATAAATTCTGACCTGCCTGAGAATCCCTATCGCTGCTGAAGAAGAGTAACTCCACAGCGTGATGTTGTCACCGCCATGCTTTACAGTGGGGATGAAGTGTTGAGAGTGCAGTGTTGGCTTTCTGCCACACAGAACATTTTGCATGTAGGCCGGACAGTTTAATTTTGGTCGCATATGACCAGACCACTTTCTTCCACATGTTTCCTGTGTCCTTTACATGGCTTGTCACATACTGCAAATAGGACTTCTCTGTATTATCATTTTAAATAATGTGTAATAATGGGAGGATCCGTCTTACGTTCATGAAAACATTTGAAACAACATAAAACATAATGCAACAAAAATTTGCTGTTGTGTTCTACATGTTTAAAGTTCTGCGTCAGATGGATGCCAACGGGGCCAAATCCACAACCCCGGCCGGACAGTGCAGGCTGACCCCTCTCATCCCCCTCATACTGGACTGCAGTTTCCTCTACCACTTCTCTGTCAGACTGCTGTTCAAACTGCACAGCCGTGAGTGGCAAGCTCTTGTTCTTACCTTATCGAACTATAGAATCAGATTCAGCTGTAACCCTATCAAAAATCTCCGCTTCACAGGTATCTCCCCGGAAGTACTTCTCGGACATCGAGAGAGATTCCGTGACCTGTTCATGAGGTTGGTTTCCTGCATTATTAGAGATATTAATTACTCATTATGCATTTAAACAGCCAGGACAATGCACTCTGTTTTTCCATATGATCCTTTATTTCCATGTTTTTTTGTTTCTTTCCCAGCCTCACACAGTTCTACAACAGAGCCAGAGAAATTGAGTTCTTTAAAAGTATCATCCAGATCCCAGATCTCCCAGATGTAAGTCACAAGGCTGGAGATTGGCTGGTTATTCCCATATGCACTACTGATACTATCATTTTACAGGTTATAAGTCAGGAAATAATGTATTCCCACTCCCCAGGCTCCTCCAAACTTCCTCCGAGCTTCTGCTTTGGCTGAGTACAAAAAGCCAGTGGTGTTGATGCCAGGCGAGGATCGACCAGAGGAGGACGAAGTGGACCCACAGCCAGAGTTTAGAGAAGCGACTCAGATGCCACAGGTGCGCTCTGATATGACTTAAAAGAACCAGTTTTCCTGTAAATCGTGCTAAAATGTGGCTCTTTATCCTGCAGTACTATTTGCTCAGCCAGATGGGCGGACCTGAGGCGTCTCTGGACCACAGAGAAACCGAAAGCGATGGCTATAAGAGCGAACTTGAGGCGCTGAAACCAGAGATAGAGCTCATCAAGAGTGAGGTAGGGGGAGTTTCATCTTTCTTTGTGAGTTTACTTTCTTTCTTCAGTTTGATACCACAAATGGCCAAAACTCAGCACAGTATGGAAATCAAGCTAATATTAGCTTATTGTGAATTAACCTTTACCATTTTCTCGTGTGTCAGCCATAAACTTCAGTTTACTTTATTGCCATTTAATCTAATAGACCAACACACAGTAGTGCCTAATTGTTAAGTGCCAGGAAAAGGAAAATGGTATGGTAAACTAACAGCATCATGAAGAACAAAGAACATAGCAGACAGGTCAAGGATAAAGCTGTGGAGAAGTTTAAATCAATTAGGTTATAAGAAAATAGCCAAAGCTTTAAACATCTTACAGACCTCAGTTCAATCCATCATCTGTGTAGTACAACTACTAACCTGCTAAGACATGATGGTCCAAAAGAACTGAGAGCATTGATCAGTAAAACAGCCAAGAGGTCCATGGCCACATGGACCTCTTGATGTGTCTCCACAAGCCATGTAGGAGACACATCAAACATCTGGATGAAGATGAAAAAACGAAAGAATAACACTCCACCTCACCCTAAACACGGCATCCCCAATTTAAAACACTGAAGTGGAAGCATCATGATGTGGGGAGGCTTTTCTCTAGCAGGGAGGTCAAAGTTGATGGGCAGATGAATGGGACTAAATATAAAACTTTAGACCCCCCTGGTCATCAGAGACTGGATTACTCGAGATTCTCAAGACCAGAACTAAACAAAACGAGGCAGCATTTAGTTTCTATGCTCCCCAGCTCTGGAACAAACTCCCTGAAAACCTGAGATGAGCAAAAGATATTGGCTCCTTTAAATCTAGACTGAAAACACAAAACAAATTGTTTGCTACAACTTTAAGTCAAAGGATCTAACTAATGAACTGTTTGCATGATCATTTAAGAGTGATAAAAGCATGAGTTTGAAGATTGAATTTGCATTTTTTTTTGGCATAGCTTTTAGGTGTTTGCCATGTTAAGCTCTGTTTTAAGCAAAGTTAATGTCTTTCTTTGATTTTCTGTAAACCACTTTGGATTGCCTTGTGTATGCAGGGTTCAATTCAGATGAACCTGCCCAGCTTTATTAGATGTTGCACAAGACTTGAGAGTGGGGTGGGGGTTCCCTTTCTGGCAGGGCAGCAACCATAAACATACAGCCAGAGCCACAATGGTTTAGATCAAAACCTCTTTCTGTATGAATGGCCTAAAGCCAGAAGCTAAATATAATAGAGGATTGGTGGAAAGACTAGAAAACTGATGTTCACAGATCCTGTCCATCCAGTCTGACTGAAATTGACAACATTTCAGTCACTAGATCTGTGACGTTGGTAAAGACATAACCCACATAAAAATGTGGTTCTACAAGGTATTGATTCTAGGGGCTGAATTTAATGTTTGCCAGTCTTTTCACAATTCTTCATTACTTTGTGTTGGTCTTTCACCACAAAATTGTGGTTGTAACATGACAGAAAACGTTCCAGAGTGAGAATACTTTGCAAAGCACTGTATGTGGTTTTCTAGTGTATAATTATGACTTTTCCTGTTTTCTACAGGCTCAGAAATGTATGATTGAGTTAAAAGCTCAAGTGAACCATCTGGAAGCAGAGGTTGAAGAGCAGCGCACCCACAAACAGGTCGCTCTGGTTGAAAACGAACACCTGCGGATGGAAGTGGAGGCTTTACGCAGCACTAATGTGGCCAATGTTGGAGCTCAGATCGGATACAAGGAAGCAGACAGTGAGTCGACTGTATTCTTGTGGGTAAACCAGCTGTACAGAAACGGCTGGACATCACTGAAACTCTTCTTTCTCCTTTTATCTCTGAACAGCCAGAGCTCAGGCTGCACAGGTTCGATTTACACAGCTGAAAGAGAGACACGCAGAGCTGGTTACGAGCCACGCCGATTTAATGAAGAAGGTAAATGAATGGTTTTTCAGTTTTACTTTCAGACTCTTGTTGTTCTGATTCTTACGTACGGCTATTTCTACGGTTCTTTCTGTTCTGCTGCAGAATGCAGAAACAGTTAGGATGCTGTCAAGTACAAAGCAAGTGCAAGATGATTTACTGAGAGCCAAGCAGCAGCTGGAGAGCGAGGTGGAAAATCTGCGACATGAGAAAAGAACTGCGGTGAGAACATTTCATACCATGACCCTACTGCTCCTTAAAGATAGCCTGAACACAGCCTTTAGTGTTTTGAACTAAAGACTTTGTTCTCTAACACACAGATGAGTCAGCAGCAGGAGGTTGAGCGCCTGAATAAAGAACTGCTGGAGCAGAGAGCAGAGATGGCCCTGCTCTCCAGCATTTTGGAGAACAAGGAGAAGGTAGTACTGTAAAGTTTTTGCTTTTCACCAAACCCTCCTGTATCACATCAAGCCAAACCTGGCAGCCAGCTTCAAGGTGTTTTCATAACAGTTTGTGAAACTTTTTTTTTTTTTTATCTATGTTGCACCTTGTACTGTTTTTAAAATTACTTAATCAAAGGAACTTTTTAAAAATGCAGCAAGTATTAAAAATGACTCATTTTAGTATTTTTATTTAGCTTTTCAACAAAATACTTCGAGGCAACTTTTTTGCTATAACCCCAGAGGTTGCTGGGATTTCACTGAATGAGCTGGGTGTAACGGACACATTTCAGCGCATAGAAATAATTTACAGTGCACCGATCACTTTCACGGCTGATTTCCTATCTCCACTTATAGTAAAGCTTATACCGAAACATAATGATCTTAGTCAATTATAATTTAATGTTAAAGAGCAATAAATAACAGTACACAAACACAAGGTTTAGCCTTCCTGTTGGGAGTAGATGCGAATAGAGCATGTGTCGCTTTATATTATTGTTAAACAAAGACAAAATGATCATGGAGTTGACTTTTTAAATTATCTTTAGCATTTCATATTAGTGGTTAGCACAGATAGCTAACTTCCATCTCTTGTATTCGCTAGAGAAGGTAGATCCTGCCTGCCAGCAATGCACAATCCAGCATGTTCAATGACAGACAGAGGTCAAAAGCTCAGGAGGACTAAACAGAGCAACTTTCAACCTTCCTGGTATCTGCTAAAGATCTGGCTCTCTCCTCAAGTAGCAGCCTGAATGAACGGCAAATACATTTGTAGAAATAAATAGCTTTTGAAATGTTTGTTTTTAGCCACTAGCTGCCTTCTATTTTTTCACATTTTTCAAAAGTAAGTAGACAGGAAATAGTGTGGAGAGTGCGGGGGAAGGACTTTGACCCGCGACAGTCTGCATTGAGGACTAAGGCCTCTGTACATGGGTCACACACTTAACCCCCTGCGCCACCAGCACCTTCTAACAGCTTGTGTGCTTTCTCAAACTTTTACACCTCAATGATGCTGAGAATAGCTAACTTTGAGTCTTCGTCTTGCAAGTATCAGCATCCGAACCAAAAACTGTCCCGGTTAGTTTGACTTTTAATGCTTAAGTGCAGTGCATTCAGGCACGGAATAATGGAAAAAAGTTAGGATTTTTTAGTTTCGGACTGGCCGATCACCAGTCAGGGCCAATTAAGCTGAAAACCAACCGATTCCAGTCACCAGATATCATGGTGCATTTCTTCTAATAATATATCCATCCATTGTCTATACCTGCTTGTCCTTTCAGGGTCGCAGGGGCTGGTGCCTATCTCCAGCGTTCACTGGGCGAGAGCCTGGGTACACCCAGGACAGGTCACCAGTCCATCACAGGGCAAAATGTTTTATGATCATCCAATAAATAATTGGAAACATTTTTTGTTTTACTGTAATGTATGCCAATAATGCAGTCAGAATAAAAGATAGTAGTTTACAGCATATCTTTCTTATTTAATTGCAAATAAGCTTTATTTTTTTAGCTAAATAAAAACAGTGAGTGAATGTCAGTGCTCTACCTGTTCCTGTTCTAAAAAGTGTAAACAGAAAGCCAACCAAGAGGAACCAGACCCCTTGAGGACTTTCAATGTGAGGGGTAACAGTAAAATGGATTAAAAAGATAATTAGTTAGGGAGCCACAGTAAAAAAAATGCAGCTAATTATAAAAAACAAAGAAATATACAAATGTAAAATTGAATATTAAAGACTTAAAAATGATTATATTTAAATGATGTATGTATAAATTTATAATGTGTTTGGTTTATTATTTATTATTTACTCAGTGATTTATCAGTTTTATTTAAAGGACTGTGGTTTGAAGTTTGATTCATTTCATTGACTTAAGGAAAGATTATCTCATACAACACTGAGCTGAACAAAAATAGGGTATCTAGAAAATCTTGGACTAATCAGGAGTTAGAGCTCTCTGAATCGAATTGGAAGATGTACAGCTGAAGAAGAAATTGTCAGCGTGCAAATTCTGCACACTATCTTGTGCCGCTTGTTTACAAACAGACATTCAGCATTCAGAGAAGCATCAGTGCTAAATAAAGCCAAGCTATTTATGTTGCCTCTGCATATCAAATGTTCCGGGATTGATGGCTTTAATCGTTGGTCTCTTTCTATGAATTTTCTTCAGGAGGGGACTCAGGTGAGCAGCAGCCTGGCAGCTCTTCAGGCAGAGCGGGACACTCTGCTTCGCTCCACCATGGAAAAAGACGCAGAGCTGTCCTCTCTGAGACAGCAGGCCCAGCAGCAGCAGAGCTCTGTGGACCTGGAGAAAGACAGATTGAAACGAGAACTGGAGGCCCTCAGAGCTCAGCTGCAGCAGCAGGTACCTACTGGTGGTTTTACAGAAAGAGACAGAGGATGTGTTCATCTGGCAGCTTGATGCATCTGACAGGTTCCTTCAGTCTGGAAAAGTATGGAATTAGTTTTCTTACCCAAAAATACCTGGCTAAGTGTGAAAAAAAGAAAATGGGGTTTGGCAAACATATTAGGACATTAGTATTCCCTTCTGCCTTCCCTCACTCACTCACTAGCTGCATAAATTCCTGATGATTTTCTGTATTTAAATGTAAAAACAAGTTAAAAAGGACTTGGGAACTTTGGAAATCTATGGAAAACTACAGAATTGTAATGTAAAAATGAATAGGGACTGACACACATAGTAAACGTCTGCCTGGGGATGCCAAGGGGGGAAATAAGAAACATTTTCCTGTACATCTTAGCAACAGATTTCCTGTTTTCCTTAGCTTGCCATAAATGCAGAGCAGAAGCTGGAGATCGACCGGCTGAAGCGAGAGCTGGACTCCACCCGAGCAGAGCTCACACGAGCCAACACTCTGCTGCGAAGCAGAGAATTGGTAAGATCATTTCTGGAAGCTTTTCTGACTCTTGATGAGTCCTCCTTTGGATGAACCCCTGGCTGTAATTTGTACGTATGTGTCTTTTCCTCTTCAGAGCGGCACGCAGCTGAACAGCACACTGGCCGGTCTGCAGGCAGAGAAGGAGATGTTGCTGAAATCAGTTCGGGATCAGGAGGCAGAGCTGATGTCTCTGAGACAACAAGCTCATCTCCACCAGAGCACCCTGGAGCAGGAGAGGCAGAGGAGCAGCATGGAGCTGGGAAGCTTACATGCCCAGCTGCAACATCAGGTGCCGGACCATACGTCTCACCTCACTGTGAAGCTTTGACGTTTTTGCTCACTGACAGGGTTGTGTTTGTTGAACCAGGCCTGTCGGGAGGGTGAACTGACCCAGAAGCTGCAGGATGAGCAGTTCTGTCTTCTTCAGTGTGCAGTTGTGGAAGCTGAGGGCATCATATTGGATGCTGTGGCCAAACTGGACGACCCCATACATGTCCGCTGCATCAGTTCTCCTGGTAAAAAAAAAAAGACAACAAAAAAATGCATACATTATTAGGGCTGCGCAATATATTGCAAATTTATGGTTATCACAACAAATATTATTACATACAGCATGTTTCCCTAATATTGTGCAGCCCTGTACATAAAAATGTAAAATATTCTCACAGCTCCATCAGCGAGCGAAGTACTGAGAGAGTGGCATGAAACTGTGAGAAACTAAACCTGATGTCTAATTAATGTTTAAATGTTTTCCCTTTTTATTGGTTTCATTCTAACAATAAAAAAGGGATTTTTAGGGCGAGTGCTAAAAAATTAAGTGAATAAGAGGTAATGCTTTGATGGAAATTAATCTCTTAGCTTAATAATGTTGGTTAAACCTCCAAAGTACAGGACAAAGGGACATCTAGTGACCCAAGTTATATTTTCCATTACCATTCCTGACTGTTGAAGACAAATGCAGGAGTATGCCACTACTATTTAATGTTAATAGAAAAACAACTGGAACTTTATGTAGTCCTGTTATTAATCTCAGGCATATAATCACAAAAACAGCTTTGTGAAAAAGTTTACATTCACTCATTGTGAGTATGAATGTCACGTAAATTTAACTTTTAATGGTTTATTTGAATTGAAATAGCTTTATTCAGATAAAATTTTCCACACAATAAACAACTTATGATCTTTAGAAAAGGAAAAGTGTTCCCAACTTTGCACGGCTTTCAAGCATAGTCGACAAATTGTCAAAACAACTTTCTTCTAGAAGTGTAATTGTGTTATCCAGTCCAAAACCAGCTACGATGTGATTGGGATCTTGGTTCTGTTTTAACAGTCATTGTCCAAGTTTTAACGGTGTAGTTTTTGATTTCTGGTGAAGATGAAAAATTTGCAGGTTGTTCATCTCCTCTTCGTTATTTCATCTACTTGGTGCAATACGCCAGTACAACTGGCAGCAAAATATCCGCACACCATGATGCCATCACCACTATGCTGGACAGTTGGTACAGTGTTCTTGGGTTTATATATATATATTATACAATTTATTATATATTATTGAACTTATGAGGTTTTTTGTGTTTATTTATGGATGTATAAATAAGTTTAAACCCGTGTGCTCATTTACTGCCCCAGTTCTTGTATTTAAAATGTATTGAAGTTGTTTTAAAATCATTCCTCCATGAACCAAAGCAGGTTTAAACACATCTATAAAGAACCAAAATGTTATGTCATTCATGGTTATGATGGAACGATGTAAACTTCTCAGTGGAGCTGTAATAAGTGAAGCTTCAGCCAGCACACAGACCCAGCACACAAAAGCAAATCACAAAGACATAGAATGCTCCTTTTTCGAACCTTTAATGGTGGATTTGCATTTTTGAACCACATCTATAGCATTCTGTACTTTCAGATTATTTGGTGAACCGAGCTGAAATCACACTGGGTTCTATTGATAAAATGCAGCAGAGCCACATGGTCTATCTGGGAAACAGGAATGGTAAGTCAGACACACACACCATGCTTGTGTGTTCAGCTCAGCTGTTGAGCCTAACTAATGTTTTTATGCCTTACAGATGCCAGTGGCCTGCTGAGAGCCGTCACCCAGTTTTCCCACCTCGCCGCCGACACAATCGTTAACGGCGCAGCAACGTCACACTCTGCTCCAATTGATCATGCTGAGAGTAAGAGACGCACCGTCATGCCACAGCCGCAGTCCTCCAATACTAAAGTTCTCTCTGATCATGCTTCCTATGCACACATTTGTCTTGTCTCTTACAGGTTTAACCGACAGCTGTCGGGAATGTGCGAATAACTGCCTGCAGTACTTGAATGATTTGAAATCTCAGGCCAATTTACAGCGAGCGGATCCGTCTGCCATACGCTACATTGTTCAGCGCATCCTCGCCATGGGACAGGTGGGATACAATGTGAATTAATCACGATAACAAGACTGATAAGAGTCTAAATCCAAACTAGTGCCAACTGAGTGCGGGAGTTGTAAGAACCGTAGTGCTTTAAGAGCAAATATCAGGTACTAATAGACATCAATAAATAACAGGTGACACATCTGAAAACTCCCGGGTCTTAGTAGAGATACAAAATTTATTGAATCATACAGGGGTTAGACAATAAAACTGAAACACCTGTCATTTTAGTGTGGGAGGTTTCATGGCTAAATTGGACCAGCCTGGTAGCCAGTCTTCATTGATTGCACATTGCACCAGTAAGAGCAGAGTGTGAAGGTTCAATTAGCAGGGTAAGAGCACAGTTTTGCTCAAAATATTAAAATGCACACAACATTATGGGTGACATACCAGAGTTCAAAAGAGGACAAATTGTTGGCGCACGTCTTGCTGGCGCATCTGTGACCAAGACAGCAAGTCTTTGTGATGTATCAAGAGCCACGGTATCCAGGGTAATGTCAGCATACCACCAAGAAGGACGAACCACATCCAACAGGATTAACTGGACGCAAGAGGAAGCTGTCTGAAAGGGATGTTCGGGTTGTATCCAAAAAACATAAAACCACAGCTGCCCAAATCACGGCAGAATTAAATGTGCACCTCAACTCTCCTGTTTTCACCAGAACTGTCCGTCAGGAGCTCCACAGGGTCAGTATACACGGCCGGGCTGCTATAGCCAAACCTTTGGTCACTCATGCCAATGCCAAACGTCGGTTTCAATGGTGCAAGGAGCGCAAATCTTGGGCTGTGGACAATGTGAAACATGTATTGTTCTCTGATGAGTCCACCTTTACTGTTTTCCCCACATCTGGGAGAGTTAGGGTGCTGAGAAGCCCCAAAGAAACGTACCACCCAGACTGTTGCATGCCCAGAGTGAGGCATGGGGGTGGATCAGTGATGGTTTGGGCTGCCATATCATGGCATTCCCTTGGCCCAATACTTGTGCTAGATGGGCGCGTCACTGCCAAGGACTACCGAACCATTCTTGAGGACCATGTGCATCCAATGGTTCAAACATTGTATCCTGAAGGCGGTGCCGTGTATCAGGATGACAATGCACCAATACACACAGCAAGACTGGTGAAAGATTGGTTTGATGAACATGAAAGTGAAGTTGAACATCTCCCATGGCCTGCACAGTCACCAGATCTAAATATTATTGAGCCACTTTGGGGTGTTTTTGGAGGAGCGAGTCAGGAAACGTTTTCCTCCACCAGTATCACGTAGTGACCTGGCCACTATCCTGCAAGAAGAATGGCTTAAAATCCCTCTGACCACTGTGCAGGACTTGTATATGTCATTCCCAAGACGAATTGACGCTGTATTGGGCACAAAAGGAGGCCCTACACCATACTAATAAATTATTGTGGTCTAAAACCAGGTGTTTCAGTTTCATTGTCCAACCCCTGTAGTTGTCATTGCAATATCGATTTTTGCAATATCGCAATCACAAAGGACAGCTTGGATGCAATATTGGATTGAATATCGTATTTTTAGTGCCTTGCATTTACACTCTCTATGCCAATAATACATTTGGCTAGTTGGATGGACTGTCGCTGCCCTTAGTGATTTATAGTTTCAGTGTATAAGATGCTAATCCCTATAGAAACTTGTGGGGAAAATGCAATGACGAAAAATTGAGAAATGAGTCAGCCATACAACGTTTAATGTAATATTTGTTATTATTTTGATACACAGATTTAAGCAAAAATATAGAATGCCAGTTTATTAGTCTGGTTATCTGCTCAGCTGGTGCCAGCGGTCAGCTGCTTAACAGACATATATCTAGTTTTATTTCAGTAACCAGCCCATGCCGAGTTAGTGGTAAAGGTGGGGTACAGCTAAACTGGATTTCAATCAATATGATGCATTTAAGATTCTGACCTGATGATGGCAACCACAGAAGGACCGGATCAAACTTGTTGAGCTCCTTCATATAACATGTTGCCAATCAGTTTAATACGTTTTTTATTCTCATGTGACATTTGCTCCTGCATCATCTTGCTAACCTAAAACCTTCAAACAGATCATCTGATGGGTAAAGGAGGGACTTTTTCAGGGGTGAAAACTTTAGTTGGTTAATGAACAAAAATTTATAAGGAATTTGCCTTTTAAACCTGATGGTACCAGAGAAGTACATGAGATTATCGATGTTTTATAAGGTCAAGATAATCCTATTCTGGTTTGCCTTAATGTTTAGTATTATATTAAATTTCCATAGCTTTTTAAAACCTGTGGGTCATATTTTCCTAATGACAGCCATGTTTTACTGAGGTTGCACAGGCTGAAGCTCATACATACCTGAGCTGCTGCAGCTCTGGTGAATGCTCTAACTGTATATTTCTTGTTCAGGATTTGCGCCCAAAAGGACAGGATGTGCTGAAAGAAGAGCTGGGAAGCATGGTGGATAAAGAAATGGTCGCTACATCCACAGCCATCGAGGAGGCTGTGCTGCGAATGGACGTAAGTTGGCTGCACTCCTGCATTTTGCAACAGCTGAAACATTTTTATGTAGATTATGGCGATATAAACTTATTATCTGGATTTATTTGCCCATACTTTACTATAACTTGAGTTTCCAACATTATAATCAACACAGCTGGACAGGTAATACTGAAACATTTACAGCCACTGATGCTGAGGCATCTGTTTCCATGTGTCTTTTAGGAGATTCTGACCCAAGCAAAGAGGGACACCAGTGGTCTAAAGCTGGAAGTCAACCAGAGGTAGGATGATGCTGTGGAATGAAAAATAAGTTTTCCTCTTTCATAATAATCAAAATCATATATTTTATTTGTAGTGCAATAATCTCAAAGCGCTAAACAAATAAAAAACCATCATACAAGGATGAAATCAGTAATAGTTGTAAAAAAAAACCTCTCTGTTTCATCACAGCATCCTGGGATCCTGTTCAGATCTGATGAAGGTAATATATCTCTGAGCTGCTCGCTGTGGACTCAGTTAACGAATGCCCACTCACAAAATATTTTGTCCTTTATCCCCTTCAGGCTGTTCATATCCTGGTCACAGCTGCTACTGACTTACAGAAAGATATAGTGGAAGGAGGCAGGGTGAGTCTCTCAAACACTCGCTCATTTCCTGTATGCACAAAGGTGGAGGGCCAATACAGAAACCCTAAAAGATGGACTTCCTGTAACTCCTACTGAACACATTTCCTGTCTTCTTCTATGGCCTTATTATTAAAACCTAAAGGAAGAACAGTTAGGTCAGGGTTAATATGCAATTGAATACTCTACAAATACAAGATATTTAATGTTCAAACCAATGGACTTTATTGCTTTTTGCAAATACTCACTCATTTTAAATTTGATGCTTCCAACATGTTCCAAAAAAGCTGGAGCGACAAAAGACTTGTAAAGTTGAGCAGCGCTCAAAAAACACCTGTTTGTAACATTCTGCAGGTGAACAGGTAAATTGGAAACAGGCGAGCATCATGATTGGGTATAAAAAGAGCATTCCCGAGAGGCTCGGTCGTTCAGAAGCAAGGATGGGGAGAGGTTCACCACTTTGTGAACAACTATGTGAGCAAATACTCCAACGGTTTTCAGAACAACGTTTCTCAATGTAAAATTTCAAGGAATTCAGGGATTTCATGATGTACAGTCCATGGTATCATCAAAGGATTCAGAGAATCTGGAGAAATCTCTGCATGTGAGCAGCAAGGCCAAAAACCAACACTGAATGCCGGTGACCTCTTAATTCTGGCAAAACAGATACAAATTTTACTCAAAGTTTAAGAAAGCCTTTGGTATTTGATTTACTGACTGTTTTAATTTTTTTTTGCACCGCTTAAAAGAGACACATGGTGAAAAAAACACAAAACTTACTTTAAATTATTTTTACGCTCCTTGGTTTTTGATCTGCAATTTCAACGTAATAACTTGTTTAAGGTTAAACAATATATAAGTGGTGTTCAGTATTTAATATAATGACCCCAAAGACATTTAGTTCAATAAAATATTTTTTTATTGTACCCTTTAATGGAGACAAATGGTGGACAAAATTCTCCATAAAAACAAACCTTATTTAACATTTTTATTCCCCTTTATTTTACCTTACCTTATTATACCCGTGTGGCTGTTTTACTACTTCTGTAAACCGTTTTTTTTTTGTAATTCTTTGATAAATTTATCATAACATAAATCGATGAAACCGTATATGACATAAACTGCATGTGAAAAGTAACATTTAAAGGACTGTGTTCTTACTTTACCTGCAGGGGGCAGCGTCTGTTACTGAGTTTTATGCCAAAAACTCTCGCTGGACTGAAGGATTCATCTCAGCATCCAAAGCTGTGGGCTGGGGTGCAACTCAGCTGCTGTAAGAACCTGAAACTGTCAATTTAAACATGTACATTAAAGGTTGCATAAGCATGTCGGCCTTATGTTGACAAGGTTTTGCAAATGGTCACTTCTTTGCTTCCAGAGACTCAGCTGACCGGGTTGTGGCTGAAAAAGGTACATACGAGGAGCTCATTGCCTGCTCCCATGAGATCGCTGCAAGCACTGCACAACTGGTTGCTGCGTCCAAGGTACAAACACAAGTAAAAGTATTGCAATTTTAAAGACACCCAGCTCTGAAAACACGCTTTTATTTTTAAATAGAAATGCACTGATCAGAATTTTTTATGGCCAAATTCCGGTCTTTAGTGTTTGCAAAGCTTTGTCCTACCGATGCCGATTATTATTTGCCTTTAGGAACTATAATATAAAAAGATTTAAAAACTGCATTTACCTTTTTTCGGTCTACCTGCCATAATTAGTCATTAATTATTTATATTTGGAGCAGAGGTGACATCACACTGTGTGTGGGAGACAAAGGCGGAATAATATACAGTTGTCCTTTCAAAGTGTCTCTAGAGCGTTGTATCAGTGCAGCTATCGTAACTAAAACGGCAGCCTCTGTCTGTATTTGCTAGCAAAAGTAGATCCTTACCTTAATTCTGAGATTTCCCAAAGGCTGCCATCATTTCCACCTTTAGCATGTTCCATGATGGACAGAGGGTGAAATCTAAAAGAGATCAAACAGAGCAACTGTGCTGCACTCTGGTTAGGTTTCCTGTTGTTTGCTGAAAGTCTTGGTCTCTCGATCTCTCACAGCCTGAATGAACCACAGACATGTCACAGAAGTTTCCTTTTAAATTGTTTTTCACATCTCTACCTTCTTTTAAACCCAAGAAAAACTTAAAATAGCCTAAGTTTCAGTCTTAAGCTCACAGTGACAGCTTCCACACTGAAGATTGTTGTTATCAGCACAATCTGGCACGTGTAGGTATTCTGCGTTCTATTTCTCAGTGCATCTCTATATTTAAAGACATTCATACAACGTAATGTGTATTTCGACAGTTGCTGAATGTAACTTGAGTGTTAAACAGACCACTTCTATTTCGATTTAATGTTTGTATAAATCTCTAAGCTTTACATGTAAAACTTTGGAATTGTTTCTTTTGTGAGCTATAAATATATACGGAATGCCTTGGCAAATAAGACCACACCAGCAGGTACTCCATTGAAGTTATAACATCATTTTTGAACACAAAATGGTACTGTCGTTCCAGGTGAAGGCTGATCGCAACAATAAGAAGCTGTACACACTGCAGCAGGCCTCACGGCATGTTAATGACATGGCTGCTGTAGTCGTCACCTCCACCAAACATGGGCAGCAGCAGATCTCTGACCACAGTAAGAGAATTAGCATAGGGAGAATACAGTTGCTTCACAACCTGCCTTTCACTACCTTTGGCATTTGTATGATTAACTAAATTGAGTGTTATCTGATGCTTTAACAACATCATTTGATGTTTTTGTTTTGTCTTTGCAGGTGTAATGGATTTCTCTGGCATGTCTTTGATCAAGCTCAAGAAAGAAGAAATGGAAGCTCAGGTTAGATCTATATGAGAAAAATACTGATTTATTTTTTCTTTTCGATGATTACTGGAAGCTAAAGGACAATTTTCTCTCAACACTTTGCTGAGTTTGTTTATACCTGAAGCTTAAATGGCAAATTCTTTGCTTAAGAACAATGAATTTACTGTAGCAATATTAGATAATTGTAGCTGTAAAGAAAGAAAAACATTTATACAAGTTTAACTAATGTCTGAAGCATGAAAAAATTATTTAGCTGTATAAGGAGTTGCTGTGGTTTATTTTGACCTTTGGTCCCAGAATGATGTAACAAACAATTTAACCGCATAGGGACTGAATTTATGGCTCACTGAAGGGATGCGCCGTTTGTTTGAATGAGCCAATCAAACGACTGGTTCATAATTTTTTTTTTTTTTAAAGCCAGCTGGGGGTAACTGAGTTTATCCTGGAATAAAAACACTTTCAGGAATGATCTACGTCCATTGTAAACATTTCTGTCACTTTAAATAGGCATGTCCCACTGTCACCCATAGACCACTGCATAGTCACACACATGACTTCCCTTGTGCCTGTTCTCTGTCTCACTCAGTTGAGTTGCAAAATGAGGATTTTGTGTGGGCATCTGTGTGAAACAGCAAAAAATCAAAGACTCTGTCCCTATCATTTGTGTTAAAGAGCTGGTTGATTGATTTGGCTTGTTTGTGAACATCACAACTCTATAACTACGTGTTTAAAATATGGTTCTGGCTGCAAGCTGGAAAACCAGTGAAAGTTGCTCATTCTTTTGCTGCGTGCCGAGGCTCACAGCTAACAGCAATACATCTCAATAATTCTGGATTTGTAGTATTTATACATTCAATCACTGCAACAACAAATTTATTACCAAAGGATGCACAGCACTATGTGTGGCTCTGATTTACTAAAACTCAAACCATTAAGTGCAAACAAGCTGTTACTACCGCTCATATGGCTAGCTGGACCTCAACTGGTCGGACTTGGTGAGGAACCTCAGACTTTCCGTGGTTTTGGACCTCAGAAACGTACCAATAAAACGCACCATTAGAGCAACAGTTAGCATAGCGCTAATGAATAAATGATTGAGAATGTTAGCTTAAATATCTGATGGCTAAAAATGGGTGTTTATTTAAGGTATAAACAGTTAAACTACACAAATAAAGGTACTGGAAATGTTAAAATAGCTACAGGTCAGCAGAGTAAAATGTTTCATGTTATCCGATCCTGTTTTTTTTACTCCTTGTGTGGGCTCATTGACGGAGCTCCAAAGCTTAAGTCAATGTTTGAGAACCACTCACAAAGATCTTGTTCTCTGTGAATCTCTCAGGTCAAGGTGCTGCAGCTGGAGAGCCAGCTAGAGCAGGAACGAGTACGTCTTGGCGAGCTCAGGAGGAGGCACTATGACCTCGGAGGCCCTGGGTCTCCAGATGCCAAAAATGACAATGATGATAGCTTCCCTCCCCCGCCACCACCTACCCTGCTTGACTCCACCTCCCAACCTGAGTCCTTTCCACATACACAGCCTTTTACAAGCACACAGAGGCTCTCACTGCCTCAGTCTTACACCCCATCTCAAACTTATACTCCATCTCAGCCCTACACCCCATCTCAAACTTATACTCCATCTCAGCCATTCACACCTTCTCAACCCCACAATCCATCCCAAACCTACACACCGCCTCAAACCTACACCCACTCCCAAACGTACACCCCCTCACAGCCCTACATTCCACCCCAACCTTACAGTTCATCAGTGCCGTACACTCCAACCCCAACCCAAAGTTATCTACAGCCCCAGTCTCATTCCCTGTCACAGCCGCCATCGCTTTCATCCAGCGCAGCCCAGCCCAAACCAGCTTCCCAGCCGCAGACCACCCAGCAGAGCAGCACTGAATCACACAAACTGGCCTTCAAGAAACCAAGCATCTTTGTTAAATCTGGAAACTTGCTGAAAAATGCGGTAAGTTCTAATACTTCTTCACTGAAATCATACAGTGCTGTAAAAAGCATCTAACCTCAAAGATTTCTTCTGCTTTTACTGATTTTGTAACACATTTATATCAGTTTTTTAATTCAATTTGTATCAGGGTTTCAGATCATCAAACAAGTTTTAATATCAAAATTAACTGAGAAAATACAATGAGTTCATTTATTGAGGGGTAAAAGCTCTCCTTATTAATCGTAAATGAACTGTGATGGACCATGTCTTTTTCGGTTAGATTTACCTTCCACAACCAGGCCTGATTACTGCCAAATTTGTAGAATCCAGAAATCTCTTAAATAGAATCTGTCTGACAATATGTAATAGGCTAAAAGATCAAAGCCACGCCTCATGCCCCAATCTAAAGAAATTTGAAAACGGATAAGAAAAATAGTCTATCATCTATCAGTCTCGAAAGGGTCCCAAAGCCATTTCAGTCAAGTGTGTCAAGTATGCCCGGCTATGTTCTGCTCAGAACGAGACTGAGCAAAATGGCCTCCATGAGAAACCTCCAAGGTGAAAACCACTACTGACTAAAAAGAACACAAAGGCAATTCTCACATTTACCAGAACACATCTTTATGATCCCTAAACTTTTGAGGAACATTTATTGTGAACCGATGAGACAAACGTGGAACTTTTAAAATGTGTGCTTTCTTTTACATTTGGCATAAAACTAATCCTAATCAGATAAAGAACATCATAGCTACAATCAAACATGGTAATAGTTTAATAGTCCAGTATTGCTTTGCTCCTTTATGATCCGGACAACTAGCCAACGTAGATGAGAACCATGAACTCTGCTCTTTAGAAGAAATTCCTGAAGGTGAATGTCTAACCATCAGTGTTTGCCCTTCAAGCACACTTGTTATGCAGCAGAGCAAACATTCAAAGATCCAATTTAGATGCATGACCTTAAACTAAAACAAGTCGTTCATCTTCAAAAACTTTGCACTGTGGCCGAGTTAAAACAATTCTGCAGCGTTTTCAGTCAGAGGTATCTTCAGATCCTCTGTATGACATACCGCTACAGGAGATCCGTTTTTGTCTGATATTAAAATTTGTTTGATGATCTGAGTCGTAGAAGTGTCACAAAAAAGCACAAACAGAAATGGGTCAGAGCCTTTTTTCATGGTAATGTACTGTAGATTCTTACTGCATTTGCAAATTGTGAGTAGATGCTTCATACATTATTCTGTTTTTCTCTGTTAATTACAGTTCAAACGAGGTGAAACTGGAACTGGAGAGTCTTAGACGTTACTGAAGAAGACGACTCCGACTTGATGATGTTACAACTCGCTGGAGATTTACTAGTCTTTATGGTGTTAATGAAGGAAACTCAACTTGAGTGAAATTTTACAGGAATAAATGCAGTTTGTTTTTGCTTAATATGTGTTACAGCTTCAAAATGGATGAAAATTGAATATTTTTTGTAGTCCTACTGATGTGTGTGCTAATACCCCTAAACCTTGATTCAGTGAAAATGATCAAATTATTGAAAATTGAGTTGTATTTCTGTGTTTTGATTTGTCTTGTCCTAGTTGTATTTCTTCATAAAAACCTTGTGTCCCTAATCTTCTAAAATGTACTTCTGAATTCAAGGTTTAAAACAGATAATACAAGAAAACTCACCTTGTTTATTGTGAAGGAAAGGTGGACCGGAGCTTTGTACGGTTTCATCTTTTACCACATTCAAGACTTGCCTGAAAATCAACCTGTTCACTCACACTGCTATCACTACAACTTCAGCTCATTTTTGTAAGTGTTTCTTGTTTCAGAAGTTTTAGGATTGACTGTTTCCTTTTTTGTGTTTTTATTGATGTTGACCAGGTTGTAATTAATTGTTGCTTATAATGCACGATTATGTAAATTAGTTGTATTTTTATTAATATGAAAAGGTAAAATTAAAAGACAGAATGAATCCTGAAGCTGATGCAATAATCACCATTAAACTAAAACAAATTTCTCACAAATCTAAACTATGAGAAATCAGTAATAAATATGTTTATTTACATAATTTTAATCTGTTTTGGTACAGTTTTTTTAAGTGACTATTTTTATAACATTTACTCAACTCTTTTCCACTGTTTGGGACACAATTTCCTTTAACCTTTTGAATGACAATAAAGATTTGGATTTTGATACATGCTTAAATGCTCTGGGTTGCTGTCATGTGATTGGCTGATTCGCTTTTTGTGTTTAGAAGCAATTGAACAGGTACACCTGATAACGTGGCTAGTGAGTGTTAATTGAATTCTTGTTCCTAACTGCATTGTGTGTGCATAACAACACTGCAACTATTGCCAGACTTTGAATGGACAAGACACAGAAATATTCGTGCCACCAGTATTGATCCACTGTATAATATCTATTGAACAGGGGCTACATGGTGGAACAGTTGTTAGCACTGTTTCCTTGCAGCAAGGTCATCTGGTCTGCATGGAGTTCACATGTTATCTCCAGGTGTTCCAGCTTCCTGCCACAACCCCTAAAATATGAATATTTGTTTTTTGGAATGCCCTTAGGAGTAGGTGTGTGCGTGGTTGTCTATTCTGTGTGTATCTGTTGCCCTGTGATGGGCTGGTGACCTTTAAAAGGGATATTTTAGTGGTGCTGTGGTGGTTGACGGGGTACAATAATGGTTCCCAAATCAAGTTCTGCTTTGATCCCTCAACCCAATTGCAGAGCTATAGGAGCTGTTCCAACAGCTGCCCAGTGCCGCCTCCAGTTAAATTTTTGGCTCAGAGGAGGAACAGGATGTCTGGTTTTACTATGAATTCTAGCCAGAATCGCTCTGGGAATCTCTGTAACAACCCAGTAACATGATGAGGATGTTACTGGGTTTTAATTGATCGGCGATGCTTTAAAAATATCAATGAAAGAAGTTTTCCATTTGCTATATTATTACAGCGATGTCATGCGCCTGTTATCTCGCTCATGCGCAATGCAAATTGCAATATCACCTCGATGGAAGTAGCACTTGGACCGTAGAGAAGGCGCGTCAAGTTAAAAGGCTTACGTACGGAAGTAAAAATTTTCTGTTTTCAGAATAAAAGCACCTGACAGTTTTGTTTCCATGTAAATATTTCCAAAAAGTATTCCCCCACAACATTCTATGGTTTGATGAAAAATTATTTTAGATGATTTACATGTATTACATGTATTTTTTTTTTAATATAGGTTATATTGGATGACATTGCTTAAAACCTGGATTATATTACATAATCATGTACTCTTTAATTAACCAAAATATGAAGCTCTATGATAATAGCTGCAGAATCAAAGCAATTAGCAAAATAAAATAAAAAGTGAATTTATTTTAACCAAAATGTTATGTAATTTGTTTATTTGACTGCTTAACTGTGTATTAATATTTACTGCTCTGAAGTTATGAAAGGAGACGTTAGCACACACAGCAAGTAATGGAAACTAAAGTGTATTCAGTCAAGTATAATTATACGTGAATACAAAGGTTTATTATTTACTCCACGAGGAGCCACAAAAGGTTACTGTTAAAGAAGCTGGATGTTCAGAATCCTGGATCCAAGCCGGATACAGGATACGTAGAAGTAGAAAAATAATCTCCCTTTCTTTCTAGCTATACATTATTGAGTTCACATTGTTTTCTAATAATAAACCAATATCCTAATGTTAACCCTTTTAGATTATTAAACATGTTTTCTATGTTTCCATGGCCGAGCAGCTGCATCCTAGCCATACATCAGCAGATATTAAAGTTGAGGGGAAACTACAAACATGGTTTTTACTTAATGTGGAAAGTAGTAAACTTTTTTTATTTGTATGTGTTCAGGCATACCATAAGAGAAGCTGGAGATGCTACTTGTAATCCTGCTGGAACTGTTTGCAGCAAAATGGAATAAACCATGGGTGTCCAAATTGCGGCACAGGGGCCATTTTCTGCCCTGGGAGGGTCTCTGTCTGGCACCAAAACACAATTTAAGAAGGGTACAAATTAGGCCCCCCAGCACTGGAAGCTGACGCAGATAGACACTTAAAAATATATATTTTGAGAGAAATGTTCACTGATTGAAGGCCATTGAAAAGAAATGCAGACGTATAATCCTTTTAACATGGAATGTTAGGCCCAAAATAAAGGAGTTTGTGTTTTATTAACCATGTTTTTTGCTTTCTTGTTAATGTCAGTTAATATTACCACAATAACCAATGACTTCATCATAAGTATACGTGGATGCAGCCAATACAGCAAGTATTTTCAAAAAAGGGGTGTCCTATATGCCATTCAAAAATGTCCTAAAAATCACTGTCATCAAATGTAGTTTCTTTTAATAAGGCAGCTGTGCAAGTTGTACAATGATCTCTTTTTTTTTTTTTTACAAAAAACAGACTACTTTCTTTGCTTTATTAAATATTTGACCTGATTTTTTGGTGTTTGAGCTTTGTTTGGGGTTTTTTCCTTTGATTATGATGATGTTTTCCAGGTGGTGCTTTAGTTTATTGCTTTAGGTTTTGTTTCTTACATGTTCCTTGTATGGTGCATTTTATGTTCCGTTACATTTGCAAAAAAATATGGATTTCTGTTTAGTCATGTTTTAGTTACCACTCCCTTCTGTCAGACCATAATCAGCTTCATCCGGTCCATCTGCTGCATGCCCATCAGTCTCAATGTGTACAGCACGGCACAGGTTGCCATGCTGTATATTTACTCTTCTGTTCTGTTCACTCCTTGCAGGAGTGTCCTGTCCGTGTCAGTTTGCACATGCTATGCCTTCTCATGCCAAGCTGTAAGTTGTTGTTTTTTTACTTATTAAATCTCTTTCTCTAACTCACAGTTCTGCTGCTGCCTGCCTGTCTGCATTTGGGTCCAGCGCCAAGAATCACTCCTTGAAAATATTTTATGATTTTCACAAAAAACGATTTTTGAGGTCCTGTGATGGACTGTTGACCTGTCCAGGGTGTACCTTTTGCCTTTTGCCTAATGACTGTTGGAGATAGACAGCAGCCGCCCAGCAATAGGTTTTTGAGTGTTTGAGGAAAAAAAAACAAGAAACTTTTCTGTCTAGTGAGTACTCTAAACTTGATTTTGGCACGTATGAAAAAAGTTTGGACACCCATAGATTAAACAAATACATAGAAGTGAATCCAGTTCAGTTGAGGTCAAATGGGAGCTGTTTCTGCTCATCACTCACATCTGATGAAAATGATTAAATAATAACAATTATTATTATTATTATTATAATGTTTATACAGTGTTATTGTTTTTTCTTATTTATTTTCATATTAATGATATAACAATAATATTATTGTAGCAGTAGAAGACAATGTTAAATATATTGATAATGTTCCTTTTCATGTCAGCATGTACTATATGTTGACTTAGATTACTACAATAAAGTACTCATCAAACAGCAACTACAATAACCTCAAATGATCTCAATTTAGTAATATTTCCAGCGCAATATTCAGTGCAAAAAGTCTGATTACGTCTATCTGAAGAAAGTCTGAAGACATTGCTACCAGAATAGAAAGAAACTGTTGCAATGTTGAACAAATGAATGAAAATTTGATGAACGCATGCAAGTCATGTAGGCTATAAATGCAGTGATAGAAAATTACATAAAAGATATATGAATGAATGAATGAATATTTTATTTCAGTGCTAATACATACACATACAATGTTACATATTTATATCAGAACGCATCATGAATACAAGTCAACAAATTTAAACAAGAACTACCCAAAATAAACAACTGTAATAATATATGCCCACACCAATTCATACACACTTTATTTTGTGGGTATGTCTGAAAACATAACCAGCATTTTCTGAAGTCAACCATCAGTTTAATTAAACCCAAAACTTCTAATAACTTTATCTAGCCTATAAACTGGGCTAAAAATGTCTAGTCTATCACATTTCAGTTCACAGATGCGGGACAGTTTCAAATAATTGAGCTTAAATTAATACATACAGACATATTCATAAGTGCTAATACATAGACCATGTTACATATTATATTAGAATGCAACATAAAAATAAATGAATTAATTTTTATAAACAAGAACAAATGAGGGACAGTTTCAAAAATTTGAGATTACATTGCTGTCTCCTGTTCTCTTGCACCTTCAGAGTCTTCAGTCCTAAATAAACACAACACACCATGATGGGGAATAAAACACTTTCTAATTACAAATATGATTCCTTATTTGACCATATTAAACCAAACCATTGGTGAACTTCACAGAACTGGAGTGTATGAACATTCATTTGAGCTGCCCTTTTGGCTTTAACTGATGCAACATATACTGTATATGCTGGTAAGAGATGAAAACTGACCTTTTGTCCTGAGCTTACCTCTGAACACTGTAACGTCATTAGTTTACGAAGGGCCACAAATATGTGTTTGACATCTTAAAATGCCTGACATACTTGACATTGCTAAGAAAAAGTATTTGCCTCTCAGATTTATTCTGCTTCTGTTTTTTTTGCCACACTAAAATCTTTAGGCACTTAAAAAAATCTTAATATTGGATAAAGAAAATATGACCAAATAAAATGCAGTTTTTATGATGATTTTATTTTACTAAGGAAAATAAACCTATTCAAACCAACCTGGCCCTATGTAAAAAATTGGTATCTTACACTCTAAATGTAAAAAGTAGTTAAGCCCCTTTTGTGGAAATAACTGCAAACCTGGCCACGAGTCTTTTATGTCACTGTAGAGGAATTTTGGACCACCTATCTTTGAAGTATTTCTTGTTTGGAAGTTTTTTGAGCCTTTTTAAAGTCATGCCAGCACATAACAATAGGATTTTGATCTATGAATAGGCCATTCCAAAGCTAAATTTAATTTTAGCCATTCAATGGACTTGCTGGTGAGCTTTGGACTATTGTTCTGCTGCCTAACCCAACTACGCTTGAGGTTAAGGGCATAAATTGATGGCTGGATACTCTCCTTCAGGACTTTCAAATTCCCTTCAATAAAGGAAATTTGTCCAGGTCCTGGAAAAGCAAAGCAGTCCCATACCATCACACTACCACCACTATGACTGTTGGTAAGAAATGCGGTGATGTTTTTTTGCTAGATATAACTGCTTCCTAAAAGGTTTACTTTTGTTTCTTCAGTCAGTTGTTTTACCCAGAAGTATTAAGAATCATCAATATGTGTTTTGTTATATGTTTCTCATTTTTTTGTTCTGGTTTCTTTTATGACCTCCTTCATGAACCATTGATGTGTTATTGATGAGTAATTATGGCTGACCTGCCTCTCCTAGGAAAGTTCACCACTCTTCCAAGCGCTCTACATTTGTGGATAATGGCTCTCAGTAATAAAAAAGGACTTTTCAACCCTTTCCAGACAGACAGGTGTCAGTTTCTCATCTGTTCTTGATTGTTGTCCTTTTTTTTCCATTTAGGACATGATGTGCTGCTTTTTGAGATGTTTTTGACTACTTCATGTCATCTGACAAGTTGTATTTAAATAGTTCCTTGGTCTGGCAGTACTTACATCTTGTTGTGACTAGTGAAATAAAACACTCTTTTCAAAAAAATCTGGTTTATCACATTCGATTCATGATTTAACTCTGATCTAAAACAAGTGTGACGGCAAAGCAAAAACAGTAAATCTTAGGGGGCAAATACTTTTTCACTGCACTGTACATGAAAAAACACCTTGCCCTGTCCCGATGCTGCTCCGCTGTGCTCAATTCTTCTCTGGACAGTATGTGAACAAGAGCGACACCGATGCAGTCTCCTAAGACGTTAACAACAGTGGTGAAGTGATCTCTGGAGAAACCAAAAACAACGTTCAAATAGGAAAGCCTAAACCTAGGTAAACAACACTTGTGTGCTTTTACATTTAATCATGCTGATGTACAGTACTGTGCAAAAAGATTTAATCAAGCCTCCATTTTCTTAGAAATTATTTCCAAGAAGGTTAAGTTTTTGTAATTTTAAGCTTCATCAATAGTCTCAATTTATAGTTTTGTCTCAAAATCAAGGTCAGAAATTAAAACTTTTATTATTCCTGATAGAACTCTTCCCTATAAAACTGGTGTCTGTTTTAAAGATGCGTTGAAACTTACAGGATCCACTCTACTGGCACCAGGATCCAGACATCCCTCACAGGCAGACCCACAGCATTCAGGACAAAGAGTGGCATCATGGCTCCACGCGCTGGGGCCCCTCTAGATATGAAGCAGAACGCTGCAGCTGTTATCCTGCACAGGAAACATAGGCTCTGTTAAGGAGTGCCTAAGGAGATACATCATCATTTATTCAATCCACAGCCACTAAAATGCTGTTGTTTTGTTTTGTTTTTCAAATTAACTGATCTTAAACTGACCCAACAGTGAACAACAGGTGAAAGTCCAGATCAATGTTGTTCAACTGAGCTATGAAGACTACAGCCACAGCCTCATAAAGGGCGGTTCCGTTGATGTTGATGTTGGTGGCAATGGGCAACATGAAGCTGATGATCCTGGAGTCGATCTTGTTACATTCCCTGCAGCAGCTTGAAGTGAACGGCATTGTGACGGCACTTATTCCCACAGGTATGAAATAAAAACAGCAGGTTTAAAAATCATGTAACTGTGTTCAGTTTGAGAGGGAATATAAAAGCAAACAGCTGTGACGAGAAGATAGCAAAGGTTACCTGGAGGAAAGGAGAAATGCTTTCTGCAGCGCAGGAAAGACCCCATGGATGACAGTACAGGGATTATGTTTTGCAAACACAACATAGAGAAGAGGCAGGACAATGGCTCCATTCACAATGAGCCTGAAACCAGTCATAAAAGAAGTCAACCAAACAATCTTTGGTACATAAAATATAATGCTGTTATGATTCTGGCCCGTCTGCCTGCTCTGCTCTCACTCATGCAATTAACTCATCTGCTTCACCCGTCTGCTGCTGCGCTGCTGCACAATCACCGTCATGCCACACACCTGTGGAGCTGCAGTTACATACAGCCCTCAGACCGGCAGACGGTGCCAGATTTTCGAAAACATTTGTGAGTAGTTATCCAGCGTTCCTGCCTGACTGATAACGTTCTCTGACCTTGCCTCTCGGATTTTGCCTTTCTGCCTGCCTCTTGTTTGACGGATTGAGGCGACTGTGGCTCAGCAGGAAGAGTAGTTGTATCGGCGTATGAATGTGTGAGTGTTAGTGAGTGCGATTGGGTGAATGTGGCTCTAGTGTAAAGCGCTTTGAGCGTCTGTATAACTGGAAAGGCGCTATATAAATTCAGTCCATTTACCATTTCGACTCTGGTTTCATGCCTCTGCCTGCCCCTTGTCTGACGCCTCTAGCCCTGGAACTTGACCCTGTTTCTGTCCCTGGATTTACGCCCCAGCCAAGCCACTGGTTTATTCAGCCTGAGCCCGCCTGGCTCTCAAGTCCGTCTGAAATTATTGTCAAGAGGACAATCACAGCTCTCTGTGTTCCGGTCACAGCTTCACTTGATTCCCCTGAGGATTTAGATCAGTCGGCAATCCGACTTCGGATTCTTCCTCATTAACTGTCTGGATCACATCCTCTTCTGGATTCTGCACCTCATCCTCAGACTGAGAAGGTTATTGGCTTTATTTAACTCCTTTACAAGTCCTGAGTTTTATTCAGCCACTAACTCGTCTCTCTGTCCTCAGTGATTCGTGGAAGCTGACTGCTGTACTCTTGCTTTCTGATCCTGAGTTACTGAATAAACCATAACTTTTCACTTTGTGTTTGTGTCTCTGTCTCAGGCCGTGATAAATGCAGAGCACAAATATTCAGAGATCTCACCACACTCTGTACCACTACAATCATACACTTTACACACATTGTGATAGACATATGAGCATGAACATGAATGAAAACAGAACATTAAACCATAACTGGCTGTATGTTTAGCAATGTTGTCCTGCTAGAAGGTGGACCTCTGTCCCAGTCTCAAGTGTTTTGCAAATTTTTATTTTTTTTATCCCAAGACACTCCTTTATTTAGCAACAACCATCTCCCTATCAACTCTGAGCCTGTGCCTATTGATAAAAACCACTACCGCTGCATGATGGTGCCTTCTTCCTTGTTCTACATGGTTTGTAACAAAACACAAACACTTTGCTAAAACTAAAGATTTTATTCTTACTACTCTTCCATAAAGACAAATAGTTGTTGTTCCCGTTGGTGGATACTCCATCCTGAGCAATAAATCTCTGCAGCTGTCCCAAAAAAAAGCTAACGGAACCGAAGTTGTTTGAAAAGGACTCGGTACTGGGTAACCCCATCGTTCTTGTTGTTCACCTCAAAAACTGGTTTCTACATGGTTGATGCAAGTATTTCCAGTTGGCTGGTCATCACCACATGGAGCGATCACCTCCATGTGATGAAAGGGCATTCAGGGTCTACTGATCTGTTTTCATAAACCTCCCTTACTATCCATCCTCAAACCTCAATGGTGTGTAGATCAGAGGAACATGCTGTGAAGTCCAAGAAAGGGAAGTCATCTTCCTGGAAAAACACCTTGTCAGATGGGCGTTGCATTGACATGTCTAAAGACCCTCAGTCAAGAGGGATGTGGGCTTCATCTCCACATAGCTAGCCACAATATGATGGCTGTGCACATCCTGAAGCTCCATTGTTCTGTTGAAGGAGGAAGCATTACAAACCATGATGGATCTCTCTCCACTGGACAGCCTAGGGAAACCTTTTCAGTGGGATCTTCTTGTCACGCCAAACAGAAAGGCTCTTTCCCTTTTTCTATCAAGGTGTTATGAAAATGTAAATGGAAAACAAAATATGGCATTAAAGCCAGATTGATGTGCAGATTTTTTCATCAACTGAGGAGCAACCTGCTTGGGTTTAAATGTGGTTTTCAATATTTTGAAATATAGCTTTTTTTTCTCAAATGGTGCATATGTGATCCTGTTTCTTCCTCATGCATTTTCAAGCTCTACTTACAACCAGGTGATAATCCATATATTTAATATCCATATATTTATATAAACTCAAGAAAAAACACTTGCAGCACTTGTTTATAACCTTCTGCTAATTGGTCATGTGAGATTGCTTTGGTCTTTAAACAACTAAGCTGGGTGCCTCTTTATTTATATTTCCGAATAATGTTAGAGGTGACCTCCCACATTTAAACTTTTTATGGATTACAAACCTCTTTGCCAGGATAGGTAAAACAAAATTGAAAGACTGACAAGGGACTTACCCAGTAGCAACCACGCCAACAAATTTTATAAGTTTAAAAGCTATTTGCCAGTCGTGACTGTCGAAAACACGATGTATCGTCATAAACAGGATTCCCAATGGCAGGTAACTAAAGCAGGAAAGGAAAATTCAGTTATTACTGTGAGGAAACAGATGAAGCTTGTGGAACAGTTTTAACTGACTCTGATCTCAGAGTTTGACTTCACCAGCAAATTAGGCTGAGGAACTTTACAGCTATCTCCTTGATGATGCAAACCAGCTGCACCAGGAGTCTTGAGCGTTCTTTCATTGTGTTGAGCGCCAGTCCAAAAAGAAGAGAGACAAGGATGATGCCGAGAATGTTCATTCCATTAGCGTAGTGACCCTCCAGGGCCACGTAAGTGATGTTCTGAGGAATCAGAACGAGCCCAGTCTAAGGTTAACCACCATCAGTTACAACTAATACATGCTGAAATCATTCAAGGAAGAGTTACCGTAGCGTCTTCAGGATCTTCAAATCTCCGCCTGCCTTTTTCAAACTGAAAAGAAAGAAAAATTATAACGTAAAACACGACTTTGAACCAAAACTAAGAAACTAGCTCAGAAAACAAACCCTACGTGTTTGACAAAGGACTGCATGAGATTCACTGGAAAGATGTTCCTGTAAAGAGAGATAGTTGAACTGAAAAAGAAACTGTTTGCAGGAACGTACAAAATCAACAGCATGTAACTGTCCTTTCACCTGGTCAACATCAGTAAGATGTCGATAAAGAAGAACTCCTTTTGGTCTTCGGGCTCGATTTTGTTTACACCGTCAGTGACCCCTGGCTTCAAGAAGACCACCAGAGTTAGTCCTGCAACGCACATGGTTATCTTTAACATAATACAGAATTTTGATTTGATGGAGCTAAGATTTATTTAATATTAGTGAGACTATGTTATTGTCTCACTAAGTTTAGACAAGATGCTACCAAAACTCAGTGTTCAATCTTTTGTTTTTTAAGATTTTTTTGCAGCACCAGTTATTATTATTTTGTCAGTGTTGAAATACGTTGAACCTATTCACATTTTGTTGCATTACACCATGTGTTTTCTTGAGGTTTAGTATTTTAGAATAAATAGTCCAATATTGTGAAGAGAAGGGAAAATAATGAATGTTTTCTGTGACGTGAATGTCTACTGCTCCTCCAGAGTTACCATCCGCCTCTCGGCTACTTCTCTGGTAAATGATCTCCTCGGTCTGTTGAATTTAAATTAAAGCTGCCAGGGTACAGCCACACTTTTTAGAGAATCAGTATAAATTTGTGTACATGTATTTTTATTTGATCTATTTTTCTTCTTTACATAAATTATTTATTACTCATGCATAGACGACATAGCTTTTTTCTCAAATTTCATTGTACTTGTAACAGTGACAATAAAGGATATTCTGATTCTTTCATTTATTTGTATAAATACATAAAAATTTATGACGGTCAGGACGTGACAAAAAGGGAAAAGGTTCAATGTTCTTACAGGGTTCCTACATGTTGGATGAACAACATGTAGGAACAGATTACCCTGTTTCAGCTTACTTGAATTAAATCAGAGTTTAAGAAACATGGAAGAATAATTTAAAAGTGAAAAGCAAATGTAAGCATTAAATGAGTTTTAGGTTCCAGTATGTCTGATAAACTACTCTGTTTTTGTATCTTTTCAGAAAAGATCTCTCACCAGTGGTCACAGACAACAGAGTTGTTGAGACGAAGTATACTGCTGCATACGACGCAATTCTCTTGGAGGGGGCGACCCTGAAACTGCTGACTCCTGTTAGAAAAAACAAAAACGTACATCATCAGTCCTCTGTCTGAAGAGGAGCAGATTATAACATCTAGTCAACATCTCGGCAAAACTAATATCAGTTTCAAACCATCAACTTCTAATGTAGAATTTCAGTGCTAACAGAGCTGCTACATTTTATGCAGAAAAATAAAGCCAGCCTTAGTCCTAGAGATCTTTTCATATTGATATTCCTTTTACGTAGTTTTATTATCTTTTGACAGATTCCTGCGTCATTCAGGAACCAACCCTTGGTTGAATAAAAGTGAGTTTAAATCCAAACCTGCCAGGGTTATAAATAATTTTGGGCTTAACTGAATTGTTATTTTACAACTGTTAAGGTTTGTGGACATAAATTAATTGTACAGTTTTCCACAATTTCCAAGTTTATATTTGCTACACTGTTTAAATTTACATTTTATTTTATTGTATGTTGTCTATTTCTACAAAATTGTTTTGTTTTTTATTATTGTCCACTTTCACAAAGGCCATAAAATGAGAGTTTCAGCGCATTATGATATCTTGTTACTGGTACATTTCAATTGGATTTGATTTTGTAAAAGAAAAACAAGAACAACCTTTAGTTATAATTTCCAGTTGGTAATGAAGTCAACCTTAACAGATTGGCTCAGTGAAAACTCAATGGGCACAATGCTTTGGTAAATTAAATTAATTTACAGTATATACAAACACATGAAACTGAACAGATATTATTATGAAATGTACTAATTGTGAAGGATGAAGCTTGCAGTTGTCTGATGTTTCACATTTTTTACATGTAAAGTCTCTAAATTGCCATTCTTTTGTATTTATCGGTTTGTATTCATGCTTTCATTCATTAGTACTGCTTTCTGTTCATCTATTAATATTTAAAATCAATATTTCCTTTTGGCCAATCATAGTAACACGTCGTAGCTGTTTATTTGATTTCCAGAGAGACTATCATTTAATTTGTTCAGTAAATAAATAACCCCGTGTCTCACATTAAACTCAAAAATAAACTCACATGATATCGTAGCTTAAAGTTAAGACAGGCATAATCACATTATTTAAAAACAAAATCAAAGATGTACAAGATTCAGTTACATGTAACGGTATACTTATATAAACTTGTGTGCCAATATTTTCACATTAGAAATCCAAAATATTAAATCTATTTAATGTTAATGAAATACTTTCGTATTTAATTTTAACTTAAAGGGGAATAAAACCATGAGGGTTAGGTTCATTTGGTGATTAACAACAATAGTTCTGTATTTAAAGGGACGTGTGGCAGCACTGAATATCAAGAGTCTCTCCAAGCACTCACCGATTATAATACTGCTCGCAATCAGAGGGATGGTCACCACCTCCATCATGTTCATCAGCACCTCTACTGGGAAGGCGATGTACATCTCCTCCTCCTCGAGAAGACTATCAAAGTGCTTCAAGATCAGGCCAATGATGACTCCTTAGAGCAAACAGCATGTAGAAGTGAAGGTCATAAATAACCTGATTGTTTCTGCTGTAGCTGTTTGGAAAAGAAACTTACCCAGACCAGCAGCCGCCACACAACAGAACACACAGAGGTTACTGATTATATAACTCAAAATTCCTCCCAATTTCCCGTGAGGTTCGCTCAAAGCTTCCTTATGGTCACCCATGGTTTTCCTGGTTCAGATACACGAAATCCGAACGTCCAAGACTCAAGGAAAGCGACTGACAGTGACTTAGAGGGAACAGTTTAGTGTTCAATAGGATGTACTTTCAGTTTGTCAGATACAAAGATTAACTGTCAATAGAGAGGTTTAACAACAGTCGGTTACCTAGCAACGCAGTTAGCTCATCTGTAACTGATTTATATTAACAGCAACAAAACTGTATAATAAAAATTGAGACAAAAAAACTTTTCAATCACTACTTTTAGGACCACGTAGGCCACTACTGCACATGAGAGACAATTTGAGATTAGCACTAGTTAGCTTTCCTAATGATTTACACACATCCAACAGATTACATGTCTGTCATTTCAAAATATTAGAAGAAACTTTCCAAAAACCTAGTATTTTTATTCCTATCAAAACAACAAACAAGACAGAATAAATATAATAAAGACATTAAAGGGAAACAACAAAAAGGGTTTTTACTCGGTGTGGAAAAGTAGTGAACTTTTTTTTTTTGTACGTGTATAGAGAAGCTGGACATGGTATCCTAAATGGTTGATTATCTTTTTTAAATCATAGTTGCATCTGGCATCAGAGTAGACAATATGTATTAATAAAATATGAAAATGTGTTAAATAAGCTGTGCAACAAAGATCTTAATGATTTTATTAGACATACAAGCTAAAGTTTTCAATCTTTAAATAAATAGAAAATATTCAAAAATATTTGTGGCAAAGAAACAACAGATGGCATAAAGTGTTTCCCTAAGCATTTATAACTCACCCAGCAGTCATTTTTTCAATCTCTGGCACAAATCTTAAACTATTGTGGACATTTTCAAATTTAAGCAAATGTGGTTATTTCCCATCATATTTAATCTTAGCTTATAATTTTGTGTAGTAAAACCAAAAAATCTTATTTGAATACCTTAGTACTCAATACATGGAATCTGAAACCCCCCTATTATGTTTTATTTGAAAAAAAAAAGATAGGTCTGAATGCTTGTAATGTATTGCTAGTGATGATATCTACATGCTGTGGTACAGTTCTGTATGTGTACAGATACAAAAATATGTAATAATTTAAATATTTCTTTCAGGTAAAGACAGAATAGTCCTTATGTGAAGTAGTCCTGATGGAGGCTTTGTTGAAGCTCTGTCACTTGAATCAGAAATTGATTTACTTTGAATGCACTTATTGCATTTATTTAACATTTATATGTATTTATAATACTAGCATTAAGCCTACATTAATATGGTGGACTAAATAAAACACTCTTTTACTCTGACATACCAGGGTAAAAAGAAGACTCACAAAATTTAAGTATAAGGTTCAACAGTCTTTGACAGACTAGCTGGTCACAATCAGAAAAGCTACATATTTATCAGCTCTACTTTCCTGGAACATCAATTATTTTACCTGTTCATCATAGCAGAGCAAAATATTTGAGTCAGTTCATGTTTCTGGCTGCCTGTGCATCAGCCATTAATCTGTACGATCTGTAGCTGTTCACTATTAAAATGTACAGAAATCAACTAAATCCTATCTGAAAATGTTCTTTTTTAGATCTTATCTTTGCTCTGCAGCTGGAGTTTATGATGCTTGTGTGCAAGTAAGTTACCTTATTTTTGTTTTTGGGCTACATTTATATTTTTTGTGAATGACGGTCTGTACCAGTAAATGCATGTAGTCCAGTGTCAGTGTACATGTTGCATTCAATATGTCTTTCCTCCGTACCTTCCCGCTTGTCCACCCAAAACGTTTACCAAGATATTTTCCTTTGCAGCAGTTTTTCAGCCCTATTTTCCTTTCTAATTCTACCAGTTGCAAAGCATTGAGATGTAATGGTTTTTAACATTACCCCAAACTGTATTTCTCACTGAGGCCTCTCAGGTTCACCTACTAAAAAATCAGTTAACTTATTCAACTGCATCTAATACCTCAGCTAGTGTACTTTCTTCAGTATATTTTTCATAAAATGTTTTCTCTTTGAATCTTTCAGCTAATTTGCACACTGATGACTAATAATCACCGTCCAGTTACTTTTGCTGATTACTTGACAGTTTTTTTTTTCAGTTTTCAGCTAACAGCTTTGCTACTTCAGTTGAAATTTTTACTTTTGCAATACTAAAGTCTTCAAATGTTTTATTTCTTCAGCTACACTATATTGTGAAAAGTATTTGTCTGTCTACTTTAACATGTACATGAACTTTAATTACCAGGCCAGAAAAGGTTCATATTTCAGATGAGAAGAGAGAAAGGCATTATTCTAACATTCAAACGTGTGAGGGGAGGAGAAGTTATCTGGGGAAACAATAGAACAGAACAAGTATTTATAACAAGGTTCACTGGTCTCTGATCTCCATCTCACTGGAAAGCACATTAACGGCCTATGTGAAACTTGTGGCAAACAAGAAACTGTGCATCATGTTCTTATGGAGTGCAGCAAGTTTAATGAGCATTGAAGAATCCTCCTCTCAAGGATGTTAGATCTGGGATTTAAATGAGTGTTGAATGAATTATTACTTGGCCCAACAAATTATCAGCAAGATGTGTACAAAGCCTTGATGATCTTTGTTTTTTTGGTACAAGACTTAATTTAAGACTCTGATTTGAATAATGGAGCACGCCGTATCTGCCAGTGAAAGGCAGCAATGCACCAGGTGGCGTATAGACCGCCGGAAGAAAACAAGAAGAAGAAGAAGAAAAGCAAACTGAGAATTTAAAGGTTATATTGATGGACTTGAAGCGAAACCAGAGGTCACGTGTATACAGGAGAAATGGTTAAAACCAACATTAGATTTTGTTATTAAAGGATAAGACAGTTTAAGAAGGGATCGACCAGAAGGAAGTGGAGGAGGGGTATGGAGGGGGTGTGGGATATTTATAAAGCAAGGAGTAATATCAAATATTAGGAAAAGGTTAAGATTTCGAGTGTGTAGTTGTTGAAATTTGGGAAGAAGGAGGAAAATGTAAGATAATTAATTTTTATAACCCATGCAAAACATTATCAATTGAATGGATTGAGGAGTTGTTGGGATACCTGGAAGGCAAAGTAGTATGGTGTGGGGACTTTAATGCTAATAGCACAGTATGGGGAAAATCTAATGATAAAAATGGACAGGTCATAGAAGAATTTATAGAAATAAAAGATTTGGTATGTCTTAATGACAGAAGGAGAACAGGAATAAATGTCAGAACAGGAGCAGAGTCAGTAATTGATACAACTTTTGTTTCAAATTCATTAGCTGGTGTATGTGAGTGGGATATTTATAAAAACACGACAATAGGTAGTGATCATTATCCCATTAAGATCAGAACAGCTTTGACTTTAAATGTTAAGATTATAATAATATATAAGTAATGAAATTTTTATAAGGCAGATTTGGAATAAATTTAAATATTTGAGTCAACAGAATCTTGAAAAATTGGACATGACAATAGATGTAAATAATATAAATTTAAGTGTCTGTGAAATATTTATAGAAGCTGCCAAAAAGTCAATAAAGAAAAGAGGAAATCACATTGTGATAAGAGAATGGTATCGTGGTGGAAAAATTAATGTAGAGAAGTAATAAAGTTAAGAAATAAAGCATTTAAGGTCCTTAAAATAAATCCAGTGTTTCAGAACCTAATTGAATGTAAAAGAAAACAAGCAATGGTGAGGAAAATTATTAGGAATGCGAAAAAAGAATATTTGAGAAACTTTTGTAATACAGTAAGGAAAGAATCAAAATTGATAGAATGTGGAAAGTGATCAAAAGAATGAATGGCATTAAGAAAGAATATGAATATCCAATATTAAAAATAGGTATCAGATAAACAGAGCTGGACTCTGTACTCAGGAAAATAAAGAATACAGCACCTGGTAAATATAGATCTGGTACACAGTGATAGAACATCTCAGTGAAACATCCAAAGACATTATCTTAGAGTTTTATAATAAAGTCTGGGAGGAGGGGGAGCTGCCTCAGACCCGGAAGGAGTCAATCAGTGTTCCAATAGCCAAACCAGGGAAAGATAACTCAAAACCAGAAAATTATCGACTCATTGCTTTATCATCTAATATATGAAAAATAATTTGAAAAAAATAATAAATAAAGATTAACATATTATTGAAATATCAAAGGATACATTTCTAAGTTTTAAAGTGGTTTTAGAAAAGGGAAAAATACTAATGATTTAACATTGTGTTTAGAGCATGAAATCAGAAGAGCACAAGTAAATAAAGAAAGTGTAGTTGCTGTATTTTTTGACATTGAGTTAGTTAAATAAAATGGGAATTAATGGAAAAATATTTAACTGGATTAAAAACCTTTTGGCAAATAGATCCATAAAAGTCAGAACTAGTCAGGAATTATCAAGAAAATATCTGGTAGAAAATGGAACACCACAAGGCAGCATTATAAGTCCACTATTCTTTTCTATAATGATTAATGTATTTACAGACATTGGGAAGAAATGGGATGTTCATTTTTTGCTGACGATGGAGCCATATGAAGACAGGGTTGAAAAATATTTTATTGTAAAGAAAATATAAGATGAGATTGTTAGGATAGAGAAATGGGCAGATCACTGGGGATTTCAGTTTTCAATCAAAAAAACAAAAGTCATGGTATTTACACAGAAAAAATTAAATGAGGGTGTAAAATTAAAGGTATATAATTAAGAATTACAACATGTAAAAAGTATAAAGTATTTCGTAATATGGTTCGATGGGAAAATCACATGGAATATACATACAGAAATTGATAGATAAATGTAAAAAGTATTAAATATTATTAATTTTATGAGAAATAAATATTATGAGATGTTTGACTGGCAGTGACTGGAGAGCAGATCGTGAAGCTTTAAAACAAATTTACATAGGATTGATCAGATCAAATATAGATTATGGGTGTATAAATTATGCTTCAACAGCAAAGACTCATCTGAAAAAAATTGACATTATTCAACATCAAGCATTAAGACTTTGCACAAGAGCTTTCAGAACAACCCCAACAACAGCACTGGAGGTAGAAATGGGAGAAATGCCATTAGATTTAAAAAGAACACAATTAATAACAAATTACTGGTTAAATTTACAAGGCAATAACCTGGATCATCCAACACAAGACATCTTGAAGCCATGCTGGGGAAAAAAAGATATAAAAGGTTTTGGGTAGCTCTTTGGAAGGATGACAGAAACATTTCAAATAGAAACATAGAAATAAGTCAGACACTACCTCTACCAGTTATACCACCCTGGATTTTACCAGAAGCAACTGTAGACATGACTTTATTGGAAAGGAAAAAGGAAAGGACATGCATTCAAATACAACACAGGAATATATAGACAGGTATTATCAGTTCATTCAGATGTATACAGATGCATCAAAAATAAATGGAAAAATAGGAGTGGCAGTCATAGTACCAGAGCTTCAGGTTGGGACTGGGAAACGAATCACAAATGATTTATCTATATATACAGGAGAAATGTTGTTATTTTTATTGGCAGTACAGCAGGTGGAGGACATTAGACAATTAAAAACAATAATTTGTTCAGATAAAGCGTCAATGAATCTAGAACATGATCATTCAGATAGCAGACCAGATATATTATCAGAAATAAAACTTACATTATTCTGAATACAAAGGATGGGTTTAACAATAACATTTGTATGGGTTCCAGCACATATTGGATTAAAAGGAAATGAAATGCCAGATGAGATGGCTAAGAAGGTAACTCATAACCATATTAATTTTACAGTTCATATTAGTAAATCAGAGGCAATGAGCATTATCAAACAAAATCTGAAGAAAGAATGGCAGAAAATGTGGGATAGGGAAAGTCAAGGAAGATGGTTTTATAGGATCAAACAGTCAGTCAGAGAAACGAGAACTGGAAGAAGGAGCAGAAAGGAGGAAAGGGTAATAACAAGATTAAGAAACACAGGATTGAACAGTACAGTTATAAAAATACAAAAGCATAACACAGGAAAATGTGACCATTGTGGGAAAAATTAAATAATAGAACATGTTATATTAGATTGTCAGAGATATGAAATAGAAAGAACATTTATTAGGAGAGAATTTGAGAAAATTAAAGATACATTTAATATAATAGATATGTTACAAAGGAAATTAGGAAGCAAACAGATGCAAATTATTGTACGATTTTAAAAAATAACTAAATTATTTGATAGAATTTGATTTTATACTATGTAATATTAATTATTAATTAATCTATCACGAACCACTCCATACCAGTTGGTGGCGGTAATGCACATCTAAAGTTTTTTGGCAATCGCCAATAAACGCCAGAAGAAGAAGAAGAGCAAACTGACCAATCAAATGGTAGCGACCTCAGACACTGTTTGCTTAGAATTCGCTGCACAGAATGTTGTTTCAAACCAGTACGTGTTTTTAAAAGTTGTTAGCGGTAAAAGCTTTAATTTAACGTTTAGATAGCAGGGAGGACGCAATTTTTAACTGTTTTTAAAACGGTTGTTTCTCAGCTGTCTGAGGGCAGTCGGAGAAAATGTCGTTATAGCAGAAAGAGAAGTAAACTGCCAATTATATTATAACCATATAAGTTACTTTTGCACCAGGCGGTTTGATTGTTGCAGCGTCGTTACAAGGTGACGCATGTATTGGATACCAAGATGGAGGTGGCTGTTAAAGGTGAGCTTTATTATAGGAAAATAAAGAAAAGTTAAAGTTGGACAAAATTCCACTTTCCTTGTCGGCACGTCCCAAAGGAGACGCTGCTAAATCAGTTTAACTGTCTGGATAGGCTGGACGGCAGACTACATGATTGTTTTAATTAAAATGTGTTCTTTAAGCGCTACGTGTAACAGTGGTCTTAATGTGTTGCTGACACAGAGTGGTTAGAGAGAGGTGGAGTTACTCCTCTGCTTCGAAAGGATCCAGTTGAGGTGATCCTTTGATCATGAGGTCTTCTGGCGGGCTTCCCTTTTCCGGTTTTCCCGGGCACGTCTCTCCAGGAGGAGACCCCGGGGCCAGACACAGAACTCGCTGGAGGGTCTGGACATCTCTTCTGGTCTGGAAATACTTTGGGGTCTGCCAGAAAAGGCTGAAGAGTGTCGTTGAGAAGAGGGGTGTCGGGGTTCCCCTCCCAGATAAGCAAAAACATGGTGGTGGCACCGTCATGATCTGTGGTTACTTTTCTTCTGGCACTGGTGTTTTAATTAAGGCAGACCCAGTTATAAAAAGATGGGCTTGTATAGATGTATTCACATCCTTATAGATTTTGAGAATTTTTGCATAATAGAATGGGCATATTTCAGTTCTGAAGTTAATTCAAAAGGTGCCCCAACAAAATATTGACTTACCGCTATGCATACTTTTGCAACCAGGTAAGCTGTTCTTTTATCCACCTCTCAATGTGTTTTTGAGTTGAATAATACAGGATTTGCTTCATTATAGGTGGAACAAGTGAAGATGGTGTGGTTTGCACACTTATGAGACCAGTGGTGTAAAGGTCATATTTCTAAAAACAGAACCCTTGACATGATTAATTTAGTATACTGCCTCACTTGTTTAACCAAGTCTAATTGACTGACTAGTAGCATGCATTTGCAGACTCCATCTGGACTGTTCTGTAGTGGGAAATCCAAAGGCAGTGTTATGCATTTTCATTGATTATTTGTGTTTTCAGGGAGGGCCAAAAGGAAGCATCTGAATGCACAGGATTGTGACGAACTGGGACAACGTGAGGATGGCAAAGATGCTCTCACCAAACCCCACCGATTTTGGGGCAGGCGAAACCCCAACTGGGGTCTTTACCCTAGAACCCCTACAAAGCAAAGAAGGAAAGGTAATGTAGTGTAAACCTCCTGCCACAAACTCTTTGTCATGTTGGGTGTAGTGATTAAACACTGCAATGTTCTAAAGAGTGGTGGTAAAAAGAGGAAAGTCTTTTGATTGAATTAAACCTGGTTTTGCTTTTTCTTGTTAATGAATTAAACTTTATTGTGTTGAAAACAAAGAACCTGTTCAGGTTTCAAATGTCTGCAAGATTACATGAATACTCTGTAAGAGAAACATTAAAACATGAAATACTGACCCTTGTATTGTAATATTTCGCTTTCACCTAATTTTATTTGCCTTTTGACCAAAAACAATCTGATGTTTTATATTTCTTCTCCATTTCAATCTTTTAGCAACGTCTGTTTCAGGAAGTCCATCAGGGAAGCAGAAGGCCATTAATGACTTTTTCTCTGTAACAAAAGTTATTAGTTCCAGTCCCCACAAATCCCCCATGCCTTCCACGTCAACACACAGGGAGGGTTCTGGGGTTCTGGAAGAGAAAGAAGAGGAGGATGACGATGTTAGCTTGTTGGCTACCCCCATTGAAGCTGAGGAAGAGGATGAGATTGATGATGATAGTCTGTTAGCTGCTGAAATGTTTCCAGGAGCTGAAGCAGGGAAGATTTCCCGTCTGGTAGATATAGGGACGGTATCCCAGTTTGAGAAAAGGGAAGCTCGGGAGGCGGATTATCTGGAGGGAATAACTGCAGAGATGTTTGGAGATGAAGAGGACTTTGACGAGGTTGAAGAGGAGGAGGTCGAGCCCTTACCTGACGCCCACTTTGGGCTCCTGAGCAGCGGCAAAGTATTGTTCCGACCACAGGGCTGCATAGACGACCTTCCAGAGGAGGTGCTGAGAGAAGTACTGTGTCTCATCCCTGCGTTGGACCTTTATCGCAACGTCAGCCTCGTGTGCCATTGCTGGAGGAACATCGTTCTGGACCCTAAGGTAAGAAAAATCCACCTAAATCCGACTAAGCTGTAAATACTAGCAGCATGTTTACTCACGGTCCTCAGAAGTCTAGAGTTGAGAACAATTAACAGAACTAACTGAAATTGTAATATGATGTTGAATTTACAAAAGGGATTAGTCCCAAATAAACCTTATCCGAAACAGTGCATTTTGGGAAGAGTATCCTTCCCGAAACGTAATGCTCACAATGAGTGGTGGAGACATTGGCATAAAGGAAAAGAAAGAGAGGAGCCAGGAAAGTAATAACAATATTCAGCTATAGGAGCAAATTTACACGCTTTCCTGATACTATGCAACCCTAGATAAAAAGTACTCATCGACATAAAAGACCTGGATTTTCTTGCAGTGTTGGAACGGTAATGTAGGGGGTCACATATTTAGATTTAAAGCACAACAAACAATCCAAAAAATGTATTAAAGGTACCAACATGTTCAATAGGTACCACTTCCAAAACTGTCTTTAAATGTTACACTGTTGTGTTTCTCAGTTTGTGCCTTTCAAGAAGCAATACTTTCGCTACATGATGAGAGAAAAGGAGACCGTGCTGGAGATCTGCTCTACACTGAAAAACAGCAACATAACCGGGCCTGCAGCTTCACAGCACAGCATCCGAAACCTTGTGACGTAAGTCTCATTCTTAAGCGTCATTTAAATCAGCTCCCAGACGTCTGTTTATTAACTTAGAAATATAGTTAACTATGTGATTTATTGTTGGACACTTTGAGTAACAGTGTGTTCAATCTTGTTTTAATGATTTGGTTTATTTGCTTTGGGCAGGCTAATGGCTCAGCATAAAGTTGGAGAGCGCGTGAAGCCAGAAGACGTCCTGGGATGCGTAAAGAAACATCGGCTTTTCCCACAGGCTGAAGCCTCCATTAGGTTACGCATTCCTGACATCCAGAAGTTTCTCCACCTTGGCACTGAGGTATGACTCCATCACACATTTAGGAACTAGCTTAGATCTCTACACCGAGACTGATTTACACCGTGTTTGTCTCATCTCCAGGGTCCTAACCCGTACGCAGCCATGGCGGTCATATTGATCCTGAGTGAGAGTGTAGACGACGTGCAGGCCTTGGTGTCTTTGCTCTCCAGCTGCATGTCACTTACTGCCATCACAGAGTACCTCAGCCACATGGCCATGATGCTGCTTGCTTTAGAAAGGAACAGAATTAAGATTAGCTACAGGTGAGACCTGCGAGTGGCAGTGTTTGTTTTCAGAGGCAGTTCAGGTCAGCCTGCCCATGATTTGGTCTTTTGTTTTTCCTTCTATCTCCTCAGGTTGCATTACAACATCTACTACGTGCTTTACTTGCTGGAAAATGGTCCTTTTTGTGTCAACTCTGGCCAGAACGGGTGCGTTCAAAGAACATTGTTTTTTTTTTACTAAGCCTTAAACATGGTTTGTTTTTTCCTGTGACTTTTAAAAGCTGCTGGTACAGTGCCCCTGTACACAGGAGCTCCTTGTAAGGATGTGTTTCAAAAAAGGTAAATAAATTCATCTATTATTGCTGTAGCATAATATCTCTGTTTAAAAAAAACAAAATAATTCCTACATTTCATTTCAATACATTTATTCAGTATAGAAAGAGCCAACAATGATCAGTCATAATCTCCTGATGTTTCAAAGAGTTTAAATGATTTGTACTCTAGCACATTTCCTGGGGGCTTTAGAAGCTCCACAGGATCACAAGTCCTCCTCATTCGACGTCTGTGCTTTAGAAAACATAACTTTTTATCACCCGCTGCAGCACTAATAAATGACTCATCATTCCCAAAAATCCTTTCTTCTTTTTATTCAAAACTGTTTTTCACTGCAGTGACATCTGCCAAATAATCTCCATACATACATGAAGTAACCTAGGAGTGACCAGCAGTCTGCAGGTTTTAGTCCATAAGGATTTGTTTCTGTGAAATGTTAGAGGGTCTTTAAGGTTCCCTGATTTGTACATTTCTGTGTTTTCTGATAGACTCCCTCAGATTCACCTCACACGAGAACAGCAGGAGATCCTCAGCCACGACATCCAGGATGACCACGTAGTCAAGATAGTAGCATTTGCAGGTATCGTTACTTAGTGTGCTTCAGTCTTAACTCAACTAGAAGCCCTGGGAAATAGAGAAACAGTAACTGGCGATATAAAAAGCACGAGAGAGCGCCACCTTTAAACATTTCGTTGATTTCAGTGAACTTTAATCTTTTATTGACACGTAAATTTAATTTTTACATCCCAATATATTTTTCCAACACTTCTTCCCAATATTTGCTTTAACATTTTCCTGAAAGGTCTTTTTTTTTTTAAACAAACATAACCAATAGGACAATAAACAGGTAGGAACAACTCACAGGCAATAAATAATAATAATTACTGATAGAGAAAGACGAGAATGAAAATATATGAAATTTGTTCCAACTCGTATTTCGGTCTTTCTGCAGTAGCGTGAAAACAGGCCACCATCTTTTGACAAATATATCCTTCTGAAGTCTTGGAGAATAAGTATGGAGGCCAAACTCTGTTTTCAACTGTTCCAATGATTTAAGGCTTGCATTGCTATGAAGTTGATACAATGTAATGTCTGCCAGTTCAGTCCAGTTTTTGAAACCTGCATCTATATGCAGTGGAGGGAGACCTTGCAAAAACCTGAAGACCGCAGACACCCTCTTTTGTGGTCCAAATGAGAGTTTTACTTTCCTCCAAGTTCTTAAAGTAGCTCTTGTCAAATTGCTCATTGAGGTTTTTTCTAGAGGGAAATGAAGGAATGCCAGAGCACGTAGTGGAATTGTACATACACTATCTTCCATATTGTACCACCGACTATCTGTAGTACCCTTGAACCATGTCGTCAATGGTTTAAGCTGGGATGCCCAGCAATGATATCTAAAAGTTGGGATTTTGAGAACTCAGCTGTGGTTTGGCCGCCTTCCTTGCCAAAATCCTGACGTTAGTTTATCTCGAAAATTGAATGTTGACTTAAGCAAATCGACCGGAAGCATCTGATATAGGTAGAGGAGCCTGGGCAGTATATTCATTCTAATAATTTCAATGCATCCAAGTAAAGAAAGGGGGAGAATGGACAGTCGATCTAGGTCCTTAAAAATCTTTTGGATTAACGGTTTATAATTGGAGTCATAAAGCTTGTCTAATGAGGATGGTATTTGGATCCTTAGATATTTAATACCTTCTTCTGACCATCTGAACCCAATCTGTAGCTTAACTGTTTGAGGTATCTCACAGCCTACATCCATGGCAATAGTTTATCTAGTTTATACCCTGAGAGAAAACCGTGTTTCGTGATGAGATGTCAAGTGAGGTTTGGATAATGAGCCGAACCCTGTTGCCGCAGTCTTCTGTTCAACATCGTCCTGTACAGACTGTACACATAGCGTAGCGTCTTAAAGGGACATGAGCAGCCGACAAAAACAACTATTCTTTTCATTTTATTAAAATACCGAAATTACAGACATGGGCAAAATGATGTTGGTTATTGTCGTAAATTTTGGTGTCGGTAAATTTTCGGTTTATCGCCCACCCCTATTCAGCATATAATGATATTTTGTGCTGTTCACTATTAACCAACAAATCTAATAGGTTAGTGTCATCTCTGATTAGTTGCACAAAGGGTTCAATACTTCAGTGTTTGTTTTGACTTAATTTTCCTACACAAGGCTTTGGTTCATGTGTTCACACTATTTCCTCTGAGTTCCAAATCTAAGCAGGAAAGTAATTGGTGACAAAAAATGTAAATAACAGAAATTTAAAAAAAGTTAAAGTTTCAGTTTATTATCATCATACGTTTTAGATAGATAGCATTATAAAACAAACTCCTAATTCCTAACACAATGCAGCAGTTTCTGGCATTCTGTTTTCTTTGACACTAGAGGGCGTCCTTTCTTCTTGACCCATTCCTGCAACCACTCTCCAAGACTCAACGATGGTCCGTCATGATAGGTTAATTAAATGTCAGTTATAAAGTAAACCAAGCCATTTTATTAGAGGTGTAATGTGTATTTATTTTTTAAGTTTATTTTATAAATTTCATGAACTACAGACCACTAAGGAGACATGTTGTACTTTGCCTTCTTCCCACTGTTACAAAATGTTGAAATGAAAACATTCTTGACTCAAAACACCACAAAGGTTATTCTTGACACTAGGGCAGGGCGATATGGCCTAAAATCAATATCAATATATATTGATTAGGTCCCCTCGGTAACAATAAATGTACGGTAACACTAACATAACCACTACCAGCTGGACCCGCCACCGCAAACCCCCCCACTCCCCGAGCCGAACCTTGTCGCCGCAGTCTTTTGTTCAACATCATCCTTGCTGAACCCACTTTCTTTGGGGAAGAGCTGCTCCTCTCCCCTCCCGACCAGCTCTACCGTCGCTTCAGTATTTGAAATTTCCTCCATTTTGCAACGTCTCCGTCTCTTTCAGTTCTTGTCGCAGACTCAATGGGGTGGAGTCACGTGACTACAGACTGTAGACATAGCGTAGCATGAGGATAGGCGACAAAAACGACTTTTCTTTTCATTTTTAAAAATACTGAAATTACCAACACGGGCACAATGACCTCGGTTATTGTCATAAATTTCGATGTCGGTAAACACATATTTAACACGGACCCTTTTTGGAGCAGCCGGTTTTAGTGGATCCAGTCCATTCTTCTGCAAGAGGTTTCTACTCTGCCGTCACTGCTGATTTGCACAACACAAAGTTGGGGGCTTTGTGTGAACAAAAGACTGTCACAATTGTGACATTGAACTGACTCACGACGGGGTATTGTTAGCTGGTTTGACTTAGTTATCATTATTAATTAATGCCTGTATTGGTGAGATGCACTCATTCCACACTACAGATGTCTGAGCACAGTGTGCTTCGTGAGTAAAATCACCAGGACAGAGAGGGAGCTGCAGCAGCCAGTACTGTCTAGATTGTAAAGGGCAAAAACACCTTGAAAATCCAGACTGGTTAAGCCTGGCAGACTCAGACTCTGGGAGCAGCTGAAATGATCCTCAGCTGCATTCCTAGATGCCTGAACAAGTAAATATTTAAGGGTGGAGTGCAAGAAAAAAAAAAGTTTAAATGTCTATTAATACTTGTTTTCCCTAACTAGCACTTTAGAATAAAAAATGGAAATAACTGCTAAATGTTACTCCCACCATCCTTCACCTCTGAGTAGGTTTAGTCCAGCTCAACTTGTGTACCATAGTTGGATTTGGAAATAAGCGTTTCATCTCGGTGATCAGTGTAGTCAGACAGCCATGGGGAGAAGGGTAAATGAATCTGAACTGGTTTTTAAAGTGTTATAACAGTACTCCATCTGTAAATCCGATAAACAGTAGGAACGTTTGGTTGGATTGTTCTGTTCAGGCTCCTCAGACCAGCTGGTCCGCAGCAGAACTGTTACAATGAGGTTTCATTCATTCGTAGAAATAGCCTCCCAGAAACTGGTGTTCAAGCTAAACCTAACTGAACTGTACACTCTTCAAATAGGTCTGTTAAATAAGAATATAACCAAGACATCAAAAACTGGCAAAACAAAACATTTTTACATAGAATCGAACTTGGGAACATCCATAAAAATGACAATGACTTCTTCTTCTTGGCTACCGGGGCACAACGCTCACCAGTGTCTGCCAGGGCAGTATTAATGGTTAAAACCACAAATTCTGCTTTATAAGCTCTTGGGTTAGATGTTCCCGTCCAGGGATTAGTTTTTTCCAGGGATGAATTGGGTGCTGGCTGGTGGTGGCGGTGTCATAGTTTTATACCTTTCCGTGGTTGTTCTTAGAAAATCCTGTTTAGATCGTTATGCTGTACCACTTGAAACTCAGATGTTCTTACGGTTTTTACTAAGTTTTATATTTTGAAGAAAATTGTCTGCCTTGAAGGTTTTTTTTCCTGGAGCTCCATCTGAGACATATTCTATTATTTGGCTGCATCTCTGAAAAAATGAGTGTCATATTTCAAACCTAGGCAGCCATAAGCTGAGAACCAAAGTTTAGAAACTGAGAAACTCAGAAAATGGTGTCTTTGAGTTGTTAAGTCTGTAGTCGGTACTGCTTGCTTTTCCCATCAGTATTTTTGCATCCGACCCAGGTACAGGGAAGACGACCACGTTGGTGAAATACGCCACGCTGCGTCCGCACCTCCGCTTCCTCTACGTGGCTTTTAACAACTCTGTGGCCTGTGAGGCACGACGCCGCTTCCCTGCCAACGTGGACTGCAGGACTGCTCACTCCTTAGCCTATAATGATGTTGGGAGGAGGTGAGGAACCTGAAATCCCAGCTTCATGAAGATTTAGACTCTTCAATGTTTAGGAGGGAGAGTTTCTGCAAATTCAGGGACTTGATGCAATCAGCATGGTTTCCATAGAAGGCGTCATTCTTTGATTGAGCGCTCACGTTTTGTGTTGCAGATATAAAGTTCACGAAAAGCTCACCTTTAACGTGAAGCCATTCTCCATCAACTTTGCTCTGCCGAAAGGAGCTGCAGGCTTCTGCAGGGCTAAAGTGGTGACTACGATTCTGAATGCTTTCATGGCCTCGGCAGACCAAACCATCGACAGCCAGCACGTCCCCTACGACTACGTAATTAATAAGCACTGCAGGAAGGTTATCGAGCCTGAGGAGCAAAAGGTAGAAATCTTTACATTCCTTTAACCTTCTTTTTGATTAAATTTGTGATGAGTAGCATAAATATCACCAGTTTTTTTTCTATTCTTGCATAATTGTAGTTTTTTATCCAAGAAGCAAAGGCGATCTGGAAAAAAATGAAGGACGTTAAAGAGAAGTCAAAACAGGCCTACTACATGCCTCATGATGGTGCAACATCTATAAATAACAAAAATGAAATCATATTTCAGCAAAAACTTCTCAAATTAAAGCTGGAGTCTTTACTACCCAGGTTACCTGAAGTTATGGCAGCTCAGAAACCCAAAGCCCCGTCTGTCTGACCAATACGATGCCATTTTTATTGACGAGGCTCAGGACTGCACACCAGGTACTGTAGGTTCACTCTCATGCGTTGCTTCTTGTGTAAGAGCACCAGTTTTCTTCTCTGTTCCCAAGAGCTTTGTTCTTCCTTTCAGCAATCATGGACGTTCTGCTGTCCCAGCGCTGTGGGAAGATCCTGGTGGGAGACCCCCACCAACAGATCTACACCTTTAAGGGAGCAGTCAATGCTCTCCACTCAGTTCGCCATACTCACATCTTCTACCTCACTCAGGTACAAGCAAACACTCTTTCTATCCTCATAATCTGCTTTCCCCTGATACAGTCGCTCACAGAAGTATTCATACCGTTTGAAGTTGTTCACATTTTTTTCACAAACCTCACTGTGGTTTATTGGGATTGAAAGACCGACACACAGTAGTACATAATGGTGGAGGGAAAATTATGCATTGTTTTCAGAAATGTTTTAAGAATAAAAATCTGAATAGTATGGCAAGTACTTTATTCACTCCCCTTTACTCTGATATCCCTAAATACAATGATTGAAAACATTTGGCTTTAGAATTCACCAGGTTGGTTTCCTTAGAGGGCAAACTTTTTCCCTAATTGGCACAAAAAACGGAACTTGGCTGCATTATTTTTTTTAACTAACACCTAACTGAACGGCATTTGTTGTGAACCGGCGTTTTATAAATGGACTCACCTGAATTGACCTTTGTGGAAGACTGACAGGAAAAAAATCCTTTTTGAAAGAAAACGAAAGTTACGTATGTAACTACGGTTCAATGAATGCCGGATGACCGCCAGAGGGCGGTGCTAAAAGCACTGAATGTTCCCTTCGCGCATGCGCAGTTCGAGTAATTTTCCCAAAACGATTCACACCTGTGACACACCGGATGACCAGGGGCTATTATCCCTTTGTCATCCGGGGCTTTTTTCCTCAGAATTTCCCCGGGGAAGAAAGGATTCTGATGACAGAAAAATCTCTGGCGGTCATCCGCCATAGGGCGGTGCTGAAGCCTAAATGACAATCCCAACCATGTCAGGGAAAATCCTGAGCAATCCCTACTGGGGGGGGCCCGCAGAGCCCGCAAAAAAACCTGGCCCGGGGATGGGGGGGCGGCCCACATTAACATTGTAGAAACCTGGCAAACGTGTTTTGGGAAAGCCCATGATGCAGCAGCACTATTCCCCATAAACCCCCCTCTCATAGCGTCCAGGAAGGCAAGACGCTCCTGGTAGAGTGGGCCTTAAACAGGACCGGGCAGGGGACGGCGTCCTGCACTTAGGCAGGGCAGACGAATTCACATCCAGTGGGAAGACTTTGTCTAAAAGAGGCAACCCACCCGGGCCACCTAGAAAGGAAAAGCTGGTCTGAGCTTTAAACAGCTTCGTGGCAGCAAGTATCCCCTCAAGCGCCCGTATGGGCAAAAAAACTCGACCCACCCGCCGTTGCCCGACAAAGGCCCGAAAACCGAGCCAATCTCAATGGCGGGTTTTGGGTTGCGAACTGAAACCCCTTAGGCCAAAAATGCAGTGTTAGCCCAAGGAAAACCCCAGAACCTTTGGACCCCATCGGAGACATGAGGGATGTAGAAAGTGCATGCAGCCTCACCCTCTTAGCCAAAACAATACCCCCAAAAAAAAGGCATCTTAAAAAGAAGCCCTTGGGTCCGCCTCACCAAAGGCTCAAAAGGGACAGCACAAAGCTTCGAAACGAAGGGCGATCCCAATCGGGCACTCTCCAAACCGGCGGGGGCGAACCTATGTCCCCCGCGCAAAAAAAAGGAGACCATTCATGGTCCCCCCCGTTCGGTCGTCAACAGATGCATGTGGCATAAAATTCTGCACTATCCCTTGGGGTCGAAGAGAGCGGCCCCCTTTATCAAGCAGAACTGGAGAAACTAAAAATAGGGGCCCGGGACAAAAAACCCGGGTCTTCTTTGGGGGCCAGAACACCACTGAGAAAAAAACGCCATCTTTGGGCATACTGTGACGTTTAAAGGGGGCCCTACCTAAATATGTGCGCCTGACACGTTCAACACCCAGTCACCCCCAGTGGCCATGCCCCAGCGGGAGACTTTGGGGGGTGGGGGTGCCTATTCATCCCCCCCAACTGGGACAGTGATCCTTCCTGGTTAAGACACCAGGGGGTCCGTAAAATAGTCTCCGAAGCAGCGGGAACCAGGCCGCCGGGCCACAACGGAGTCCAGCAAAACCTGGGGGCCCCTCCGAAAACCCCTCCGTAGAGTAGGCCAAATCGGGGAGAGGGGCGGAAAGGTACAGAGCCTGAGGCCAGGGGATCTCGATCCGCCTATGCGCCTGACCCCCCGCGGGGAATCCCACGGGGGGCAATGATTTGACTCCCCCGTGGAAAACAGACCCACCTCCCCCTCCCAAAGGGGCCCCAGTCATGCGTCCCCACATCGCGGTAAAGGGCCACCCCTGGAGCGGGGCCTGGCGGAGAGATAGTCCGCGACCTTTTTGCGCTGCCCGGGAAAATACATCGCTCCAGGGTGGACAGAAAAAGAGAGGCCCACTCCAAAGACCCGGGACACCTCAAAAGGCGCGCCGATCTGGGCCTCCCTGATGGCTGATGTGGTAAACGACAGAGGTGTTGTCTTTTCAACTAGCACTGCCGCCCCTTGGGTGGGGCAGAAAAGCGCCGAGGGCCCATGTGTACAGCCCGCGCTCCACAGTTTATTTTTTTCGGGCGCTCCCTGAGCCAGGCCCCTACTGCCCTCTTTTTGCCAACAGCGCCCCAGCCCATGGGACTGGCATCGTTGTGACCCCCGCCCTGCGACACACCACAAAAACCCCATGGGGACGCCCTTGGAAAAATAAGTCTTGTCTTGCATGGGCGGGGGCACAAAGGGGAAAGTCCAGTCACAGTGAGCCTGCGACGCCTGTGCAATTGGCGTCCGGGTAAAAAGCTGTTGACCCACCTCTGCAAAGGACGGGAAGGAGAAAACCCAAAGGGGCACAGCACAGTGACTAAATCTTTTGCCTAGCAGCCGCGGGAAGGTGATGTGGGAAACCCCCTGCCCAGCCTAAATTGCTGACCAACTGAAGTATGCTGCCCCCTGAAAACGGGGGACGACCCCTCATTGTAGTAGAGTCCAGAAGCTCCCAAGGAAAGTGGTCGTCTGGGAGGGAAAACCAGGCCTTTTTGCCAAGTTGACTTTGAGGCCCAACGCACACATGGGCCCCCGAAAGGGGGTGCGTTCTTGGACGGCACCTGCCCGAGAGGGGGCGCAAGGAAACCAGTCGTCCAGATAGGGAGAAATCCGATCCGAGGCCTGCAGAGGAGAGGGGCCGCTCCCCGCACCGATAAACACCCTTGGGGGGAAAGGGAAGGCCGAACGGGAGCACCCAATTGCCAATGGCGACCCCGATAAGCAAACCTGAGAAAGCGGAGATGTTCTTGCCATGGCACATAAATACATCCGTCAATCTATTGTCGAAACCAGTCCCCCCCGAAAAGCCTGAAGAACTTTGCTGTCGTAAGCATGTGGGAAGGGAAAACACCCTCAGGAACTGATTGAGGGCCCCCAGATCTAAAATGGGGGGGGAAAACCGCCTGTTGCTTTTGGGACGACAAAGTACATTGAATAGTAGTCCCTGGGGGCCCATAGGGCTACAGCCTCGTTGCACCCCTTGGCCGGGGGGCGGAAAGCTCCTGGTCCAGTCTTGGGACCTCACCGGGTCGGCTAACGGTTATTTTTGACCCGCTTGAGAAAGGGGGCCCCTGTCCCGGGAACTGTAGCCTGTAACCGTGGGTCAAAGTGGCAACCACCCACGGATCCCAGTACGAGCACCCCGAAACTGAGCTGGGTGATGGAAAAAAAGTCCGACGGCTGGGCCCGGTGGCATTCTTCGACCCCCCCCGCCCCCCGGGAGCCCTGGGGTGGGGGCGACCCGCATCCCGGGGGCTGTTTAACTGGGGGCGGGCGGACTGGCTGACCCAAAAATCCCCGCCCGGGGCTCTGCCGCACCTCTCGGGGATAGAACCCATAGACTTATCACCATCTGAGGTGTTTGGGCCCAGCACTCGGGCAACGGAAGGGTGCCGAGCGTGAGGAGGAGGAGGGGGGATACTCCTGCGGAGGCCAGAAGTGCTGGTAGTCTGGCCCCTGAACAGTTTTGCTGCTGCAGCGCCTCCACAGCTGCTATCCGAAAAACTCCCCCGCACGACTGGGAAACCCCCCGAGGGTCCCACGGCTGGTTCCGTCAAGGGAACTGGCCCGTCGACCTGTTGACGGGCTTGCACGGAAAAGAATGACCGGCCGAGTCTCGAGTCATCAGCGCAAAGGCCTGCAATGCTGCTTCGCTAAACCAACTGCCGCATTTTTTTTTTTCACCACCAGCGTCCTGAAGGGGTGCAGAGAGGGCAAAAATAAGATGTGCCTGGGAAATTGCCAAGGCGGCCAGCACACCCTCCTGCGTTGTATGGTTTACACAGGAGATCATCAGTCACCCGACATTGAGTACTTGGGCATCGGACATCAGGACGCAAGGCTTCATCTGGAGACACGATCAGTGAAGCAACAGGGGGTTCAACTGCTGGCATACGGTCCAGGCCTCCTTGACTGACTCGTGCATGGCAGCCAACACTCTGCCATTTTGGAGAGACGCGAAAAACGCTCTTGGGTCCTGCCAAAAAGGCGTGCATTTCCCTCAGGGGGGACTCCTCTGACGGGGGGACAGAAAAGGGAGAGGGAGCCCCTACACACCTGAAAAACACTTCCGGCAGCAGACTCCTCTCCTAGCGGAGCTCCAGCTGCAGCTGTCTCAAGGCCATACCAAAATATAGAGCCGTCACTGGGTCACCAACTGCACTCTGTGATGAAAATAAAACCCAGTCTCAGAGACTGGGGGGGCTGCGCCTCCTCCTCATCTCTAACTGAGACGCCGCCCGGAGCCAGAGACAAAACTCCTCCTCCAAGACAATTCAGGCTGGGTGGGAAAAGAGCCCAGCGGTTGGGAAATGAGGCATCAGAATGACCGTTGCAACAACGACTTCATCTCTGCCAAATCTGTCGACAGCTGCGAGGGGGGCGCTAACGCTGCCGTCACCAAATTATAGCAGAGCAGGCAATAGAAATAAAAAAGAAGGCACTGGGCCCCTTCTGTTACAAGGAGAGGGGGGAGCACCGCTGCCGTCCCAGGTATATCAAAAACCAAACTAAAAAAAAGCAGCTTTCGGGGGTTGCCGAGCAGGCCACAGAGCCAAAAAAGGACCCCGCAGCAGAGCACACTGGAGAGGGGGCGAACACCGCTACCGCCCCCGGTAAAAAAATCAAAAAGTTTCGTAAATCAAACAGTTTAAGGAAGGCTTAACGCCGTGAGCCGAAACGGACCAACACGGCCAAGCACACTGGGGGGAAGGGGCGAGCACCGCTACCATCACCAGGTATAGAGCCAAATTAACGGCAGCCAACTGCAATTACCTTTAAAAAAAGAAAAGACGCCGTGAGCTGGAAGAGGGGGCCCCCGAACGCTACCGCCCCCCCCCCCCCCAGCCCAAAAAAAAAAAAATTACCCCCAGAAATCCTCCACGAAGATCAACCCGTTCAGCCCTCAGGAGGGCGAAATACCGCAACTCCAGCCAGCAAGCGACAGGCATCCAGGCAACGGGGAAGCAAAGCTCATACGAACAGCACGCGGGAAGAAATTAAGAAAAGAGGCCTCGGATGACAAAAAGGTTATAGCCTCTGGTCATCCGGTGTGTCACAGGTGTGACTCTGTTGGTATAATTACTCCAACTGCGCATGCGCGAAGGGAACATTCAGTGCTTTCAGCACCGCCCTCTGGCGGTCAGTAGGGATGAAATAGATCCATAAGTCCTGTTTGCAGTTTGCAACAAGTGGTGTAGGAGACACAAAAATACGTAGAGGAAGCTGCATCAGACAAAAAATTACAAAACGACAACAAGGTGCAGCAAGGTGGTGGCAGCATTATGCTGTTTGGAGGGTTTTTTCAGTAGAAGCAGGAAAGATGGTTGGAGCTAAATATAGAACAATAGTGGAAGAAAACCCTTTTGCAGTTTCACTCCTACTGCTGCTGATGTAGTAGTAAATCTGAGTAAACAAGTAGCTATGGAGCATAAAATAGTCAGACTATTCAGACCATCTTTTATTGCCCTGAGGATGAAGGGTTATGGAAACTGACTTTATGTGAAGCTGAGGAGCATACATATTAACAGCTTTTTTAATTAAAGATAGGTCGCACATTTAAAAAAAAAGTTTACTTCAAGCGTTGTAGCTGAGCTCAAGCATCTGTTGTGCTTTCTGTGTCCAGAGCTTCAGATTCGGGGCGGAGATTGCCTTTGTGGGCGCAGCCATCCTCAAAGTTTGCAAGGGGGTCCATAAAATTCTCGTTGGAGGAATGCAGAAAGGTAAGAGCTGCAGATCGTTGTCTTTAATGTGTATGCTTAGAACAGCTAAAAGGATTCTTTTTAGACCTTTACTAACTATTCTACACAAAGCTGCTCACAGCGTGGTGTTGCATACAGATTAAAAGCCAAGATTATTATGTTGTATTTATTTTGGGTTTTTTGTTTTTACTTTAAAGAGAAGACTTAGAAAAGTGGGATAAATCCCATAATATTAAGAATAGCTATGTTAATGCATCAGGTTATGGGGTGTTTTCAGTCTTTTTTTATGGTCTTCAAAAGTGACGTGGTTACAGAAACCATCAACATTTTTCTATATTCAAACAGATTTTAGTCTGCCCTAGGTTTACCACAGTTGCATTTTTCATGACCAAATTCCATACTTTCCAGACATGATTTGGCACACCTCCCGGGCCATATTTACCCTGTTTAACCAGTTAAAATACAAAAGTTCTGCAGGGATTTACAGAAGTCATTAGGATCAAGATTAAATTTGAAATACGATTGATTGATTGATTAGCTAGCCATGTGCCTTACGTGGGTCTTTTAATCAGATGTAACTGTTATTCCTACAGGTGGCGTGTGTGATGAGACTGCCGATAAAGCCCTGGAGGCCATGAAGAAGGGTGTGAGTTGTAGCCGGGGAAAGATCGGCATCCTTTCGAGGTGTAATCTCGGTGTCTTTAAAGGGGCAGTCCAACTAACGGATGCTAACCAGCAGTGCCAGATCCACTTCATCGGAGTGAGGGTTTACTTGAATGCACCCGTAGGGAAAAAAATAGTTTATTTTCCATCATGTATATGCAACTTTTTTTCCTGTCCTGCAGGGTGTCCAAAACATTGGGCTGGAAAAGATAATGGACATCTATCACCTGATGACTCAGGCAGGGCAGGAATCAAAAAAAAGAGGTAAGATGGAGAAAACGCATATAAAGGTGCTGCACTGATGTTAAAGATCATACATTTTATATTCCTTCATCAGCTTTTTTTTGTCTCTGTAAAGTTTTTTACATAAATAAAGAACTGAAATGTGCTGTGAATAATTTTACCAAAAGAGCCATCTAATCGAAAACTATGTTTTGCTTTACTGATGCAAAAGATAACAGAATAATGAAAATTAACTGATTGACATCCTGCTTAACAGTGTTGAACAGGCGCGACCATATTCAGAGGCTTCAGCCATTGACTAAGCCAATTCCGGGTTTGACCCCCAGCCCAGACGACCTTTGCTGTGGGTCTTCCCCCTCTCTCCACCCCTTTTCTGCCAGAATACTGTCAAAATAATTTTAAAAATAAAGGCCACTAGTACCGCAACAAAACATTTAAAAAAAAAACTGTGTTGAACAGGGTGTCACGCTATGGTCCTGTGCTAAAGAGAACCACAACATAAAAGCACACATGATTTCAGTGGGCAGAAACATATTAGGAGGGTAAAGCAAGGGAAAATTTGAAAAGAAAAGGAAGAAGTCCGCTTCTGTTGAGGGGGGTTTTCCCTGAGTTAATGATGTAATGGATCAACTTGGGGTGTACCAGGCATTTCTCCAAGTTTGGCAAGTTTGATGTGGTTTAGCTTGTTAGGATTTTGGTTATTTAATAAATCCATCAATTCAAAATTTCTTGCTTTTCCAAGAGGTTAAAGATGTTCATGTAGTTGTGAGATGCGGCAATTAGCCGGATTAATAACAGAAGCATCAGAGATAGATGTTTGTGGAGAATGATAGGCTGAACACATCCAAGAGGAAATTTTTTTTTTTTACAAAACCGTTGATGTTATAAAGGTCAAAATTTCATGGGCTTGCATGTCACACTGCAAAGCTTTAATTCTACGTTAATTCACACCATAAATGCAGTATTGCGTCTGGGTTTTGTAGTCTGTGAAAGAGCTTATGGCGATTTTCCATCCTTACAGATTAGCTGCTTCTATTCCATTTTAGACTTAAGCAAAAAAATATTGTTATAATACAGAAAGATGTGGCTGCATTGTTTAAATCTGGATCAAAGTTTCATTTTGGCTGATTCAGTTACAGAAGGGCTTTAAAAGCGACTCCTCCGCACCCTAAATTAAAATTCCTCCCAAGGGGGCAGATTTTTTTTTTTTTTCACACCTACATGTGAAAAATCGGGTCATCATACTAACATTGATATCATACAAACACAACCTAAATTTATATAAATTTACACAGATTTCAAAAAAATGCATTTATTAAAGGAAAAGTCTTAATGTTTGGCAGCCTGGCCCTTTGTTAAATTGTACTTGGGGTTCACCTTATATTTTTGAAAGCCAAGTTCAATTTAGCTTAATCCAGGCTTGATTACTGCCAGACATTCAGAATGAAGAAATGATCTAGATTGCACCTGTCTGAAGTAGGCAAAAATATTTTAAAAAGGAAAAGCAAAATACTGGTCTATAAAGGCTCTGAACTCTGGGGGGTGAATATTAATGCTTCCACTTTGCAGTTATGCATCACCTTGTGTTGGTCTTGCACACCAAATCCTAATTAAATACGCTGAAGTTTACAAAAAGAAAAGTTCAATACTTTTGCAAGGCAAGGGAAAAGCAAATGTTTAACATCCTTGTTGAATCTGCTCTGCCCTCTTAGACATCAAAGACCCCCTCATCCGGACCTTTTTCTCGAATAAGGAAGACCCCTACTTGGCTTTTAAGAAATACATCACACAAACTGAAGACAAGGAGCTGGAAGGGAAACTAACCATCGTGGAGAAATACAGAGATCGCATCCCTGAACTGGTGGCCCGACTGAAGGCCTGCTCTGAGAGCGACCTGCACAGAGCAGGTATGCGTTAACACTGTTGCATGCACAGAGGGGACATTGTAGATGTTGTCTTCAGAACGTAGCCAGTTAAGGACTTCTTCCCCTGACAGATTGATTTGCGTAAGTAATGAATAATGAAAGGTTGTGGTGTGGAAAAAGAAGGCGATGGGTTTTTAATAGGTTACTGACGCAAGTGTGTGTGTGTGTGTGTTTCTTCTTCTCTCACTTGAAGCCCTCTCATCATGGCTTATATCTGGCCTTAGACATAAATATTTCCACTGACAAGTCATTGGAAATTTTTACGTCTAGTTTCCCCCATTTATTCAACATCTGTTTTCCCTTTATCCAGACTTTATTGTTGGAACTGTCCACAAGGCCAAAGGTCTGGAGTTTGACACTGTGATCGTCAGCGACGACTTCACCACCATTCCTGCTGCCAAACACAACCTGTGCCACTTTCAAGACTTCTCATTTTGTGTGTTCTGTTTATTTTCTCCACTATTTAAAAAAAACAAACCTTTTGGACTGATTGTACTTATGTCATTTACCTCTGCAGCTAAAGTTCCCGATGACGAGTGGAACCTACTGTATGTGGCAGTGACTCGGGCCATGACCTCCCTGGTTGTAACTAAAAACGTCCTCCGCCTCCTTACTGTGGCTGGGGTGGGACAAAATAACACAGCACATCACCATCCTTACTGTCTCTTTACAGTCTGCTCACAGTCAACACGAATTAGTATTTTCTGCTTGAGCATCCACTACTGTCTGCTTATCTTACATTCAAATTTCCTCCAGTTACGCTTTGACTTGACACTCAACATGTCATGATAGTTTTTGATTTGAACTTGCATTGACCAGTTTTGGTTGGAAAATACAGAATTTTTATACACATACTGACATTTAAAAAAAGTTAAACAGGGCATCTTTTTCAAGTGCCATTAGGCATCTGATTCCAGACTTTTAAAATTGTGTAGCAAGGCTCTGTGGTTACTGGAAGGAGGGATCCCCACTAACCCCACCCACTGGGATTATACACACCCAGTTGGAGGTTATATCAGGGTTGCTATGTGTAAGAGAGCATCTGAATGTAGCTTAGGCTGTTCGGTGTAGCTTATAGAATCTGTAAATGACTGAAATAGAATGCATGAGCTTTGAGAGCCACTTGATTGCTTGTATCTTTATTGCAAACATTACAACCTCAGTGAGAATGAACACCATCTCCTTCAAATGGGAAATGTTGGGGCTTCACTTGGTTAAAAAAGAAAAACGGGTTTCATAATGTTCCTTTTTTTGTAGAGAAAACTAAGCCATCTGCGTTGGCCCTCACTTTATCATCTTCCTTTTAAAATTTTAGGAATACTTCCTCAAGTCCCAGGTGCCCAGTTCTCTGGTGGTGGGCAACAATCCTCTTCCTTGCTCCATCCCAGAATGTCCCAACTGCATTACACCTGGCTCAGCATTCATTATGTCCAAACCAAAGATGCAGTGTGTAAGATGACTCAAAGCAATTTTTTTTGGAAGAGAATTTTGTAATTAACTGTTTCAGGGTTATTTTGTAGAGGGAAAAAAAAAAAAAGCTTTTTCTGTTTTTTATCCAGACCGAATGTGTGACTCACGATGGCCCACTCTGCGAGAGGTGCGTGTGGACTCGAATCGGGCCCACAGCCTTCCTCATGACCGACGATGTCCTCTCCATGGCGGAAATCCCACAGGGGCTGCGCGTGCCCATCCACAATCCGTTTTTCCTGGAGCTCTTTTTTTAATTTGATCACCCAGGACCTGGAAAAAAAACTTCTTACCAAGGATTCATGTTTTGCCACAGGAGACACGGAACTGATTAAGAAGTTTTTATTTAAAAAAAACTAAACCTGTATGCAAACCAATTTTTAACATTTGTATATTTTTGCATTGGAGGTTTTTTCCTGCTTTGTTCAATCCTGTTAAATTGGCTTTTCTCTCAAATTCTGAGCTGTTGGCCCGTCTCTCTTTAATCTCATAAGCACATTTCTTCCCGAATTGTTGACAGAAACACCTGCTTTTGATCAGCCTTCATTTCACATAGGTAAAATTCCACATATGCTTTCCAGCTTTCAAACTATTTGCATTTATAAACCTTTCAATTCAGTTGTATGCAGTAGGACCATCTCAAGGAACTTTATGAAATCAATTAAATCGAATAATACAGACTCCAATTGATCCTAGTGATCAAACAATTCTGTAAATTTCAGTTTGTTATTCAAATTGGTTTTAAAGTTTTTCTATCTAAGGAAACCCAGCAGATTGCATTGAGTTGTGTCTTGCAGCAGTCACTCCTCCTGGATGAACATGTAGCGACAGTGGACAGTCAATGGCGTTGACTTTGCAGCAATCCCTCATACTGAGCATGCATGTAGCGACAGTGGAGAGGAAAAACTCCCTTTTAACAGGAAGAAACCTCCAGCAGAACCAGGCTCAGTGTGAGCGGCCATCTGCCACGACCAACTGGGGATTAGAGAGAACAGAGCAGAGACACAAAGAGAACAAAGAAGCACTGATCCAGGAGTACTTTCTATGGGTAATAAAACTGAAACATTAATGGTAGTAGATCCTTTAAGTGGCTTCATCTAGGAGAGAAGGACAGCTAAGCAGTTGAACTCTGAGCCAGTTTTCAAGACTAGAGGGAGAGAGTTACCACATAGAGCTAGTCACAGTAGAAGCTCAGCCAGTAGCTATGTCTAAGAGAGAGACAGGGTTTAACACTGTGATGGAAAATTTAGAAAGTGTCATATTGAGGTGAGAAACAGCCTGGCCTGACAATGGGTGTTTCTCTTTCCTTCCTGCTTCTTCAACCCCCGCTGCAGAATACATTATAAAGGAAACATTTATTGCAGAGGAGTCGAGATGTCTGGGTGAGAATTAACTTAGTTCTCACCTCTGCTCTTCCTAGAGGGGGTGCCAGGCCACATGGGGTTTTTGCAATGCTTATATAAGGAATTGGTGTTCTTTGTGCTGGTCAGAACAGTTTGACTCAGCTTAGCAACACATGGCTGATGCTGGAAACTGTCTCCCTATGTAAGGCTAAATTAAGAGAGCTGGTTGAGTGATGACCATCACTCAATCAGCTTTTATAGCCCGATGTTAAGAAAATCACGAGAAAATTATGTTGGATCTCATTTTAAAGCGCTATGCAGGAACAAAATCTAGTATGAAGTTGAGCTTTAGCTTAATTTCTGGTTAACTTTAACACTGCAGTTTTTGATTTGTTTCAGTGAAGTATACATAAAAACGTCAATGTTGGTTTAAAATACTTCTCTGCATTTAACCTGAGCAGAGAAATTCTTGAATACAGCTGTGATTAAATTAAACCTAGCAAAGGAAGAATTATACTAGTAACTCTCAGAATTATATTTGCTGTTATTACAGAGTTGCAATACAAAGAATTGGCAAAGAGTTCCAGCATATGTAAATTTGGATTAGGAAGAGAAGACTGTTGCTGTGCTATTAAATTATTTGAGACCTCTTTGAATGATGTGCAGCCATTTGAAACAGGATCCAAAACAATTAAATTGATCTAGGAGTTTGGCAAAAATGTATTTTTGTTCCTGAAGCTTCACTGAGTCACTCAGTACGTTTTATATTTACAGTTTGATCAAAGATGAAATTTTGGCCATTTTTGTTGTTGGAATGAATGAATGTTTGTTCATGTGTTGCATGACACAATAACTTATATTTTAGAATTATTTTTTCTAAGCTAAGAAGCTGCTTGTTTTTGAGGCAGGTGCATGTTAACGGTTTTGCAATTTAAAGTACACTAAGATGGGTTGGAATGAAGGAACAGTGGGACCGCCCACGCCCCGCCCATAGGCTGCCCATCAGAGGGAAGTTCCCCCTGGCTCCGCCCACCTAACCGGTTTGTTTAGCCTTAACTTCAATGGAAACGCTCAGCACCTCCCAGGGTTTTAACACTATTTAAGGGTGTAGTCACACCAGGAAAGTCCTTTATTCCGCTTGTTTGGTCCGGACCAAAAGCGAACTTTATTTTTTTCATTTGGTGCGGTTTGTTTTCACATTGTACTTTTTGCAAGTGAACTATTACTTGTAAACAAAGCCGGGTAATGATCATTGTTCCCATTGGACAGAAATGAAGGGGGCGGGACAGAGCGCAGACCCGGAAATTTAGGAAAACAGCTGTAGACGTGCTGCTTGCAGCACCTCTGTTCTGCATATTTGTGCCGTTATTACAGCTCCAATATTATTGTGAGGGTGAAGAGCAGCTCATTCAACACACATTTTGAGACGTTCCATTTATAATTTTGGAACCCCGTCGGAGAATGCGTGCTGAACGCCGACATTCTCTACGTGCCTTGTCTCACAACAAGCCAGTAGCGTTGCTAAGCAACACACAGCTTATCTGGTATGATTACTTTACAACACACACCTTTGCTACCGGCTACGGTGGCTTTTTATGTCCAAAGAGACTTACGCTTTTTGTAGTCGGTTCGGATCGGGGCTGGTTTGTATTCAGACCATAAGCGAACCGCACCAGAGTCCGTTTGGAAGCGGACCGAGACCACCTCAAAAGTGGGTCTCTGTCCGGTTGTTTGGTCCGGACCAGGGTTCGCTTGAGTGTATTCACACCTGCACAAAAGGTCCGGACCAAGGGGGTAACCGAACTCTGGTCCGTTTAAAGTGGACCAAAAGTGACAAGTGTGAATACACCCTTAAAGAGAATCAAACGGCTTGTAGTGATTACTGCGCTAAAAACATGTTTTTTTTTTTGGTATAATAATTAAGGATGAAGCATGGCATTTAGATTTCTGTGTTTTGCTATTAAAAGGTTAATAAAATAGTTTAAACTTATTTAAATAATTAGTTTTGCATGTAGAATCATTGGTTATTTATTAGAATGAAAGCTTTCCCGGTGCCGTGAAACTATAGCTGACGGTTCAAAATATGCCAAAGTAAGGAATATATTTTTCATCTGTCATGATCTTATTCTTGGTGGGAATTAATGATTAGATTCAATTAGTAGGGTTTATGCATCAAAATTGCCTTAGAGTTCCAGTAATTTAATACTCATCTTTTATACAAGACAAATCTGGCTGATATGTGACCTATTTCTAAATGAGACATTGATGAGCCACACAACAACTAAAGTTTGTGTTTTTGGTTGTCAATGGAACGGAGTTGCAGTTTGGCCATCCCAGCAGGAAGAGAAACATCTTCTCAATTACAGCACAGATGAGGTTTCATAGTCACATGTTAAGTGGCTGTGGGCTGTTTGTTTGTGGAAACATAGTAACAAATTTCCCTAGCTTTTAAAATGTTCTCTGTTGTTGAGAGTCAGTTTCCCTATTTCTGTCTACTCTTCCGCTGACCTCTCTGATTCTGTAAAAGTGACATACTCCCACACAATAACAGAGGTCAGCAGAGCTTGAGAGATCAGACAGAAACATGGTTCTTCCCCATCTGAAAACAACGCATGGCTGAGATCAATGAAAAGGAAATTCCATCTGGTTTATTTTATTTTAGTTTTAGATTAACTTTTCCAACCTCTTAAAATGTCTCAGTAAATCTGTGACTCATCACTGTGGCTCTGAAACCTCTAACCTAAGGGGATTTTAAGGAAATAAAAACTTATGAAGATGTTAAATAAAACACAACTATTCTAATCAAGCCTCATCTTTCATTATATTGAGGACCCAATAAGAACTACATGTAGTCTTTTTAAAACTATTCTTAAAGACCTAAAACCTTACAATGTAAATATTTTTAACCTATGGTGTTAACTCTATTATAGGTGTTTTACAAGGATTTAATACATTTTTCAAATTTTTTTAAAGAGGTTTTAAGCAGGGTTAGGAAATAAAACTACCCCAAGCTTTAGACACCTGAAGCACTGTTCAACCCATGATCGGAAAAATTGAAAGAGCATGGCACAGTGTGTAAACCTACCAAGACATGGCTGAACACCTAAACCAACAGGCTGGCCAAGGAAAGCAATAATCAGAGAAGCATCCACGAGAACCATGGGTAGCTCTGGAGGAGCTGCAGAGATCCACAGCTCAGATTGTAGTGTGTGTCAACAAGTGAACTATTTTCCGTGCACTATAAATCTGTCCTTTATGAAAGAAAGGCAAAAAGAAAGCCATCAGAATTCCCGTTTGCAATTTGCCACAAACCATAAAGGGGACACATCAAACATCTGGAAGAAGGTGCTTTGGTCAGATGACGCCAAACGTTATGGGAGAATGATGGAGCTGAATACAGAACACGCCTAGCACAAAACTTTAAAAAGGTTGCAAAGCACCTGCAGGATAATCACATTAAACATACAACCAGAGCCACAATGGAATCGACCAGACCTAAATAATGTTGAGAACCTGTGACAAGACCTAAAAATAGATGTTCATAGACACTCTTAAGCGAAGAGGACTTGTAAAAAGGAATTGTCAAATATTTCAGACTAGATATGGTATGTATAAGATTTTAGCTAATTTTAGAAAATGTTTAAACAACTATCAGACCTGGAAAGCACAGGAACACACCATATTCAATGCTGCTGCAACTGATGCAAAATCCAAGTTTTCTCCGCTCTTGTTGGAGCTAGAGCAGACTGACTCGGCTGGCTAAAATAGTTTAACTTCACATAGAAATAAACATGACATTGTTCAGCTGACCAAAACAGCCAAAATTACCAATGGTCTCTTGTGAAATTGTAGGCCGTCATCCTCTAAAATACTGATATATCCCACAGATATGAACATTTTCATTTAGAGTAATTTTAAATCAGTTGGTGTACATCTGACTAGCTTGCTAGCTTCCTCCACCCTGAGTCTGCAATTACTTTTCCAACAAGCTCCCAGTGATAAGATATCTTTCTACTACAGCAACGGGAACTATCACGGATAATGACTTCACGGAATCTCACTTCAAAACATCCAAACTAACCCTTCAAGTACAGTCTTAGTGCATAAAATCTGAGTTCAGTTTAAGTTCTATGCGAATACAATTCCTAAAGAGAGAGGAGATAAAAATGCTTTTTTCACATTTCAGTCATACTGAGCACCATATTTAGTGTTTACTAAAACCAGGCTCATACTGCTTTCCATCTACTTGAAACTCAGATGCGAGAGTGACATCAGCCCCATGTTTCAGCTGTAAGTCATAAAACTGTTGGGATTTGCTATTTGTCAAGCTCATGGAACTGGGCTAACTACAATTAGCAAGACAAGACACATTTTTTGTATTCCAGTGACAGTAACATGTTCATTAGCACTGTTTGTATAATGTTATGATTGGTGAGACATTTAATGAGACACAAGCTGTGAGAAATTCAAATGTATCATTTACTACAGCAGCTAACATTACCTTCAATATGCACAGCAGCCATATTGAATTTTGAAGTTGGGGGTTATTGGGGAACTTGTCATTTTCCAAGTCAAATTTCTAACTTCAGGGGCTGTTGCACTTGATATGATTTTTACGTGGAAATTGGAAGTTTCTGATTTCTGAGTAAAAATGGAGTTCAAATTCAAGTGCTGGACAGGTGAGAGGAAGGGGAACTGAAACATCAAACTAACAAGAGGAACAAAGACACAACAATAAAGCTTATGCAACCAAATCTGTCAATATTTGATAGAAACATTACCAATTCCGTCACACATCTTCATTTTGACCTCGGTCTGCTGGCTTTGATGGACTTAAGTGAGAAGAAAGTTTTCATGCATGTGCAAACCTCTGAGAGCTGGGCAGGGGTCACATCAAGTTTTAATTTGATTTTCTTTTTTCTTCTTTAAAATGACAGCTTAATCAGTCACAAGTAAATGAAAAGGATTGTAACAATTATGGCTGCACAACCTAGGAATGTATAATGTATGCATGTCATCTCTGTTTAGAGGCATCATGCATTTCCTTGTGCCTTATTGTATTCATAAACGCCCTACAAACCCCTGAAGAACTTGTTCCAACCACAAAGTTGACACATATGGTATCAAACTTTCTAAGCAAGCAAGCTCATTTCCTTGATGTGCCTTCTTATCAGGTCTGGTTTTAACACATGGTCTTTTTACATCAGCGATTCATTTTAAATAGAAGGCTCCAATAAAAATAGCAAATTTACCTACCATTTTGTCATTATTTGGAAATGTACTTAAATTTGTGGTTATGGATTTTTCTCAGCTTTTGTTAATATACCGTTTAATGTTTGAAACCATCCACTGTCTCACTATATTAGCACCATATAGCATCATTAGCTGGCTATATAGCATTTTCATATGATCCCCACTGACTGAACAGTTTCGGCTTAGGTTCGGCACCCTGCTAGAACAGCATCCTGCGCAGTGAGCCATATAAAAAAACCACCCCTGCCAGGGGACAAAGCCATATGAACGCAGTTCTTAATGGTTAACATGGACGAAGCATTCCACGTTGCCTCATTGGCCCAGTTCCTACAGTTAAACACGAAGGTGGAAGCATCATTCTGTGGGAATTTTTTTTAGTAATCTATAACCTCCCAGACAGCTCATGGAATGAAGGATAAACTTCTTGAACATTTTAACATTAGGTCACATTACAACCACAGACTGCAATGTGTCTTATTGGGATTTTAAGTGACAGACCAACACACAACACATAATTATAACGTGTAAAAGGAAAGTGTTTTTATTTTATTTTATTTTTTACAGTGAATGGGGTAAGGTGTCTGTCAATAAAAAACCTACACATAGAAGTCAATTTGTAAATGTAAGTCAGTAGCTGTGCATGAATTTAAGATTAGTGTTTTTTCCTTACAGTCAAATCACACGTAAATGGGAAATCTGCATTTGATCTGTGAGAATACAAATTGAAATTCTAAAACTTTTTAATAGTATACATACAAATAGAACATTTATTGATGTGGATACTTCAGTTTGAATACAAATCTACAAGCGCAAATAAACTACCGAAATTACTTCACGGGCTCCCAGGGATCATGCGTGGAACACAACAAACATCGATCGAATGTGTTCAAAACAACCAATCGACGCATCCTTCTGTGGACTTGGGAGTGTTTAAAAGATTGTGGTGAAAAATGGTGGTGGCAGCATCATGCTGAGGGGATGCTTTCTGCTGTCTGTGTTTTTGATGGAATCGCATGTCATGCACACTGTAACTGAAGATTATTAAGGCAATAGCCTATATGGCAATTGTCTTCTTTATTTATTCAGTAAATAACGTGAAGGGAATAATTTGGGGTTAGAGCAACATTATAATACTGCCTAGCTAAAAAGATACATGAAACTGAAGTATATTTAATGAAAAACATCAAAACAGATATATAGATATATATACGGATATTAGCAGTGCAGTGTCAGCTGGTGGGTGATGGATTTAACTGGAAGTGAGGCCCCAAATCAAACTCTGCTTAGGGTCACATATAATCTTGGGCTGACGCTGGCTGGATAGATAGATCACCAGAATAAAAGCTTATTTTGTGCATTTCTGTGTGCATGTAAACGATAAATTTCATATGACAGACATACTTATCTCACATTTTTCTGAGTAAATCTACTTTAATCATTTCCCTTTAATAATTATACTATAATCTCAACAGACGGTGTCACGCCTGCTGCTGAGCCCTGACCATCACACCTGAACCTCATCACCCTGATCTGCAGCAGCTGCTATATAAGGATGTATCCTCCTCCTGCAAGGCATCACGTTCTCGTGTAACCTTCAGGCCATTCATCTAATTTCAAGTCCAGTTTGACTAGACAGCTAACCTGTCTGCTTTCTCCCTCGTCCAGATACCATGTCAGCCCTACCCGCACCAGTCCGAAGCCGAACCCGACAAGTTTTTACATACAGTAAAGTATGCATAATAAATCTTAAATAAAGTTAATCTGCCAACAGAGATATAGAAAATGAACCATTCGTTTTGTTCAAATAAGTTCAGCACATCATGAGAAAAAAAACAAGATGGCAAACTCCAAACTAAGCTTCAAAACAGCATTTCACAAACCAGATGACATGACAGTGATTACGTTCATATTTATGTACAGCTTTCTCATTCGTCCTTCATGTTTTAACACCCTGTGGTTCCTCTAAAATTCTATGTGCAAATTCTACATCAATTCAATTAAATTCAATTCAGTTTTATTTATATAGCACCAATTCACAACACATGTCTCAAGGCACTTGACAAAAGTCATGTACATACATTACAATTAACCCTAATCATTGAACAGTGCAGTCAGATTCAGTTATTTATTCAAATTGGATAAAAAGTTTTTCTGTCTAAGGAAACCCAGCAGATTGCATCCAGTCAGTGACTTGCAGCATTCCCTCCTCCTGGATGAGCATGTAGAGACAGTGGACAGTCACTGGCGTTGACTTTGCAGCAATCCCTCATACTGAGCATGCAAGTAGCGAAGGTGGAGAGGAAAAACTCCCTTTTAACAGGAAGAAACGTCCAGCAGAACCAGGCTCAGTGTGACCGGCCATCTGCCACGACCGACTGGGGGTTAGAGAGAACAGACAGAGACACAAAGAGAACAAAGAAGCACTGATCCAGTAGTACTTTCTATGGGAAGGAAAAGTAAATGTTAATGGATGTAGCTCCTTCCATCAGTCAACCCTTCATAGGTTCCAGTTCCTCTGTTTCTCGTGGGGGAACCAGCTTGTTTCTCCTTGGAGATAAAAACAGAAAGGCAGCTCGCTGTCAGTACAGACATTATAACTTTGAGATCTGAGAGGGATGAGAGTGCTTTGTGTGCCAGCTTACCTTCGATATAGTAAGAACATAATGCCGCTCATAGCAAATAACAGGATCACCACAGATAAACTGATGCAAATTGTTTTGGGATCTCCTCCTAATGGGTAAAAAAAACACATAATCAGCTAAAATTTCTCCTCCATCATCATTCATCATTTCAATCCCTTGCTGTGAGAAATAAAAATCTGGTTGTTGCAATGAAAGATATTCTACTGCACACTTCAAACTAAGTATTTTTTCAGAGATTATTCTTTTGAGATTCAGAGATTTTTAGAGATTGTTCTTTTGTGCTGACCTTTACAGACCAGGTCACATTTCTTGGCACCTCTGGTAAACGTGTAAAAAGCCTTCAAGTAAATTCATCTTTCATTTCATTTCATTTAGTACCACAGGGCTCTGGTTTTGGTCATTAACTATTTACATTTTCATGATTTGAAACATCCTCCTTGCTACAAAGCCATTAAATTGTTTTTGCCATCTTTCTTCTGTTTTTTTGTCCCAACTAAATGTTTCAGAACAAAAAAAATATGTAGTATCAGACAATGATAACCTGATTACGTACAAAATGTAGTAATCAGATGATTTTATTTATTAAAGAGAAAGGGCTATCGAAATCAGCTTGGTCCTATATGTAAAAAAGTAAGAATGTAGATTCAAGAAGTCACCTGAATAGAACTTCTCTGAAAACATAAAGTTGGCTAAAAGATATCAAAAATCAAACATGTTACAGTTCATAGAAATTCAAAAACTGCTAACAAAAAGTGACAAAGTTGACTTCTATCTTTGTAGGAAGGACTACAAAAAACATCTCTAAGGCTTTAAGACCATAGTGAAAAACATTATAAACAAATGGTGAGTGCTTGGAACAGTGGTGAATTTTCTTAGAAGTCGCCGGCTCACCAAAATTATTCCAAGAGAATTTCAGACTCATACTGGAGGTCACAAAATAACCCAGAAAACGGCCAACAGAATTTAAAGCACTCTTGGTCTCAGCTGCCTCAGTTAAGGTCAGTGTTCATGATTTATAAATAAGAATGACAATGGGGCAACTATTGCATTCGAACATGACGGTGGTGGTGTGATGGTTATTGGCTGCTTTGCTTCTTTAAAAGCCACATGACTTGTTGCAATAGATGGAACCATCAAATCTTCTCTGCACCAGAAAATCCTGAACGATAAGGTCTAGGAATCAGTTTGTCCACCTCTGAATGGTTAAAAAAACCAAAACCAAAAGTCCGGACTTAAATCTCATCGAGATGCTGTGGAACGTTTTTAAACCGACTTGGTATGCTCAAAAACCCTTTAATGTGGCTAAACTAACACAATGCTGTAAAGAAGGTTGGGTCATATTAAAGACACATTACTGATAGATTGCCAACACTTCTTTAGAGTTGTTGTCAAGGGTGGCCCAACCAGTTAGTAGGTTTAGGGGTTAATGCTTTTTCACATAGGACCAGGCTGGCTTGTATAGCCTCTTTCCCTTAATAAATGAAAGCATCCCTGAAACTGCAATGTGTTTTTACTCAGGTTAACTTTGCCTGATTTTAAAACTTGTTTGATGATCTGAAACATTTAAGTGTGACAAAAAAGCAGAAACAGAAGAAATCTGTAAGGGGTGGGGGGGACTTTTTTTCTCTCCTCATCTCCTTATCTTCAGTCTGCTTTTGATCTTTTTCAAAAACTTTTAGTCACACGCAAGCTTTAAATAAAGATAGCTGAATATATCCAGTGATTCAGCTCTTAATATAACAAGCGGTTGCACAACCTTTATATCGTCTATATACTGAGCCAATGTGGCTCAGCAACAAACTTAATTTCAGAAACTAACTTTTCTCAAATACACTTGGTCTCAAGATTAGTGAAAATGATCTGGACAGTGAAGTCTGTCTTTTTTGAAATATGAAACCTATAAAGACATTTTGCAAAACACCCATTCAAGCGCTGGGTAAATGCATAGAAGAAATCAATGCATGGATGGACCATAATTTTCTTCAGCTGATTTAAAACAAAACTGAAGTAATAATCTTTGGACCAAAGGAAGAGCGTTTACAAGTTAGCACACAGCTTCAGTTAATACAGCTAGAAACCACCAGTCAGGCTCAAAACCTAGGTGTAGTGATGGACTCAGACCTGAACCTTCAGAGGCACATAAAGACAGTAACAAGGTCAGCCTTCTATCACCTAAAGAACATCTCCAGGATTAAAGGACTAATGTCTCAGCAGGACCTTGAAAAACTAATTAATGCGTTCATCTTTAGTATAATCGATTACTGCACCGGTGTCTTCACAGGTCTGCCTAAAAAGTGGATCAGACAGCTGCAGTTGATCCAGAAAGCTGCTGCCCGCATCCTCACTAGAACTAAGAAAGTGGAGCACATCAACCTTTTTATTGTACTTTTTATTGTTTTTTTTTTATTATAACTGTTTTATTGCTTGTGTTTAATGTGTTTTATTTTATTTTACTCACTGTAAACCACTTTGGTTAACCTAGTTGTTATTGTAAAGGGCTGTACAAATAAATTTTTATTATTATATTCTTTCTCTGTACCACACAGCTGCATATATTTAACAACAAACTAAAAAGAGATATTTCTTGTAGAAAGAACAACTAAAAGCTAACTGTAAATGATGGTGATCTACCCACTCACAGACTTCAAATAACTTCCTTTTTGTTCTTGACCTTTGTTGAGATTTAGTTTCATTGTTCCTACCCGATCCAGCTTGTTCCATGTTGGGAAATGCTGCATTTTCAGAAGCTGAGGTTCTATCACTCTGCAGGCTGGTGGAAGTTCCTGCAGACAGGAAAAGATTTTTCACTGTTAATTTTCTGCCCTCTGACATTTCCACACTTAAATGTTTCAGATCATTGAACTAATGTTGATGATAGTCAAAGAGAACCTGACTAAATACTGAAAACAAAATTTTAAAAATTGCTATTTAAACCAACCCAGCACTATGTGAAAAACATCATTTCCCCCAAAACCCTAATAAGTGGTTGTGCCACCTTTTACAGCAACAAATACAACCAAGTGTTTGCAATAACTGACAATATGTCTTCAACATCACTATGGAAGAATTTGCTCACTTTTCCTTGCAGACTTGTTTTAATTCAGCCAGTTCGGAGGGTCAGTCAGTCATTTTCTACCGCTTATTCCATAGTGGGTCATGCATGGGGAGAACATGCAAACTCCATGTTCCCCGATTCCCCGGCTGGGAATCGAACCCAGGACCTTCTTGCTACAAGGCAACAATGCTACCAACTGCGCCACCGTGCAGCCCCAGTTTGCCATAGATTCCTAGTCAGAGTGGCTTTGTAACCCTTTGTAGACTGATAGAAAATTGCTGTGAAAATTGCTGTGGAACTCATTCACGAAGCTCATGAATCACACACTGGCCACAACTCTCAGTTTCCAGAAATACACTTAAAACAATTAGATTCTATAGGCGTTATGAAAATCTATTGTATAAAAAGTAGTCTGCACAGGGTACATTTTATTGGCTGATATACAAAAACACAAAACAATTATTTGAAAAGCAGTTTTTTTTTTTGATAGAATAGATAGCAAATATCACTGTATGCTGATGATACGTTTCTTTTCAAAAAGTAAAAATTCAAAACAGGTTTAACATCTCTATTTGAAGGTACAGAGGGAGTTTTGACTTGAAGGAAAATGACAGGGCGTATACTAAAAAGCCTTTTTCTACAAATCAATGCTTTCCTTGTTTAGCCAGACTGAACTACTCTAAAACTGCTGTCAGACATAACAGATCAGTTTACAGTTTTGTGCATGTTCAAATAAAAATATAGCGTTTCACATGTTATTTGACTCCTTTTCTGTTCACAAGAGATCAATCTTCCTAGATAACCTTTCAGACATCAAACACACAGATGACCTTCCACAGAAATGTAAGCTATGTTTACAGGGAGAATGGAGAGGAATATAAAATATCATAATTAAAAAAGAAAGATAGATTGGTAGATTGTTAGCAAAAAGATTTATAAGACTTGTTAGGATGGCCCCTTAGTGGTTGGTTTAAGCATGAGGCTCGAGGCAGAGGAAATGTGTAGACCCACTGGGTGTTTATTCACTAACATTGAACAAATACAGGCATAAACCTGTATTTGTTCAGGTGCAATCTATGGAGTAAAAAAGGCGGCACAGATTAGCAGCATCTAGATAGCATAGAGTATCTTCATTTACAATGACTCAGCATCCAGATATAAGGAATCTGTACTGTTTGTGTCCCAAAAGCAAAGCACTTGCACATTAAACTCAAAAGATATGAGGCTAAAATTGTCATACAAACCTAAATCAATAATGGTACTTCTTAATTATATAAAAAAACTACAAGCAATTTCTTATCCAGGCTGCTTGTTGTTGTTGGCTGTGGTTTATATTTTGGGTCAGCTGAAACAAAAGGAAAGAGACACACAACGACTGAGATGGATGTAGCAGGGGTTTGAACAGGCAACCTACCAATTACAGCATGAACTCCTACCACCTGAGCCACTGCCCCTAATAGTTAGCATGGGTTCTCTCTGGGTACTCGGGCTTCCTCCCACAGTCCAAAAACATGACTGTTAGGTTACATGGCCTCTCTTAATTGCCCTTAGGTATAAATTATTGTTTGTGGTGTGTACAGTCTCTGTGTTGCCCTGTGATGGACTGATGACCTGTCCAGTGTGTACCCTGCCTCACACCTGTAGACCGCTGGAGATCACCCTGTATGGAAGAAGCGGGCATAGAGGATGGATGAATGGATGTTATTATCTTTCTGCTTTGGGTTTGTAGCAAATTGATGCCAGGTAATGAGTAGTCTATACAGCTATTGGAAAAAAAATGAAGGATTTTAGCGAACAGTTGCTTCTGGCAGGCATCTGCTGTTTTAAAATAACTTAGTTGTACTTATTAACTTTATTACTTCTTTACCTTCTAAAACTCCATTAAACAAGTGTCACCAAACATATTGCGGGGAGGAAGTCCTAATGATTGGTAGTGAAATATTTAGCTAATATTTGTTGAAGTCTAGACAGTTCTTCGCAATGTGTACATTGGGTACATTGATACTGCAATAATGATAAGTTTGTGAAATTTTGTGCAGCCATTTAACACAGCAAGATCATTTGTGGTACACCACCCACCCCTAAACTCAATGTTCCTATATAGACAATCAAATTAATCAAACTAATACAAACATGATGACAGTTTAAAGGTTCATAGAATAGCATTCACATAAACTAGGACATTGATTTCAGTTGTACAAGGTAGTAGAGGTCCACTTTGGTCTTGTTTCCTCTTGGACTACCTGTTAGCTTTAGCTGGTGGGACCGACTAAACTGGATTTCTAGCTATAGGTGAAGATGACAAGAGAGTTATCTAAGGCAGGTGAGATGTTAACTGCTAATGACTAGTTCATGGGCAAAATATGTTTGCCACATAAAGCAACACTCATTTTTACTGCAGCTGAAATGATAGATTTATTATACAGACATGCCACTCGTACTTTATCAACTGTCACTGTCTTAAACCAGTATTACCATAACACAAGTGACAAGTTAAATTTTCATATGGAGACAACCAGAGATGGTTCTAATTAGCCAAATTAATCTTTGTTGTAAGCAATGAAAAAGTGTGGTGGTGTTCTTTCAGTCAGCTGATTGGCAGTGTGCAGAAACTGGTATGTTTAGAGCTAGAATAACAAAACTGTCATCTTGAGCTGAATTTATAAAGTCTATCTGTGACCCAGTTTATAAACACTGTTGGGTTTTTTATCATTTGCAGCTGGTGTATAACTCTAGCTTGAACCCATGTGTCTGACCTTCATGATCTCATGGTCTTTGTGATAACTTTGTCTGAGTTCTGTAGTTTGGGTCTTGTATTTCGAGTTATTTCAGTATTTTCTATTGATTGATTTCCTAGTTATTCCATGTTTCTGTGCTGTCAGTCTGGTCTTCTCAGCTCCTTTGCCTTGTCTCATTTTTGTTCATTTGCATACTAAATATCTAGATATGTGTCTAATGCACCTGTTATATTTAAATGAAAAGTCTTCTTAATTTGTTTTACAGCAAAATCACAATTTATTTATTTATTATTAACCCTGATGCAGAAGAACCATGAATTCCACATCCTTAATCCCAGTACACATATACTTGTTTAGAACAGGAGTGCATCGAAAGTGACTGACATACTTCTAAGATACAATTTAACTTAAGGTACCACAAAGTCCATGTTCTCACATAACACACGTTCTTCAATAAGCCAGCATATGTGGTCAGATAGGGAACAGTGTAACAGCAGTTTAAATGGAACTTTTCAACAAAAGCTCCAGGTGGGCTTGGTGTTAAACACAGATAAATATGTGGAAAAGAAAGCCACCTCATGCCTACTGTTTAGCACCACAGATGATCTGTGAGGCTGTGCTCCTGTTCCTTTACCTAAAGCTCCCAGGAATCATGTTAGAGTTGCCTGATGAACTTCTTACTGGGAAATATTAAACATCTGGTGGCCTCTGGCAGTAAACTGAAAATTGTTCACAACTGGGTCTATCAGCAAAAACATATGTCCAAAAGGATAGGTGTATAATTTTTCTCCTCTCATCTCCTTATCTTCAGTCTGCATTTTATCTTTTTCAACAACAAATTTTTAGTCACACGCAAGCATTAAATAGAGATAGCTGAATATACCCAGTGATTCAGCTCTTAATATAACAAGTGGTTGCACAACCTTTACATCCATCTATATACTGAGCCAATGTGGCTCAGCAACAAACTTCATTTCAGAAACTTATCTCAAATACACCTGGTCTCACGATTAGTGAAAATGATCTGGACAGTAAGGCCTGTCTTTTTTTAAATATGAAACCTATAAAGAAATTTTGCAAAAAGGTACAAGCTGTTTAGCTGTGAGTTTTAATCTTGGCACTGACTTTGATTTGACTTTCACATCACACTTGTGAAGGGGTTGAAGATATTCAGCTCTCCACGTGTGGATGGATAATAATAAACGAATCACTCGGACTTCTCTTTAGGCGATTGTCGCCATACGTTATTGTTGAACTTCCCGGCTCATAAATTTTCTCCGAACTGAAAACAAGTTAGAACAGCAGCATACGCAACGGAAACGGAAATACACCCGCTACCAAAATAGAAGTGTAAGAGCGTTAAACAGGACACTTAACACCCCCACTCACTCTTAACATCATTGCATTACAGACAAAAGTAAACAAGGTTTCATACCTCGACAAAATAAATCAGAAATATAACTTTGTTCCTTCAGTTACCGAACAGGCTTTGTTTGAACCTTTTCAGTTTAAGTTTATTTGCTGGTTTTGTAAATACATCAGCAACCATTTGCTCACTTGGACAGTATTATAAGAATACTTTTCCCTTGTTGACAGTTTCTCTCACAAAGTGATATCTGATATCAATATGCTTGCACCTTTGCCTCTTTATAGGGTTCTTAGCAAGGGCTATGGCAGCTTGGTTGTCTTCAAATACTTTTGTTTGCACATATTGATATTTGTCCATCCCTTTAAGTAACTGTTCTATATAAATTCATTCTTGCATGGCCAAGGCTAGAGACATGTATTCAGCCTCACAAGTTGATAATGCGACAGTTGGTTGTTTTCTTGTTTTCCATGAGATCAATGAACTGTTTTCACTTAGACTGATGCAATATCCGGTTGTACTGAGTCTGTCTGATGTGTCCGATCCCCAGTCTGTATCAATGTATACCCTCAATCCTAGTCTGTCTGTCTCATTTCTTTTGAAGCTTAGTTTTTGTCCTAATGTACCTTTGAGGTATCTGAATACATGTTTTACTGTGTTCCAGTGTTCTTGTGTTGGCTCAGAAAAGTGTTGGGATAACCTACTAACCACAAAGCTTAAGTCTGGTCTGGTGCAGGTGGATAAGTAAATTAAACTTCCTAAACCTTCTCTGTACCTTTTTGGATCCTTAATTTTTTCAGAATTTTCTGCAAAATCGAGCTTTGACTCGCATGGTGTCTCTCTGGCTTTGCAATCTTGCATTTCAAACCTTTTAAGTAGTTTTCTGACATATCTTTCCTGTGACGTTTTTACTTCTCCATCTGTTTGTTCAAAATCTATTCCCAAGAAGTGCTTTAGCATTCCCATGTCTTTCATTTTAAATTTTTCAGTGAGTATGTCTTTTACACTATTTAGCACATTTTCACAAGTAGCTGCTATTATCAGGTCATCAACCCAAATGATTAAGATTACCTTTTCCTTCTGTCTTTCTTTTGTATACACACAGCTATCAGAAGGATTCTGCACAAAACCATTTTCAACTAAACATGTGTGCAACATTGTATTCCAGTTTCTGCCGGATTGCTTTAGTCCATACAGTGATTTCTGAAGCTTGTACACTTCTTTTTCACTACTTTCTGTCTTTTTCTCATAGCCTTCTGGCTGTTCCATGTAGATTTCAGTATCTATTGGAGCATGCAAATAGGCTGTCTTTACATCCATTTGGTGCAAGATGAGGTTCTCCTGTGCAGCCTTTTGCATAAGAACTCTCACACTTGTCATATCTGCTGTTGGTGAGAATGTTTCCTCGTAATCGATTCCTTGTTTTTGGCTGTATCCTTTCGCTACGAACCTTGCCTTGAACTTGTCTGCTCCATCACTGTCCCTTTTGAGTGTGTAAACCCACTTACCCCCCACTGTCTTTTTGCCCGGTGGCAGATGTGTGAGTTTGAAGGTCTCATTCTCCTCAAGTGATTCCATCTCCTCATCCATGGCTTTCTTCCATTGTTTTGCCTCGGATGATGTTATTGCTTCCTGATATGTATGAGGGATATCACATACTGCTCTATAACAGAAGTCTATACATGCTTGTAGCTTGTCCTTCACATCGTCCGTCTCAAGGTCTTGTAGGTATACTGGTTTTCTTTTTGTTCTTTGTGGGTTCTTCCTGGTTGCTGTTTCGTTGGCCTCATCTAATTGTGTGCATTCAGTCTTTTCAGGTACAGATTCAGGAACATCAACCTCAGTATGTACCTCAACATCAACAACATTTTCATCCTTATTATCATTTCTAGTATTAACATTAACGTCTTAGTACCCTTTCTGAAATTCAGAGGTTTGAGTCTGTTTCTCTAGAGCTGTTTTGACCTGGAACTTCACCAGTCTGTGTTTTAGAACCTTGTCTTTGTCTGGGTAATATATCCAATAAGCTGGGCTGTTTTTATCATAACCCACAAAAACACCTTGCTCACACCTGGAATCCAGTTTTCCTTTTTCTTGCTTGTAAGCAAAACAAGTTGAGCCACACTTTTGCAGTTTTGATATATTAGGTTGTCTACCTGTGAACAGCTCATACTGAGCCTTCCTTGTGTTCCTGCTATAACACCTGTTTCTCACATAAGCTGCAGTCTGTACTGCATAGTTCCATAGATTAACAGGTAGGTTACTTTCTATCAGCAAACACCTACTCATGTCAGAAAGAGTTCTCCACCCTCTCTCGGCTGTGCCATTCTGGTGAGGTGAGTAAGGTGCAGAAGTTTCATGTCTAATCTTATTCTTGGTTAGCAACGTTTGAAAATCTCTGCTTGTAAAATCAGTGCCATTGTCTGAACGAATGCATCTGATCTCACCATAAGGCGCTGAATCAGCTATGAACCTTTCTGTAGCTTGGATCACATCACTTTTGTTTTTAAGGAAGTACACAAAAATTGTGCCTGAGTAGTCGTCTGTAAAAGACTGAACATATTTATGTCCTTCTAGACTCGTATTTTTCATTGGACCATTTAAGTCAGTATGTACCAGCTCTAACGGTTTCTCTGCCTTTCTGTCTGGTTCCCTATTCCTGTTCTGTATGAACTTTCCTTGTGTACACACCTCACATAGCTTTCCTGACTTTATCACACCTCCTTTTATCTCCATGCCTTTTACTACATTTTGAAGCTTTCGTACATCTTCGTAGTTGCAGTGACCCAATATTTCATGCCAAGTTTGCATGTCATGACATACTTTACACTGATCATCAGGAAACTCAACAGTTGGTAAATATTAAAGATTTCCACTTTCGTGAATGTCAAACCTGGTCCCATCTTTAGTGGTCATATTGCTGTCCTCCGTTTGAAACATGATTACTGCTCCTCCTTTTGTTGCTCTTGCCACAGAGAAGATGTCATGTGGCTAAGAAGACACATAGAGTGCATCCCTCAGGTGCGCCTTGTATTGTTGTCCTTTGTTGTCCAGCAGGTGGATTGTTGCTGTTCCTCTTTTCTGTGCCATTCCTGTACACTTGGTCCCATCAGCTAATTCCACAGTGGGTGACTCGGGCTGGAAAGTTTTCATTAAAGCTTTTAAACTTTCTGATGGGAGGTCACTCCTGCATCCACCATGATGCCTTTCATCTTAACGTTGTTTGGTTGCTCCATATTGTGTGTGTTCAACTTTGAAGAAATGGTCTTGATCTTCTTGTTGTTTTTCTGCTACTTGTCTAACTCCATCTTGATTTCCCTTTTTCTTACACAGCAATTCCTTGTGTGTGTTACTTCTGCAATAATTACACCACACCTGTAGACATTTTCTCGCTGTGTTCTTTCGTTCCACATTTGTAACACGTCACGCTGGTGTCTTCATTTTTCTTATTGCTTGAATGCTGTTCAGTGTAAGTTCTATTTTGCCTTGTACATGTTTTCATAACATTGTCAGTAGATTCAACTGTCTTCATTCTTTCAGTTTCTTCATAAACTCTCAGCTTTCTCTTAAAGTCTGCAAATGTAAAATCATTTGCATCTTGTGTTATGTGGACAGCAAGCGGTTTGAAGGATTCTGGTAGTCCATTTAACACCATGGCAACTATCAGTCCATCACTCATGCTCTCGCCTGCACTTCTTAAAGCTGTAATAAGGTTCTCAGCTCTTATAATATAGTCTGTAACACTCTGCGCTTGCCATGTGTAGCTTTGTCAGTGATGTATACAGATTTATTATTCGAAGCTTGCTTTTCCCACAATAATGTTCTCTTAGAATTTTCAGAGTGTTCCTACCATTATCTCCAGCTTCATGTCTTATTAACGACAGGCTTTTATCATCCAGCACTTTCACCAACTCTGCAAAACAGTCTGCATTTTTTCGTCTGTCTTCAGCAAGCTGTCCTCCATCCTCAGTGACGGGTTCGTGCAGGATAGTTTCTTTTAGCTTCAGTGTGTGCAGATTGGCCAGAAATCTTGTCTCCCATAAGTCATATTTTTCTTCACATCCATCAAATAAGAGCGGGGATACAGAGCTATTCGTTCCTCTGTTCGCCATTTCGTCTGAAGCACTAACCTGCCATACTTATTTCACTGCTAAACTAGCTTATTGGCTTCAATGCGCTGATTTCCCGCGCATAAGTTTATCGCGTTACTTCTTCGTGGTAAACTTCTTCCGAGTAGCTAATACTCATTTATTTCCATCTCACCTGGGCCCATAACCTGTAAAGGGGTTGAAGATATTCAGCTCTCCACATGTGGATGGATAATAAACGAATCACTCGGACTTCTTTTTAGGCGATTGTCGCCATACTTTATTGTTGAACTTCCCGGCTCATAAGTTTTTCTCCGAACTGAAAACAAGTTAGAGCAGCAGCATACGCAACGGAAACGGAAATACACAAGCTACCAAAATAAAAGTGTAACAGCGTTAAACAGGACACTTAACAACACTGATAATTAAATCTCTTCACAGGCTCCCCGTTTGGTTTAGGATTCATTTTTAACTTTTAATGCTTGTTTTTAACCTCTTAACCCCACCAGCGGGCCACTAGTTTTTCATAAATATATCGAAAGAGGTTCCTTTGCAATTTTGTTGCGCTCTTTTATGACGTAGAAGGGGAACCCCCTCATGTAAACAGACTGCTGCTACAACGGCCAGCAACAAAGACAGCAGCAAAAAATCTGATATTTCTTTAGATATATTTCAGTCACTGTCACAGAGAGACACAGCAGAGTCAGGAGAAGAAAGTCAGCTGGTTCAACTTCCACAGAATGAGTTGTTTTGGATTTGCTACCGAATCTATCACGGGCTTTTACTGCGCGATCTGGGTGTGGTTCTTGGAGCTCCTCTGGGCTTCGCAGCAGACCGGGCCGGAGCAGATACAGTGTAAATCCAGGGTTACAGTAAATACGGCACTGAGTGAGACAACCGGAGGAGAAGTGAGCAGCATGAAGCAGCAGCAGCCACAAGACACAAGGGATGATTCAGGATCTGAAGAAACAACTTGGTGTGTCATTTTTTGAACTTTGTATTACATCTTTAGAGAAACATTTATTTAAATATATCGTAAGCATGTGTAATTTATCATATCGTACTCTTTCTTGTATCATATTTTAATAATATTATTATTTTAATAGTTATAATGGGCTGCACGGTGGCGCAGTTGGTAGCACTGTTGCCTTGCAGCAAGAAGGTCCTGGGCTTGATTCCCGGCTGGGGGTCTTTCTGCATGGAGTTTGCATGTTCTCCCCGTGCATGCGTGGGTTCTCACCGGGTACTCCGGCTTCCTCCCACAGTCCAAAGACATGCCTGTTAGGTTAATTGGTCACTCTAAATTGCCCTTAGGTGTGTGAATGAGTGTGTGCATGGTTGTTTGTGTGTTGCCCTGCGTTGGACTGGCGACCTGTCCAGGGTGTACCCCGCCTCTCGCCCATAGACTGCTGGAGATAGGCACCAGCTCCCCCGCGACCCACTATGGAATAAGCGGTAGAAAATGACTGACTGACTGACTAGTTATAATAATACTAAAAATAATAATTTTGGATTTTTAAATATTAACAATTTTTAATTGTTAACAATAACTGCTGATATCTAAATGTACTTTTGCAACAAGGAAGTGTTCTTCCCTGCTGAGCCCTGATCCGTTTAGCAACACCAGCAACAACCTTTTCTTTGGCTATCTTTTCCCATCAGATGCTCTAAACAGCTTGGCTATAGACTCTGCTTCAACATTCTCCTTTGTCTGTAAAGTATCCCGACCTCTGACATAATTTCTCTTGTGAATTCAGAGGTTTCTTGTTCGAAGCAGTTTGCCTTCTAATCACAACTGGCTGTGCTTGGTGGGACCAGCCCATCTGTCCCTGGTTAGTTTTCCAGCTCTGATCCAGGCAGCTCTGATCCTCTTCGCTTTAGGAAAGTAGTGCAGACTATCGGCTGCTGTCGTAGTATTGCCGCCATCACCAGCAATGCACCGTTTCACCATATTAACGCTGTTTTTAACGCAACTTGACTTCTACCTGAACCGTTTATCATTGAAGCTCACACAGTGAATGACCGGGAAATTCCCCTTTGACGTCATTTCTGGCCAACTTTGGACTTGCAAAATTTAACATTGAAATAGGCTTATTTTGTGTCATAATTTTCTTTCATCACATTTTTAGCACTATTATCATGTCAATTACTGCCCAATTCCTTCAATATTAAGATGTTCTCCATCAATTTCTGCATTTGTGGGAAAAGCGAGTCACAGGCACTTTAAGACTTATGCATCTCTGTCCTGGGCCTCTTCAAGTCAAGACTCAAGACATATCTATTTAAAATGGCCTTAATACCTAGTAGCGTGACACATCTTTTTATTGTTTTTTTGTTTTTTATCCTAACTGTTTTATTGCTTGTGTTTAATGTGTTTTATCTTATTTTACTCACTGTAAAGCACTTTGGTTAACCTACTTGTTATTGTATAGAGCTATACAAATAAATTATTATTATAATATTCTTTCTCTGTACCACACAGCTGCATATATTTAACAACAAAATAAAAAAAGATATTTCTTGTAGAAAGAACAACTAATAGCTAACTGAAAATGATGGTGATCTACCCACTCACAGACTTCAAATAACTTTCTTTCAGTTCCTGACCTTTGTTGAGATTTAGTTTCATTGTTCCTACCCGATGCAGCTTGTTCCATGTTGGGAGATGTTGCATTTTCAGAAGCTGAGGTTCTATCACTCTGAAGGCTGGTGGAAGTTTCTGCAGACAGGAAAAGATTTTTCACTGTTATTTTTTCGTAAAACTAGCTAGGCATAAGCATAGCATGCATTAACATTTGACAAACATTTGTGTAATATACAAAAATCCGATGAGTATAATACAGTGCCGTGAAAAAGTATCCGCCCTCTGACATTTCCACACTTAAATGTTTCAGATCATTGAACTGATATTGATGGTAGACAAAGAGAACCTGTCTAAATATTGAAAACCATTAAAAAAAAACATTTCTTTTATTCAGGGTAAATAGCTATTTAAACCAACCCAGCACTATGTAAAAAACATTATTGCCCCCAAAACCCTAATAAGTGGTTGTGCCACCTTTTACAGCAACAACTACAACCAGGTGTTTGCAATAACTTGCAATATGTCTTCAACATCACTATGGAAGAATTTGCCCACTTTTCTTTGCAGAATTGTTTTAATTCAGCCAGTCTGGAGAGTTTTTCAGCATTAACAATCTGGTTTAGATTGTGCCATAGAATTCTAGTCAGAATGGCTTTGCAACCCTTTGTAGACTGATAGAAAATTCCTGTGAAACTCATTCACGAAGCTCATGAATCACACACTAAAAAAAATTACATTCTATAGGTGTTATGAAAATGTAATGTAAAGAAAGTAGTCGGTACAGGGTACATTTTATTGGTTCATATACAAAAACACAAAACAATCATTTGAAAAGCATTTTTTTTTTCTTTTGATAGTGTAGATAGAGTCTTACCTGGCCAGTTTGGGGGCTGGGTTCTGGACTGGTTCTGGATCACATCTGGACCACATGAAAAACAATAATTAAAGAGTGTTCATTCATTAATTTCAATGCTTATTAGATAATACAGATGTCATAAAAATTCCGCAAAAAAAAATCAGGAAAACTAATGAAAACAGCAAGATAAACACAAAGCACTAAATATCACTGTATGCTGATGATACGTTTCTATTCAAAAAGTAAAAATTCAAAACAGGTTTAACATCTCTATTTGAAGGTACAGAGGGAGTTTTGACTTGAAGGAAAATGACAGGGCGTATACTAAAAAGCCTTTTTTCTACAAATCAATGCTTTCCTTGTTTAGCCAGACTGAATATACTCTAAAACTGCCTGTCAGACATAACAGATCAGTTTACACGTTTTGGCATGTTCAAATAAAAATATAGCCGTTTCACATGTTATTTGACTCCTTTCATTGCACCAAGAGATCAATCTTCCTAGATAAACCTTTCAGACATCAACACCACAGATGACCTTCCACAGAAATGTAAGCTATGTTTTACAGGGAGAATGGAGAGGAATATAAAATATCATAATTAAAAAAGAAAGATAGATTGGTAGATTGTTAGCAAAAAGATTTATAAGACTTGTTAGGTTGCCCTTAGTGGTTGGTTTAAGCATGAGGCTCGAGGCAGAGGAAATGTGTGGACCCACTGGGTGTTTATTCACTAACATTGAACAAATACAGGTATAGACCCTGCAGTAGCAGCTTTAGCAACAGCAGAAGCAGCACCCCCCCGGTAATCTATTTCTGTGTACAAAACATTTACTTTTTTAGGCTTTATTTTCGGTAAGTTCCACAATTCATGAAACAACACAACGATAGAGTTGGTTTCATATTTGGCGATGTGATAAAAGGCTCTTTCACTTAAAAGGGTTCTATTTTAGACTCAGATTTGTTAAAACTGTTTGGAATCTGTGTTTTAAAATTTTGAAATATAGGAGATTTAATGCTTGGCATTTAAACCAAGCCACATTTAGGAACGGCAGGTCCAGTTTAAAACACCGCTTACGCCACGAGGACTTTGTCGTGTGTGCATTACTGACGATGCACACCTCTTAATCCTCATTCAATAGCTTCTAAAGCCCTATCTTAAAGTAGCTATGCATTTCTATTTTAAATGTGCAATAAAATAAAAATGTCATGAAGTCTGGTTTTTGGAATATGACCCAAGTGCAGACAGGAACAGAGTGAAGGATTATTTTAAAATAAGAAGTGAACTTACTGAAGGCAGCACAAGGAGCGCATGACTTGGAGCACGGGAAGAACAAACAAGCAGGACATGGGAGCACAAAGGAAACAGGCAAATGGAAGGTAATGTGGTACATGAATGCCGAATGGAATGGAAACTGAAGAATCTAGTGGAGAACAATGACCAGCAGAGAGCTTATATGGGTGAAAGAACAGGTGCAAGCTATGGAGTAAAAAAGGCGGCACAGATTAGCAGAATCTAGGTAGCATAGAGTATCTTCATTTACAATGACTCAGCATCCAGATATAAGGAATCTGGTACTGTTTACGTCCCAAAAGAAAAAGCACTTGGCCACATTAAAAGTAAAAGCAGATGGGGAGAAACATTGGAGAACAAACCTACATAAATAATCGGGTAAGTCGTTTAATGCAGCAGTGTATAAAAAAATAAATAGCATGTGATTACCCAGGCAGGAGGGGGGGGTGTTGACGGCTCGGTGTTCACCCAGCATGAGTTTGGTCGGCAGCGGGTAAACAAAAAGGAAAGAGAAACAAACAACGACGGTATTTTTGAGATGGAGGAGCAGGGGTTTGAACAGGCTAACCTACAAATTACAGCATGGAAACTCCTACCAACGGAGCACTGGCCTAATAGTTAGCATGGGTTCTCTTCGGAGTACTCGGGCTTCCCGACACAGTCCCAAAAACATGACTGTCTAGGTGTACATGGCCTCTCTTAATGTGGCCCTTAGGTATAAATTATTGTTTTGGGTATGTACACGGGGTCTCTGTCGTGCCTGTGACGTTGACTGGCTGACATGTTTTTTTTTTTTTTTTTTTTTTTCTTATGTCCCCTCCAGGTGTGTACCCTGTCCTCACACCCTGATGGACCGCTGGAGATCCAGCCTTTAAAGGCAAGAAGCGGAGCATAGAGAGATGGATGCACATGGATGTTATTATCGTTCTGCTTTGGGTATATGTAGCATTGATTCCGCCCAGGCTAATGAGTAGGTCTAGTACGACAGTTATTGGAAAAAAATGAAGGATTTTAGCGAAATGTGCTTCTGGCTAGGCATCTGCGTTTTAAATAACGTGATTTTGAGACAACACTTGCCTATGTGTATATACTTTATACTATCTTACCTCTAAAACAACTCAACTTAAAACAAGTGCACCTAAACTATTATGTGACGGCGGAGGAAGTCCCGTAACTGATTGGTAGTGAAAATTCTCTATAGGCATATCCTAATATTTGATTGAGAGTCTAAGACTAGTCTCTCGCAATGATGTACATTGATTAGTGCAATAATGATACAGTTTGTGAAATTCTGTGTGCAGCCATTTAACACAGCAAGATCATTATGTGTACAGCCACCCACCTAACTAATGATTCCATATTACACAAGCCAACATTAATGCAAACTAATTGCAACAATCATGATGACAGTTACTAAGCGCTTCATCATGAATAGCATTCACATAAACTACCGACTTGCCATTGCAGTGCTACATAATTAGTCGCCTAGAGTCACACTAGTGGTCGATGTTTCTTTTGAGACTACCCTGTTACGCTTTAGTACTAGTGGGACGACTAAACGGGATTTCAGCCTATCAGGTGACAGATGACAGGAGAGTCTATACTAGGCAGCGTCTTTTTGCTTTGCTGACGATGTTAATGCCTAATGAAGTAGTCACATGGGCAAACATATACTGTTTGCACATAAAGCAACACATCACTTTTATACTGTCCCACTTAAATGAAGATTTATTATTACAGACACATAAGCCCCTCGCACTACTTTATCTTCTTATTCTTTTATTCCTGCTCACTGTCTTAAACAGTAATTACTCCATAACACAATGTGACAAGTAAATTTTGCCCCATCATAGGACAACACAGAGATGCAGTTCTAATTCAACCAATTAATACTTTGATATGTAAGCAACATGAAAAAGTGTGGTGTGTTCTTCTCAGTCATGCAGAATTGGCAGTTGTTGCACGACAACTGGTATTCGTCTTAAGGAGCTAGAATAACAAATGCATACTGTCATCTTGCACAGTTTGATCCAAGATTTGAATTTATTGAAAGATCTATGAGAGGTGACCCCCAGTTTTCACTATAAACCACTGTGGGTTTTTATGCATTGCATGCTGGTGTATACCCAGCTTGAAACCATGTGGTCGGACCTGCTCATGATACTCATGGTCTGTGTGCTATATTTGTCTGAGCTTCTGATAGTTTGGTCTTGTATTGTTGAGGTATTGTCAGGAATTTCCTTTTGCATTGATTGACATTACCTAGTTATATCCATGTTTCTGTGCGTCAGTCTGATACTTAGCTACAGTCCTTTGCCCTTGCTCGACGATATGTTAGGAATAACCCTTGCTTACATTACTTATAGATAAGCTTTTACACAAACACACGATAATGATAATATATAATGCTAATGCTTTTCACTTTTGCTTAGGATAGGATAAGAATCCTCACTGACCCATATTATGAGGCACGAAATATGACTACAGTTTGACAGCAAGTTTAGATTCATGGGTTTGAATTAGGAACAACAGATCCGTAAACCGGGTTGGTTAGCCATAGCTGCTCAGCCCACACTTTTAAGCATCTAAGGCGTTGTGACACCGTATCATGACATACACTCTATCCAGATATTGAACCTCTCCCTCCCCTTTCATCAGAATTGTTGACACAGTACGATAAACACTGAGGCAGTGTGCAAACTCCCCGAGTGACCGGGCGGAGTGCAAGTTATAGAATAACTATGTGCTGACCTTCTTCAAGCATGCTTACGTCAGATTGATCACCGAGCGGTATCCTAGGACAGGATGCCATCTAGCCTATAGATGATTCCGCCACACGGGTTTTTTTGACTTATTTATAAGGAATACCAAGTGTTCTGAATGCATAGTACAAGTATGAAAGTGCTTCCTTTAAGAGAAAGTGATTGTAAACCTTGGTAGATGCTTTACTCAGGGACGATCTGTGAGTAAGCTCTGACACAATCTCAAAACCGTGCCAGTCCAGAGTGCGCGTAAGCTCCGTGAGGCAAAACATCTCAGCTGCAATTCTAATTCTGTTGAGTGTACTCTCACATACTGTTCTCCAATGCTCTACATATCACATCTCCACTAGTGTATATTAAGCCCTTGGTCCTTGATGGTTTTAGAGTCTTCTGACTACTTTTGCTAGTCTCTAATTCTTGTCTCTTTATGCTCACATGCTTTATATAATTTGCTACATACTATTTTTTTTTTTCTTGTTTGTACTGTTCAGAGCTGTAATTATTATGAGTGTAATTGTTATCCATTCTGTTCGTATTTTCCCTCGACTGGTTGATAGTGCTTCTGCTATGCAAACAACTATTTTGCGTAAGAATAACACCACCAAGATAGCTTACATATCGATTAGCTTTTCTCGACCTTACTTCGGTATAAACAACGAGATCAGACTGTTTAGCAGTTATGACCTCATTGGCCTGGAATTAAAACATCTTTTTCAGGTCCTTGCGACACCAGTAAGCATATGCCCACAGTGCGCGTTACCAGGGATACATGATGAAAAAATATGTAGATCCAACTGTGTATTAAGTCATAGCTATAGCAGGAGATTATGCCCCCGCCTGTCTACAGGACAGTGAGCTCACCACACTCATGCATTAGCTTGGACTGGATACTAAGAATCATGGCATGGTACACTCTAGTATTAGCTCTATGCCGGAAGACCATCGTATTGTTGTTTTCCCTTGAAAGTTTGGACTTCTTTCTACCTTCTAAACATGCGTTCCTACAGTTTATACACGAGCGAGGATTGTAGTACAATACTTACATACTAGATTCCTGTAGTTTTCGTGGAAGGCTGGCTTTCTTGTTTGCGTATCTTAGCTCCTAGGCATATTGTCTCGAAAGTTCCGACACCCCCCCCCTTGAGCCTAGCGCTGATAAAGGTTCATCTCAAAGAAGTTTAACCGAGTGGCGAAAGAGCTTACGACTAGCTACACTTGAACCGCAGATCTGTTCAGTCACTGGACAAAGACACCATTTTCCCCTCAGACTTTATGTAAGACTATGACTCTATCCGGCAGTCCTCAACGATAGCCTTGAAATACACCCCGGTAGCGATATATTCTTGTAATTGTACGAGAAGCCTTCTTCCTGTAACTATGAATTCCATTGTAGGAATATGTATTGCGGACATATAGTAAATTGCCTGACCCCCAAGAAAAACACACACACTACGAAACATATTATCATGCCGTCAAAGAAGTTGAACTCCATTCAATTTACGTGATAGGTCACATGCCCTTATCTTCTTTTTTTACTCTTTGCTGATAGATAAAAAGAGAAGCATGCCCGATTGCAGCTTCTATCTTTATCACTCATCTCAAAAAAGTAAAAGGAACACTCAAAGAAAAACATCACTAGATCATGAATGATGCCAAATATTATCTACATTGAATACATTGATTCTGAACGTCTAGCGGTGCCTTTATTGCGCCAATGGGCCTCGGTGTGATGTTTGTTTTTTGATTTTTTCTCTTTTTTTGCTCCGTTGGTACGTATCTTCGACCTGTCTGCCCCATTTTTTTTTTGCACAAAAGTTGAAGGTAGCTGACAACCAAAATCACACAAAAATCATAAGGAACTCAAATTTTTATTAACATATGGAGAGCCTGATTTGAGACACAACAAAAAAAGTGAAAGAAACATACAGGCTGAATCCACTTATGAGGTAAATGTCCTATAAACAAGTGCAAAATGAGGCTCAGTATTGTTTGTGGCCTCCATGCTGCCTGCTGTATGACCTCCCTACAACACGCTGTGGCATGTTCCCTCTCCCGACTGAGACGGAGGATGCGTCTCCTGAGGGATCTATCTCCCAGACCTGGACTAACGCAAAAAATTTCTTCGTTGTTTTTGTAAAAAAAATATTTTTTTACTTTTAAAAAAAAAAATCTAATTTCTTTTTAGTTCGCGCTTTTAAATAAACAGAAATCACATGATAAATAATTGAATCTATTTACGTCCACATCTCACTGACACGTCGAGTTTGTCGCCATGTTGCAGTCATTAACCGTTTTTTCTTTTTTCTAGCAACGTGAAGTGTATAGGATGGAAGCCGAGACATGAATGTCCCAGACTGTGCTCAATTCGGATTCTGCCTATTAAAGGTCTAGGGGAACGGGCGGCCAGTACCTATAGCTTCAATGTCTTGAGTCGTAGTTATATCATGGATCAACCACATTATTTAAATAGATTATATAACTCTAACCTATAGTTTCAAGTGTGACGAGAATAAAATGCCGCTTTTAATCAGCTGCTCATCAGCAAGTGTGACCGACCCCTTATAAACGGGCAGTTTTTCAGACCGTTTGTAAACTCTGGCAGGTGTGTCTTTCTTTTTTTTTTTTTTTTTTCTTCTCTATGAGCATACATGGTTGTGTTAACACAATTACAAGAAGGAAACAATTGTTGTAGCTGAACAATTTCAGAAGGGTTAAACACATTTCCAAATGATTTCAAGTCCATTATTCTATAGTAAGAAAGATCCTTTACAAGTGGAAAACATTTAAGAGAAAATCTACCCCATCAGACCAGGTAATGTTCCGAAAAATTCCAAAAAACTACATCTCAGGGTCTACAGGCTTCAGTTGGCTTGTTAAATGTTAAGGTTCATGACAGGAAAATTAGAAAAAGACTGAACAAGTACAGCATGTTTGGAAGGGTTGTGAGGAGAAAGACCTCTTTTTCCAAAAGGAAAATAAATGGCAGCTCTATTTATGTTTCCAAAGCTTCTGAATAAACCACAGGATTCCAGGAATTTTGTAATTTGGACAGATGAGACCAAAGTTTCCAGCCCATTATGTTTGTTCATAATGCACTGCACCAAGTTTAGGGAAAACCATCTGCAGTAAAAACCAGTCAACCACAGTGATGGAGGGGTGATGACTTGGGCTGGAGAAAGATTATTCACAAAACGAAAATGTTTAACACACCTGCCAACCTTCCCTTTAGTGAACAGCACAGCAGATTCTTCTAAACACCAAGTCTGGCAATGGAGTGCAAATGAGAGAAACTGCTAAAACAAAACGACATCTCAGACTGTACAGGGCTCCGTTAGCATGTTAAATGTTAGAGTTCATCACAGAACAGTTAGACAAAGCATTAGCTAGTCTGTCTTGTTTCCAAAGGTTAGAGAACGCCTCTTCTTTACAGTGCCATGTTTAGTAAAAACACAACAGAGCACAAGCCCCATTTACCGACTGTCAAGCATAGTGGCGGTGGTGGGATCAGGGGCAACGTGTCCAGGCCACAGGACACTTTTGCTCACCACCTTGCTGCAGCAAGTGGGTCTAGAAGCTGCTGAATCATAGAGTCTATTTAGTTTTTTACGCACAGCTTTCCATTTATTTTTTATAGTGACAGCAGATCTTTTGTGTGTTTTCGTACACTTGAGCTTAGATGTATATCATTTTAGGACCTGGTAAAAAACAGATCGCAGGCTATTTATTACATCCTGACATAAAACTTATCAAACTATTTTCGCATTACATTATGGTTAGGTAGCATTTGCTATTTTATTTTTTTTTTTTTTTTTTCTGTGCGACCTGTACAAAATCTGATTTAGTCTTATTCGAAACTATCTATTATAGCCAGAGTTCATAGTGACCCATCAGACATGTAATCTAGTTTTATATAATAAAGATTAAATGTGAATAACTGCATCTAGTCCTCATTGTAGCTTAAATATCGCTCGGAAACGACCTATGATTGGACTGTTGACATGTTAATGCGAGTTGTAGTTGGATCATTTTGTATCTTGATAATACATGGTGCTCTAGTGGTTACACTGGATAGTGTAAACATGACTACGTTGTACGGCGCAAGTAACAAATGTAGGCTACATTTGAGCAAAATTATAAAAATATGAACTTTATAACACATGTGGGGGATATTAATCTGCTGCATTACACCGCTGGAGGACTAGCCGTGCTCGGAGAAGGAAACACGCGATGATGGACACATGCCAGTAATGCGTAGATGCGATGCGGGATACCTTCCATCTGCCAGTGGTATGATGACTCCTGTTATATGTACCATCCGGACGAGCTATTCCCTACGTGCTGGCCGATGTCACTCAGATACTTTTACTTTCGATCGCTGCTATTTAGCAGACATCCGCCTTAAAATCATCATGTGATAATGACTTAAGCCCAGAGCCCGCCTTCCTCCTCTTCCCTCTTTAAAAAGTTCCCTGTACAGTCGGTATTTATTAATTTTACACCGGTATGTTTATCCCCGCGTCCATCCAAGCGCCGAGATGTTTGTCCACGCTCACCTGCTGAATGGGCCCCAAAATTCGCGTTATTGTTCATTTGGCCATTAGACGGAACCATTGGAGCACGTGTTATATGTCTAATCATTGGGCTAGTTATTCAAGTCATACTACCGAAAATCTCATGTGAATGAGATACCTACTACTCGACACATTTACTATCTATTTTTTTTGTGCAATTCTACAGATAGAAGGATAAGTCGTGTATTTTACAGAAACTTTTACATGATAGGGAAGCTAGTAGTATCGCCAAGGACAATTTAGTTTTGTGTTAGTTTTGTTTATAATGTCATAGGATATTGTACTAGCGTCGTAACATATGTACCTGTCGCTTCCTGCCGATTATCCCCTGGAACCGGGTCGCGGGGGCAGCCTAGAATCATCCATGAGACACGCCCAGACGTCCCCCCCCCCCCCATTTCTCTGCACCAAGCGACACCTCATCCAGCTCCTCCGGGGGAGCCAAAGGCGTTCCCAGGCCAGCCGACGAGAAATCAAGTCCCTCACCAGCGTATTCGGGCACGTCCCCTGAGGCTCTCCCGGTTGGGGACATGTCCTGGAATAGTGATCCTCCCGAGGAAGCGTCCAGGAGGCATCCCGGTATTAGATGGCACCGAGCCACCTCAACTGGATCCTCTCGAGTGGAGGAGCAGCGGACCTCTACTCAGAGCCCCGCCCCGGATGGCTGAGACTCCTGCACCCCATCAATCTAAGGGCAGTGTCCCGGCCGCCCTCATCGGAGGAGACCTCATTTTAGATCCGCTTTGGTATCCGGCGAATCTCGTTCTTGTCGGATCATGACCCCAAAGTTCATGGTACCATAGGTAGAGGTTGTAGGAAACGATAGATCGCACGACCGGCTAAATTGAGAGCTCGCTTTGCTCAGCGTCTTCTCCCTTCACCACAACACGGACGGCACAGGCCCCATTACTGCCGGCCAGCTCGCCCACCTGCATCCGCTCTGGCGATCTCCCGCTCGCATTCTCCTCTACTTCGTGAACAAGACCTCCCGATGCTACTTGAACATCTCACTGGTTTCTGTCTTCTTGACTCCGACTTGAGGCAGGAACTCCCTCTCTACCTGAATAGGACCAAGCCTGACTCTTTTACCGTGTTGAGTACCCCCCTGGCCTCTGAATTGAGGACGCTGATCTTGATTCCCATCCGCTTCGACACCCTTGGTCTGCGATCACTAGCTCCCCCAGCGGCATAGCTGTAGGTCTTGTCTCATGAGGGGCTCCCGCAGTGACCACAGTTCACTTGCAAAAAAGAAGAGACGAAATCCTACTGGTCCCCAAAAAACCAGACACCCACCGGCCCTTGGCAGCCAGTTCTATGAAATCCTGCTCATACAAAGTAATATGAACAGTATCCGCGTCGACAAAGGGCAAGCCCTGCCGGATTCCAACATTTTCTTTCTTTAAGAAAATGTACACACTTTTTTTTCCTTTTTTCTTTTTTTTTTATTTTCTATATTTTTTTTTTTTTTTTTTTTTTTTTTTATACAATTTTTTTTTCCTTATTTTATGTTTTAACTAAAAAAACTTTTTTTTTTATTTTTTTTTTTTTTTTTTTTTTTTTTTTTTTATTTTTTTTTTTTTTTTTTTTTTTTTTTTTTTTTTTTTTTTTTTTTTTTTTTTTTTTTTTTTTCTATCATATTTTTTTTTTTTTTTTTTGATTTTTTTTTGTTTTTTCTTTTTTTTTTTTTTTTTTTTTTTTTTTTTTTTATTTTGTTTTTTTTTTTTTTCTTTTTTTCTTTTTATTTTTTTTCCTGTTATTGGTTCTTTTTTTTTTTTTCTTTTTTCCCGCCTAGTGGGCTCAGAGGAGAACAGATCCGACTTAGTGCCGGCAATGCGGACCAAACTCCTGCCTCGCTCGTACAGGAGACCGGAGTGGCCCCTAATAAAGGGCCCCCGATTCAATTACTCCTGGAGGCCACCTCCACAAGGCATCACGAGGGACACAGTCGAATGCCTTCTCCAGGTCCACAAAACACATGTGAACTGGTGGGGCAAAAACTCCCATGAGCCCTCGAGTACCCTGTAAAGGGTATAGAGCTGGTCCAGTGTTCCACGGCCCGGGAACGTAAAACCACACTGCTCCTCCTGAAGCCGAGTTCGACTATCGGCCGAGACTCTCCTCTCCAATACCCTGGCGTAGGCTCTTACCAGGTGTCGGCTGAGGAGTGTGATCCCCCTGTAGTGTCGGAACACACCCTCCGGTCACCCTTCTTATGAAGGGGGCCACCACCCCAGTCTGCCAGTCCAGAGGGACTGTCCCCGAACCGCCATGCAATGTTGAAGAGGCGTGTCAAACCATGACAGCCACACAACATCCAGAGATTTGAGGTACTCAGGGCAGATCTCATCCACCCCGAAGCCCTGCCACCGCGGAGCTTTTTAACCACCTCGGTGACTTCAGCCTGGGTGATGAAAGAGTCCAATCCCCGAGTCCCCAAGCCTCTGTTTTTCCTCACCAGCTCCGGGGAGTCTATGTGCCCCCCCCCCAAAGTTAAGCCATGAGCATCTACCACCCTGGATATCTTGATGGAGAGTCCCCTCGAAGTACTCCTTCCACCTGCCCGATAATGTCCCCAGTCGAGGTCAGCCAAGACACCTCCCCCTCACACCCCCACTACCCCTTTTTTTAAACAGTGTTGGCGAAGCACTGCTTCCCCCCTGAGGCGCTGGACGGTTTGTGCCAGAAATCTCTACATCGCTTCGAGGCCTCGACCCGGTAGTCCTTCTCCATGGCCTCACCGAACTGAATGCTGACTCTTGAATGTCATACTCCCAGGCCCGAGTTTTTGCCTCTCCCACAAGCTCGGGCCGCAGCACGCTTGGCCTCACGGTACCCGTCAGCCGCCTCAGGAGTCCAACAAGCCCACCACAGGCGATAGGACTCCTTCTTCAGCTTGACAGCATCCCTTACTGCCGGTGTCCACCACCGGGTTCTGGGACTGCCGCCGCGACAGGCACGGCAGACCTTACGGCCGCAGCTACAGGTAGCAGCATAGACAATAGATGCGGAGAACATGGTCCACTCAGACTCTATGTCTCCAACATCCCCCGGAATCTGGTCAAAAGCTCTCCCGGAGGTGGGAGTTGAATACATCCCTGGCCGAGGGCTCCGCCAGGCGTTCCCAGCAGACCCTCACTATGCGCTTGGGCCTGCCAAGTCTGTCTGGCTTTTCTCCTCCTCCAGCGGATCCAACTCACTACCAGGTGGTGATTAGTGGACAGCTCATGCCCCTCTCTTCACCCCGAGTGTCCAAAACATGCGGGCGAAGGTCTGATGATACGACAAAAAAGTCGATCATTGACCTCCTGCCTAGGGTGTCCTGTGGATGCCAAGTGCACTGATGGATACCCTATGCTTGAACATGGTGTTTATTATGGACAATCCGTGAGTAGCACAGAAGTCCAATAACAAAAACACCACTTGGATTCAGATCGGGGATGCCTGCCCCATTCCGCCGATCACATCCTCTCCAGGTGTACACTGTCGTTTTCACATGGGAGGCGCTTGAAGTCCCCCAGCACCGGAATAATGGAGTCCCCGGGGAGGGGGCACTATCCAGCACCCCCGACAGGGACACCAAGAAGGCCGGGTACTCCGCACTACCGCTCGGCCCGTAGGCCGAAAAGACAGTATGAGACCTATCCCCGACCCGAAGGCAGGGATGCGACCCTCTCATCCAGCGGGTAAACCCCAACACAAGACGGCTGAGCTGGGGGGGCCAACAAGCAAAAACCACCCAGCCCGCCACCTCTCCCGTGCGGCCACTCCAGAGTAGAAGAGACTCCAGCCCCTCTCAAGGAGATGGGTTCCAGAGCCCACACTGTGCGTGGAGGCGAGCCCGACTATTTCTAGTCGATATCTCTCGACCTCCCGCACAAGCTCAGGCTCCTTCCCCCCCCAGCGAGGTAACATTCCACGTCCCTAGAGCCAGCCTAAGCATCCGGGGATCGGGCCGCTGAGGTCTCCACCTTCGTCCGCCACCCAATCCTCTTTGCACCGGTCCCTCACGGTTCCCCCTGCAGGTGGTGGGCCCACTGGGGGATGGCCTCGCGTCTCTCATTCGGGCTTGGCCCGGCCGGGTCCCACGAGGAGCAACCCGGCCACCAGGCGCTCTCCGACAAGCCCCGACCCCAGGCCTGGCTCCAGGGTGGTCATGGATATGTTCATGGAGAATTTGACAGTTGGGACACTTTCAACAAGGAGGCTATGTCAAAAACACTTATTCCTGAAGAAGCTAGATGTGCACTTAGTCCTGTACCAGCATAAAATTAGAAAGTTGAGTGGAAGGAAAAAATAAAGCTATTTAAAAAAAAAAGGTACACAAGTAACAGCGTAAGCAACAGGTGCTTTAAGAGCTGCCAAACACTGATGTATCCAGGACATAGGCTACAGTTATTTTGTTTACTGAGTTAAGCACTCTAAAAAGGGCCCCACTGCTCACTGGTCTAACAATGTATTTTCTGATTAAAGTAAATTGTACTGTTTTATCTGTCAATCAAGGTCCCAAGAGTGCAAAGGCACAGGATTAAAATGTCATTCTGTGTTTAATTTGCAGAAACCATGTGTAATAGTTGTGCAAAGCTGTTTAACTTGTTCTTGTTTGAATTTTAAATTCCAAACAGCTGCTAATTTGTATATTTTGCCAAAAAACCTAGTTTTCAGTGGGGGTTGAATAACTGCCACTGTATGTTACCCAGAGATTATGATGACTTTCTTTATTCTTTAATCTTTCAGTTTCTATAATGTCCATGAAACACTTGCCTCAAGTTCAGCATTCTTAGATTCCAGTTCAGATGACTCCAAAACGATCCAGTAGTACATCGAATAACCTTGCAGTATGTCACATGGTCAAAAAGTGGTTACCTCTGTCCTTCACCCCACCTGAGCTCTGTTGCAGCATGATGAAATGGGTGTGGAGACTTTGGCTAGTTGTGTAACAACCCCCTCTAGTGTTGAGAAGTTGCAATAACAAAACATCATGAAAAGCCTTTAACAATAAATCTTCCCCCAGAGGTTTGAGACACAATAGAAAAACATTTAATACATTTAGATAAAATATAGGATTTTTATCAGTCTCAAAACGTGTCTGGAAGCTAAATTCTTTTGTCAGGGAGCCTAAGATCCACATCTCATGAAAGGAATAAGAGAAGTATAATTTGAAATTAAATTAAATTCTCATCATAATTTTAACAATTCAATAGGAAATTAAATTATAATGTTGCTGATTAGACTGCAGTGAATTTAAGGAGCATGCAGACAACTGTTCCTATACCAGTGTGGTATAGTCAAGTTTATATTAGTACCCAAACATGATTCTAAGTTACTCACCTTGTGTGTTCCTCTTTACTCCTGGGCAGCGGCAGTTCTAGACCAAATTTACCCGGGGTGCCAGGGTAGTGCCAGTGTTTTTCATGGTGGCACACAACTAAAGAATGAAACAAACAAACAAAAGACAGGGCAATATTTCATTGTTTAATACATTAATTAATCCACAGACCCACTTGCGGCTCTGGAGCTGCAGGTTTCTAAGCTCTGATCTAGCAGATGAAAACTGTGATCAATCAATACAGCTGAAGTTAAAAGTGCAACACCTCCATTTTTAATTCATTCTAAAAGTAAAACTGTAAAGGTAAAAAATAACATTGGTCCAAGGGACTGGTTAGTTACAGTTTCTCTGTCAGTGTATATCATCATAAGAAACTGATTTAGTATTATGCCTTCAGTACAGCGGCCATAACAGTGGCAAGGACCAGATCCTCAGGGGCACTGGCCCCTATTGGCCCCTGCCTAGAACTACCCGTGCTCCTGGGTTGACTTTCTGAAAAAGTATTACGTCTCCAAGATGCTTGTTTTTCAAGCCACTTCCCCCTAGGAGAAATGCTTATCTGGATCCTCACCTTTTATCCAAGTCAACCTTCACTGCTACTGCTTCTGCCTTCATTCACATCCCCATTCTGAAACACTTCCCCAATGTCTTTAGTAGAAGATTAATAGTTCAGTGCAATGTTTCCCCAACCCGACTATAAAGCATGTAACTCAGTAAATATAACTAGTTAATACCGACTTCTAGAATTAGGTGAAACTTTCACAGTGTGATAATTGCAGAACAACCTGGGAACATATAACAGCAGCTGCAGTGTTCATTAAATACAGTTAAAAGCAAATAAAAATAAAGATATTCAGACAAACTCATACACATCTCCCTAAAAATGAACCATGTTAGAAGCAGACTTTGGTTTTTCGAGTTTTATTTTTGAATCTGTTCACCGGAAGTGCTGCTATTTTGCCGTTGCTATTACGTGCTTATTGACAGCGGTACACGCTAGCTTCCCGGGGACATCCGCTCCGGCCGGACAGCCATGGGACGCTTCCCATTTTCATCCCAAACAACTCGATTTAAAGCCTGGACTCTGCATCAAACGATGAATAGTCGGTAGTTTTAGCGTTTGAAGTTATTTTATGGTTTATTTCGGTTCTGGTTGTAAAGCCAAATCAGTGGAGGGGAACTTGGCTGACTTGTTCGTCTCGGGGAAGGAAGTTTGCTGTGGCGAAGGAAGCGTAGGAAACCGGGAGGGCCGAAACATCCCGTCATGATGGAGGACTTCGGCTCAGCTCTGGAGAAAAACGTTGCCGACCTCACGGTAATGGACGTTTACGACATCGCCGCGGTGGTGGGCCAGGAGTTCGAGCGGATCATAGACCAGTATGGCTGCGAGGCTCTGTCCAGGCTGATGCCCAAAGTGGTGCGGGTACTGGAGATCCTGGAGGTGATGGTGAGCCGCAGCAGCATGAGCCCGGATATGGAGGAGTTGCGGCTGGAGCTGGACAGGCTGCGGCTGGAGCGGATAGACCGGCTGGAGAAGGAGAAGAAGCACCGACAGGTCTGACAGATCGCGGCAACACAACCAGCTGAGGTGTTCAAATGTTGCTCTGGTTCTACCGAAGAATCACTCGGTACCTGGCTTGTTACAGGTACCGAGTGATTACTGAAAATGGAATCCAAGAGAAACAGCTTCATTAAAAATATAATGTAATCATAGATATCACCTCTACAAGTAAAACGCTCATGGTTGCTGGTAAACGTTTAAAGTTAGTGGTCTTAAAATGTATCTTTGCTCTCTTGATGAATTAGGAGTAAATTTCAAAATTGTATCAAATAAATACAATGAATCCACATATGTGCCCAAAAAATTGATTTTAGTTTATACTCTGAGATCCATTCTGTCAAAAGCACTTTCAAGGATATTTACTGACAATTTCCATATCTATTCAATATCATAAGATGAGCTACAGACAACTGCTGAGTAATGATAGTTTGTTCTTTGCTCCAAAATTTGTTATAACAATTTAAAATCATCCCTCAACATATACAATAGATTAAATGCAAACACGTGGGATACACATCAAATACGTAAAACTACTCAAAACTATTTAAATACAAAGTAGGGGACGTTTCCCAGCCCAAATCCAACAACTTGTGAGTTCACATACAGTGCCTTGCAAAAAATATTTCATTCATTCATTTCATTCATTAGATTCATGATACAAAATTGTTTTATTTATTGGGCTTTTTATGTGATAGGACAACACATCCAATGAGGCCTTTAGGGCTGCGCCAAACTCCATTGTCAGATGATGGATTGGACAGAACCCTGTGAGATGTTTTATAATCTAACCTTCATTCATTCATCTTCTATACCGCTTATTCCATAGTGGGTCGCGGGGGAGCTGGTGCCTATCTCCAGCAGTCTATGGGCCAGAGGCGGGGTACCTACACCCTTGACAGGTCGCCAGTCCATCGCAGTCTAACCTTGTTAAGCTTTATTCCAAAATTACACACTAATTAGGTAACTCCTGAAGGCACTGGATTTATTCAGGGGATCAGAGTATAATACCAAGTCAGCTAAACTCCTGGAATATTGATCTGGTCAGTTCAGTAGTAGAGGGGGTTGTTAATCAGTTTCAGCTGTTTTGGTGTTAATGAAATTAACAACATGTGAACTAAATGGGAAACAAAGAGACAGGAATAGTTTTCAGGTGGAGGCCACAGATATTTTTTCTCTCCTCTTTTTATTTTACTGCTTTTTAGTGGTTTTGCATTTGACCCGGGTCAGTGTCGCTATCGGTAGCATGAGGCGATACCAGGACCCTGCAGAGGCTGCACAGGCAGTCCAACTCCACCTGGATGGCACATCAATACGTGCCATTGCCTGAAGGTTTCTGTGTCTCCCAGCACAGTCTCTAGAGCAGGGGTGTCAAACTTCAGTCCTTGAGGGCCAGTGTCCTGCAACTTTTGGATGTTTTCCGTGGTCCAACACACCTCAAACAAATGGCTGCATTTCCTCCTCAGTATGCAGTCAAGTTCTCCAGAGTTCTGCTAATGACCTAATTATTTGATTCAGGTGTGTTGAAGCAGAGGAACATTTAGAAGTTGCAGGTTACCGGCCCTCGAGGACTGGAGTTTGACACCTGTGCTCTAGAGCAAGGAGGAGATTCAAGGAAAAAGGGAGTTACCCCAGGAGAGGTGGACCGGGTCGGCAGAGGTGCTTAACAGCATGTTCGGTACCTGCTCTTTTGTGCAAGGAGGAACAGGATAAGTACTGGCAGAGCCCTACAAAGTGACCTCCAGTGGGCCACTGGCATGGATGTCTCTGACCAGGCTGTTAGAATAAGACCTCATGAGGATGGCCTGAGAACCCGATGTCCTCTAGTAGGCCCTGTGCTCACTGCTCGGTACCGTGGAGCTCCGCCTGAATCATTGTTCAGCATGATCAGTTTGGTGGTGGTCAGTGTTGGTCTGGGGAGACACATCCATGGAGGGAAGCACAGACCTGTACAGGAGAAACGATGGCAGCCTGACGCCATTAGGTATCAGGATGAAATCTTTAGACCAACTATTAGACCCTTCCCCGGTTCAGTGGGTCCTGGGTTCATCCTGATGCGTGATAATGCCTGGCCTCATGTGGCAAGACTATGCAGGCAGCTCCTGGATGATGAAGGATCTAAATCCTAAATCTAACAGAACATCTCTAAGACTTCATGTTTAGGTCCATCAGACACCACCAGGTTGCACCTCTGACTGTCCAGGAGGTCATTGGTGCCCTGGTCAGGATATAGGAGGATAAACCTCAGTCAGGACATCATCTGTCATCTCATTAGGAGCATGCATGCCCATGTGTAAAGGCGCATGGGGGCCATATAAATTACTGAGTGTCATGTTGAGTTGCTGCAATGACATTTCAGCAAATTGGACCAGTCTGCTGTATCAGTTTCTGAGTTACAAAGTTCTCTGTGACTTCAGAGTAACTTATTACCATCCCATATCTGATGTGTTTTCATGGTGTTCCTTTAATTATTCTGAGTAGTGTACGTTAAATATTTGTGGTTTTAATGTACGAAACCAGACTTTAAGGACAAAACAATATATTTTAATCTGAAATTCAAATGCTAAGTAGTATAAATACATATTAATAAAAAAATGCTCACAAAAAATGTAAATGCTATGAAATGTTCAACTTCACATTCTACAGCTTATCGTAAGATGTGTGCATGCTGGGATTTTATTTTGTGGGAACAATCCTTCTGGTGAGTGCTGTAAAACAGTCCAGAGGTCAGTTTCTCGTGACAGTGACAGAGTCAGTAGTAGAGTGATTAACCGGGTCTCATGACTGTGAAAAAGTGGATGTTGTGTCTGCGGCGTAGGTGAGAAAAGTGCTACAGAGCTGCCAAGATTTTAACACGCAGCATACCTCAAATGCACCCATGGGAGAAATCTGGGAAAGACAAAAAAAGGTTTGGTGGAAGGACAAAATGCAGTTTTAGCCGCACAAAACAGGTGGAGCACTAATGCTTTTTACTATTTATATTGACCTTTGATATTCATAAAACAAACAGAAACCCTTAAGAATCTGAGCAGTGTGTTAGAATAAGAGAGAGAATAGGACAGGGGTAAAGTTAAAGCGTTGAACAGAGACCAAATGGGCTTTAAAGGCGAGCAACACCAACACCTTTACTGATACGGATCCATAGGTTATATTCTATAAAGCTAGAAGAAATAAACAGATTTCTATGCTTGGAAGCACTTATTGCATTATATGTGGCATTCTGCTTCAACAACGCATACTGGGTGAAGAAACCGTTTCTCATGGTGGCCGATAATCATCTGAGTTACTCTGGATAAAGAGTCGGTGGACTCTTCCTGGCCCCGAAGTGCCGTTTTGCTTTTTCTGTGAATTTTAACACACACAATGATAAGAAGCTCAAAGGTGTGGCTGTCTGCTCCGCCCTAGGCTGCAGGATTCCCCTCGGACTGGGTCTGTAAGGGGAAATATGCTTTCAAAAGTCCAGAGCAGGATTCTTTATTTTCTGTCTCTGCTGCCTTGCTTAAAGTTCTGCTCTAAAAATTTTCTCTGATCGGTTTCAAACTATGTTTCTGCAGTCATATTGAGCGCCCTCCTTGCTGCTCCTAGCGCTCAGACCTCTACCCTGCGCAGTATGACCTCCTTACGTAGCTCTGTCCTCTCAGCTCATAGAATCTGTTTCCCCTTTCTTCAAATGAAGTGGTAACTCTGCCTAGTTACACTTTCAGCCAATAGAAGGACATGTGTGTGTCACTGTGACATCACTTCCTTCTGCTTGTTTTTGAACAAAGTTAACCCCAGAGGAGGACAAACTTATTGGATTTACTTAGTCCTATTTTTTAGTTTATTTTAAACTTGATTGGAAAATAAGAGTAAAAGAAACACAAAAAATTACTATTGAATAGTCGTACTCGTCGTCTTTCACTTATCCAGGACTGGGTCGCGGGGTCAGCATTCTCAGCAGAGACGCCTAGACTTCCCTCTCCCCAGACACCTCCTCCAGCTCCTGTGGGGGAAGGCCAAGGCGTTCCCAGGCCAGCCGAGAGACATAGTCCCTCCAGCATGTCCTGGGCCTCCTCCCGGTGGGACCCGGAGGCAGCCGGTATAGATGCCCGAGCCACCTAAGCTGGCTCCTCTCAATGTGGAGGAGCATCAGCTCTACTCCGACTCCTCTTGGATGGCTGAGCTCTTCACCCTATCTCTAAAGGAGTGTCCCTCACCCTGTGGAGGAAGCTCATGTCAGCCACCTGTATCCAGGATCTCGTTCCGTCAGTCATGACCCAAAGCTCATGGCCATAGGTGAGGGTAGGAACGTAGACCGACCAGTAAATCGAGAGTCCCGCCTTTCGGCTCAGCTCTCTCTCCAACCCTACGGACCGGCACAGCGTCCGCATTAATGCGGCGGCCACACTGTTGATCTACCGCTTCATTCTCACCTCACTCAAGACCAAGACCCCGAGATACTGTAGTAGAGTTGAGGCAGGAGCTATCAAATATCCAACTATCAAACAAAAAATACATTCAAAAGAGATTTTACACAATTCCCTCTGTCTTGGTGTTGCAGTGTACAGCTAAAATATGAAGAGGAGATCCGTAACAATGTTCTAATTAACCATGAAGACCAGGATGATCTTCTGTCCCTTTCCCTTGTCTGGAGCAGAGAAGCTGCATGAAATGGGACAAATTGGAAATCCCTTTGTTTACCTGAGTCAGATTTAAACACAGAGAGTTAGTGGTTTTTAACACTAACCGTGTTAAACCGTAACTCTGGCAACCAAATCATCCCAGTGCAGACTATGCTAGTTGTGTGGACAGTGACAAGTACACTGCAGCTGTGAATCAGACTCTATTATGGTACAAAATATAACTCAGAGGCCGATTGTTTAAGTGTGCCAGTGGCTGAATAAACTTCCTGTTTCTTCATACTGCATCATTAGTATTTTTGGCCCAGTGGTAGCCACGTTGTTCTCACTGTCATGCAATATAAACAAATCCCTTTAAAGTGGGACATCACCGCTACATTTTGCAGGCATTTTGTCTGGATCAGTAGCAGATTATGAAGCTTAAGTTTGAGGTTTGCTTGGCAAAATTGAATAAGTTGTTAAAAATCTGTGAACAGGAGTTGGAGCGGGTGGAGGATGTGTGGCGGGGCGAAGCCCAGGATCTTCTGTCCCAGATCGCTCAGCTGCAGGAGGAGAACAAAAACCTCCTCTCCAACATGTCCCTCAAAGACTCTGTGAACGAGGAGGACCTGCAGAGGCATGAGGGTAAGGCTGTTAACTCCTGGACATTCGCTGCTGACTTACAGGCTTTGAGATCACGTGTTCTGCCCTCGTCTTCTCACTTGTCATCGTTACTTTAAACAACTTTATTGAGCCGAGTTCCTACATTTTTCTCAGCGGAGATGTTTTACAGCTAACCTTTAAAACAATGTAAACCTATGCATTCAAGTGAGACATGTTTGAAAGGCAATGATCCTGAGGATTTTTTGTACATCTGCATTTCTTTAAAACAACTGCAAAAGCAATGCAGTTCTGCTCAGATAATTTACATTCAGTCATAATGGAAATAAATGTCATTTTGGTATTTTAATGATTTATTGAAACAGTGGAATGAATATTGGACTAGAAGCTTCAATTATTAAATACAAATGTATGGTTTTGATTCATGGTGAATTTTCTCTATTCCACCATGAATCCCAAATTATCCATTCAGGCTACAGCCCCAAATAAAAGTTTGGGTGAATGTCCCTTTAGCAAAGTGCTAAGAAATCGCTCAGCCTCAACAAGCTTCGTGCAAACTCCTGGCTGGATATTTCACCACTGTTGTTATCAGAAACATAAAGCTCATTAAATGGGTTGGTTTCCTCCCACGGAGCTGGCTTTTAAGGATAGTTCACACGTTCTCCATTTTCAATAAGGATGAGGTTGGGGCATTGCAGAAGGGAAATGTCAGCTTCACCCCAAAACCACTTTTTGGGATCGTTGTCCTTTGACCTTAATTCATTTCCTAAAGCTGGAACCCAGTTGTATCCACGTTTCAACTATCTACCTGCTGATATGGAAGAATCTGAAGAATTTGGAGGTAGTCCTCCTCCTTCATTATTCCATCCGTTGCAATGCACCAGTATCACTTGCACAAAAACAGCCCCTTAGCATGATGCGACCCCCACCATGCTTGACTGTAGGTACAGTGTTTCTCGACTTCAAAGCCTCACCCTGACTCCTTAAACAATTCTTGTTGTCATTTTGGCCTAATAGTTCAATCTTTGTCTCGTTTGACCATAAAACCTTTCTTCAGAAAGTATTTGGCTGGTCCATGTGGGCAGCTTTGAAGAAGGTGCTTCTTACTTGGTTTTCACCATTTTTATCCATTTCCAGTTTATGATGGGATTGAGCTGTGGTGGTTGCTGGGTTGTTCATGAACAAATTTCCTTCTACTGTGGGTAGCAGTTTGGGTCACTGGCACACAGTCGGGTGTACCTACTGGGCAAAGTTCCCAAACATACATTTAAACTGATTCTGAAAGTCTAATGAGGGACCTTACTGCATTTCCTAAAGCACCAACCTCAAACCTGGTGGAAAATGTGGGGACTGTCCTTAAAAGCTGCTTCTGAGCATCAAAACAAACCAGCTCTGCCAAGAACAGAGGTCAGATCTCCTGCCAGGACCACAAAAGGCTAAACGTGTCTTGTGTCTGTGTGTAGAATTTTGACTAGTGTGGATTAGAAAAACCCACAATAAATTCAAATGTGCACATACAAATCAAATCAGGCAAATCAGTACATTTTATATTTTATCATTCTGGAATTGTAAAGTATTTATTTGATTCGGCAAAAAAGCGAAAAATGTTACTTTATTTTACATTTCTGTCAGTTTTTGCTCAAGAGCCTCTCAAACAGACACACAAAGAAGGCCTCTGTGTCCGACAGCGAGCCAGTTTTGTCTCGCCTCTTCGTCGTTCCACACAGAGGCCGCAGTGATCCTGACGCGCTGTTGGACAGACCAGCCTCAGTGCACAGTAACACCTGCTAGAGTCGCACACAAATCAGCCTCTGCAGCCAGCCTCTCTCTGCCAATAAGCACTGGGGATTCAAATAAAATGGGAAAAACGAATCGGCTTATTTCCATGCATGCAATCAAACAAACACTCTGCTGCTCTGTTTGTGGTGTCCAGGTATGACGGAGAGAGAGAAGCAGGTGATGATGAAGTTGAAGGAGGTGGTGGACAAACAGAGGGACGAGATTCGAGCGAAGGATCGCGAGCTAACGCTGAAAAACGAGGACATAGAAGCAGTAAGGCCACATCTTCTCAGTCTAAGAAGGAGGAGCTTTTTGCTGCTTAAAAGTGGGTGAAAGTGGATATCTTCACTCAGTAATCAGGGTTCTAATACACAATACAAAAGAGACATGATCTGATTTTAGGGCATTACAAGTTTATTTGTGCAGCATCCTTCAAAATATATGATAATTCAAAGGGCTTTACAAGAAAACGAAAGAATCAGAGATGGGACACAGTAAAAACACGAAATTCATCAAACGAAAAGAAGTGAAAATGTAAGGGTCACAAAAAAAGAAACACCAAAAGTAAAATTTGAAACAAAATGCGAAGACGCAATAAACATGAGCTAGTATAACAAACTTTAACCGTAATGGGAAAGTTACAGTGACCAGTTAATGTTCTCAGTCCTGATTCAAATGACTCTACCGCCACAGCAAAAACACAAGGCTGCGGCTCAAATATTGCAGCCATAACTCGATAAAACCATTACTTAATGTCATGCAACACTATGCAAATGGTTAGTCTGCACCAATGAAGTTCTACTCACTGCATCACTTGCTTTATCCTAATTCAGCTAATATTTTTCTGATCACTTGGGGGGGAACTCTTAGGGTGCTAAAATTTTGTTTCCAGATTGTCAGAAAACAATGAGGTGAGACAGTGATGTCACAGCAAAAGCAACCTGCCCCATCCTAAGGCAGCTGAATGGTGTAGATACACCCTTGATCCAATACACACACACTACTCAAACCGAGAGCACATCAGGAGGGACACTGCGTTCAAAGACATGACAGGACGTTTATTTCCTGGCATTTTAGATTGGAAAGCATACGATATGCTGGTAAAAATAATGCTGGTATTTGTTGCGATAACAATGTGACTAATGAACAAATACTTCACTAGAAAGCAGTATTGTGTTTAATAGTGAGTACTCTGTCCAGCTACTGGGAACTGATGCTTTATATTAACTAAGTCTAAAGGTGGTGTCAGCCTCTCTGAGAACACCCGGGATGGCACTGAGGACACGTGCTGTCGCTCAGTATTGTAGATGTCATATGGAGTGACAGGTACCATTTGCTAAGGTTTGCTTCAGGCAAAATGAACATTCAATATTGTTATCAGCAACCATGGCCACTGACGGATGGACAAATCGGACAATTTTCACAGGCCCAGGGTGGACTGGGAGCCTAAAACTGTTTCATAGCTGTTTCGTGTTACTACCAGGTTCTTCCTCACTGCTGCACCTGCACACAGGGTCTGGGCTGGAGGTGAGCAGCTGGGAAAGAAATGAAGACACTGCTGTAGAACCTCAGCTGCTACAGGAAGGCCCATGGTGTTTGGAGTCCTGACCTATCATTAATACAGACTGTGTGGAGAATTGACACACCAAGACCCCAACGACAGCGTCGGCAGACTGTTACACAGCTTCAAGCTTTTTATAGGATGTAGGATGAAAGAAATAAAATTCACAACCTGATAGAAATGTCACACCATCTATGGTGATTTAAAACTATCGTCCTATTGGCTGGAGGGCTTCTCACTCCATCTTCTAGTGTCAGCCCTCTGATGAACCAAGAGTACATTGTCAGGGATCGTGTCTCCCGTTTCAGCACTAATCCCTCCCTGCTCCGTCTTCTCTCTCTGCAGCTCCAGCAGCAACAAACTCGTCTCATGAAAATCAACCACGACCTGCGCCATAAGATCTCCGTGGTGGAGGCTCAGGGGAAAGCACTGATTGGACAGAAGGTGGAGCTGGAGGCCGGCGCTCAGGCACAAGCGCAGGAAGTTGGCGCCCTGCGGCAAGAAGTAGCGCGTTTGCGGGAACGGCTTCAAGGACAGCCGACTGCACAGAACCCTGAGGAACTCCCGCTGCCTCACCCCCCGTCACCAGCTGAGGTGAGATGCCTCAACTTCAGGCTCACAGACATGTTTAAATATATCAGGGAAGTCTCAGAGGTACTGAATTCAAATATTTGCCCTTGGATGAATTTGATGCGAACAGGAGTGATTAACAACAGGAAAAACCATGATTTCATTCAGCTGTGCTAGATTACCCAGCTGCAACACTAGAGACGTGTTTCCACTATGGGTTCCTGAAAGTTGTTTCTCTCTAGCTGAGCCGTTTTTTGTGTGCCTTTCCTTTTGGGCGTCTAAAAATACGTCCCGTGACTCTGAGTAGATCCTCTTCATGCTGGAGTGCTTCTGCGATCAGGGGACACGGTTTCTAAGTCACACTGGAGTCGAGAGGCAATTAAAACCAGGGAAATCAGACCAAAACAGTATTAATTTCAAACTGTTTCATAGAGGTTATGATTTAAAGTCCAAAGTGTAAGTACAGTGGATTTTAAATGAACTGCGACTCCTTACTTCAGGAAAAGGTTTCAGCAGCAGCTCTGAAACGGAATAAAATCCCGTTTTAAATCAGGACAAGTTTGTAATTATCCACAGATCTTTAATGAATAATCCTGCGAGATGAGTAACAGTAACCTCGCCAATACATGCAGGAGCTGCTGCTGCCATTCACACTTAAAATTACTGAATGATCAACAATCCAAGGCAGTTGTGATCGCTGTAATCTTTATCTGAGAGCATAAACGCTGAAAATAGTCGAACTTTACCAGGTAAAATGTCTTAAAAAGACTCTGGCCTTCCACTAATGAAATATTTCCACGAAGGCTGGCAGATTTTAGCTTGCATTTAACTACAAACTCTGTAAAACCCAGTGATACTCATCATAGGTGGTTGGGTTTAAATGTTGTGTTTTCAAACACAAATATAAAACTCCAGTTAAGAGAAAATATGAAAAATCCAGAGAAAATTCAACCAGTGAGAAATGTTTGGCATCCTCCACTACAAAGCTCCACCTTTAGGGTCCATCCAGAAAGTTCTGCCTCCTTACCATGGCTGTGTTCTTGGTAGATTTCTGTCCGCTTTTGTCTGATTTGGTTCTGGTTCCTGCAGTGGAAGCGCACCTTTACTCTGACCTCTGACCTCTGACCTCAGAGTAATATTGTAACAAATCATTTTTTTTATTAAACGACACATATATATCATTTAGGTGTGACCATTTTTGTGCTGATGTGAGAGCATTGAGAAGCTTTACTGTGCTTCATGTGTTTTATCTTTGTTAAATAAATTCTTTTTGTTTAATAAAAACTCTCATGTGATTTAAAATAACTTCAGTCACGTACTTTACTGGAATGATAAGCAAGTGCTTGCAATGTTTAGGTCACACGTAGATTGTGACCTTTTTATTTCCCCTGTTTGAAACTTTAGGGAAATTTTTGAGCAACATTTCAACAAGAAATGCTGAGCAGAAATGTTCTGCTGGAGATCTGCATGCTACACTGGGACAGTCCCAGTGTAGCATGGAAACCAGCGGAACATTAGCATCACATTTTACACAGACTGAATGAAAAGGCTCAGTAATGTAATAATATAGTTTCCTTTACTTCACCAGCGTGATAAAAGTGCCAAAGTGGTTTTGAGTGCTGAGGGTTGGTCAGACAGACCCGATGCCTGCCTGCTGGTGCTGGGTGGGTTTGATCCACCTCTGCAGCCCCAAGCTTGCTCCCTGAGTTCAGAAGGACATGAGGATGAGGAGGCTGAGGACGAAGCTGCGTTGCTTTGGGTAATGCAGGGTGGTGTGAGAACAGCTTTGTGGGCTGAAGCAGAAAATCGGCTGAACTAACAGCGTGGAGCGGGAGTTAAACGCTGGTGTGGCCCTGCATGGCACTTTGACAACTAACGAGTGTCAAGAGGTTTTTCTCACTCCAGCCAGCTGGGTGAGACCTTTTTAGATGACTGCACTGACGTATCTCTAAAAATAGATCAGCCTGACCGCTCAACCTCTAACAGCACTTCAAGTTGTTCTTTCAGTGCAACGTGATCATCTAACCCTGAAAGCCTGGTTTATAGACCCACCAAAATGAAACAACTGTAGATTTTTTTATTGTCGGCTAGGGCAGATGTTTAGGCAACAATGGGCTTTTAGAAATACCAGATGATTTAGTTTCAGATGTTATATTTAATCACAGATCAAGGAAAGGACTGGGTAAAATATTAGGAAAATGTTACTGGTCGTTTATCTTTGCATTCTTAACACCGGGTCAGTACTTTGACATATGAAATTGTGTGTGTGTGTGTTTTATGTTTGTTCTAAATATGCTAAAACAGACAAAAATGTACTTTAATAGATTAGCACGTGTATTTATTTTACAACTATTATTATAACCTTAATAGAACCATAAAGACCTTAAAAGTAACCAAAAAACACAGTGACAAAAATATTCCTTGCTTGAACATCTATGTAATTAAGAGTGCTGATTATAGCTTCAAATATTTCTTCATCAAATTAATTTCAAGTGAACAAAAATTTAGCTGTTTCTGAGCTATACTGCTGTCAGCCACCAGAGGGCGAGCAAGAGCTAGTTGGTTGAACTTTGGAGGAGCGTTCATGTGGTTTTGTTTGCTCGGTTACTGTAAATTTAAAAGCCTACGCCATTCGGAAACAAACTGTCTTCAGTCTGAATGCTGGGCGTTCTCCACAAAAGATCATAGAAATAAAAATAGTTTGTTCTGACTCTCCACCCACAACCCAACCCACCAAAACATCCACAGCGCCTAAAACCTCTGTCATTTTCAGCATATTAGTCTTTACCATTGCTATGTAGTAGAGGAAGTGTTATATGGTGACATTATGATGAAGCAATAAATACTACTGACATGGACCCCACCCAAAACAACAAATCGCTCCATATCTATTCTAGCAGCTCAGAACCGCACCAACAAAACATTCTGGAGCAAAACTAAGATCTGACCCCAACATATAACAGCAGCAGACTTACACGCTTTGCTGCATCCGAAGAGCAAACACAGCATGGCAGCAGCTCTGTTCCAGCAATAACCCAATCATTTAATCTGTTAGACGTTTCCTTGAGGGTGTCTGCATGGGGGCAAATATTTATATGATAACAAAAATAGTAAAAAAGTGATAAGTAAATAATCAGATTATTTTGTGAAATATATTTAATAAGATAATTCAGTTCAACTTGAAGTAAAGTAAGTGTTGTAGTAACTTGAAATATTGAAGTTTCTTCAGAGGCTCTTATTTCTGTATAAAAATGATGATTCACACTAACTAACAGAAAAACTAAGCAAACTGTACACAGAAAACCATAGAATCATGGCTTTTTTGACTGTAAGAGAACACTGAGTATAAATAATATTGTCCCAGATTTGGAGTAAATAAGCATTTATGAGCCTTTTAAAAACAATTCTTTATTTTTGACATGGCATTGCTTCTCCTTGGCCTATTTCCAGAGGAAGAACCATGCAACAAACATTTAGCTGGGTATAGCACAACACTGAAGTTTGCATCTGATTTAAAGCTTCTAATTCTGCAGTTAAGTAAGTCAAAAATAGCTCTAAACAATCCTTACAGAAGCAACAAATCATATGCTAACTTAAGCTTGTAACAGCAGGCAGACATAATTAGGAAGACCATTTTTCACCGTGGTGTAGTTGGTAGCACTGTGTCCTTGCAACAGGAAGGTCCTGGGTTTAATTCCCAGCCTGGGGTCTTTCTGCATCTTTCTGTGCATTTGTGGGTTTTGCCCGGGTACTGACTGTGTTTATGCATGGGTGTTTGCCCTGTGTTTCTTTCTGTTGTCCTGTAACAAACTGGTGTCCTGTCCAGGGGGTACCCCACTTCTCCGCTGGACCTCTGGATATAGGCACCCCTGGAAGGAAAAGCGGATTTAGACAACAGATGAAGAGAAAACCTAATGCATTGAGTAAACATGTATCTTTGGCCTTCGGATCAGCTGAATGTGGGCCATCAGTAGAGACGTTCATTCTTTGGTGTGTTTGATTGACAGGGGTGGGAGTTTTAGAGTGTGACTTTAACTCACTTATTTCTAAAACATTTAAGTTAATGAACAAGTAAACCTGGAATAAGGAAGTGTTTTATAGCCTCCAACATGTTAGTTTTACCTTATTTAGAAGGATTTGCACCGTGACCATGGGATGATATCCATCCTTGGGCGTTCTACATTGGGCCCATTACCCAACGTCACACCCACAGATTTTGCTATTGCTAGCATTACTTATTACCTATATAAGTGCCTGGTAGTGCTGGCAGCAGCTGCTTCACGGTCCGTGACTGGCATTTACAAAGAAATCATTTCATGACCCTCTGCCTCTGCCTGCACCTGTTAGGAAAAGTGCCTTAACATTATTATTGTGCAGAGTTGTTCTATGTGAGACAGCAGCCTTGTCAGAGTAATGCTCAGACGTGTTGCACTTTTGCCAGCATTGCACACACCTCTGTAATGGCTCTGGAAGTAAACACCTCTACCTTCAGCTTCTTTGTGAGACAGACCCAGTAGCAGCAGCAGCAAAACATGGAGCAAATCCTTGCACAACATCAGGGTCACAAGAGGTACACCGCAATGTTGCTCCTGCACAGGTCGTAAGTCTGCCAAAGACCCGTATCAAGTGACTCTTTTTGATGATATAATATAACTGTAGTAGAGGAAGTCCTGATAAAGCAAGGCGAGGTCAGCTCTGTTCCTAATTTAAGTAATTAATAACCGTTCAGCAAAGGCTAAAAAGAATACGGTGAATGATGTTCTTGTATCTCATGTTATACATCTTAAAGAGAAATCAAAATTGGCTATTATTAATACGTAAAGGTCAGACCCTTACAAAAACTAGAGATTCTGAAATTAGCTACACGGTTCTCATCGGTGCATCTCTAATTTCAGACTCATGAGAAGCAACTTAAACAGAAAACAAGCTTTTTTCTTTTTACGTTTGTTCTGTGGCCTGAGTTTAATTTTTAAATAGACAATGTAAAAATATGACAATTGTTGAAAATGAATTAATTAGAAAACAAATGTAATTAAAAGTGTGACTTCAGTCTCAGGTGTTATTCTTTTAAAACATATATCAAGTGGAGTAATTTCTGATCAGTGCGAGTGGCTTAGAGAGCTGCATGTGTTTGCCGTGTTTTTCTTTAACTGGCTGCAATTGTTTTTGGTGTGCTGAGTTACTAGAGAAAAAACACAGAACGGGATTAAGATAACGGAGACACAGGCAAACTGATTAAATGTTTAAAACAAAAAGGGTTCATTTCTGACTTCAAGCTCAACATCTGCCACCAGGAGGCGATGTGTGATGAGGACATGCCTGGTGTGTTCCAATATTTCACCAAGGTATCCTCGCATCTTACCTGCCTTCTTTTTCTTTCACCCTGCCTGGTTTAGTTCACTCTGTGTGATGCACTGTTGTCTCGGCAGGAGGCGATGTGCGAGGAGGAGTCGGGCGGACTGGACCCGAAGGACCCCAACAGGCCCCGCTTCACTCTGCAGGAGCTGAGGGACGTCCTACATGAGAGAAATGAGCTAAAGGCCAAAGTGTTCCTACTGCAGGAGGAGCTGGCTTACTACAAGAGGTAGATGAAGTGTGTTGTAGAGAGTTTCAGACTGAGGAAATATTCTTTTTAGCCTATGACTGGACCAAGCCTTCTGGGAGGACTCTCATGGATTTAATGCAGCTGCGTCCTTTGTAATCTTTCTTCTTCTGGCCTCATGCTGGTTTATTTTAGTAGGGCTGATTACCTGGTAATGTGATTCTATTTCGAAGAAAAAACATCACTGCCGTCATATGTTTTATACAGGGTTTAAAACCATCCTCTCTGTTTCAGAGACCACGGTTTGGTTCACATTGTTCGGGCGTTTTTTAAAAACTTTTTTTTTACATTTTCACATCTTTAACACAGCCTCATCTCTGTAATTTTAAAATAACCAAAAATTCCTACGTTGCGTTATTTTCTGTGTCCCTCTTGGGACCATGGTCGTGATAAATTGGGGGCTCGTCCGGCATCTCCTCCTTTCAACTTTGGCTTCAAATTCTTGATGCTAAATAGGCGCTACGATCCAACAAAGGTTGATGTGAGACCAACAGTTCCAAATAAAGCCTTATATAATAAATGAGATTTACTTGCTTAAGTTTTTCAAAAGCAATAAAAAAGCATTTTTCCAATTATTCCCTCTTGTAAATGAAGCCTCAACTTGTCTGTCATCGGTGTATTTCTGTGATGCCAGGGCAAGTTTTATTAAGTTATTTTATTCTCTTGGTACAATACGGCTCAGTGACTTCCTGCAACCCTCATCGTCACATGCCTCCGTTTATTTACAACATATTCTCGTGTAAAATGATTTATTCTTGATTACTTGTTGGGTTATTCCAGGGGTGTCCAAACTTTTTGACACATGGGCCAAAGTCAAAAAGTCAATAGAACTTGCGGGCCAAAAATATAGCATTTAAAAAAAAAAATTATATCACAAAAATCTGAATTGTGAATTTTTTTACCCACTCAACTCAACTAAGGATGCAACATTTTAATAAAAGTATTCAGAAGTTTTTTGTAGTTAAGTGAAGTGTAAATCATTGTAGATTCAAAACTTAAAAAGGGTTTTGCTCTAATTCTTAAATTGCAGTCGGATGGCCCCCGGGTCGCACTTTGGACACCCCTGAGTTATTCAGATGAACACTTTTGTACATTTTTCACACATTAGTGAGTTTGACGATTATAATTGTTTCTTTTTACAGTGATGAAGTAGAGGATGAGATTGCAACTTCTTCTCCGTCTCCCTCCCCTGAACTGAGGACCCGCTCCCGATCTTCCGCCCAGCCTGAATCAGGAATCAAGCGCCTGTACGTTGTACCTGCAAACACACTCACAATGAAAATCATCTGCTCTTAAAAACAGCCACCTGTTCCAGTCTCCTTCCCTGCACTTCATTAAGGCAAATGATTGGTTTGCATGTAAAAGCAGAGAGCGCTGTTTTGTTTTGTTGCTGCATCCTTTCATTTATCACAAGAGAAAAAGAGGATCTGCAGCAACATTTCCAGAAACCTAACTTTATTTCAGTCTGCTAACATTAGCTCTGTGTTTGGATTACTGTGTCTTACTTGTGATTTATAGAAATTATTCTCAGATGAGAGATACAGGGTCCTCCTCAACTATTGGCCTCCTGGTAAAAATGAATAAAAAGTCTTTATATAAATTAATCTTTTATGGCAGTATCATAATTTCACAGGCAAAATCTCATAAGAATCCAGCCTTTTACGTTGAGTCATTTATTCATCTATCCATCTAGTGGGGGGAAAAGGTAAGATTGTAACCCAACCGTTCCTGTACATGAGCATTTCTCATTTATACTTTATTTTAAGTTAATCAACATCTATATGAAGTTTTGATCAGTAATCCATGGCATCCTGTCTCACTCTGCGACAAATAGGACTTAACCATTTGTTAAAACCATTTTTATCTTTTAGTGATTCTGAACGGGTGATTCACAGCTTCATTAGCCTCTGGATTACTGGATAAACTGGATTACTGTAACTCTCTGTATGTTGGTGTTAAGGTGCGTTCCGACCGAACGCGAATGACGTGACAGGAGCGAGTGATTTACATGTTAATCCTATGTAAAGGTGCGTTCAGGAGTGAAACGAGGCGAAGGATGCGAAGGACGTGTCGCGAACGGCGCGATTAGGGCTAATAGAGCAAAGCAAAACCCACGATGGACACGAAGCGAATTTGTTGAAAAATCTGAACTTTTCTGTCAATTCGCTTTGCGTCTATAACCCTCTTTGCAGCACAAAAGTTGTCATACAAGTATGAAACTTGCAGCAGTTGCTCAGGGTACATCTATGTTCATGTAGGAAAATATATTTAATTCATAAGTATTTAATTTTCATATGCATATGTCAGCAAACCTGATTTCTAGGTCACCGATCAGCTGTTATTACATAATTGTCATATCAGCTGTTGTCATATCAGCTCTTGCCTGGTGTGTTTTGCTCATCCATGTGTTTAGGCACAAAAATGTTTATTATATTTAGAATATGTGGACAGTACAATTTGGCCTTTTATCTATTGAGCTGAGGTTTATTTACTCACTGAAGACAGATGGCCAGGCGTTCTGCAGTGGTGATACAGCGCCTGTAGTTGGTGTCCCAGAGGCTGATTTGTCCTCAAACGCGGGGCAGCAGGTCCTCAAACTGGGTCCTGGATAGACGGAAGTACCGCTGAAAGCGACCATCATCCAGACGTTGCTCCTGAAGTAGGTGGTGGTACTCTTCAAACTGGTTCTGTCTCTGGTGAACCCTGGGACGTTGTGGCGTTGTTCAGCTTTCCATAAATAAAGCACCGTGACTCGCTCGATGTTGAGTTGAAACTGGCGGATAGAAGCTCCTCCTATTTGATGACGCGTTAAAGCGAGTGGAGCATTGTCTCCCGTGTACCACGCGAGGTGCTAGCGAAATGTCAGGCGAGCGACGGCACGCAATGAGGCGAAAAATTCATTGAAATCGCCGTCGGTCTTAACGCACCATTAGCCAGGCCGGTCTCTCACACCTGCAGTTAGTTCAGAACGCTGCAACTCAAACAAAAAAAGCATGAACATATCTCCCAGTGCTCGCTTCCCTTCGCTTCCTGTTCATTTTAGAATTGATTTTAAAGTTTTATTGATTACCTATAAGGCCCTGAATGAGCAGGGTCCTGTATGCCTGTCTGACCCCCCTGCAGCCTCCTAAATTGTGGAACCAGGTCCCTTCATATAATACAGGCTTCAGCTCTTGGTGTTTTGAAGTCTCTTCTAAAAACTAGGGATGCACTAATCCACATTTTTTCACTTCCGATCTGATCCTGATACCTAAATTTGGATGTCTGCTAATATCGATTCTATTCCGATACCAGAGCTCTGCTTGCTTCAATATTATTATTATCATTATTGTTGATATCATGAGGCTTTAATGAACTCCTTTCTACAGGCAAGTATGATATGTAGGGATGGGTACCAAATTCGGTATTTTTACAGGTACCGACCAAATTCCGTGAGTACTACCGAGTACCGATTCATGTAAAATCAAACAGTACCATGTTTTGGTACCTAAACGCATCATTATGACACTGGAGTGTGCGATTTTCCATGCCGGACATGAACACAACATTGCACGCACAAGAACGTAATGACATCAGAAGCCGTCATCAAAGCACGGCTGATAGAAAGCGCTCGAAAGTATAGCTTCACTTTTCAAAGTGCAGATTATGCTCGCTGAAATATTTGTGACATGAAGAGCAAGGCCAGCGGCGGGAATGCTTCTAATCTGAGTAGGCGGCTGGTTAGACACAATATTTTTCTCAAGATTTTCTTGCTAAAGAGACAATTTTTGTCAGCCTTAGATCTACGACAACTCTTGCATTGGGCACCGTTAGCACGCCTGCATCCGTTAGCGACTTATTGTCTGCAGCCAGCAAAACGGCGAGGTTTTAGTTTGTGCATTATTACGAAAAAAATACAGTGTAGTCAGTTAAGGGTTTTCATGTTGAAGAAATGTTTGAAACAACTGAGATGTTAAAATACAAACAGCTGGATGTTGTTTTGATATATTCACTAAAGTTTGAGAAATAAATATGTTAAATTGAAAATTTTTTTAATTTTATTATTAAACGAATTAACATTTATTACCACATTAACACGCACAAAACTACTGAAAACTGGTATCGTTGAGTACCGGTATGGATCCCCAGGTACCGGGTATCAGTACCGTATCGGTTTAAATGTGAAAGGTACCCATCCCTTATGAAATGTAGAAATGTGTGCATGGATGTCCCAAAAGGTAACTTTAGGTAAGTATAAGGTCAGACAAGGAAGTCTGAAAATCAGAAAATCCTGTTAACAGAAACTATCCTATCCTGAAAACAAATATGCAAATGTAAGGGCTTCAAATTGACTGTAAGGATTTATTAAATTCAAGACAGGTACCAATAAAGGGAAAATTTCTCTAACATCACTGCTCTGGAAATAAAATAGAAAGGGCTGTTTCATCTCATCAACATGAATTAAGTATAGTGGCTCTTGTAGCAGAAACAGATTATTGTTTTTATCTGTCAAACATACATGAAAGTGCAATTAGTGTAAACATTCACAGAAATCGCCTTAGCTTTCATGTTGTCTGGTGGAAGTTTATCTTGCTTTTGGAATGACTCCTGCTGCCTGCTGCTTTCATCTTTCTGCCCTCTGGCTAAAAAATCCTCGTGCTCTTTAATGTGCTGCTTTTTCAAATGTTTGATTAAGTTCATTGTGTTTTAAGTCGAAGTTTCCGCCTCTCGGTACAGCAGCATTGCAAACATTGCATGTTGCTGTCTTGCTTTGTGGTGTTTCTAGTGTAAAATATTCCCACACAGCGGGCATATTGTAATGAAAAGTTGGTTACCCATGGGGCCAACTCAATAATCGCCTGCTAGATGGCTGCGAACTCTGGTACGGATTTCCTGTACAGAGGTGTGTCTCATGAGACGAACATCATAGCAAAGGTAGCTAGCGCTAAAGAAGCTTCTGTCCCTACGCCGCAAGGTCCACCTCCCACAGAACTGGGGAAATTCCCCTCGATGAATCCCGGACGATGAGACCCAGTCTGGCCCCACTTCCTGGTGGTAATTGCGTACATGTCAGGAGCAGCGGCCGGAGCCCCGGCAGCTGAAGGCGCCAGTCTCCACCTTCTCAACCATGACGAGGGCGGTGCCCCTTACAGATCAGGGCTTCCCTCAGGTCATGAGGCATGGGGCTCCATTCCAGCCTGGCACCCGCTCCTCCCACATCACCGGCCTCTGGCTGAACCGTTGGGATCAGCTGCATCATCAGATGCAAATCCACTGCCGCTGGCCCTGATCCCCTCCACCAACTGCATCTTCCACCCGCATCTTCCAACTGCATCTTCCAGGCACAATCCTTCCCAAGACACGGCAAAGATTTAAGAAATGACTGGTTTGGGGGGATGTACGCAAAAATGTTAATTGTTTTGGAATAAAACACGAACTCTCCTCTAAGAGCGAGGTTCCTTAAAATACAGCCAGATCACATGATCCTGCTGTAATCTTATATCTCCACACAAGGTTATATTTTCACATCCCCATCATTCTGAAACACCACAAAGATCTGCGTTTTGCCTTTCAGGAGTTCCCATATCAGTACAACCACTTGCCGTTTGGTTACTCTCTCGCCCCGCTCCAAATTCGCAGAGATGGCGCTCAAGCCGCTGCGCACAACAGGGATGAGGATTCTCTTTTATCTGGACGACCCGTTTCTACTAGCTTGATCCAGAGAGGAAGCAGCTGTGCAGACGAGGACACTGGGGGTACATCTATTAAACTTGGGCTGTTCCATAAACTGAGAAAAAAGATCTGTTCTCCCATCCCAGATCGTTAATATCTGGTGTTGAGTTAATCTCAGCCACAATGAGAGCCCAACCCTCACAGCCGAGAGAGCAGATGCGCTCTCACCGCGCCTGAGATCATAATTATCTCCCAACCCCGGTTCGTGACCTCTGTTAGTATTATCACCACGGCTGAATTCCATCAAGCCTCCCTGTGATTAGAAATTATTCCCTCTGCTGTTGCGCTCATGGCACGCAGGGTATGTTGCCCTGCGCCATCATGCAAGATTCAGCAGCTGATCGGTTTCCTCTTCCACTTGAGGAGTTGTTGACCCGATCTGCTCATTGTTGGGCGGTCACATATTGTGACCTCATCATCACTATTCACAGCAGCAGGTCTTTGGAGTTACTCTGGCTTAGCAGATGTTTACGTTGTGGTTGGATGGACCCAGTGAGGCATAGATCACATCCTAGTTTGCTTTTAACTGACTAGTGATAGCCTTAAAAGGCGAGGCCTATATGAAATAGAACGTTGGTTACACATTGTAACCCCAGATATGAGTATAGGCGCAGGCCTTTAAGCTCTGGACCTCACTGGTTTCTGAATGGCTAAAGATAAATCGCTCTTTGGGAGCCGATTACCCAGTCTGAGCACTATTTATACAGACCGGGTCAGGCCCACACGGCGGGCGTGGACTAAAGTTTTCAGTGCTAACACGCTAAGGGATAAACCCACTAGCCTTAAAGGGCTGCGCCTATACTCATAGAATCTGGGGTTACATTACATAACCAACGTTGCATCTACACTGAACACACTGAATGGATAACCTTATTTCTGTGTTAACACATCAGATTTAATTAAAATGAACTTATGTTCATTTCCTGTATAAACTCTCACAAAACAGATGTGGTAAAACACAGTCAGCAACTAGTAGGAAGAAATCTGACTGACTGGGAAGTTCTTCTCCCACTTTCATTGTTCGTCACTCACACTCTCTACCTTATGTTTTATAGATGTTACTAACTTTACACTGTTATTAGTAAGGGTCTTTTTTAATGCATGGTTTAAAATGGCTCCTGGCTGTCTCCCCTCACAGGTTGGCATATTCTGGTGCTTTAAACCAATATTTGTGCAGTATTATGTTTTCATGCTGCCTTTATTTTGGTAGGCAAGCATTAATAATTACTATGGAAAGCTTTACGAGCAGTGCCATATATTTAAAATCACAAATACAGTGTTTTCTGTGTGAATGAACTTTGACATGACTTTTGTTACATTCACCCCCCCTGTGTGTCTTCACCTTTGTGTAACAGGATCTTCACAGCCATAATGCCGATGGTGGCGGCTGGTTTGATCCCAGATGACCCCACTTTACAGCCAATCAGACGCCTCATGTCGCTTGTATGACTATTTTGTTGGCCCATCACAGCTCATGCTAACAGCCTCCACCGCGCTGCATGTGCCACGCCTTTGTAGTATTCTGATTGGCTGGTTGTGGGGCTGTCTCATTGTTGTCGTGGATCATAAAAATCAGCCAGTCAGAATAGATGTGTAGTCTATTGTTTCACTTAATCTCTGCAGCTCGCTGAATATTTAAATGGAATTCACAAACCTAATCACTTGTGCCTTAGATTCTTTACTAAAATGCTTTTTAATGCATGCAATGATCAGTTTAGAGTTCACAGATAAATCAACGGATACATCTCTGCATCCGATGCTGATCAAACACCAGGTGACATTTCAGTTCAAACAAAAAGTTATAATATGCAAATCATTTAAACCTCTATAAGATATGTCAAATTTAAGCATAACACTATAAGATATTTAAACTCAAAATGTTTTCAGTATTAATGCTCTCTTAACCTCCCACAACTGCATTTAATTCAGGTTTAGTTGGACTGTGATTCAGGGTTTGGTTTTGATATGCACTATTTTTAATAAAGAATCCAATTCTCCCAGGAAAGCATTGGTGAGGTCAGACACTGATGTTGGACAAGAAAGCCTTGATCGCAGCTTCCGCTCAAATTCATTCCGAAGGTCCTCTTTTGGGTTGACATCAGGGGTCTGTGCAATCCAGTCAACAATCTCCACACTAAACCTGCTGATCCATATCCGTATGGACATCGCTTGGTGCACTGCTGCACTGTCATGTTGGACCTAGAAAGATCCATCCCCAAACTGGTCCCACATAGTTGGAATTCTCCAAATTGTCTTTGGAAGCTGGATCATTAAGAGTTCCTTTGAATGGAATTGAGGGTCCACCAAAGCCCCTGTCAAAACAGTCCCACACCATAATCCCACCCTCCACCAAACTTTACACTATGATTCAGTCAGGCAAGTATAGTTCTCCAGGCAACCTCCAAAAACATGTTCATCCATCGTATATCCAGATGGAGATACGATGGTGAGATTCACCACTGATGAGAACACATCTGCACTGCTCTAGAGTCCAGCGGGAGCATATTTACATCTCTGCCTCCGATGCTTTGCGTTCCACTCGGTGATGTAAGGCTTGGATGGAGCAGCTCAGCAATGGAAACCCATTCCACCAAGCTCTCTATGGACTTAATTTTCAAGGCCACGTCAGGTTTGATGGTCTGTAGAAATTGACTTTGCTTGATCCAATAAAGATTTCAACAATGCCGTAAATGTTTGAGGAATGTTTGTCAACGGCCAAATTGTCAGATGTGTTTAGTTTTTTTATTTGCTATGAAGTACTATACAGACTTAGTACTACTAATATTTGGAGGACTTAAGATAAAGTTTTCAAACCTAAGAACATCAGCTGTATCAGCTGTCAAGCATGGTGGTGGTAGCATGATGCTGTGGGGCTGTTTCTGCATGGATCTGGGATTGCACGTGGGATGGCGTTGGTGTCTTCGTCTGCTCCCTTATGCAGGGGTCGCCGCAGTGAGTCATCTGCACACAGACTTGGCAGAGATTTTACGCCGAATTGCAACCCAGGTCCCCCATTTCAAAGAGGCGGAATTACCCAGCTGCACCGTGAAGGCGCTGCACAACGTCAATGGAACAATGGCAAATAAGGACGACCTCCAAGTTTTCCAACCTAATCTCAGATCAGCAGCTAGATTAATGAAACCCTGATGCAATTGTGTGTTGAAACAGGAAGTTCCAGTTAAGTGTTGTTATTTTGCAATTTGTCTCTGAGGAGCATTGCACCTACAGTAGTAAATCATTATTTGTGGTCAATGTGGAGCATTTCACAGCTTTGTAAGCCCATGTTGGCAAAGTCCAAAACATTTTTTAATAATTTGACAGTTTGAAACTTAAGATGAACACATCTTGTGTTTTTTTATCCCTCTTACTCTCAGTCACACATTTAATTAATGTGTCACTTTTTAAGAATAGTCCCTTTTGGTCAGAAAAGGGATATATTGGATTTTTGTTTTCCACATTATCTGCATGAAAAATAATTTCCATAATTTTAAGTTATGACCAAAGTAAAGAGCCATGACAGCCAAGGTTTTTTTTTTCCTTATGAAATTTAAACAACATATAAAACTACAACTAAACACTGGCCTAAAGGGCCCTGGAGGGGGCGACAAAGCTGAGCTGTCCAACAGCAGGTACAGAAGCAGACAGGAACAGTAACAGCACTGTTTTAATGTCTTGCCACAATGAATTTGGCCCTAACTCCTAACACAGCTTTAAATGTTGCTTTTATTTAACTTCAGACGTCACAAGCGTGACAATCTTGTAAACCTCCAGCTGACCTGTCCTCTCTCGTCTCTTCAGGTTTAGTTTCTTTTCACGTGACAAGCAGCGCGGCTCGCAGCGGGGCGCACAGCTCGATCCCGGCTTTGGCACATGGACGCAGAGAGATGACGTGTACACGGAACAAGCCCAGGAGGCTCTGCAGCATCTGTAGGAACACTCCACATCCATCACTCCCCCCTGCACATTAAACTGCCTCTAGTGACTCATTCTGCAGACATAATGTGCTTCAAGGTGAGAGGACTTGCAGAATGAAGAGGATCTTCATGGGGAAATGCATTAAAACGTTTATTTAAACGTAAGAAGAAACTATGTGTTGAGAAATTATGTGTTGTCAGTTAGAGATTGTGTTGCTTTGAAAGGCAGAAATCACTTGCACCGGAGGTGGTTAATCCTCACTGAAGGATGGAGAGAGGAGGTTGCAGAGGAGATGAGACATGAGTGTGCTGCAAATTTATTTAGACTGAAAAAGAAAGTTATCCAGATTGTTGTTGGTTTTATTTTTTTATTCCGTCAAGTAGAAGGCGAAGCTGCAAGGTAAAATTTACACTCACTTTAGTTTTACAGTTAGGCAGTATTTTTACCTTAACATTTTCTGTCACGTTGGCCCCAACATGGGATCACCACCAGCATTTAGTGCATTCTGAGCAGCTCCATGGAGCAAATCAAGCCCTTAGTTGGAGAAGTTGCATCTAATCATGATTGAACTGTGCCCAGCGCCAGATAAAACACAATGATCCACAACACATTTTTACAGCAGGAAACACTAAGGCCCATTTCTGCAAAGAAAACAGCATGAAGGAATAATGGTGGCGCAATATCGAAACTAAACTAAAATACTGCAACTAATGATAGTATGACACATTTTGGGTTTTTAGACTTCCCTCTGAGATTATGTTATTAGATATAGTATCAGGAATAGCTTTTACTGTATACTTCATTGTACTCGCATCCTTTTTTAACTAAGAAATTCTTAATATTATTTATTAAATCACTTTAATCAGTCATCTCAATTCTGATTAAAAAGCCTAAATACGTCATAGCCTAGAGTCAGCGGATTGTTTTATTACATTAAAATCATTTATCCAACATAGTAGCATTGGTTTAAGCGAACTAATCATTTGGATTTATTTCACTAATGTCTTTAGACTTTATAAAATGGCTTCTTTTTTTTGTCCTGCTTTTTAGAACAATTTAATTTCTATAAAATCAACACATGGCTACATACGGCACCCTCCACAATTATAGGCACTCCTGGTATAAATTTGAAAAAAGTTTTGAAGTGAATGATTTTATTGCAGCAGCGTAATCTCATAGTGAGTAATTTGATAAATTTCTGTAACAGTGAGCTTCTGGGATTTTCCCTCCCATACAATCCTTCTCACTGTGTGTGGTCCTCGTCCAGCCTTGTGTGTTCCAGCTCCGCTTGTTTTAACCTTTTTAATTATTGCTCTGACTGTAGATACGGGTAAGTTAAGGTCGGTAGCTATTTTTTTGTCGCCATATCCTTACTTTTGAAGATGAACGCACATCTGCTTAACTTGGATGGTATGTTCTCTTATCTTTCCAAGTTTGGAGAGCCAATAGTTGCTCCAAAGTCTCATTATCTTAAAGTATAGATTAAAAAAATCTACAGTTTCATGTATTTTATTGAAGCCCTTAGGGGTACCAATATTTGTAGCATCAATGATTTTGTTAAAAACTATTTATAAGCATTTTTTTTAACTGCCTACTAAAAGTTCTCAAATTCAAAGTTGGATTTTTCTCTGTTTTTCCATCTGAGAAAATGTTACTGGAGTAAAAGATTAATTTCTTCTAATGCTTTTTGTACATCTTTACCAGGGATGCAAATAAATGTGCAGGGCGCTGTACCAGAACATTTGAACTTAGTCATAGACTGTCTGTCTGTAACAGAATATGCTATATTATATTATATTCGAATAATATTCGAGGCTGCATAGTTTCTGCAGCAGGTGGCACCAGAACTTGTTTACTTTCCCTTTCAACCTTGGGCTTTTATTAAAAGCTAAGATATCCATGATGTAAAACTGGGGCCATCTTTTGCAGATTTTCTTTTTCTTGTCTTATGGTGAAGGTCAAAATTCTACTCAAAGTTGCATTTTCTATTGTAGAAATTAGTCATAGGTTGCTTCATAAATCTCCCTAGTGTTGATTCTGTGATTCACGTTTACTAAGCTGGGAAGTGAAGTCCGTGCCCACAGTTTTCTTGGTGAGGTTCTAAGAGTCTTCTGATCTGCAAATAATAGGTGTAATAATTAATAACAGAACCTGGTCTTTCCAATAATGACCAAACCAATCTGCTAGGAGTTGCTCAAATTAATGTAGAGTTGCAAACAAGAAGACCTGCTGATAACATGGAGCCTGTAATTTACCAACAACACAGGAGTTTCTAGTAGCTACAAAACAGCACTGATTACTTTTATAACTTAAAAATAACCCTAACGACTGACAACTAACTCATTAAACATAAACCACCAGTTTATAGCATAAAGGGGTTGAAATAAAGCATGACTAACTTGTAGTTTTACCTATTTGTGGTTTCTAAAAGTCACTAAAATAACTTTTAACAGGATATTAAATCTTGTCCAGTGATATTGAATGACTGAGAACATTTATTTATTTATTGCATTACAGTTTTTAGTAAAGATGTCCCAATCAGGAATATTTATTCATATAAGAGCAGGCTTTTCCCTAGATGGAGTCCCAGTCTGATGCTTCAGTAAATCCATGCAGTAAATTAAGATGCTGCATTTAATCAGTGTTAAATGGTGTGCATTAGTGTTGAGATTGTGTCTCACTTAACTTTTACCACTGACTTTCTGGACGCTGCGGTATCTGGCTTTCTTGATGGCAACATATTTTTTTTATCCCAACAGGCGATTAGGGAGGGCAGCCTTTTCTTTCTAACAATACATGTTATTGAATGCAAACAGCACGAGCCTTCAACAAACTCACGTCTAGCTTTAGCCGACAGTGTGTTCACGCAGAGCAGTTTGAACCGATAGACAAAACCTCTGGAAAAGTCATTGAAGGACCAGTTTCTCAGGTGTGCTCTTCGCAGGTTTCATCCGAAGCAGCAGCTGTACGAGTCGGTCACATGACACAGACAGACAGGGAGCTGCAGCAGCCAATACGGTCTCTCTTTAATTGTGAATCTCATTGCAAACGATGAAGGAGACTTTGGTTGTTAGAGAAAGTCCAGTTGGTTACATCAACAAAGCCATGTGCAGAGTCTGGAAGCTGTGGAAACGTTTCATTAAGCCGAGTTAAAAAGAAGACGAGGGAAAACGCAGCTGTGCAATAAATGAGAGTTCAGACACAGCCATATTAAGTTTTGGCTGCAGACTCTCATACAGATTGTTTAAAAATACTGTGATTGAGATGGCATCGGAACATCTCTAGTTTTTAGTTTACCAGAACATTAACTTACCCGCTGACCATGATTTTACCTTGGTACACAATCACTGACACAATCACTGTAGCTTTGTTATAGAATTATTTTATGAATATTTCTGAGTTAGCACCATATAACTTTTATAAAAGAGATTACGAATTTATGATGTTATGATTTTCTTGGCAGAAATGGGATTCCATGACAAAATGTTTTTCCTTTTTTTGACCCATCAGGAAATTAACTTTCTGCTACCAATATCTGAACAATAATCCTCCACTAATATATTTCTGCAATTCTAATGATGCCAAATCAGTAACAGTGTATGCTGCCAACGTGCAAGCCACCATTTAATTAATAAGTATGACATTAGTCGGTTAAACCAAAACTGCTTGTTTCATGTCTGCTGTATTTCCTGCAGATGTTTGGATCTTCATGGTAGACTTTGTTATTTAAAAACAGATGCCCCTCCATGGAAGGCAGTGCTAACATTTAAAGTTCAAATCTATTGTGTTTTAGACCATATTTTCTGCAAGGCCTCCAGTACCAACATCTGTTAAATTCATACAGTAGATTGCTCAGAATGAGGCTTCTAAGAAACATCAGTAAAGTTAAAGTTTGGTTCATATTTTTCATACGTTTTTATAGTTTCTGCTTCATCAGCTGCAATGAGAAGCTGTGTGTGTTTTAATAGTGATAGCACTTTATCTTCATCTGGAATAAATTATCGTAGAAGAACAAGAATGCTCTAGCAAGGACATAGTGATACAAGCAAGTGTGTGTGTGTGTGTGTGTGTGTGTGTGTGTGTGTGTGTGTGTGTGTGTGTGTGGTTAAAAACCTTATTTTTCACATAATTAAGCCAGGAAGGATATTCCCACATGGTGGATGGTGTGTGGACAGCAGAGGGATCTGCAGGATTCAGGCATGAAGCGTTTGAAACAGTCAGAGAATTAAAGGGAAATCCAGACAAAGCAGCTCGATGTTTCTCTTCTGTCGTGTCTGTAATCTGAAATGATTGAGATGTAATAAAAGCATCACAGCTCAAATTCAAACCTGCTTCCTCAGTAATAAAAGTCATTAACATGTAAAAAGTGTTATGCTTGTTTATTTTATTGTACATGCAGATTTTTATTTTGTTTTTCTATTTAGATGGAGTAAAACATTATTAATGTCTTCAAGATATGATTTATCTTTTCTTTTTACTTTAAATTTGATCAATTTCATATTTGTAGCTAGAGGGTGAGATCTGGAAGTATCTACTTCTGTAAACTAAAGTTCTATTTATATTTCTTTTATTTATATTCATCATAAAATATGGCAGGCTTCATTTTCTGGCTCTGCACTTCCATTATCAGTTGTTTTACTTACAAGATGAGGGTGAGCTAAAAGAATTTGTTAAAATTGCTGCTTATTTGGGACACTAGAGGGCAGAACATCCAAAACATCACACCTTTAAAAACTGTTCCTTGTAATAGTTTTGGTATATCTATAAGTTCAGTAGGATGTTTAGTCATTTCAAATTACACGTTGTTCTAAAGCATAAATCTTCACAATTCAACTTGCTTCAAATTCAAACGTTTACTTTATGAGAACTGACCTCATTTTCCTAGTGTGGTTAAGATCTGGGGAGTTTCTTGGTCTTAAGTCCAAAATGTCATAATCAGGGCTGTGTGTTTTATTTTTAGAAACTACATTTTTCCCGCAGCATTGCGCTTCATTAAGCAGGAAAATACACAGATCTTCACCAAACTGTGGGTGGATCGTTTAGAAAGTTGCTCTGTGCGCCACCTTGAAGCCCTTCCTTGTACTTCCTGCTATTTCAGTCCGTTTTTGATGTTTTTTTAAACAGAAATAGCTTATTTGCTGCCCTTCCTGTCACAAGGACATTGTCCCAAAGTATCTCTCTCACTGGGGGTGTAGGCACACAGCAAGAACATCAACAGATTCAGAAATCTTAAAAACATGAGTAAGAGGTCTAGTATTTTTGACAATAATTTAGAAGATATATTTATTAGAATGGGCAACTTGTGAAGTCAGTTCCCCCACAGTTGTACTAAAACTACTTTATGCTTGAATCATGAAGTACTCTTCATGCAAACTGCATCCACTGAAAACCAGGTGCACCAGTCCTTTTATTTGCATATTCAATCTTTATTTATGAATACTTAAACCCCAGCATTAAGATTTCTTCAGCACTACAACAAAAATCCTGTCCTAAAACTGTGAAAAAGATCAGTTATCCCCCTTAAGGTATTTATTGCATCTGTTCCATATTTTACAAAAATGAAAACTTCATGTATTTGCTTAAAAAGATTCATATTAAAACATTTTACACAAGTATTAATCAGACTGAAATATAAGTTATGTTTACAGAGGAAATGACAGTTTCCTGAAATTTCTGGACAGGCCTCCTAGTGTGGATATTGTTTGGTTCTGTGGAAATTAACCATGAATTAGAAACTGAAACGTTGGCTGAACACTGTTAAAAATATATACATATATAAATAAGATAAAAAAGTAAGAATAAATGGATGTAATTTGAATTTATTTTATAAAAGTGTCAGAAACAGAGAAGGTCTTTGAATAAAGTTATCGCTAATACAAGAACGGCTTCCTATATGAGCCATCAAACTACTACTAGAGATAAATAGATAAATGCCAAACTTTAAAGATTTTTTTTTCCAACTTCTTTAGCTAAAATCGAATCGTTGTAAATGTAACATTTGTCAGGAAAAACAAACGATGTAAAAGCTGAATCTTAAATTTCATATAGAAAACACATCTAACAAACCTGAATGCTACTAAGTTACAACTCAAATATTTTTCAAATCGCATATTTCCTCATATTCCAAAGTTTTTTACTGAATTTGTACAAATAAAAGTAAAGTTAGCTTTTTTGAAGCTAAGTAGGTAAAATTCTTGCAAGAGATTCTTTTAGTAAAATAGTAGTTTGATTTTGCATTTTACTTACATAATTCAGTTTCTGTTCAGTTGGCAAAGAAAGACAATATTATACTAGGCTGTGTAGCTATAATGAGAAAGAATGGCTGAGCTTACCAGAGAAAATAATTAATAGCTTGATCTTCAAAATTTTCCTTTAAGAAAGTGTCCTGGGGTCTACCCAAGTTAAAGATCCAAAGCAATAATAAGAGCAGTACCACTGGAGCAATAATCGATGAGTTAGAAGGAGGAAAAGCTAAGAAAAATGCAGCATCCTGCAGAAAACTGCTGTTCATTTTAATTAGCCACGAGTAGCTTTCCAAACCATAACAATGGCTTTGTTGATTGACTAATTCGTATGTAACATATACATCCACAGTTTTTTCAGTACTCCTCAAATGTGACCTAATCTGTAGCATCTCAACTTCTTTATAATTCAGATTAACACTTCCTATTGAGTTCAGCCATCAACCAGCAGGAATTATTGATTCATTTAAATATTTCAAATGACATTTAATGTGTTTTCTAAACACATACGTATATGGGGAAGAGAAACCCAGAATGGGCTGATATTTGAGAAAACGGTGTACCATAATAATACCAGTTTTCTATTTCCAAAGTGAAAAGACAATACTAAACAAAGCAGGCGATAGATCATCTATGGATTTAACTTTCTAGAAGTTAAATCAAGATCAGCACTAATTTGACACCGACAGTAAATTAGTGCTAAAATAACGACCTGTTATATACATTTGCTTACTAAAGATCTGCATGTAGAATAGCAAGGTCAGATGAAAATCTACACATCAGGAACGCCCCACATATAAATCTATGGAGCTTTTATCTCACACTGACTTTATTAACCAAATTTCAATTTGTTGTAGTTTTATTTGTATTTGATTTGATTTATTTATTTGTACCAGCTTACTTTTTTTTTTTAACTCGTGAAAGTCTTCCTATTGCTTCTTCCCCACGGGAAAGTTTCCAACATGCTTTCATTAGCAACACTTAACTTGCTCTGGGAAGAAGCGTACAGTGACTTGGGAGTGTTTTCTGTCGTACAGTTTAGTTTCACTGCTGGCATTCATCTCTTCAAACAAGAAAATGAGCCAATAACTTTTAGTCATTAAAACCAAATGTGTCCTCTATAAAACTCATTTGCCCCATCTTGTTTAAGGTCCAGGTCACAAACTGATGATTCTGTTTCCAGTTAATGTCTCCCTCCTCATACATCATAGCAAACTGAGTCAAACAAAGACCAAACCCATGTGGACAGTTACACAGCACCTTGGAAAAGTATTGATACCCCTTTAACCTTCACATCTTGTCACGTTACAACAAAAGCTTCAATTATTTTATTGGGATTCTATGTGAGGCACATTAGGCGCTGCTTTGAACACGTTAGTAGTGCATAATTAAGAAGCGGGAGGAAAACGAAAGATTTACAAATAAAAATCTAAAACGAATCTAAAACGTAGGGTGTGGATTGGTATCTAGCCCCCTTAATTCTGATTCCCTTAAATAAAATCCAGTGTAATTAAATGCCTTCACAACCAATAGTTGTTCTAGTGAACAGAATCCACCCGAGTACAAGATAATCTCAGTACAAAACCAGCTGTTTCATGAAGGCATTGGATGTTTGTTAAGAGAACATCGGTGGACCAACGGCATCATGAAGACAAAGTAACACAGCGGACAAGTTAGGGAGAAAGTTGCGGAGCGGTTTAAAGCAGGGTTAGGGTGTAACATTCCAAGTTTTGAACATCCTACAGAGCTCTGTTCAATCAATCAATTAAAAATGGAAAGAGTACGTCACAATTCCAAACATCCAGGAAAGGAGCGCATCGATCAGATGCAGCCAAGAGGCCCATGATAACTGGAGGAGCTGCAGAGATTAAAAGCTCTCGTAGGAGAATCTGTTTTCAAGATAAAGTTTAGTTGTGTTCTCCACAAATCTTTGCAGTTTGCCATCAGCCACACAGGAGAGACAGCAAACATGTAGAAGAAGGTGCTCCAGTCAGTGAAACCAAAGTTTAATGTTTACCCCTAAAAGCAAAATGCTGTGTGAAAAAAAACTAAAGCTGCACACCACCCTGAGCACACCATGTACAGGGTGAAGCATGGTGGTGGGAGTGTCATGCTGTGGGGCTGCTGAGACAGCAGCAGAGATGGGGAACCTGGTCAGAGTTGATGGAAAGATGGTTGGAGCTAAATACAAGGCAATCCTAGAAGAAGACCTGTTAGAGGTCGGAAGAGACAGCTACCGCACATCAGCAGGACAACAACCTAAAACGTACATCTACAGAGGACAGTGGAACGGTTTAGATGAAAGAATATTCATCTGAATGGCCCAGTTAAAGTGCAGAACCAAATTTAGTTCCGAATCTTAGGCAAGACTTTAAAAATGAGCTACTCAGAGTTTACTCCATCCAAACTTAAAGAGCTTGGCCTTTGACCTGCATAGCTGGTAGAGACATACCCCAAAGTACTTGCAGCTTGCAGCTGGAGTCAGAATTGATCACATAAATCCTAACAAAAGACATTAAAGTTAATGTGAATACCTCCATAATCTGCCCACAGTGTCCCTGTTTGGCTCTGCAACTAGGAAATAACTAATAATGGTAGAGCGTCTGCTACAGTATTCAGTTGAGGATGTGGCAACAGTGCATTAGCTAAAGATCTGAAGATATTTAATCCAACAAATGTTAACACACACTTGTATTCAAGCAGTTACAGCAGGAAATTCTGCAGACACCTTTATATTACTTTAACATTGATAAATTCAAATGTAAGCCTTGTCATTAATATTAAAAAATACATTATCTAAAAACAAAAAGCAAAAATATACATTCATACTTGTTATTTCAGAGTATGCATGTTGAACAAGCTTGCTTCACATTTCGACTTTTCACCAAGTTTGAAAACATGACTGTTTTTTTTTTTTGGTGATAAAAGCCTCCAAGATGCCAACTGAACCAGGAGTGTGGTCAACCTTTACATGCCCACTAACACCGACAGATGGTTTCCATGACTGAAGTCCACTTGAGCAGAATATATTTTTTCCTAAAAAGACATTTTAACTTAGATCTACTGGTGCTTGTTGATCCGAAGGGGGCTGAAAAGCCATTCAGGGAAGTATTGCTAAGGTATCTAGGGCGAAATTAAAAAAAAAAGTAGTATAAAAAATGCTGAGCATTAACTACCACCTGCATGCTGTAGAGGCATTGGTCTTCAGGGAGAACAAGATGTACAAAAGAAATGTGCTGCAAAACAACCAGAATGTTTCAGAGACACATATAAATAAAAGTACACAGGTCTTCTGACGATGCAGACGGACCTTAATTGAAATGCAATAGGAACCCGGTCAACCACCACCCCATAAACTGACACCACCCAGCTTCCCCGTTACGGCAACAAAAGAGGTACACATTCTGTTTCTAAGGCATCATGTCCACTAGCTATAAGAAACACAAGTGTTGCTGACCGCTTCCTGTCAGTATTTGAGCCAGGGGTGAGCGGCGATGGAGGCTTTACTGCGGTCCCCATAGTCGTAAAGCAGCTCCTCGCCTTTGTCGATGCCTCGAGAGGCGACGAGGATGAGATGAGGGACTCCGTTGATGTCGTGGAGTTTAGTTTGGCAGTTCCCATTTTTACTGTGGTTTATCAGCCTGCCCATTCGACCCGTCTCTTTGGTGGCGTCCACACTGCAGCGAGAGAAACAGAAAACAATCTGACGTCACTTTTCAAGCTGTCATGTTTCAGTTAAGTCTGGAAGAAATGCATCTTTACTACATGAACTGAAATTGACATTTTTGCTTTTTACAGTTTTCGTCAGCCCTGACTTTTCAGTGCCTTTCATTTGATTTGCTTTACAAACAGGAAGTAAACGAACTAGTCTGAAAACAAAATATGCTGGATGACGAATATGATCATTTTACTTACTATCAGTGTGTGATTGTTATTCCTGCTGCTCCACACACTTACGATTATCATTAGCATCATCATTATTATTTCATTTTATTTACTTCATTATTATTTTATCTTTTTAGTTATTTATTTCAATTTATTTTGTAATGTTTTTTTTTATTTTAATCAATTATTTTTAATCAATGTTTCTACTGTTGTCATTGAACTATTCTGGAATGCCCCAAAGGTGGCGCAGTTGGTAGCACTGTTGCCTTGAAGAAAGAAGGGGGAAATCCCATTGGGGGTTCTTTGGGGTGAGTTTGCATTTTCCCCCCTGCATGCGTGTTTCTCTACAGGTACTCCAACTTCTTCCCACAGTCCAAAAACATGACTGTGAAGTCAATTGATTACTTTATATTGCCCTTACGTACCCCGCCTCTTGCCTAATGACACCTGGAGATAGGCTTCTTCCACAAAGCAAGCTTATTTCTTTCAGGTCCGGGTGGTTCTTTCTTCAAAACAGACACAGTCATTTCCTCAATTCAAATTAATGAAACAGGTAATAATTGAATCCTGATGTTCTAAAAGATTAAGTATTTCCTCATTTTCCTTATGAAGTATGTATTGAAAACTGCACTTCTTCATAAATATTATGACTTTATTCTCGTAATATTACCACTTTGTTCTCATATTTAAAAAGAAAAAAAATCTCTTAGACTGGTTCTAATCCGTCGTCGCATATAATCCAAGATTTTGGAGAAGGAATCATCAAGGCATACTATACAACAACAATTATAGATTCACTAAATTTAAAGTAGAAATACAAATGTTTCATTTGGGAGGCAAATCCAGAATATAATTTAAAATTCTCCTCCTCACATATAAAGCCCTTAATGATCTAGCTCCATCATACATCAGAGATCTGATTGTTCCATACGTTCCTAACAGAGCACTTCGTTCTCAGACTGCAGGTTTACTGGGGTTTCCCTAGAGTCTCTAGAAGTAGAATGGGGGGGGGAGATCCTTTAGTTTTCAGGCTCCCCTCCTGTGGAACCAGCTCCCAGTTTTATCCGTGAGGCGGACACCCTGTCTACTTTTAATGCTAGGCTTAAAACTTTTCCTTTTTTTAAAAGTTATAGTTAGAGTGGCTTAGGGTTATCCTGAGCTATCTCTGTAGTTATGCTGCTATAGGCTTAGGCTGCTGGAGGACATACTGATCACTTTCACTCTCTCTGCTACATTCTCATACTACTCTCCAATTATGCATTATTTGCTGTCATCTCAGCTTTTACTTTGTTCTCTCTCTTTTCTCTTCCTAGAAGCTACACCTGGCCTGACTCTGTGTCTACCTGTGACACCTTTCGGGAGGGGCATCGTCCAAGCTTCTGCTGGCAACAACTTAATGCTCACCCTCTACCGATGATCCACAGGCCCTGTCTTTCAGTGTTTTTTAACCCTTTATCTCTCCTAGACATAGCTACTGACTGAGCTTTTACTGTAACTAACTCTATGTGCTCTCTTTTAGACTCTAACCCTTTAAAACTGGCTCAGAGTTTTCTGTTCTTTCTTTCAAGTGAAAAGACTAAAGGAGCTACAAACCATTAACATTTACTTTTCCTTCCCATAGAAAGTACTCCTGGATCAGTGCTTCTTTGTTCTCTTTGTGTCTCTGCTCTGTTCTCTCAAACCCCCAGTCGGTCGTGGCAGATGGCCGCTCACACTGAGCCTGGTTCTGCTGGAGGTTTCTTCCTGTTAAAAGGGAGTTTTTCCTCTCCACTGTCGCTACATGCATGCTCAGTATGAGGGATTGCTGCATAGTCAACGCCAGTGACTGTCCACTGTCTCTACATGCTCATCCAGGAGGAGTGAATGCTGCAAGTCACTGACTGGATGCAATCTGCTGGGTTTCCTTAGATAGACAAACTTTTTATCCAATTTGAATAAATAACTGAATCTGACTGCACTGTTCAATGATTAAGATTAATTGTAACGTATGTACCTGACTTGAAATCTGTATGATTCGATTGAATTGACTTTGTAAAGTGCCTTGAGAAGACATGTGAATTGGCGCTATATAAATAAAACTGAATTGAATTGAGGCAGAGCCTGTAGCTGTGTAGACAGGCTGTTCTAATATTCACCGTCTACATGAACCATCTTGCTAAGTTACTAAATCCACAATATAAAATATCTGTTTTCCTATTTTTATGAGACTGGATGAAAACCCCCCATCAAATATTTTATGTAATTTTTCATAATATTGTCCTAATATAATTTTTACAGCGCCAGCTCACAGCAAATTGAGTAAAGATCATAGACCGAAAACATTTGACCGCAGTATGTAATCAGTTTCATGCAGGGTACACATTTTTGGTGTTTTGGCCCTGCAGTAGTTCATGCTGTGAGTCTTAGCAAGAGGATAGATGAAATACTGATCCTACCAGTATGTTTTGCAGAGGTACTGGAAGTAGTACATGTAGCAGCCGGTGGCAGGGTTCTGAGCATATTCTGCCTCCCTCTTCTTAGCGTCGGTAATCTGAAGCAGGTCGCCGTGGTACTCCACGATGTAATCACCTTTCTGGAAACACTGAGTGGCGAACACCGCCCTCCCCTTTCCTTCTATATGCTGAACCTACGAACAAGAGGTTCTCAATGGTGACACGAGGCATGCAAACCTTCACATTAAGCATTAACACGTGCAAATGATGCTTCATCGTCACTGTCAGCAATAAATACTCCAAGGTTTCTCGTGTGGATCATTTCAGGGAAATATCCAAATTTAGAAAATTCTTTTCTTAAATGTAAGGTTGATTAAATGTGACAAATGAAAGGATAACAGCATCACCTGCATGAGGAAACTGTGCAAATATCTATACGAAGCTTGAGGTTTTCTTGAGACATTAGAAAAGAGAAAATTTCCTGTTACCTCCATTCCCTCCTCGATTCCATTGGTGATCAGATCATCAATGAGCTTCTTCTGTTCCCACTGGTAAGGCAAGGTAAGACAAGTTTATTTGTATGCCACCATTTGGACAGAGATAAAACATATTAAAAACATAAAATATTTCAAAAGAACAATATTAAAATGATCATTTCAAATAAACACACAGATAAAGCAATATGTGACCTTTATGGTTGCAGTTTCTGCACATGTCAGGCTTAAGGCAGTAGCTTCCAGAACTGAGGAGCTGAGAAACTCAATGCTGCCTCCTCTTGTTTAGCTCTCATCTCGGGCACACACAGTAAACAGGCCTCTGATGACCTGAGGGGCCCACATGGTTCATACCAGACCAGCAACTCTGACATGTATTTAGGCCAAAGACAGTTCATGGCCTAATGGACTATCAACAACATTATGACATCTACTTGTTTACAGAGTCAGTGCAGTGATTCAAGGACTGGTCTAATTTCCTCGTCTTTGTCAGGACTCTGGCAGCATGTTATGGATGAGCTGCTGCTGCCTGAGTTTTTAGTTTTTGGAGAGACTTGGAGGAACAACATTACAACGATTTAACCTACTTAAAATCAAAGTGTGCACACATTTCTAAGTGACCTTTTCAGACAGTAAACCCTTTATGCTGGCAATGTTCATTTTTAGGACCAAAAACAGCAACTTCTGTCATTTTTTAATTAGGTCGCAAAACATTATGACCCATTCACTCTTGGATATTTTGGACACACTGACTGTAGTGGATTATGGTCAAGAGGTAACATAAAACTAAAGTTAAAAGTCATCAACACAAATATTGTAAGAGTTGTGCGAGGGGGATCACGTGATGTTAAATAGAAGGGACCCAGAAATGGACCCATAAGTGACCCCCTTGGGATCTTTAATTATTGAATGGGACAAAACAGTCCCTGATCAAATCAAATCTAATTTATTTATAAAGCACATATAAAAACAACAGGTTGTTACCAAAGTGCTGAACAATAGAAGGAATGAGCGCAGAAAAGACTAACTAAAAAACAAGCTTAGAAAATAATAATATAATAATAACAATAAGCATAAAACACAGAACAATAAAATACTAAGACAACTAACACTGGTTTAAATGTTAGAGACAATAAATGTGTTTTTAAAAGAGATTTAAAAACAGGACGTGAAGAAGCCTGTCTAATATCAGAGGGGAGACTATTCCATAGTTTAGGAGCCACAACTGAACGCTCGATCTCCTCTAAGCTTCAACCTAGTTTTCAGGACAACCAGAAGTAGCTGATCAGATGATCTAAGGGCCTGAAGAGGAACTTGAGGTTGCAGTAAGTCGGATAAATATATGGGTGCAAGGCCATTTAGGCATTTGTAAGTAAACAGCAGAATTTTAAAGTCTATTCTGAGTCCCACGGGGAGCGAGTGAAGGGAGGATAAAACCAGTAATATGTGTTCAAACCTACAAGTTCCAGTTAAGAGCCGAGTCGCAGCATTTTTGGACAAGCTGGAGGCGAGAAAGGGAGACCCAACTGGCCCCAACATAAAGTGCATGGTATTAAAAAGAACACGGGGATTGTGACAGCTTGAGGTAATGATATGAGAAAAATATTTGTTTTTCTCTGATTTGATAGTGGTTTGATAAATTTCCAACACGCTTTCAACATGATAAAAGAAACTTGTATTTTCTCCATCTTCCATTTGCGCTCAGCTGATGAAAAGGTGCACGACGTCACTGACAAGGAAAAGACTTTTCTCTCTCACAGACAAACATTAACACAAACTGGAATGAATCACATTCAAAACAACCTGAGCTGGAAGTGTTTAAATTTCTTCCACTATGCTGGACAGAAGTTGAAATTGATGTGGCAAAGACTAATCCCTGGTTTAGTTTAGAGTCAAAGCAGCATCTCCTTACCTTGAGTTCTGTTTTACTTTTCCTTGAGCTCCGTCTTATTGGATAGAAGTCAGTAACTTTTCGGTTCTGAGAGTTTTTCCCTCCTTCCCTTTAGGGAAAAATGAAAAATACAAAAAGATTAATGGTTTGTCATTCACTATCACATTGTTTACATGTTATATACATGATATTTTTAGCACAGGAAAGGACAACAGTACCTTTGCTCACAACTCATTACTATTGGCATGATAAAACTGAACAGAGAAAAAAAGCTCAACTGCTCTCAGGCTCGGAGTTTTTAGGTTTAAAGTCACAGCAAAAAGCCGCTGTTTTTCTAAGGTAGCTTCAACTACTGGAAATTTTAAGGGGAAACCCATGATTGGATTAAAGAGCACAACCATTAACTGATTAATGAGTGTGTTGTTTGGCCATTTGAGTGGAGAGGCACTAATTAATCTACCAATTGATAGGATACACGTTGCCATTTAACACATTTTTGGATGAGTTGTTAGGTCTCCTGAACCCTTCCTGTACTTACAAAGCAGATCACCATTTTATTTGTTTTTTTTTTTTTTTAATAGGTTTTTACAAGTAAAAATGATTTATAAATCTAGTCCAAGTTTGAAGTGTCTAAAAATGGCAGTTTTCATTCTTAAGGTGGTCCTGATTCGGTGAATTTTGAACTGGAGTTGATCAAATGCGGTGCAAATTTCTTCAAAAATAGTGGTAAAATAGTCCCTAATTTTAGCATTTCATAGGAATATTTTCTTACAATTCTAAATCATCCCTGCCTGGATATCTTAAAAGGTGATTTTAAAATATATATATATATTAATGATAATGATGATGATGATGCCCGAGGCGGTGAGCCATATTATCCAATTTAAAATCCACTACTACTAAATGCAGCTGTTGTACTTATTTGGCACAAGGTCATTTGGATTTTTAGCCCATGCATTTGACTTTGCGAGGCCCCTACAGTGTGCTATATATCTAAATCTATATATATATATATAGTAAAATGAGAATTTATTTTAAGCACTTTTTACCCTCAGAGTTGCCGTCATCGCAAACAATGCCAATGTTCTGGGAAGAACTACCCAACCTCTACATTTCCACTTCAGCTCATGACGCATTCACTGAAACTGCTAAGCTTGTTCTACTGCAAATTATTTGCTTTGAAAAAAAAAAAAAAAAACAGGACCCAATTTTAAACAGAGATGAGCTTACAATGATGGAACTGATCAGGAGTTTTACAGGACTAAGGTATTTCATTAGTACTATGACGGTATGACATTCAGTGCGCTATAAGGAGAGCATACGTACGTTCTCCTCGTGAATTTCTTCCCCATGACTTTGGCCCGGGCCCCTCTCCTCTGTTTTCCGTGGAGCGTGCTGCCATTGTTGTTGTTACCGTGGAGTGAAGCGTGAGATAAGCTGTTACCGAGGGGCATGGGGAACTCGTGAGGCGGGCGAAGGCAGGTCTGAGTGCAGAAGAGCGGTGGAAAGGACGGCAGCTCGGTGGACCGGCAAGGCGAACGCTGGCTGTAGCTGCTACCTGTCGCCGTCAAATCCAGTTTCGGGTCTCTAAGCGTGGTGCCGATGGGATCCGTTGTCCTGCCTGGGAGGAACAGAGAAAGAGTGGATCAAGACCGACATGTTGCTGTTGTTTTGTTCCAAACTTGTTCTTCCAGGTCAACTGATTCCAACTTTTTCAAAACAAAGACAAATATAATCATAAGTAGTGGTCTGTTTGATCTTACGATGTCCATAATAATTATTCGCCCCTATAGATTTTTACAATTTAATATAACTCATTAAATTCTGATAATATATTTAATGTATAAATATTTCTCCCCTTCAGGTCATTATTTAGTAGATTTATCGTTGGTTGCAATCACAGCACTAAGCCTGTGTGGAAATATCTCAAACAGGCTGCCACATCTGGGCACTGTAGTTTTTCTCCAGAAAACAGCTCATATTCTGTCAGGTTGCTCTGGGGTCCAACATGAACAGCTCTTTTCAAGTCCAGCCACAAGCTCTAAATAGGATTAAGATCTGGACTTTGATTAGGCCACTCCAGAACATTCCTCTGCTTGTCTTGGAACCATTTCTGTGTAGCTTGTGCTGTATGCTTGAGGTTGTTGTCTTGATGGAAGATAGATCTTGTTTAAGATCGTAGTTCTTTGGCCAAGTCAGATTGTCCTCCATTATTTGGAAATATTTTTCTGCATTATCTTCCTCTCTACCTTTACCAGCCTTCCAGAGCCTGCTGTTGAGAAGAATTCCCAGACCATGATGCTGCCACCACCATGCTTCATGGTTTGTTTCTGAAGATGTGCAGTACTAGCCAAACATGGCATGTTAAATGAGCAACGATAAGCAAAAATTTTGTCTCAACAGACAAAAGAACCTCCTTCTTTGAGTCTCCCAAGTGTCTTCAGGTGAATTTGAAGCAAAATTGCGAAAAGCCTAGTGAAGAACCAAGACACCAATTGTTAAGGTAAAGTCTCTCCCATCTGAGCCATTGAAGCTTTTAACACCTTCAGAGTGGTTGTAGGTGACTTGGTGGCCTTCCTCACCTTGCCCGGTCACTCAGTGTGTGAGGGCGACCAGCTCTAGGCATATTTGACAAGTGCCATACTCTTTCCATTTCTTAACGATGGATTAACCTAAAACCTTTGAGATATCCACTATGTAGGAACCTTTTTGTGAGCCATCTCCTGACTTATTGCCAGTGATCGCTTCTCTGAGTTGTTTGGAACGTTATTTTGTGTTCATGTTATATCTGCAGCAATAACACTGATGATCCAGAGCCTGCAACTCCCCGACACAATAGTTTTAATATTACAATCACTTCACTCATCAACAGGTCTCAGGGAATCTCCATTTCACTTAGTGTGATTCTGCTGGCATCAATTAGCTGGACTTTAGTTAAGTTACAGTTGAAAGGGAGTGAATATTTATGCAACAATTTACTTTATATATATATATTTTAGTTGATGTATATTTTTTGTAAATTCTATTGACAATAAGTTTGTTTACAAAAGCACTGGAAGGCTGAAACATCCAGAGGTGTGAATACTTTATAGGCATGTGACATGTGAAAACTCATCAGCAGGAAACCAGGCTGCAGGACCACAGTGAAAAAGATGCCGACCCTCTGCCTGACTTGGAACGTCGTGCTGCGCGATGCAAACGGGAGAGCACCTCCCCTCCTGGGTCAACCTGATGCTCGTCTTCTCGTCATGAACCGCTGATTTGGACTTGGTGCAGCAGGTTAACACCGTCACAGAGTGAGGGCTGCAGACAATTTCCTGTGAAAGAAGAGTCAATTAGTGCTTCAAAATGTTCATGCAATGAACAATAAGCTCAATTAATGGGAGTAAAACACTGTCACCTCAAATTCTAAACACTTTAGCCAAAATGGGAAAATATTGTTCCCATCGACTCAATTCTAATCGACATTGGAGTTTCTTTGAATATTTTTCTTTAGTTTGGAATGACTTAAAATCAGTTTACTAGAAGACTACAGGTTTAAAGCACAAACCCTCAGTTGTGCAATTAAGTTCCACCATCCATATTGGATGAGGGTTTAAAACATAAGGGGACTCTGGGTTAGCCCACCATATATGGGGGCGTCTGGGGTTCCATTTCTGGTTCTTTTTCCTTCATTCTCCGCCTCCTTTCCAGTCAAGTAACTGTAAATAACAGCCAATTGTGCCACAAAATGCTAAAAAAAAAAAGATCGTTATGTCTCGAACTGAACAAGGAAGTGGTATATATTAGAGGTTGTTATTGTCAAACCTTAACAGAGAATGAGAGAAGTTTTCAGGCCAAGTGAGAAAGGCTATTTTGGTTGGCAACATTAAAATAAATTCATCAAAGAATGAAAGAGAAAGAAAATGAGAGCAGTCAAGTCACCATCAGGGATCAGCTTCCTGTCCATAGTTAAAACGGCAAGAAAAGGTTTTCTCCAGGACATCTACTTCATTCAAGAACTGTCTCCCATGATCAGATCATGAGTCAACCACAAAAGATTCACTCGGCAAATGCAAAGAGTTCACAATAAGGTGCACAAACATTCATAGCCTCTGAAACCTGATGAAAGACAATTAAAACAGGACCTTAAAACCAAGCTGCACCAGCAGAGACAAGCTGTTTCACCAGCGTGAACAAGATGTAGAAGTTTCAGCAGGAACATCTGAAGAAAGTGTCATGGCGCAGGCATGCAAGGTTTCCAGCAGCACCAGATCAGTATAATTTATTCATAATAGAAGCAGGATTGGTTCGAGAGGCTACAGGTAAACACTGGCTGCTCTGCTCTGAAGGTGTGCTGCAATACAGCTCTGCAAACCAGGTGCACTACAGCCCCAGACTAACTGCTAGAGCAAAGGTTCATAAAGAAATGTAATATTCTGCGAGTGAGTCACCCGATCTGACCCTGGTTGGACTGCATTCCACTCGGTGAAAACAAAACCACAGACGGAAAGGTCCACAAACAATGAAGAACTGTAAACAGAGTGAAGCCCTGATAAAACCGCTCAAACAAGGAAGAGAGTTACATGACAATGTTCCAGATTTCAGTCACTGTCTGCAGTGGATTCTTAACAAACCTCACGAAATCGTGTTAACTCTCTATTTACACTGAAGAATCTACGATCCAGCAGTTATCCTGCAGTGAAGTCTGCAGCCCGGTTTCATTTTGACTGCTTCTGTTTTGGCAGATTCTGCAGTGGAGCACATCGGCCCAAAGTGAAAACGACACTGATTAAATCATGCTTCTAGAGGGTGAAATGATACTCTTTACATTCAGAACCATTTAAGAAAATCCTCTGTATGGTCCATTTTTCCCCAAACACAAAGTTAGAATCAGCTACAGCCTTTCTTGCAATATTCTGGATTAGACCCCACTCAGGAAAATAAAAATTGGATTCTTTTGTATCTGACCTACCGATCACAATCAGAGCTTATCAAGGTAATTATCGGATTCTGATCTCTGGTGGATTTCCAGGTGTATGTTTAACAAAATGGGATTAACTAGTTTGTTTTTTGTTCAGTTGAATTTATTAGTAGTCGTAGACTGTGGTAATAAGCATGTTTGCCACCTTTTCATTAGCTTAAAACAGTTATTACCGGAGGTCCCCTTTTTTATTTGACTGAGGAAAACAATGTAGTGAAAGAAATGCTGCGTATTTAGCTTCACAAATGAATCTGTGACGTTAACAGTGATAGATTCCACCTGAGGACAGCCAAAAAGATCACAGGATTTCTTCCTTTCACATGGTATACACACAGCCTGAAATCAAGTAAAGGCGGCTTTCACCCTTCTTGTGGGAGATGGGACCAATTGACCCAAACTGCAATGTTCTGTAGCAGGGTTCTTCCATAAACTGTCAGACCCCTGAACACACATTTCCATAACCCAATACCCCCAACCACACACACCTGACTGTGCTCTTACAATGTGAATAAAAATGATAAAACCTGCACTCTTTCCACATATCTGCTGTATGTTTACTGGTGAGTGTCTCTATTTGAATTGTTTTTGTTTATGGGTTACTGTTATATGTATATTGCATGCTAACTTGTTTACTGCATTACTATGGTGGACCAAACACTGACAATTTTGTTATGCACGTTTCTGAGATTAACAAAAAAAGATCAAATAAACATTAAGGACATATCCTTAGAGGAAAAAATGCTGAAAATCTTGTCAATCCCCTAATTCCCAGTTGGATTCCAAACTACTACCTCTACTAAAGGATCTGATGCACATTTACTTTTTTAGAATAAAAAAATCTGAATAGGCAGCTGAAACTTAAAGAAAACCAAAAATCGGTATAAGCCAGGGAAAGCCTGCATCTGAAGTTTCTTGTATTAATCCCTAGTCTGATGGACTCTTTCATGCACCTGGAGGTCATATAGGACAACATTCAGTACCACTACGTGCCCTGTGTGAAGCAGAACTACAACCGAATTGAGTAGAACTCCTAGAATTCAAATTAATAGGCGTATGGTTTGAGAGAGTTCGATGTAGAAATGTAGGTAGAAAATTTGACTTTTTTTTGTTGGTACTTTGAACATAGATGTCAGTCTTCTGTAAGCTGAGTCAACGGATTCTTCACTCCTATCCTGAAAGACATCCTGTCTAATTTATGGGGTTCACTTTTATCAATCTGAAACTGCCCAACACTATTTGCAGTGAACAACCCAAACTGTTTAATAAATAAAGTGTTTATTAAAACAGAGCTTTTTAATAGCTCTTTAGAAAGCCTGTCCTGTTGGTATGGGAGGGGCTCCGGAGACGGGACCACGCTGGATCCACACCCACTTGCCCCACTCAGCCGACCAGTCCCTTTAAATCCGTAGCAGAGGTACAAACAGGCCCGCTGGTCCTCATCTAATGCTTCAATCAACTCCAAATAAGGCTTGTTTCATCGTTAAATTCGGAAACACTTTAAAAATGGAAATGCGTATTGCGTTGGGCCTGTTAAACACCATATATTGTGGTTATGTCACCAGCTGACAAGCATGTAGCGGTCGTAACTCACTAGCTGACTAACTAGCCGTTAGCACTCCAACAAAAAGCTCTCATCTCCAGCTACTGTAACTACACAAACTTATCCTAAAAATACGATTAAACTACACTGTTATCTCTTGTATAGCTTCTAGAAGACCAACAGATATTATCCTAACTCTGGATACCTTTTCACCAATATTTTCCCACTTTGGCTAGCTTTGTCTAAGCTCTTTTATGTTATGCCCAACAAGCAAACTTACCCCGTTCATGTCCGAGGTGTTTTGTGGCTTCCCTCCTCGTCTTTCGGCTCACGTTTGGGGGGGGGGGGGGGGGCACAGATACCCGCTAAAAAGCTAGCCTCAGCCCACCCCCACAGCCCGTGATCTCCTGACACAACCACACAGGTCCACGATCTCCTAATGCACTCCTGCTGTACGGGGAATTGCCAGCAGCTCAATCGATGCAGCCTCCACAGCCCCACTCCGCCATGTTCCTCTGTGTGTGGAAATGAATGAGGCGGAACGTTTGCGCCCCCTGTGGGTCTGCAGTGACAATGTCCGTGTGTTTGGAAAAGCGTTTGCTTACATCTCAAACTTCATTTTTACCTGACAGCATTTTAACTGTTTCTTCTGTAGCTTTATTTTGTACATGAGTTCCACAGTTTTCGTTGTTGTTTTTTTTTTTTGCAATACAATATTTTTAACTTTTTTAAATGTAAGTACTCAAGCAGCAAACCATGACGAACATACATAAAAAAAACAAAGAATGAGTAACTTGGAAAAGTAGAACAAATATACATAAACTAAAATAGAAGTGATGAACTTACATGTATTGACAAAATCTAAAATACAATACCATTAAATAATTTGACAAAGGCTACTTATTAAATACTGTCTGTTAAGCAATTACATAAAAAAATAAAAATGATACTGCACCTTTTACTTCTGAAATGTTGATGTGAACCAAATAGTTGTAGTCAAATGTTATGTTGATAGAAGCAATTAAACAATTTAAACCTTTTTACACAACTGCGAACTATTTCATATACAAATACAACTAAATACTGGGTCATAAAGTGGAACGTGAATAAAATACATTTATATTTCTTATGCATGCATAAATGTGAAAACCTGTTAGGTAAACAAGGGCATTCACAGGTTTGCACTTTGGCACCACCCAGAGGCCAATTAAGTTACAGCAGTCGTAGTTTTTCTAATCAGACAGTAAAAATCAATTTTCTCTTTCAATGAAACAATGTATTACACAGGCTCCACATTTTACGGTCTAAAGGCTTAGGCTAAAATGTTATCAGTATAACATAAAACATCAGTTTGGAATTTTTTAAAGATAGATTTCTAGTATTTGCTGCGGTCAAGCCTTTTACAATATGCTTAACTAATTTGCATGTAGACAATTAACCATCACGTGACTCAACTGTGTGCATATTCCTCAGTGATGACTTGGTGTACATTGCTGGTCATTTGATGAAATAGCACCGGAATAGCAATGCCGTTAATGTATAATGTTTTAAATCTTGTTTTGAAGTCTTTGGGAACACACTTATTAGTTTCTGGGGGGATAAAATGGCATGCATTTCACTGTGTCACAGAAATCCCACCCCACACAGTTAACCATCAAAACTTGAAAGTTGAACTCTAGAAGGGGAAATTCACTTTCTAATTAAGTCACCTGTAAGCAGGGACGACTGATGAGCTTCGAACTCTATCAAACATAATTTGCTTAAACTTCCTTTTCCCATTTTGTCTTTTCTATTACAGTTAAGATCTGCAAGCAGTCTGTTAGCTGAATTCCATCTAGTAAATACGTGTACGGATAAAATTTTTATTCGTAGTAGTAGTCGCAGTAGTAGTAGTGGTAGTAGTAGTAGAAGTATTTAATTTTTTTTCTGTTTCAAATAGTTTGCATTTAGTGATTCTAATCCTAGGTAATAAAGGAAATACAAGTGTATACGACAAACAGAACTTGACAGAACGTTATTAATAACAACATAATATTCAGCTAATTTAAAAGGAATAAATGAAAAAGGAAGAGAACGAAGAAGAATCAACCGGCGTCACTTCCTTTCGGGACCTGTCAGGGTCACGTGATGTGGTATTAGCTCGCCGACTCTGCTATGTTTTTCGTTTGTTTCATTGTTTCAGAAATGCGACGTTTCATGCTTTTATCGGTGTGTTGTCGTCGAGGGACGTCCCGCGGCCGCTCTAAGACCCGTTTTCAACGACCTCCGTCGAGCACTTTCGCCCTAAAAACGGCTGCAGTTGGCCTGCACGTCACGTGACCAGCATGCGACGGAGCGTTTGATAAAAAGATGGCGTGAGCTCGAGCAGAGAGGACAAACAAGCACCGAACTGCTGAGAGCTGCTGACCGTGACCCGCAGCTCCCATATTAAAGTAAGGTGAGTTATTCTTAGCGTGAGAACCAGCTGTTTCTGACGCTTACACGTTGATTAATCATAACCTCCCAGTTATTTCACGTTTTTACATTAAAGTGATTAACCATAGTCTTTTTTTCTAGGCTTTTAGTCATCGTATCCTGGTTGCTAACGTTAGCAAGCCACATAAACTGAAGCATAGTACGCGTGCGACAACCGTTAATAACGTTAGAACAGCAGGGGCCGGCTTGCTGATTTAGCTTCCAGTTAGCTTTCATGAAGTAGGTTAGGGAGGACAGATTGAAAACTCTGGTTATCTTTGAACGCTCTGGCTGTTCAATTTTGCTAACGTCATTTATCAACAACTGAATAACTTCAGCAGCGCCGCAATAACGAGCTACCTGTAAACTTTATTATGAGCTGTTCTGTTACAACATAAGCTTGCATCAACCTTGCAAACGTCTGCTAATGGTAAGAGAGATTATTGTGTGAAATGTTACAGCAGAGAAAATGATTTTAACATGTGCACCAGTATCGGTGGTTACTGTCACTGTCAGTAACATTTAGTTGTAATTGTTTGGTGATCTTCTCTGTCAGTTGCGCGGTGCTAAGCATTATATCCGCCTATTTTATTTGGAGATGTTTAAACCCCAGTTGCCTTTTTAACGATGTCAAAATGGATGAATGTGACGAGGTTTTGTATTTAGCTTTTGAAAAGTAAGCAAGCTAGCATAGGAAAGCTATGTCACGCTGTTTTAACCAGGTTAGTTTAGCAGCTAATAGTAAAGTGAAAGGGAGATGTTTACGACATTAAATTTTGTCATTAAGGAGGATGATTAGTCTTCACAGTATGTGGACGACTTGTTATAAACTGTAGTATGGCGGTGTACGAGTAGGTTCGGTGTTGAGGAAATCCTACGTTGAGTAGGTAGGTGCAGGAAGTTGAAGGCAGGGCATTGTAAACACGTGTCTTGTTTTGGGTCACTTTGAAACAACTCGTGGCTCCGACATTACTGTAATAAAAGTATCCAAATTCGCCCATCTTTACTGTATAATGACTAGGGAATTGTACGTTTTGGGGGCTGTGTTTCCATCTTTAACTTCCACTTTCATTTCAGCCCGGATCTTGTTCCTTGAAGAAAGTTACTTCATTAGACTTTCTTGTACTCTTTAAATACATTGTAACTCCATGGTTAGGTTGTTCAACACTTTGTTGACCTGTATATTTTAAATGCATTTTTTCATGATATAAATATAACTTGAGATTTACCTTATTGCCTGTTATTCCCCACATGTAACATGTGGGTCATTGTGTTCATTATATATTATAAAGAAATTGTTGTTTATCTTATGATTGACCTAAAATATTTCATCACTTACTGAATTTTTTAAATAAATAATACACTTGTTTACTTTTGACTAATTTATGTGCCATGAGATGTTAAAATGTTGTTTAGGTCATCAGTGAAGTATAGCTATTGGGTTGTACACCGTATGATTTCAAATGTTTAGTGTTGCGTTCATATCTAAGCTTGTTATGTGCCACCCTACTTGGTCAGTCTATTGTTGTTGTTTTTTCAACACTGATTACTTGTAATTTTCCAGTTATATATATTTTTTTAAAGACTACAACCTTAGCCTTTACCATTCTCTTCATTACTGGTTTGTTTTATCGTTACACACGATGCAGAGTGGACATGTTGTCATTTGATGGACAGCAAATTATGCCAATTAATGTTCAAGATACATCTATCAGGCATTTTCGTGCCAGTTACTGAACAATTTCCATTTCTCTTTGTTATCTGAACCTTTGGTTCCCTTTTTTCTAAATACTATAGCATATAATGTCCTGCAAGGTCTTTGGTAGCTTGAATCCAGTAGAAGCTTAAATAATTGCAAGATCCTCCCCATTAATGCGTCAAAGCTAATGTTTTTGACCTTTGCTAGATTTTTACTAAACGTAAAAGAAAATGCATCTGAGAACTTGTTTTTTGATGTCTTCATTAACATATTTCCTGGTTTTTGACATTTATAACCAATTATAGAAAATCTAATTTTTTACTCTTTGACTTGTATGTTGTTGGTCAAGGGAAATTTGGCCGATCCAGATCTTTGACCAATTGATTTGTGAATCTCTGTTTTATACTGCTGATCGATCCCTTTAAAACATTACATTTTCATCTATGTATTTTTTTATTTAATTTTGTTTCTTATTTTAATTAATGAAGAAAAAAAAGTCCGTGTTGATATAAGCTTATATTCATTGGATTTGCAGATGGATCCTGGACAGGATTTGCTACTCGCTGCTTTAAGTGAGAGTGGAATTTGCCCAAATGATATTGGGTTATTTGATGTGGATTCTCAGGATGTTACACAGCCGTCTACAGCCCAGCAAGTAAGATGATCCTCAGTAAATTATCTAGAAGACAATAGTTTCCTTTTATTTCCATCACAGCATGAATCCCAATTCTAATCCTGACCTCCTTTCAGTCCATCTCCATCAGTGCTCTTGATGTTGGGGTGGGAGCAGAATCAGTGGATGTTGTTCGACCTGAGCCTCAAAGCGCAGTTCCAGTTGTTACAATCAGAGTAAGCTCACAGAACATGTTTCCTTATGTGACTGTATTACAAGGTTTTCTGGTAGCCGTTTGATCTAAAAATGAATGAATAATTCCCTTTGGTTGTTCTTTGTTTCCAAACAGCATAAACCTCAGCCATCAACAACCACATTTGTCTTAAATCAACTGAATCAGTTGCCATCACTAGGGGCTACTGTTACCAAACAGTCAGCTACCAACCCAATCAAACATACCATAACAGTCACCAAGGTGGTCCATGTCACCAATTCAGGACTGCGTGCTTCAGCAACCCCCTCACCCGCAAGCGTTCCTCCTTCAGTGTCCACGTTAGTGCCTTCTAACAAAGATCAGGTACATTTTTAAAATTTTTTTTTTTTCAACATCTTATATATAAAAATTTTTTGATTAAGTTAATCATATGATGTTTTTTTTGCCAGCAGATTCAGCTGAAAGACCTTCTTCGGCCCAACAGTGTTAAAACGACGGTTTTAAAGGGCAGCAGTCTGATGGAGCTGATGAAACTTAAACCTCCACCTGACATTGCTCCACCTGTTGCAACAGCTACAGCCACAGGTCCAGGTTAGGCAAATAGAAATCAGTTACTTGTATCTTTTTCTTATTTGATCACTAAGTTTATCAGTCAGAAGGGTTTAAGCATTGGGCAGATAAGGGGATTACAGCGACATGCAAAATGCTAGAACAAGACAGGCTGCTGAGCTTTGAGAACTTGAAGACAAAATTTGGACTGGGTGATCATGATCAATATCGATATTTACAGATAAGAGACTACTATGAGAAAGAGGTAAAAACTAAAATAAGTACAATAATTGGAATATTTCAGAAGGCTTATGAGGGGAAGAAATGTAGAGCTATTTCGGCATTGTATTGTGTGTTGATGGGAGGCAGGGAAACATCTACTGTATATATTAAAGAAAAATGGGAAAAGGAACTGCAGGAACATATAAGTGAGGATGAATGGTTTAAAATCTGTAAAACGCAGTGTACAGCCACTTGCTCCAGAGCTTGGAGAGAATTCAATTGGAAAAATATAATCAGATTTTTTATAACCCCAAAGATTAGAAAGAAGATGGTAACCAGCTCTCAGCCATGCTGGAGGCTCTGCGGTCAGATGGATGTGGGCCATACCCACATATTTTGGTTTTGGTCCTGCCCAAGACTAAGTAGATACTGGGATAACATAGGTGGTATTTAGAAAAAAATACTCGGATATGGAATGCCCAGATCATGTAGGGTACTCTCTTTGGGGTGTCTTACACATGATATAATTCAAAAAGAAGATGAATATCTGGTGAAAATCTTGCTTACTGCAACTAAGAAAGCATCACAAGACTATGGTACAAAGACGAACCACCGGCTGTGGAGCGGTGGCTGGGCATCGTGGAGGAGATTTATGTGATGGAAAGACTCACTTATAAACTGCAAGAAGACCAGTTTGTTGAAAAATGGAGTGATTATAAAAGCAAGGAGGATACCACCTTCACAACAAGCCAATGCAAACATTGATACGGAAAAAAATGAATATGGATGTATATTTGTTGATACCTCTCCACTGTAACTGTTTTAAGAAATGTTCAATAAAAAATAAGTGGAAAAAAAAAAGTTTATCAGTCAGGGTTTCCTGAACAGTGATGGTGGTTTGGGGGGGAAGTGTGGTGGTGCTACTAGCTGAGGGCATTATCGGAGGAATTATTCTACCCTGGATCCATCATTATAGTTCATTGATCCATTATTAATATTCTGGTATTTTTTTGGTGTTTCAGGTGAAATTAACAATGGGATCAAGAAAGAAGGGTTGGGTGCCAGGATTTGGATTAAAGACGACATTAAAATGCAAAACTTTACAAATACTCTGGTAAGTCTTATTAGGTTTGTTAAACAAACAGCGTTTTAATATTGAAATGGGAATTAATTTGTATTCCAATTTGTGTGCAGAAAGCTGCAGGCCTAAAAGAAGAGGATGAACATGAGGAGGAAGAGGAAGAAGAGCTTGGTCACGCAGAGACTTATGCAGAGTACATGCCAATGAAATGTAAGAATATTTCAAGGTTAACAGTTAGGATTATTCATCTTAAAATGATAAGAAATGTATTAAATGTTTCTCACAAGGCTGATTCATCATTATTTAAAATGTTTTGTCAAACCTGGTCCGGTACCCTGTACTCGATGTGCAGATAAGATGTCCAGATTATGTTACATAATTCTGTATCAGTTTAAATCCTTTAACATTTTAGGACAAGATGTGTTCTTTAATTTCGTTGTTTTTTGTGAAACATTAATTTACTGACCTTTGACCTTGCAAATCTAGTAAAGATTGGCCTGAGACATCCTGATCCTGTGGTAGAGACCAGCTCTCTCTCCAGCGTGAGTCCTCCAGATGTGTGGTACAGACTGTCCATCCCAGAGGAGGTGATTGATCGTGGCTGCTTGTCAGCACTGCAGTTGGAAGCGATCACATACGCTGCTCAGGTAGGCAATTTATTAGTGAAAACACCTGAGTTTACCTCTCCAATAAAAATCAGGGTTACTCAAAAATCCTGACTATATATGAAGTCTGTAAACAGACAGCTGCCTCAATACTCACTCATGAACATTTCTTAAGCTCAGATAATATATCAGTTGCTGATGTGCTTCAAGTTGTAACGCCAACTAATTTCATATGTTTTAATGTGATGTTCCGCATTCATTTAATTGTCGCTGATCCTGTGGTCTCTGAAACTAGCCATGCTAGAGCACATTCAGGTCAAAGGCACCCAGTCGTACCACCACAGTTAATAAGACACATTGAATAAGTTAAAGCTGGAGGCACACTACACAACTTTCAGTCTGTACAGATTTTGAGAAGACCTTGAATTTCGCACTAACATACTACTTTGAGCTGATTTTAGTTTTTTTTGTTTCAAGGATTGGACTTAACCAGATCCATCTGAACACAACAAACTCGCAAGAGTGATAGTTTAAGGGGTTAACACATATCAGAAGGTAGCAGTAATAGAGTATGTTCTCAGAATGCAGACACACAATATTTGTTTTCTGTTACAACATAAGCTTGCTTGTTGTATACAGTATACTATTTGGACTGGACTGCGTTAACAAAGAATTTAATTTATGGAAAATGACTTGATTCTAATTGGAAAATATTGGGTCCGTAATCGGTTCATACAACCAGACAGTGTGGAGATTCGTTTCGCTGTGACTGAGGTTGCAGATTTCTGTGCCAATTCACCGTGCCTGCTGGTCCCGTATTAGTGCAGACTGAAGCAGACTTTCCCCGACTGGGAATCACTTCAGATTTTTAGTTACTTATTTCTACCCAAATGTTTATGGCCTTTATTTAGGCATTGAATTTTAAAGGTGGCTCAAATAGTCTCTTTTAAAAAGGTTGTAAGCAGTTAATATCTTACCGGCAGTGTAGGGTTGGGTGGTATGACTAAAACATGACCATTTGTTATAATAAAATCATAATTTTCTTTTTTGTCACAATTTGCCCACATTAAGGCATAGCTTTTAAAGATAAAAACCACACAAGGGGGACCTGGAGCGTTTCTTAATAGATTCTAATCGGTTGCACAATTTTGCCAACATGCGTCGAGCACTGTTGTCATTGAAGAAATGTTGCCATTTTTAAGCAAACTGTTTTAATGTTTTGTATAATTCAAAACTATTTTGGTTTGAAAACACACCAGTTAAGCTCCCTCTCAACACTGATGATTTTGTGTAGTGATTATTGTGAGCAAATTCCTGTTTGCACTTTACTTCAGTATCACTGCTAGCATTATTATTCGAAGCAGTAGTAATTGTAATAATTTCATCATTTTATGAGTGATAAAACCAACACCCATAAAGTGTTGTCTGTATTAAATATCTGTCAGCCTGCAGCCTGAACAAAAAATGCACTCAGACTGTTGTTTTTAAAGGCAGAGAGGGTGTCTTAAGCAGTGTTTTTCAAAGCATTCATTTCATGTGCCACTATGGGAGCACCTCCTGCATGACCTCATCAGAAGCATCAGTGTCATTACGCCAACTCTGAATGGCCGGTGAAGTCTGTCGAGGGGGGCCCAGTACCTCACCCTATGAATAAGTCTGAGATGGCATTTTTCTTAGGAGCCTTTTGATGATCACTTGTGCCATTGCTGTCCACAGACTGGCCTTACCTGTAGCAATACCTTACACTGCTAGCTAGGAAATGGCAATATTTCCCCCCTTCCCTCTTATTAATCAGCCCTGCAAGCTTTTTGAGCGATCCACTAGGCTGCTAAAGGGAATGTCGCGGGGCAGTAGTTGAAGCTGGGTAGATGAATATACCCAGCTAATGGCCCTGACATTCCCATTGCTACAGACAAAGTATGTGGCAGCCTTGCTCTCTCTTAACCAATTCTGAAAGAAGATGGGGCAGATTGCTAGGATTTGTTTATCAGTTTAATTGAGTTGATCAGGCAATAAAGAGTACTCTACTATCCTTGTTAAGTCCCACAAGGCTGCAAAATCTACTGCTTTGAAAGAAGACTGGCAACCCACTGTGCTCTGTACCCTGAATCTGGATATGTGGAACATGCAGCTGTGAGGTGGAGCATCCCATGGCCAGGTGTTCAGAGGTTGTAAGATCTTGGTTTGAAAATAATGCCAAGGGTTAAGAAGACAGGAAAGCATATACTGGCAGTTTTTCTGGAGCTCCTGAATGAATTGCGCTGATGTGGAGAGATGAACCTTGGAGCCACATGCCCCCAGTGAAGCAGCTGGTTGTGACATGCCATGATCCGAAGACCTCACGGTCATCCTCAACAACGCCCATTGCTTCTAAGAAAGACCACTTATTAACAAGTGCTGTAGGACGACAACCCTGTCCTTTTAGAGCTTTTATTCTGATGACATGATAGGCAAAGTTGGAAAAAGACATCACCAATAAGAAAGATAAGACACTGCCCCCCTAAGTCTCTAGAATGCATCAATCAGCCCCATCCAGAAGACCTGTGAGGAGAAAAAGAGGGAGGATGAGTTATTAAAACTCTCGTCTGCCAAGGCGAGGGCACCTCTCAGCTCTGGTGCTGCATCAGTCATCACAACTTCCTTTTCCTGTGCAACTAATAATCAGCCTCTTCAAACTTTACGAACGTTTAAAGGTTAATAAAACTGTTAATTGTGTAAAAGGATTGCAAAATACCCCCCCAAAGTTTGTGGCTAATCTAAGAAAGTACCACTTCCCTCATTTTCAGTATTTGTTTTCTCATTGTGTCACAGCAACATGAGACATTCCTACCCAATGGTGACAGAGCTGCCTATCTGATTGGTGATGGAGCTGGTGTGGGGAAAGGCCGCACTATTGCAGGGATAATTTATGAGAACTACCTTCTGGGCAGAAAGAGATCACTTTGGTAAATAACCTGAAAGATTTAGATTTTATCTTGAAAATGACTCATTCATTTAACATTTGTTTTAAAGCTCTTACAGTCTTCTGTGTTTTTCTTACCTAATATACTTTGTTTGCTCTGTTTTAGGTTTAGTGTCTCCAACGATCTAAAGTATGATGCTGAAAGGGATTTGAGGGACATTGGAGCCAAGAATATCCAGGTTCATTCTCTGAACAAGGTAAGATTTTTGAATTATACATAAACAGAATATGAAATGTTGTCTTGTTGAAAATACTTATGTAAGTTTAATCATTTTCAGTTTAAATATGGAAAAATATCCTCAAAACACAATGGGAGTGTGAAGAAAGGGGTGATCTTTGCCACCTACTCGTCCTTGATAGGAGAGAGCCAATCAGGAGGGAAGTACAAGACCAGATTTCAGCAACTTCTCCACTGGTGTGGGGAAGACTTTGATGGAGCTGTATCCTTTCACACATTCATTACTACAGTTAATTATACTGATGAAAACCATAACTATACATGTAAATAATCACTCTTTAAAAGTATAAAAACACTTAAAGAGAAATTGGTAACTTTCTTTAACAAGATGTCTGTAGATTGTCTTTGATGAGTGTCACAAAGCGAAAAATGTTTGTCCCATCGGGTCTTCCAAGCCAACAAAAACCGGCCTTGCAGTTTTGGAGCTACAGAATAAACTTCCCAAAGCTCGGGTTGTTTATGCCAGCGCTACTGGTTAGTAGACAGAATCAAACGGCTTGACATCCAAACTCATGAACCTCTGTCGACATGAAGTACTAAGGCTATATGTTTCCATCCCATCTTTCATCTAGGAGCCTCTGAACCACGAAACATGGCGTACATGAATCGGCTGGGCATTTGGGGTCATAAAACTCCGTTTAGAGAATTTGGCAATTTTATTCAAGCAGTTGAACGCAGGTATAAATTTTTTTTTAGGCAACATAATCTTTTAACAATGTTGTACACTTGAAAGGTCTGTTAAACATCTAATCTTATAAATTGTTGCTTTACTTTCAGAGGTGTTGGCGCCATGGAAATAGTAGCTATGGACATGAAACTCAGAGGGATGTACATAGCCAGACAGTTGAGCTTTACAGGGGTGACATTCAAGATTGAAGAGGTATCTCTAACTCACAAATACATCAACATGTACAACAAGTCTGTGAGGCTGGTAAGTAAAACTATGCATTTTAATTATTTTGTCAGATCCAACAAAATAGTAAAACTTCAATTTCTACATTTGTGCCACAGTGGGTAAGTGCACGCGAGAAGTTCCAACAGGCTGCTAACCTCATGGAAGCAGAGCAACGCATGAAGAAGTCCATGTGGGGTCAGTTTTGGTCCGCCCATCAGAGGTTTTTTAAATACCTCTGCATCGCCTCCAAAGTCCGCCGGGTGGTCCAGTTAGCCAGAGAGGAAGTTCAGAATGGAAAGGTAAAACTACTCCTTAAAATGGATTGTCCTCTATAACAAGTCTTCAGATATTTAAAGAGGTACCTTTTTTTTAAATTAGTTATTTGACAGAATGTGCAGCTTTGACAGTTTTAAGTTTGTTAGGAAATAAGAGAAATTAAATGTCTTACTTTAAATAGTCAGTGTTATCCTCCGTGTTTAAGTAACTGAGCTGTTATTTTTCTCTGCAGTGTGTGGTGATCGGTCTTCAGTCCACTGGTGAGGCGAGAACATTGGAGGCCTTGGAGGAAGGAGGAGGAGAGCTCAATGACTTTGTGTCGACCGCAAAGTAAGGATGTAGAAAAACTTTCTTAGAAAAAAGTAAATCTAATATTGTAGCTATATGGCTTCAATGCTGTGATTTTATTGCAGAGGCGTGCTGCAGTCCCTGATTGAGAAGCATTTTCCAGCTCCAGACAGACAGAAGCTTTACAGCCTGCTAGGCATTGACCTCTCTGCAAAAAAGACACCCTCTCCCACTGACAATACAGCAGGGTCTGAACAAAAGGGAAAGAAGAGAAAAGGTAATGTAAACAAATAGGATAAATCTTAATAAAATCATGCTCAAAGAATAGGATGCATTAAAATTAGTTTAGAAATTCTAACCATGTATAACATGCCTAACATTCTCTATCGCTCCAGGTTCAGAGGCCAAAAAACAGCCTAAGAAGAAGCCTCGCAAGCATGGTGGTCTGTCAGGTACGAGCTCAGAGGAGAGTGAGTCTGGGGAGTCGGACAAAGAGTCTGGGAAAGACAGCGATGACAGCTTCAAATCTGTCAGCTCAGCAGATGAAGATGATGATTTCAATCCTTTCAGAGACGAATCTGATGAAGATGAGGAAGATGGTGAGTTCATAAAGAATTGAAAAATGTCAATTTAGAGTATATTCAGTGTGCACAATAAAACTGTCTGCCACCCTCCTAGATCCTTGGCTAATCAGGAAGGAGCCAAAGAAAGGGAAAGAGAAGAAAAAGAAAAGGAGGAAGAGTATTGATCCAGACTTGATTCAAAGTGCCTTGTTAGCCTCAGGGCTGGGCTCCACCAGGCCGGGTTTTACAGCTTCTGTTAACGCCCCCATCACGCCTGCCACGGGTTAGTATGCTCCTTAATGTAGAGCAAAGTTGTAATACTGTGAATAGTCTTCTGGAGGTAAATGTGTGTCCGGATTTTTTTCCTCAAGTCAAAACTGAGAGCCAGGAAAGCTGTTTTACAAGTCAGGACTCGGTGGAACTTGCCCAGAAAATGAAGAAACAGCTGCTGGAACAACTAGAAGGATTGGCTGAAGATCTACCTCCCAACACCCTGGATGAGCTAATAGATGAGCTGGGAGGGCCAGAAAACGTGGCTGAGGTAACATGCTTTTTAGAGCTGTACACCTTTTGGTTCTACGTTTTTAGCTGAACTGTTAATTTATATTGCATCTTAATTACTCTCTGCTTCAGATGACCGGTCGTAAAGGTCGCGTGGTCAGTAATGATGACGGCAGCATCACCTATGAATCCCGCTCTGAGCTGGACGTCCCTGTAGAAATCCTTAATCTCACAGAAAAGCAGAGGTTCATGGATGGAGAAAAGGTAAAGTAATAATCATTCTGGATTGTGGGATGGAGTGTGACAGGTCTTAAAACCTTGTTGGTACCTCTGCCATTATGATGGTGGCAGGGGTTTGAGCCCCCGCTATGTCTGTCTCAGTCGTTATGTCCTTGGGCAAGATACCTCACCCGCCTTGCCTACTGATGGTGGTCAGAGGGCTCGGAGGCACCTGTGTAAGGCAGTCTCACTTCTGTCATTGTTCCCCAGGGCAGCTGTGGCTACAATGTAGCTCACCACTTTCAGTGTATGAATGGGTGAATGACTGAATGTTGTGTGAAGTGCTTTGGGCTCTCTGGGGACTTGATAAAACGCTATACAAGTACAGGCCATTTACCATGTTATTTCAGCGTTTTGTGCTTGCATGCATTGATCAAACAGACGGTTCTATTTGCTTAATGTTTACATGGTAAGTCTAGAGTTCTCAGTGCATCTAGAATTAAGGCCTTTAAAATGTCTTAAATTCAGGGGAAAAAAGTTGAACGTATTTAAGTTGGCCTTAAATATGTTCATCACAGGTCTTAACAAAAGTTTGAGCCACGCGCAGTTCTGTGACTCGAGGTGGTTGAGGCTACAGGTAACTAGCTGCTAATAAACTCTTGGTAGCAAGCTTTTTTCCATCTATTATGGGTAAGTGCAAATTTATCACCAGCCACTGGCTCACTTCTGTTGCCGACCCAAATAAGGCTAGGTTCATTCTTTGCAAAAACCTTTTTAGTGTTGCACTATGGGGAGTTAAGGCTGTAGAGAACCATTTGAAGTGTGAGAAGCACAAAGCCGCAGGTGTTCGCACTGACACACTGACGGCTGAAGCCCCGCCTCCAGCCATTAGTGTAGACCGCTGTGCCGCTATTAACGTTACTGTGTGACATTGTCACATTAATGTAATCTGCGTGAAACGATACAGAATAAATACAAACAAACTAAATACTAACAATGCTTGTATTGATGCAAGAATATCTTATGTTTTTATGTCTAAAATGATCCACTAGGATAATTATCTGGACCACAGCCTAGCCAGAACTTATACACTGCTCAAAAAAATAAAGTGAACACTTAAACAACACAATATAACTCCAAGTAAATCAAACTTCTGTGAAATCAAACTGTCCACTTAGGAGGCAACACTGATAGACAATCAGTTTCACATGCTGTTGTGCAAATGGAAAAGACAACAGGGGGAAATCTTTGGCGATTAGCAAGACACACTCAATAAAGGAGTGGTTCTGCAGGTGGGGACCACAGACCACTTCTCAGTACCTATGCTTTCTGGCTGATGTTTTGGTCACTTTTGAATGTTGGTGGTGCTTTCACACTCGTGGTAGCATGAGACGGACTCTACAACCCACACAAGTGGCTCAGGTAGTGCAGCTCATCCAGGATGGCACATCAATGCGAGCTGTGGCAAGAAGGTTTGCTGTGTCTGTCAGCGTGGTGTCCAGAGCCTGGAGGCGCTACCAGGAGATAGGCCAGTACACCAGGAGACGTGGAGGAGGCCATAAGAGGGCAACAACCCAGCAGCAGGACCGCTACCTCCGCCTTTGTGCAAGGAGGAACAGGAGGAGCACTGCCAGAGCCCTGCAAAATGACCTCCAATAGGCCACAACGGTTAGAAACCGACTCCATGAGGATGGTATGAGGGCCCGACGTCCACAAATGGGGGTTGTGTTCACAGCCCAACACCGTGCAGGACGCTTGGCATTTGCCAGAGAACACCAGGATTGCCAAATCGCCATTAGCACCCTGTGGTTTTCACAGATGAAAGCAGGTTCACACTGAGCACATGTGACAGACGTGACAGAGTCTGGAGACACCGTGGAGAGCGATCTGCTGCCTGCAACATCCTTCAGCATGACCGGTTTGGCAGTGGGTCAGTAATGGTGTGGGGTGGCATTTCTTTGGAGGGCCGCACGGCCCTCCATTTGCTCTCCAGAGGTAGACTGACTGCCATTAGGGACCGAGATGAGATCCTCAGACCCCTTGTGAGACCATATGCTGGTGCGGTTGGCCCTGGGTTCCTCCTAATGCTGGACAATGCTAGACCTCATGTGGCTGGAGTGTGTCAGCAGTTCCTGCAAGATGAAGACATTGAAGCTATGGACCGGCCCGCCCGTTCCCCAGACCTGAATCCGATTGAGCACATCTGGGACATCATGTCTCGCTCCATCCACCAACGTCACGTTGCACCACAGACTGTCCAGGAGTTGGCGGATGCTTTAGTCCAGGTCTGGGAGGAGATCCTTGTCTCATCAGGAGCATGCCCAGGTGTTGTAGGGAGGTCATACAGGCACGTGGAGGCCATACACAATACTAAGCCTCATTTTGACTTGTTTTAAGGACATTACATCAAAGTTGGATCAGCCTGTAGTGTGTTTTTCCACTTTAATTTTGTGCGTGACTCCAAATCCAGGTCTCCATTGGTTAATAAGTTTGATTTCCATTGATGATTTTTGTGTGATTTTGTTGTCAGCACATTCAACTTTGTTCAGAACAAAGTATTCAATGAGAATATTTCATTCATTCAGATCTAGGATGCGTTATTTGAGTGTTCCCTTTATTTTTTTTTGAGCAGTGTAAAATAAGGCTCAGGGGTTCTGATGTGAGGGAGGTACGGCAGAGAGGAGAGACACTGCTGTCTGGACTGGTTGAAGCTCCAACATTTGCCTGAAGAAGTTCCAATTTTGGGCTTTATGATGAAGTTTTTTTCTCAGCCATTGCAGAACGACTTTAAAGCGCAACAGCGCAGACTTTTGGCCACGGTGAAGTTAGTTTTAGGTTGGATTTTGGATACTCACCGGGTTTCTCCCATTTGATCCGATGCAGGCAGTCTGGTTACGGGCAGCTGCTCTCTGCCTGCTCCCTCCTCTTGCAGACGATGGTTCAATTAAGCACCGTCAATAAATTTCCGATGTGTGTTTTGGGGGAAATGTTTGTGCCTCTGAACAGCTGATTTTATGTGTGATCAGCTGGTTTAGGATGATATTAAACACATCGCTCTGCCTACATGTAATTCAGAAAGTTGATGTGTCTCCTTCCTTTTCTTAGAGCCTTCAGTCCTGATTTATAATTTGTAAAGAGAATTATATTTCGATTTGACCCGCTCCAGCAAATGCTCTTGAGTTTTATTAACTTTTCCCTTCACTACCTCTTGAAAAACCTAATTTCTCCTGGTCCCATGGCCAATCAGTGAACAGCAGTCTGTTCACGTCACAGATAGTCTCAATTCAGCCCCGGTCGCACCTGCTCAGGAGGGACCAAAACAGTTGGTACTGGTACAGACAAACAGTAATGGAAACGCTTGCAAAGCGAGCCGAGTGGAGTCAAGTAGGGCCAAATCGAGCCAGTGGAAAAGCAGCAAAACGGACCCCACAAATGTCACCCCTAGCGTGGCTGAAGCTCCTCAGTGGCACTACTAGCACTGACCTAAGAGCAGCAACTCTGATGTCAGGGGTTTTGTGGATTTTAAACACCGTGGTCAAGTACCAGTCTTACAACTCCAATGAGGGAAAGAGATGTGTCTCATTGTCTGACACATGCTATGCTTGATTGTAATACCAACTATTTCCTATATTTAGTTGTCGCCTCCCCAATCATTCAACACAAAGTTGCAAATTATTAGCACAGTGTTGATGCTCGTACTCGTACCTGTCATCTTCTGCTTTATTCGGGACCGGGTCGCGGGGGCAGCAGATTCAACAGAGACGCCCAGACGTCCCTCTCCCCAGACACCTCCTCCAGCTCCTCTTGGGGGAGCCCAAGGCGTTCCCAGGCCAGCCGAGAGACATAGTCCCTCCAGCGTGTCCTGGGCCGTCCCCTGGGCTTCCTCCCGGTGGGACGTGCCTGGAACACCTCCCGAGGAAGGCGTCCAGGTGGCATCCGATATAGATGCCCGAGCCTCCTCAACTGGCTCCTCTCGATGTGGAGGAGCAGCGGCTCTACTCCAAGCCCCTCCCGGATGGCGGAGCTCCTCACCCTATCTCTAAGGGAGTGCCCGGCCACCCTACGGAGGAAGCTCATTTCAGCCGCTTTTATCCAGGATCTCGTTCTTTCGGTCATGACCCAAAGTTCATGGCCATAGGTGAGGGCAGGAACATAGACCGACCGGTAAATGGAGAGCTTTGCTTTTCGGTTTAGCTCTTTCTTCACCACAACGGACCGGCACAGCGCCCCCATTACTGCGGCAGCCGCACCAATCCGTCTGTCGATCTCCCGCTCCCCCACTGGTGAACAAGACCCCGAGATACTTAAACTCCTCCACTTGAAGCAAGAACTCCCCTCCAACCTGAAGAGGACAAGCCAGCCTTTTCCGGTCGAGAACCATGGCCTCGGACTTGGAGGAGCTGATCTTCAGCAGGACCACATCATCTGCAAAAAGAAGAGACGAAATCCACTGGTCCCCAAGCCAGACCCCCTCCGGCCCTTGGCTGCGTCTAGAAATCCTGTCCATAAAAGTTATGAACAGGACCGGTGACAAAGGGCAGCCCTGCCACCGCGGAGCTTTTTAACCACCTCGGTGACTTCAGCCTGGGTGATGAAAGAGTCCAACCGCGAGTCCCCAGCCCATGCTTCCACCAGGGAATGCGTGATGGCAGGATTGAGGAGATCCTCGAAGTACTCCTTCCACCGCCTGATAATGTCCCCAGTCGAGGTGAGCAGCTCCCCACCCCCACTGTAAACAGTGTTGGCGAAGCACTGCTTCCCCCTCCTGAGGCGCCGGACGGTTCGCCAGAATCGCTTTGAGGCCAACCGGTAGTCCTTCTCCATGGGCTCACCGAACTCTTCCCAGGCCAGAGTTTTTGCCTCTGCCACTGCCCGGGCCACGCCACGCTTGGCCTCACGGTACCCGTCAGCCAACCACAGCCGATAGGACTCCTTCTTCAGCTTGACAGCGTCCCTTACTGCCGGTGTCCACCACCGGGTTCGGGGATTGCCGCCACGACAGGCACCGCAGACCTTACGGGCAGCAGCATCGACAATAGATGCGGAGAACATGGTCCACTCGGACTCTGTCTCCAACATCGCCCGGAATCTGGTCAAAGCTCTCCCGGAGGTGGGAGTTGAAGACATCCCTGGCCAAGGGCTCCGCCAGATATTCCCAGCAGACTCTCACTATGCGCTTGGGCCTGCCAAGTCTGTACAGCTTTCTCCTCCTCCAGCGGATCCAACTCACCACCAGGTGGTGATCAGTGGACAGCTCAGCCCCTCTCTTCACCCGAGTGTCCAAAACATGCAGCTGAAGGTCTGATGATACGACAACAAAGTCAATCATAGACCTCCTGCCCAGGGTGTCCTGGTGCCAAGTGCACTGATGGACACCCTTATGTTTGAACATGGTGTTCATTATGGACAATCCGTGACTAGCACAGAAGTCCAATAACAAAACACCACTCTGATTCAGATCGGGGAGGCCATTCCTCCCTATCACGCCTCTCCAGGTGTCACTGTCGTTTCCCACGTGGCCGTCGAAGTCCCCCAGCAGAATAATGGAGTCCCCGGGAGGGGCACTATCCAGCACCTCCGACAGGGACGCCAAGAAGGCCGAGTACTCCGCACTACCACTCGGCCCATAGGCCGATATGTAAGTCAGACCCCTGTCCCCAACCCGAAGGCGCAGGGATGTGACCCTCTCATCCACTGGGGTAAACCCCAACAAGAGATGGCTGAGCTGGGGGGCAACAAGCAAACCCACCCCCAGCCCGCCGCCTCTCCCAGTGGGCCACACCAGAGTAGAAGAGAGTCCAGCCCCTCTCGAGGAGATGGGTTCCAGAGCCTACGCTGTGCGTGGAGGCGAGCCAGACTGTTTCTAGTCGATATCTCTCGACCTCCCGCACAAGCTCAGGCCCCTCCCCCCCCCCCCCCCCCCCCCCCCCCCCCCCCCCCCCCCCCCCCCCACCCCCACACCCCACCTTGTGTGAGGTCATGACTGGAACAATGAGATCAAGATATTACACTTTTTATTCCACCAGAACATTTCCATCATCTCAGAAGCTGCCAGCTCGGGTATATCCCTGCAAGCTGATCGACGTGTGAAGAACCAGAGGAGGAGAGTCCACATGACACTGGAGCTGCCGTGGAGTGCAGACAGAGCTATACAGCAGTTTGGTGAGGAGATATAGCAATTTCTTCAACTACACAAACTCTCTGACAAAAGTTCAGTCTGACAGTTCTGTTCTCTTGCATTATTAAAAAAAGTGATAATATTCACTGAACTTGTTCTATGACAGGGCGAACACACAGGTCCAACCAGGTCACAGCTCCAGAGTATGTCTTTCTCATATCGGAACTTGCAGGAGAGCAGAGATTTGCATCCATTGTTGCCAAAAGACTTGAAAGCCTGGTAGGTATATCCAAATATGAAATGAAAATGTTTGCAATAAAAGGAAATTAACATAAATCAACCGCGTTATTGTCCTCCTAAATCAGGGGGCTCTTACTCATGGAGACAGACGGGCGACCGAAACTCGAGATTTAAGCAGGTTCAATTTTGACAACAAGGTATACTCATTAAGCACTTGTATGAGTCGATTTGTTTAGTCCTAATTTGAACAGGTCTAACTCATGGTGTTTTTGCTGTAGTATGGCAGGAATGCTCTGGAAATTGTGATGAAGTCGATAGTAAAGCTCGATGCTCCATTAGTGCCTCCGCCCTCAAACTTTAAAGGGGATTTCTTCAGAGGTATGAGTCATGTCCTTTGCATGGCACAGACATGAATTTGTCATCCAATCTTCAGGCTTCATGTTTTGTTCACAGTATAGATGTTTTTTTTTTTCAAAATGTATCAGTTATTTTCTAACTGAATAATATTTTCTCTTTGTAGAAATTCAGAGTGGGTTGATAGGTGTAGGCCTGATAAATGTGGAGGACCGATCTGGAGTGCTTACACTGGACAAAGGTGATTTTAAAATTATAAATGACACTTAAACTAATGCCTCAGATTATGCATCCATTCATGTTTAGGTTTTTGCAAAAATGAATAAAACGAATAAAATATTTTACAGACTACAACAACATGGGAAAATTTCTGAACCGTATATTGGGCATGGAGGTCCAGCAGCAAAATGCTTTGTTCCAGTATTTCTCTGATACACTGGCAGCAGTGATTCAGGAAGCCAAGAAGAATGGCAGATATGACATGGGCATTCTGGGTAAGTTGTTGTCATAACATCAAGCTAGTCTGTTGCACTGTGGTGTGTTTCTCCTGATTGTCAGACCACATTTGATCTTAAATGTTTCAACCTGTAAAAATGCTCTCCCCTTCTGGATGTTAGATCTTGGCTCTGGTGATGAGAAGGTGAAGAAGGTTGACTGTAGAAAGTTTCTGACCCCAGGCTACACTACATCAGGGCACGTGGAACTCCACACTGTGAGTCCTTTTGCATTTCTGGGTCACAGCTGTATAATCATCAGATTACAGCATATTTAAGCTGACATTTTGTCTGTTCCTTTCACTTCACAGGTCGGTGTGGAAAGAGGAATGTCTTGGGAAGAAGCTACACACGCCTGGGCAGAGCAGAATGGATCAGATGATGGGCTTCTATTTTCCAGGTGGGAAAAATTAGGGGGAAGGGTTCTTGAAAAAAAAATTTCACTATAAACTTTGGAGAAAGGGTTAAATTTAATTTTTCCGATGTGAGGGAAAATTTGAAAGTCCCTGTTTTTAAAAGGGTCTGGGGTGATGTTTTGTTTTAAAAATTAAAAGGGAAACCCCCTAATGGTGCTTTCACACCAAAGGGTGGATTTTTTGCGAATTTTTCGCGAAATTTTGTTGCTTTTGCTCGCTTGCCCTTCCCCGCTTTTGAACTCCGCTTTTTGCCAAACGTCAACAAAAACGGCAACCTTGCACTTTCATCAAACGCAGGAGTTCCATCTGCGCAAGTGGTTTCACCTGAAACATGCCGGACAGGATTTCAGGGGAAAATTACGGGTTTACCTGTGGAGAGCCGAAAAAACGCCCGACGTAAACCCGGCCCTGGGTTCACGAGTTTCTTAGGGCCCGGGAAAACCCTTTTTCGGGAGTAAAAAACCACCTACTCCGGGAAAGCCTTGCTTTGGGGGTGGACGGGCTCGATTTTAACCGGGTCTTTCGTTTATCCAGGAAAACCCGTTCCGAAGATCTGCTGCCCAAAAAACGTTTTTTTTAGAGTGACGGCCCCGGGAAAACAACAATTTCCCGGCCGCGTGTATCCCCCGCGGGTTTTTAAAAACCCCTGTCCATCTAGTCTTTGGTGAGTTAAAATAAAACCAAGCCCCTTTTTAAAAAAACCCCAAGCCGATTTTTTTTTTAATTTATTGGTTTTCCCACTTTTATCCCTAAAAAATAATTTTTTATTTTGGGGCCCCTTAAAAATTTTTTAGGGGCCCCCGAAGGCCCCCCGCCAAAATCCCACCGGGCAGCTGCTTTTTCCAGTCTCCTCACTGACTCTTCTCCAGGCCAGTTTCCTTTTCCCTGTTTGTCTGGTGGTAAAAAGAATTTTAATTATTTGGAGTCATACAATTTTCTGGCTTCCCCCGCCCCCACCGCCCCCCTATGATCTGGCCTTTTTCATCATGACTTCTCCGCTGCGGTCTTTTTCCCACGTCACAGCCACTTTCCCAGCCCCTGTTTGGGTTTGGGACGCGCCCGGCAATTTTGAAGTTAAAAATGTTTAAACTGTCCGCCCTCGGGCCCCCTTTCGCCCCTTCGCCCTTGTCCCCTTCTGCTCCGCGCCCCCTCCCCCTCCGGGAACGCCCCTTTTACATATGGATAACATTTTAAATCGGCCCCCCCCATCGCAAAAATCCCCAGCTTTGGGGGTTTTTGTGAACGCCCTTTTAAAGTCAAAATTTCCCTAAGTCTGACTTAGTCGTTTGACTTTTCTAACTAAGCTGATACAGTTTTTCAGCAGTCATTCTAGCAAGAGCCTCACAGACTTAAACATCTTTTAAACGGGGCGAAGAAAATCCGGGACGGGAAACGAGCTAAACCTTTTTTCAAAACCCCAGCAGCAAAAAAAAACGTTTTGAAAAACGGAAAAAAAAACCCCTTTGTAAAAAAGGTCCTTGAAAGTTTAGAAAAATCATGCCCAATGGCACTTTTCGGTTTTTTTCCCTTTTATCCAACAACTTGATTTTTTTTTTTCTTTTAAAAAAAGTAAATTTTGAATTTGCTCAGTTTCATTGTTGTGGAAAACTTTTTCTTGCAGAGTCCCCTTTTTTTGTTTTTTAACAAATTGGCCCATTTTCTTTTTAATGACATTCGGAAAATTTTTAACCCCCTGATAATCCCCAAAGGTTTGGACTAAATTTAAAAAGTTTGGTTTTAATGTTTAGGGGTTTTTTGTTAATAAAAATTTGGGACAAAAAATTACTAAAGGGCTGAGAAAAATTTTTAAATTCAACTAATAGACATTGAGCAGTGTGACTTCATCTTTTTCTATGAAGGATTGCTGTGGTTTTGTTTTTAATTATTTCATACAGTCATTGATGTCCACTGCTGTATTGTGTTTTCATATAATATTTATTTGGGATTTCCCTTTGGCTCAGGGGGGAAAAAATTGGGGTGAACTGAAAGGGTCTTTCATATTGAGTTAGTTTCCCAACCCAACCCAAAGGGCTTTGAGCTCCTGGGAGGTTTCCCCCAAACCCCAAGTTGCCTATTGATCATGCATACTGATGTATGAATTGTCAAGGTAGCTGGTTGAATAAGATCCCAAAGGGTTGGTAAAAGCTTTTTGGGGGGGGTTTTAGAAAATGATAGAAAAGAGCATTTTTTACTGCAAATTCCATTTTTTCCAAAATTTATAATGTGATAAAAAGGTTTTTCCTTCCCAAAGATTTTCGGGTCTATCTTCATTTAAATTTTTGAGGCCAAACCCTGGCTAAGCATAACTTTTCCCAAACCAGGATTTTGGGTTGTTTTTTTGCCCATAAGTATTTAAACAGTTTGCCATTATTTATCTTTTGTGTGCATGACTGAATTTCAGATGAGAAATAACAGGAAAACAGCCATACTGGTCAAAGAAGTGAACACTAAGAAGAGGCTGTTCCTGGTGTACAGGCCAAACACTGGCAGACAAGTCAAACTGGAAACGTATGGAGACATCAAAAAGAAGTTTAAAAAGGTATGTTTCCCTCTTTGCTGACTATTATGGACATAAAAATTAAATTAACTAAATATTTTGTCAAGATCGATAATTTTTTTTTCTCCTCTATTAGGTGCTGTCAGAAGATGCCAAGCAGCACTGGACTGACCAGTACCAGTCATCAGCAAAAATATGCTCTCATGCATACTGGTGTGTACGCTTTACATCCACTTCTTACACCTAAAAGCACCAGTAGTGTGTCAAAGGTGTTATTTAGGAGCGTGTTTCTGGTGCTGTCTTTGGTCGTAATCTCCTGGTGTAATTGGCCTTTAGGCGCGGTAACTGCAAGAAAGCATCAGTGGGTCTGCTGTGTGAAGTTGGGCTACGCTGCAGGACGTACCATGTTCTGTGCGGCTCTGTGCTCAGTGTGTGGAATGAACTGGAAGAAGTGCTTTCTCCAGTCAGTGGAAGCAACGTCAAGGTGCAGATTGTCCGCCTCCGAACAGAAGATGGACAGAGGATAGTTGGCAAGTTGAACAAGTTCCTTTGCTAATGCACTGCCAGGAACATGCTTTTTTTTCATTATGATGAAACTGTTTTGGTCCATCATCAAATAATTTATGCATAAAGATGTGACAATGTTTGTTATAGTTAATAGGAAATGATGCAAAAACACAAACTCGTTGTAAACATCTTTTTTCCCTTCTTCTTTTAGGTTTGATCATTCCAGCAAACTGCGTGTCTCCGTTGATTAACAAGCTCTCAACATCAGACCAGAACCAGCAGCTGGCTGTGCAGGAGCAGCAGAAGAGGCAGCTGCTCCACCCTCAAAGTCTTACTCATGTAATCAACACATAACGTAGTTTCAGTCCAAACTCCGCCCCCTGAGTCCACGATCCACTCAGTAGGCATCTGGTTCTGACAATGTGTTGGTTCGCTGCATGCTTCAGGGCTGCTGTTCCTCTTCCTCCGCAGTTGTCCCCTGAGGGCCCAAAGTTTGGTGGCAAGCTGTGCTGACTGTTGGATGTAAAACAGTAGTCGTATTCCTTCACCTGTTAGTGCTATTGTTTTCACATGAAGATCTCTTATTGTACTCTGATATTCAGAGTGAGGTTTGTGATGCAGTTAAGACACAGCTTTAAACTAGGAGGGCACAGTGATGTGAGCTGTCCACTTCCTGTTGAATTTTCAAGCCTGTTTTGTCAAGTTGGGCATGCAGCAAAAAGTTCCTGATTCCAGGCTAAAGATGAATGAAACAAAACCACTAGATCTCTGAGCATGAGAGGAGGACTCGTTTATACTGGCCTTTGATGCTCAACTACTATCATCTTGATATTTAACAAAAACCCTTAACGTTGCAGAGAGATATTTTTGATGTTCAATTCAGGTCATCCCAGTTGTGACAAACTTATTACCTACCTTTTAGTTCTCACTATCACACAAAGACCAAAACATCATTATTGCAAGGATCAGTCTGCTTTTAACACCGACCAACTTGTTTAGCTTTTTTTGTTTGTTTGTTTTCCAGACGGGTCTCATCTTTAGCATCTTTTGGTATATTTGTTTTATTTTAGATTCCATAACTTAGTTTCTAGGAAAAACACATGTAGTGACATAAAGGCATTTTAAACTACTGTCAGTTGGGCACATCCACAAAGCGCTAAGGAGAACTTTATTTACTATCACCTCTCATGTTGATTTAGTGAAGGAAAAAACAACCCAAAGTTATTACTGAAATGTTTTGAGTTGGATTCAGTGGCTAAGTGTTGTCCTTCACTGTTATAAACAGTATAAAGCCCTGAAATAAATGGTTTGAGGTTTAAATATGCTCTAGTGTTAAGTGGTATAAATGTAACGTTTCGAAAAGACATTTCTTCCCCTGTAGTTTTTGTTTTTAATGTCCGTTACTGGTCATTAAACTATAACAGTATTCACTGTTTGAGACCCAGGAAGAAAACTTTATATACTCTGACAAATAGGTCTCCAGACATCCATCACTGCACTAGTGTCATAAAACAATTAAATGTCATTTCTATTGCTTATATCTGCTGTTGGAAATGCCTTGCTCTTCTGCCATTTAAAGCGAATTTAAGAAAATGACTAAGGTATACCCAGCCATAGGGTTGTCAGTAGAATGAAAAAGGCCTGGTCCTTCTAACAACCATCTGTTTTGCTTTTTACAAAAAAACAGCTCAGGGGTTCATCTCTTAAAAAACCCAAAATCATACGTTTTAGTGCGTCTGAAATGCCTGACCAGAGTTTTCATTTAACATTTCTCAGTGATCCTTGTTTAGCTGGATTTAATGCTTCTCTCTTCATTGCACATATTTCATACCCCTCTCCACTTCCCAAGCCAGGTATAATTGAATCTGTTTGTGGAATAGCACACCTCTTCTGAACCTTTGGGTTTGTATTAAATTATACACAATGCACTGGACAGGACAGACCACATTCAGGGTGCATGATCTTTGCTGAGAGTGAAGAATGAAAAGCAGGATGGTTTTGTATGGAGGTATGCATCCTGACCCTCTGGATTAGGTACCATTATGTTCATTAAGTCTGTGTCCTCTCCTGACTGATTATACATTCAACAAATTGCTTTGTATTATTTGTACAGCTTGGAATTCTTCATGCATCTCTCTGGACACCATTGGGGAGATGCTGCTTATGTGTTTAAACTTGAATCTGCACCTTGTAAAAGCCAACACCTCATGTTTTGTCTCTCGGGGTGTCGTGTGTATATAACAGAGAGTAATTTGTTAAATGCCATTGATAAAATAGAAAAGTATGGCAAGTAGATCCTTCTGAAGTTAAAACTCTTGAACCGTTTTCTTTTCTCCCTATTCATTGCACGAGTTGCACTACTGTCAAATGTACAAGTCAACATTGCGTGTAAATGCATCTTCAATAAAGCTTGGTATACTTCTATCTTGTTTGCAGAACTGCCACTAGCTTTAGCTCATATATTCATGACTAGCAAACTTAAAATCTAAGAATTATTCACAACTTTTTGTAAACCTTTATATTTTATTGACATTTGTAAGTTGGTGTCCTCCAAAAGCATTCATACTCAAACTTTATCACACTTGACAATGTGACAACCACAAGCTTCAAGGCATTTTAATGGGATTTTACTGTGTGCAGTAGACTATGTTTAAGGTTGTTGTCCTGCTAGAACATGACGCTTCATCCCAATCGCTCCCATAAAGGCCAGTTTTGTGCAGTCAAAGACTCAGTAGTCCTGTTGATGAATTTTCCTGACAGTGGATCTCTGCAGTTTCTCAAGAGTTACCATAGGGCTCTTGGCTGCTTCTTTGAATATCTGTTGGTTGGCCATACGTTTTCTGTTTTCAGAAAACCATGCTCAGTGAGCTAAAATGTTGTGATATTGTTTTATAACCCAACCCTGCTTTAATAATCAACACAGCCGTATCCCTGACCTGTCTGTTGTGTTTCTTGGTCTTCCTGATGCTGCTTCGCTATTATTCTCTTACAAACATGAGGCCTTTATAAAAACGGCTGTGTTTATATTGAGATTACATTACACAAGAGCGTTTAGTTGCCTTCCTAAAGGTTGTTTTATTGGTTTTATGTTAAGGTTATTGTAGTAAAGGGGCTTTAGTATAAATAAATGCAACATTGTATTTTTTTTTCAGTTCTTTCTGAAACTTGTATCATCGTTCTTTCACCTTTCAATCATGCACTATTTTTGTGTTAGTCTGACACATTAAATCCCATTAAAATACATTGAAAATTGTAATCACTTGACAAAAATTACAAAAAAAGTTAGGTGAATACTTCAAGCCACTGTATTGTCAATTCATACGTAAATACATTTACAATTGTACGTGATCCTTTATAAATGTTGCAATGTTGTGAACATATTTACTGTCCTAGATTACATATTGGTGGGTTGTTCATTTTAATGCTTGATATTTAAATGGTATAAAAAGGGTATACAAACACTACAAAATACAGAGTAATCTCTGCATTGAATTGAATAATCTTCCTATTGTGGACTTGTGGGTTACTTTGACTAAAACTAAATAGTACAATGTCACTGATTCAATTAACACAGAACCATGAAAGGTATAACTTAAATCCATCAGTAAAATTGTTCCACCAATAACTTTTAATGATTTAATCAAAGCCTGTACTTTACGTACATTAACACTTAAACCGGTTTAAAATAGGAAAACAGACTAAAGAACACGGGCTGCACTGCTGGGGCCTGGGTCATGAGTCGGCGGGTCAAACATAGTGACCAACCATGTGGCCCTCAGGGACTCCTGGGAAATTAAAGTCTTGAAGAGACTTATTTCAGATGGAAAACGACCACATGTTTCCGCTCTACTGTGATCTTTAAGAGCAGATTCACTCATCAGTGGATGGAGGGATGGAAACCACCACACAAACAAAGCCAGGTATCAAACTGCTTATATTACTTTTTCTTTAATTTTCTTAAAAAAAAAAGTTTAGTTGCTTTTTTGACCGAATTAAAAGTTCAAACTAAGATAAGATATACGTACAAAAAGCTACGTGTTTTACATTGAAAGCGCTTTTTTCTGTTGTAAAAAATTTAAATTTTGCATTTCAAAAACATTTTTCACGTCTAATCAGTTCAAGGCTTTAGTCTGATTAAAGTATTCCAAAAGTGTGGGCTGGAGTTAACTTTCTGATAAATATTGTTAAATGTCTAAAAAACGCGTGTTCGGCTGCGTGCGAATTTCTCGGCTTCATGGTGGAAATCCCGTTTTTAAGTCGTTTTCTTGATAAAGCCGCATTGGATGGCAGCAGTGTTAAAAAGCACTGTGGGTGTCAATATAAAGTGACGGCCATATTTGCCGGTGCCGCTGTTGTAAACAAAAAGTGAGAGACAGACGCTTCACTGAATTTCGGGTCATTTTTATTTCTTTAATTTACAATGTCTTTGGGAATGTCTTACAAACCCAATGTCCATCAGCACATTCCGGGAACTTCTGGGAACCAGGGTAAGGAGAAAACGTGGGCGAAAATCAAAGTATCTGCTTGTTAAATCGAGTGTTAAATTCGGGGTCTCGGAGAATACCTGGAGAAAGACCGTGTCTGTAGTTTTTGTCCAGTTATATATATAGGGTCAGATCCTGGGAGCTAGGCTAATTCATATCCGCCATTATTACTAATGTAAAAGAGCGCCATCCGTGAGCCGAGACGGCGGAAAAACGCGGTGGGGATGCGAGGAAAGGCGTCGGGGATTCCGAAAATGTGGTTCTTGGTGGTCCGGGGCCGCGGTCCCGCCGTGGGGTTGCGGATCCACGGTGACAAAAATGTATCACTTATGTCTTCTTTAGCCAGCCTTGTTCCGTTTCCTCCATGATGCTCCTCGGTCGGAGCTGCCGATTGATCTGCCTCTGAGAAATTTTATGTCTCTTCGAGGACATCTGGTGGTGGAGAGGGAATATTACAGCTAGACAAAGCAGCAGGGTGGAGGGCTCACAGCGTTCACAATCACACTGTTATCAGCTAAATATACTTAAATAACTAATTGTATATTTGGATATACTGACGGATATGGATGCATCACTTTATCTGCAGCCTTTCAAATGAAATGACCAGAAATAGGACTTTTATATTGGACACATTGCAGAAAAACCGTACTTTTTTTTGCAATGTGTCAAATGCGTTTTTTTCAAGGGAAACAAAACTTTATGTATTAAATGTTCTTTTCATCCTGCCAACAGCTGGAAACCTTCCTTCCCCCTCAGCAGCAAACCTGGCTACATTGCAGTCCTACAGGCCCATTCTGAGCGACTATGGACCTCCATCTCTGGGATTCTCACAGGTAACCTCTTAGGAAGTGCTATTACTATAAGTTATATTTATAAGATTAGATGAAAAGTGGTCTGTATTTTTCTTTAACTAATTAACTTGAAACGGCAAGTCATTTAGTCTACAAATGATATTCAGTACATATTATCCTTAACAGCTTAATTCATTATGCTCTTCAAAAACCTTTCTGGGAAAATGCTATAACGTTGCCTTTTGGTTGGAGGAATTCATTTTCCGCATATATTTGTCATCACACAGTCAGGAACTTAACCCCATCAAGAATCTTTGGGATGTCCTGGTGAAGAATTTCCGAACGGTCCAAATCTTCTCTCTGTACTTCTCTCCGTATAAGATATTGGCGAAAAATTAATGCAACTCTGCAGATAAATAAATGTGACATTGCAAAAGCTTATTGAAACCACAGTGAATGGCTGCCATGGTGGTACAGGCAGTAGAAAATAGCAAAGAATGTCATACTTTGCATTTTCATGACTGTCAGCACATTCATGAGCAAAAACTAAGTACATCCTTGCTGCTTCCATAGGATTTAAGAGCAAAAGTAGCAGCCAGGTGTTGCTGTTTAAATGCACTGGGTTAACTTATCATCAGTAAGCTTGGCAGCTTTTATAAAAGCAGGAGTTTGTGCAGTTTGTTGCGATGGAGAATACAGGTGCGTGTTGACACAGCGGCAAGCAGACCAACATATCAGCAACGACCTTAAAGAAGCAATTGTTGCGGCCCATCAAACTAGTAAGTGTCACAAGGCCATTTTCAAACTATTTGAAGTTCATCATAAAGAGAATAGATCAGTCACAGGTGGAAAATGTTAATCATGGCTGCCAATCTCCACAGAAGTGGGTGTCCCAACATTTTCACCCCAAAGTCAGATTGTTTAATTCTCAGAGAAATCGCAAAAAAATAATCTAGGAGCTCCATTTTAGACTCTACAGACCTTAGTTAGAACGTTTAAGTTCATGACAGCACAGTTGGAAAAAGACTGAAAAATGTCCTGCTTGTTTGAATGGCCACAGCCTCTTCTGATTAAAACCAAAATGGAAGCAGGAGTTCCATCTGAATGAGCAAAAGATGAATGAGCATGAACTTGTCCCCAACAGAATAAGAGTATTCCCTTGCGACTAAAATAACAAACAAGACGAACAAAATTAAGCCAACTTGAAAGTCTTACTGTTAGATGTGTTTAAGAAAAATTAGTTCATAAGTCTGACTTGATCAAAAGTTTATCAGTCTCTCTTTCTGAAATGTAAACAAACAGTTACGTGCAAAATTAGTTATTTTACCTGAATTAATAAAAGTTTGTTAGAGACGAAAAGCAAGAATTCAGAAAGAAGGGGTGGACCCAACACAAGCCTCCTTTAATCTGTCAGCGAAGACCACCACCAAAACCACGATAAAACTGATAAGAAGATTGCTGACTTTGGTCCGGAATCAGACTGTTTTATCACCTCTCTTTGGGAATGAAATTTGGAGCCCAGCAGATGCAGGTCCCCACTTCCCTCTTGAGTTCTGCTGATGGGGATAATCCTGACACACAGCTGTTCGGCCGGGAAGGTCACGCTCCAACCGGTCAGCACTTTCTCTCCTTGCACTGGCTTTAAATGTCTAGGAGGTTCTTCTCTGGAGAATCTGGAATCGAATTGTCAAAAGCTGTGATGATGTGTGAAAGAGGAATTTTCGCTAAAGCTTTGAAAGCATCAAAAACAAAAATGTACAGTGAATAGAAACGGTTAAGCAAAAAAAAAAAATCTTAAACAAGTAGACCAGGCGTGGATTGAACAGGCAGGGTTAGTCCATTTGGTTCTATGTGTTTCGTAGTGTGTCTCGGACTTTTCTCTGAATTAGCAGAAGACCGCTCACAGAGGTTGCCCAATGTGACGCCATCAGGCACTGATCACCAAGCGACGAAAAGAATTTTCCAAAACAATTTGTTTTTTGGCACATTACACAATCAAGGCAAAAAGCTTTTCCGAACCATATTGTTTAAATGTCAGAGAGAGGGATCGTAAACAACTGCCTTTGTTGATGAAACTAACACTATCCATCTAGCTGGAAGCCATTAAATGCTCAAGGTTACCGAGATGTAATGTTCTATGGCTTAAGAGACACATGTGCACTGAAAGCTTAACATTAACTCCCTATTTAATAATGGAGTGAGCCACACACTGAATTACCATTAAAGAGTTAACAGCTCATGTTTAAGTTTTGGGTCATTTCTAAAGCTTACTGAGCTCTAAACTTGCACAATAAGAGGATTCGCTTCAAATAACTGTATTTGAGACGTACCGACATGCATCTAAACAATATTTGTTGAGCATTAAAAGCCTCCGGATCCTAAACAGTAAATGTTTTTACAATCCCTGGAACATGGAGGCCTTTTGCAAAGATTTGGAGTAATAGATGTGCCAACAGCTTTTTAGTGTTGTAGTCACTACAAAGTCTTAAATAACTAACTCAATAGTTATGAATACTGCTTTTGAAGGCTGAGACTATTCATTAGAACATTTCTCGACAACTTTCATGCAGTATTTAAGCGAGGAGTAAAGCATCAAACCTAAATTGATCGAGGAGCTCAGTTTGAAATGTTTGAGTCTCATTTATTTGCTCCGACGCAGGGCTCCACCGGCAGCCAAGTGCCTCAGAACAAATATGCGGAGCTGCTGGCCATCATCGAAGAGCTTGGAAAGGAAATCAGGCCCACGTACGCTGGGAGCAAGAGTGCAATGGAGAGACTGAAAAGAGGTAAAGTGGAAAAAAAATGTTGTCATTGAAGTAGTACATTGACATTAATAAGTGTGATAATTGTAATACTGGTTTGTTCATCTAAATGTGCAATTCTTTCTTGAACAGGGATAATTCACGCCAGAGGGCTGGTGCGTGAATGCTTGGCTGAGACTGAAAGAAATGCAAGGTCCTAGCCATAGACGTATATTCCTCCTTGCAAGAAGAAACTCTTTGAGGAAAAAAACATGCATGGCATTTACAATGCAAGGAGGAAGCAAAAGAACAAAGGATGGAGGTGCAAGCTCTTAGAGAGAAATAAAATATAGTAATGCAGTTCATAACTCCTACGAGTTCTGAAGGATTACTTCAATCGTGTGTGGGTTTTCTGGGAATCAGATGATTTTTCTATTCTCCGCTGTTGGGATCTTAGTTTTGACTTCTTACGTAAATACATTGGAATACGTTCATTTTTGCATGCGAACGGGTCCATGGGTTAATTGTAGACACTGCATGGCTTGTACAGGAGTAGGTAGATTTTTTTTCTTTTATTTTTTATAGTATTTGGTCTGGGTTTCAGACCCTTCTAACAAAAGACTGAGTGGTGGACACGCCAAATGCATTGGTTCATCTGTAATGAGATTGGTTTTGGTATTACAAGAAAACAAAAAGAAAATGCTATTACTTCTTTCTATGTATTTATTACTCTGTGTAATAAATTGTATTTTCAATACAGTGGATATTGTGATTCAATGTGTTTCAATTTTGAAACAGAGCCTTGCTGAAGTTTTCATACCCCTTAAACTTTTTACATTGCGTCATGTTACAGCCATAAACTTCAGTGTGTTTTATTTTGATTTTATGTGATAGAACAACACAAGCTAGTGTACAATCGTAATGTGGAAGGAATATTTTTCTTTTTTTTTGTAATAAAAAATTTGAAAAGTGAGATGTTTAGCCCTCCTGAGTCAGCACTTTCAGTTATATTCCAAAATACTTTCTTCATCCCAAAGGGAAATTAAATGTAGCTCATATTATGCAGGCTGCTTCAAAGAGCCATTGTAGATGCTGATTGCTGTGTGCAGGAAGGATCTCCTGCAGCGGTCTGTTTTACAGCAGATTTGAAGAAGCCTCTGACTGAAGACACTCTGTTGTTGTTCAACAGTCTCATGAAGAGGATGTTCAGGTTTCTCCATAATCTTCATTTTATGAAGAATCCTAATTTGCACAATGATCTCCAGAGGAGTCCCCAGAACAGAGCCAGTCTTCTTTATCAGCTTGTTGAGCTTTTTTAAGTCCCTGGCTCTGATGCTGCTACCCAGCAGATGATGACAGAAGAGATGATACTCTCTACAACAGACCTACAGAAGATCTGCAGCATCTTGTTGCAAACACTGAAGGACCTAAGCTTCCTCAAGAAGTACAATCTGCTCTGTCCCTTCTTGTAGACGGCTTCACAGTTGCATCTTCACTCCAGTCTGTTGTCCAGGTGAACACCGAGGTATTTATACCTCTACCACCTCCACTTCTTCTCCCATGATGGAAATAATGTTTCACCTATTCCTGTTTCTCTTAAAATCTACAATCATCTCCTTTGTTGTATTCACATTGAAGAGGAGATGATTGTTTCTACACTATGCCACAAAGCGGTCCACCAGCTCCCTGTACTCAGCTTCTGCACCATCTCTGATCCACCCCAGGACTACAGAATCTTCAATGTATTTCTGCAGATGACAGGAGTCTGTGTGGTACTGGAAGTCTGAGGTGTACTGAATGAAAAGGAATGGTGAGAGTACAGTCCCCTGTGGTGCTCCTGTGCTGCTGACTACCTGGTTAGACTCACAACCCTTCAATCTCACAAACTCTGGTCTGTTTGTCAGGTAGTCTTTGATCCAGGAGATTGTTGAGGCCTCCACCTGAGTCTTTTGGAGTTGCTGACAAAGCAAATAATGTTGAATTGTGTTAATTAAATGGTGAAAACAAAGAATGTGATCCTCAGTGCTGCTGGCTTTGTCCAGATGACAGTGGGTTTGTTGACACAGGTGTATGATGGCATCTTCAACTCCAACTCCACAGCAATAAGAAAACTGAAGGAAGTCCTGATGGTTCATTGTTTGCTTATTCAGGTGGGCCAACAGGAGTCTCTCTAGGACCTTCATGATGTGGAATGTCAGGGCAACCGGTCTATAGTCACTGAGGACTGATAGGTTAGTTTTATTTGGTACCGGAACAAGACAGGAGGTCTTCCACAAGACTGGAACCTTCTTCTGGTCCAGGCTAAGGTTGTATAGGTGCTGCAGAGTCCCACAGAGCGGCTCTGCACAGGTCTGTCCAGACATCCTTCTGCTTGAACCCTGTGGTCTTCTTTATCCTTGACCACACATCTCTGATATTGTGTTCCTTGAGCTTGCTTTCCAGCTTCTTCTTGTACACCACCTTGCTGTCGCTAATCTTGACTTTTGGTTGCTTTTGTATACTCCTCAATAGTTCCCTGTCACCCTCACTGAAGGTTCTTTTTTTCTTGTTAAGCAGGTCCTTCAGGTAACTGGTGATCCAAAGGTTTATTATAATGGAAGCATCTCACCGTTCTGGTGGGGATGGTTTTATCCATACAGAAGTTTATATAGTCGGTTACACACTCAGTCATGGCATTGACGTCCTCTCCATGTGGCTGGCACAATGTGTCCCAATCTGTATCCTCAAAACAACCTCGCAGGGCTTCTTCAGCTTCCTGTGACCATCTTCTCACAGTTCTCTTTATTACATGTTGCCTCTGAGCAAGGGGGTTATATTTCGAGCAGAGAAAAACAAGATTGTGATCTGATTTGCCCAGAGGAGGTCTTGCTTTAGAAATGTACCAGAGTTAAATTCCTTGTTTGTCTGTACAAACTGGACAATAAAGCTGATTCTGATTCTGATGTATGAGTCCTTGACATTTGCATAAAACAAAGCAAATGTTTTCTCTGGTAGAGCAGCTGAAAAACTTTTGAGTGAATTATGGTTAAACTCACCAGATATTGCCATAAATGCATTGGGTTGTTGTGTCTGTAGCTTAGCAACAACTGAGCTGTTGGCATCACATGCAGTGTTGAAATAACACTGGCAAACTCTTTTGTTAAATGCCATGGATGAAAACTTACTGCTAACAGTTCAATATATGGGCTGGAGAGATGACACTTCACAGTAACATGTCCTGGATGACACCATCTGTTGTTCACAAGTACTGCCAGTCCAACTCCTTTGCATTTGCCGCTCCTCTTTAAATCTGTCTGCTCGTATAGTCAGAAAGCCTGGCAGAGTCAGGGATATGATCCTGCAGCCATGTCTCAGTGAAACACATAAAACTGCATTCCTGATACTCTGGCAGGGTCCTTTTGTAGGGCTTGAAGTTCATCCAACTTGTTTCCCAACGATCTCACATTGCCCATCATAATCGATGGAAGAGATGGTTTAAACCTTCTCTCTCTTCTCTTTGCTACATCTCTGCATCCATTGTTTCCACTTCTCAATTCATCCAGGATTTGGGGTTGTAGTTCAAGTATTATTTGAGCTTTTGAGATATTAATCAGCTCCTCCTGGTTGTAAAAAGAAAACACCTTATTGCTACGGTGATGCATCACAACAAAAGTCCAAAAGAAAAAAATATCAGCAAAACCCTTCCAGCTGCACATCATCAGATACCGTTGAGGATATTCATCCAAAAAAATCTATTTTATTCACCACAAGAGGAATTTGAGTTCTTAAAAAGAATTAATCAGAATGCTACTCCCACCTGCTGCCACCTTGAGCTGCGCAATTCTAGAATTTGCAACCATTACAACTGCAGGCCTTGTGGGTATATTTATTCCTCCTTGAAATGGCTTAAGCTCAAGCTCAGTCTGATTTGATTGAGAGTTTCTGAACATCAAATTTAACATTCAATTGGATTTAGATCTGGACTTTGACTGGACCATACTAATAGATGAGTATACTTTGATCTGAACCACACTATTGTAGCTCTGGCTATCAAATGTTGTTTTCTAACCTAACCCCACTTTAAACCTCTCTAAAACCTTATGGTGACCTGTCTGTTGTGTTCCTGGTGTTTATACTTTTTGTTTGCCCATGTTCTCCACAGAATGTAGAAAATGATCCCTCCAAATGATCCCCTTGCAAAAAGGTTTGTGGTATTGCACCCACTTTTTACTATACACAATCCACATCAGCAAAATCAGTTGGACACATTATGTTAGTCTTAGCTGGTTTTCAGTGTACTGTTTAAGAAAATTAGTTTTTATGGCATAGTACATCTAAGGCCCATATGGGTTCCACTTTTTACCAAGCATCTGGCATCAAATGAGTATAGCGAGTTAACATAGAACCATTGGGAGCTCGGCGCTAGTGGTGTAGGGGTTAGCGCGCGACCACATATAGAGGCTATTGTCCTCGAAGAGGCTATCCCGGGTTCGAGTCCCGGACAAAGCAACCTTGGCCGATTGTGTCCCTCTCTCTTTGCCCCTCCTTCCTGTCTGCCTACTATAAAAAATAAAGGCCTCTTTTTAAACAAAAAACATAGGGCCATTGTATAACCTGTGAACATTGTCATCTGGAGCCATTTTGGATACAATTTCCTAACAGTATAGGTCCCATTTGTTAATGTTGGCTTGAAAGCTAATCTCTAAATTATCAGCAGTGTTAGACATTAGCATGGACTGCTTACGAAAGAGGTGGTAGTCTGGGGACACTGAGCTTCAGGGAGCCATTTTTTGGTTTTGAATGATTGGATATTTTTGAAAACACAGTATTTTAGTGTTTTAATTTGTGGGATTCTTGTGAAGATAGTAATATTCTAATTTGTTGTTAACAAAAGCAAGCTTTAAAGTTGAAGTCTACCAACTATGCGTAAAAAAGCTTATGTTTAGGACATTGAAACCGTATCAGAATTTAAAAGTTTTTTTTAGGATCTACACAAATGAAAGTCATCCTACACAAAACGGTTTTGAACGTCTTCTAGTTAAAACTGTCTTCTGTCAGTTTGGCTGAACATAACTGTACTCAATTTCTCCCCCACCAGCCAATAGAAATAAAGAGTGAAAATATTAACCAATCACACGTCTGTATTTCAGATTGCATTCTGACCAATAGCGTTACGGGCTGTGAGCGTTTAGCGGACACCGAACACTGCAGTGCAGCAGCCAACCAGCACACAGCTAGCGACACCGACTACTCACACAGAAATATGGATATAATAACATTAGAAGTCAACTGGTAGGTTAACTGTTAGTTGGTGTAGGCTATCCTAGCCGCGCACTCTGGTGTTATAAAGCGGTTTGCAGTTGAATGCCACTGTTTGTCCCCGCGCTGTCCTGCTTGCCTCAGCTGCGCTTATCAACCTGTAATAAACCAACTTAGCCAAACTGAGCTAACTGGCTAACCAATTGAACGGCTAGTTTGTTGCAGGTGTAGTTAGCTCCAGCTAAATAAGTCATCCTAAATGATACAGAACAGGTAACTTTATCTGTCGGTGTTATAGACATCGTAGCTCTGGGAGCTAATGTTGCTCATAATATTTGTGATACTGCCTGTCTCTTCCGCGTTAATTATCCTTGCGAATTTAATTAGCCATACATTAATTAAACATGCTCTGCTTAGACAGGCTTTCAAATTTAAAGAAACGTAGTTATTAGCATCAACACAGGCTGATGCTAATGCGCCACACTGACGCCTGAACATTAACGGTTTTTTGTTTGTGTTATAAATGTTCACTGGGCATGCTATGTGTAAATATCGCGTCTCGGACTGTATAATAATTCACTGTATAATAATTCCTGGATTTATTGTTACAGTGCTCACGTTAGCCAAGGTTACAGATGCTTTGTTTTAGGCACTGTTGTAACAGCTGTGCAGCACATCCAGATGTTCACTCAAACTCAAGCCCACTTTCTCTTTGTTTGGCTTCCAGCTGTCAGAAAGACCCCATCCACAGGGGCCCATAAACATGTCCACAGATGACAGTATCTCCGAGGATGTGTCCAGCTCGGGGGCTTTGAGCCACTGCCACGCCAGTGCTGACGGGGATGGAGGAAAGGAGAGTGAGACCTCTCTGGTGTCCTCCGAGGGGACATCAGCCTCGGGCCTGGCTGTCTTGGAGGAGAGACACGCCACCTCCAAAACAACGGGAGGCACCGTGGAGAGCATTCACGTGGACATCGCACCAGCATGCAACAGGATCAGGTGCCGCACTGTGTTCTGCATGAAAAATAGAGACTTGATATTAATGTATAAAAGATGTAATTTTCAATATAAACTATGTTAATGTTCAATTATTTAACAGTTTTGGTTGTATTTTCCTAAGTACTTTTCTTCAGCCTCATTGGAAAACGTCATGAGTTGGAGGAATTTGTAAGGAAGGAAATGAAAGTCATGTTGCTATGAGATTCTGGCCACACTTGAAAACGGGGTTGCAGTAGTGAAACTGCAGCTATTCAACAAAAATGACCTCTGATACTACCCGAAGGCAAACAGCGGCTTGGAATAGTTTTTATACCAGTTGAACCTTTTCACATATTGTCGCAATACAACCGCAAACCTCAGTGTATGTTTTTGGTATTTTATGTGATAGAAAAGCACAAAGTAGCATATAATTGTGAGGTAGAAGTATATGTACATCCAGCTCATTTAAATATGATAGCCTTCAACAAAATCCAGTCCAAAATTGCCTTCAGATGTCACCAAATTAGTAACCAGAGTCCACTTGTGTATGACTTAAGCTGAATATAAATCCAGCTGTCCTGTGAAGGCCTCAGAACACAGCAGACAGGTCTGGGAGAAAGATTTGGACAAATTGAATGCAGGGTTAGGTCCTAAAACATTATCTCAAAATTTAAACATCACATAGCTCTGTTCATTTCATCATTCCAAAATGAAAAGCTCATGGCACAACTGCATTTCCACCATGACATGACCATGCAACTGAAAGGCTGCATAAGGAGAGCATTATTAGAGAAGCAGCCAAAACACCCATGATGACTCTGGAGGAGCTGCTGAGATCCACAGCTCAGGCGGGAGGATCTGTTGAAAAATACCAATGCAAACCACTCTTAAATTTTTATTAGTAAAAGAAATTTAAAACCATTGATAATTTTCCTTCCACTTCACAATTATGCACCGAGTTCTGTTGGTCTGTCGTACATAGATGTGCATTATTTTGTGTGTTTAGGCTGTGGAATAAAAACAACAGCCATCCTTACAGTTACACCTAACAGAGCAGGAAATCAGAGTAAAATGTGATTTTTGGAATCAAATGAGGATGCAGGAGCTGCTGGGGAAAACTCTCCCGTGCTTCATGAAAACAAGCAAACTTTAATTTAAATTAGTGCTGATATCATGTCTGAAATATTGCAGTTTCCTGATATACACAGCACTTGGTGTAATGTTTAAATAAGTTTAAATAATCATACTAATTAGTAGTCTTGATAAGCAGACATCTTTTCTGGCCTGTGATGTAATGTTTTTCATTTCTCATTATTTCCCTTTGGTCTTTTTTCGTAACATTTTGCCTAAATTCTGGATATGCATGATGTTTATTATTATTAAGAAAACCCCTTTATCTACTGTACATCATTTGTCCATATCTTGCAAGTCATTTCAGTACAATTCTATTGTAGGAATCTGTGTCTGAGCACAGACGAAGCATTCGAACATGGGAAGACCCTACCATTTATCAACCCGAGCTCCCTGGAGACCTTGAGGGCCCTGGTGCAGGAGATACAGAGCAGTGGAGAAACTGACCCTGAGATCTGGAAGGATTGTGAGGTGGGAGCTTATCAACAGCCTGAAAGATAAACCTTTGTATAGAATATGTTATTGAAATCTTAAGTACATGCTGATGCTGTTGTTCTTACTCACTGATGCATTTTGCTGCCGTCAGCCTAATTTCTGAGCTGTCACTTTTATTTTTTTCTGTGGATCACACCTGACAGTTCTGCAGACACACACTTGGACGCACACACACATTTGCAGAACTCAAGTACTGGCACAGCACCACACTGCAGCTGATCTTTTCATACACAGGATGTGAGGTGATAATCGCACTCCAACCCGAAGCATTTGTTCTTTGCAATACACTAGGCCTTTGAACAAGGGTGAAAGAATGGTAAATTACTTTCTGCACAGATAATGTTTTTTGCACAAGAATGATTGCCCTTAATGTGATGGCTTTTCACTGTTTGAAAAGAGTTTATATCAAAGTTCAGGGGAACCATGAAGAGTCCCTGACAGTTTTTAGTAACTCACAGGGCACATTAACAATGTGTAAGCAAGTAGGAATTGTATTGTTCCATTTCAGTTGTGTCCAGGCTTGTAGCTCACAATAAGTGCATCATTTCCATATCAGGAATTGAAGCATATGTAAAATAGCATGATATAAAGTAATCACAAAGCAGCTAAGTCCATTGCCAAAAGTTACCCAAATTTAGGAATTTGTACTTAACACAATGTCCACCCAAGATAGAGTGGTGATAGCAAAGTCTACAGCTTGAATGAGCGTTAATAAGACAAAGATTTATACAGAGATGGGAAGGAAGTCGATGGAAATGTTTACTGAGAACAGTGGCGTCAAGATCTAGCAGACTGGCACCCTACCCAGGAAAGATACTTTCTGGTCAGCCAGTCCAACTGTAACTTATCACAGCGGAGAATGATCACTTGCTAAAACCTAAAATTCTGGCAGCATTCGGGTTGACGTAAGTTTTGCTCTGGTTCTGACCAGCAATGTTTCTCGGATGTGAAAAGATTTGTGCCAGCATTCCTATTTCTCCGAACAACTGTATCACCAGCAAAGTCTACTTTACATTAGCAATCAGTGGTTATCTAAAAAAGTGAATTTTCTACACACAGTCCATTCCATATTATACTCGTGAGAATTTAATTGCACTACTGTAACGTAGCTAAGGTCACTCTCTGTCTTGTCTCCTAAACTTTTGTTAGTTCAAAATACTGATATCTAATCTGTCATTCTCAGGCAAAATAAAACAAACAAGCAGCTAATTATTTTGAGTAAAACCAGGCAGAGAGCATAATAAATTAATCTTCAGACATCAACAGACAATTGGTGCTTGGATCCAGAAAAAACACAATATAACAATTTTTTTCACCTGAGAAACTTTATGCTCACAAACAACACCCCCATTTGCCTCAGTGGTGTAGCTGATGAATCCCTTAGAGCTGTGGCATAAACTGTGTTGAGTCCTGGTCCTGCAGTGGTCCAACACATTTTCATTGTGATGCACCTGCGTTGCATCATGGTGAGCACAGGTGGCAAAAGTCAAACACAGTTAAAGCACAGGTGTCACCGGTTGAACACAACAACTCAAAAGTCATCACACAAAATTCATCATGCGAGGGAACATATATAAGCCAGTTCAGAGAGCACTGGTTTGTGAGGCACTACAATGGATAGAAATCTGGGAGGAGGAGTTCGTGTGAGAGGTGTTTGATGTGGTCGTACTCTCCTTTCCTGAACCCCATTAAAGAATTCTTCTCCCGATGGCGGAGGTAGGTACATAAACACCAACCTTACACCAGGGTGAATCTCCTGCAAGCCATGGATAGTTGTGGAGCCATGCTAAGCCTGGATATGGCATGCCAGGGTTTTTCCCTCTGTCGCCTGGCCAGACAAAATGTGGCCTGTGATGTAATGCTGTGGCTGAGTAACACACACAGGATTCTTCTGTATCTTATCATGTATCTTAGCGATTGAGAAAAACTAAAATCCTGCAGCATGTGCAAGGTCCCCTGCTCAAGCCAGCACAGGTCCAGGCCTGTCTCAAGTTTGCCTATGACCATTTGGATGAGCCAAAAGAGGCATGGGAGAAGGTCATGTGGTCAGATGAGACCAAAATATACGTTTTTGGACGACTGGACTGTATTGATGGAGGGATGGATGGGGCCATGTATTGCAAGATTTTGGGCAACAAACTTTTTTCCTCAGTAAGAGCATTGAAGATGGGTCGTGAATGGGACATCCAGAACGACAATGACCTGAAACACACAGCCAGGCCAATTAATGCCTCTTTTCCATTTACGGTTTCAGCATTGCATGGCTCCACTCTGCTCGTTCTTACTCTACTCTGCACGAAACCTGTAATGTTTCTATTGACTCACTGAGGCTGGAGTTATGGCTTGATGCCCAGGATCCAGCTGTCAGCATTGTGTGCTGTGGCGCCATTAAGGGTTGCTGCATTATGGTTTGATGTGAGCCTTATCTTTTTTACTGGTCTAGAGGTGCTAGAGAGACAAAGTTAGATGGAGACAATTCTGCACCATGAATTAAGTGGGTAGTCTGTTTAGTGACCTCCACTGTTTGTTCTCTGCACAAAATAATAAAACTGTGTTCTACCGGTTCTACTTTAAACAGCAACTAAGGGGCAAGTTAATTTGAAGTGTGTCTTCACTCAGTTTCACCCACATGGCTTGCTACAATATTTTTGTAGTCGCTGTTTCGATTTTTTTAGCTGTTTCTCTGGATTGCGGTGTGGTAAAATTCGTAGCTTGTCATACTAAATTCTGTCCGCTACCTCGGCAAACACCTTCTCGTTCTGCTGACATACAGCTGACCACGCCATGGCTGGTCAGCGAACAGCAGTCTATTCATGTCACATTTCAGCCCTGTTCAGCCCTGATGGGACCTGCTGACGAACAGCCACTAATGGAAACGGTCACAAAATAGTCTGTGTGTAGTGGATTTAACGGTCTTGGAGTGGCCTAGCCAGTCTCCAGGCCTAAACCCAATAGAAAATGTTTGGAGGGAGCTGAAACTCCATGCTGCTTAGCAACAGCCCCGAAAAATCAGTGTGTGCAAACCTGGTCAAGAACTACAGGAAACATCTGACCTCTGTCATTATAAGATATCTGTTCTAAATATTAGGGTTCTTGTTTTGTATTGTATCAAATACTTATTTCATGCAATCAAATACAAATTAATCATTTAAATATCATACAGTGGGATTTTGTCTCTCACAGTTAAAGTGTACCTGCGATGAAGATTACAGACCTCTCCATCCCTTCTGAGAAAACTTGCAAACTTGGCGACGCCCCTCTAGAACAGAACATCCGTTGCTCCAAAAAATCTTTTGTGTCAGCAAACGTACTTGAAAAATATTTGGTTTGAAGAATAACCAAAAGACATATTTTGATTTGATTATATATGATACTTTTTCTCTCAATAATTTCTTTAGCACTCCATGTGTTTGTGTTAGTTTTTTTACCGTTGTGATTCCTCATCTAGAACTCCTTAGGGCAGGGCTGATATCCAGGCCATGCAGTGAAATTCTGGCTGTGGATGTGTGTTCATACAGCATTGTGTTCACACATGTTGCTGCACTCTGACAGTCCGTTGGGACCAACGAGGATGCATCATGTGAACCGGTGTTATCCCTAAAAGCAAATCAAATTTTATTGGTTCTTTAACATGTCTGCAGCACATTTCTAGCAATTATTGCACAACCCTTTTATTTAATCTGAGCTACATGGTTTGCTTTTAGTATCATGAACGTGTTGGTGCCCCTTATCAGTTTTAATTAGCATCTACTGGAGCAGACGGCAACAAACAACAGCCACTTTCACATAGGAGCAGTAAAAGGTATAGAAGTGTTGCAGAGGAGGGATGTTTGCAAAAGCAAATGTATGCAGTATTGGCTTTGGACTCCAGATCTTTTTCAGCCAGCCCTCTTGTAAAAAGTCAAGGAAATCTATGATTTGTTAATATTGTGTAGGAATTCAGATGTATGGCATTGATGTCAACACAAAAGGAACATGTTTCCAGAGTGTTATAAAGAAACAGTGATGAATTCTTACAGTGTGTATCTCCAGCTGTGAGGGCTCATCTCTAGCACATATCTTTCTGTGAAGTACATTACAGTGTGAACAGCAACCCTGGAGAGTCTGGATCCAAACAACGTCTCCAGTGTTAGTGTAAGGAAACAGCCAAGCTCTTCAGTGTCTGTTTTTTTGCTGCACCTCCTTCTGGTACTGTGGTCCCATTACTTTCTTTTCAGTCTGATACCAGGTGCATTTTTATCAGAGATGTTTTTGAGATGTGAAGGTTTTGCTTTATTGTATAATCAGATGCTTGCTGTAATGCTCAGATGTTTTTTTGTTTTGTTTGTAACGGTCGGTTCTCCATAGATTTTATTTAACTTACATTTCACTTGAATTGTAATTGTCTCATTTTGACAGTGCAGCAGCAGCCTGTAATAATGCCTGTAGCCCTAAGCTACAGGCATTATTACATTGGGATGCAACTTATTCTCTTACAAGAGAAAGCATGTAATTACTAGCCTTTGGAAGCTTTGCACATGTTTAATTAGGAAATATTAACAATAAACAGGATTAAATGATGGTAGAATATGGTTGGAAGAGTTTGGAAAGAGAGTAGATTAGTTATTGTAGTTCTGAAAGGGAATTATCTTTTAGATCAGCACAGCTTTTTAGTTTTCTGTGAGTCAAAGTTCTGGTCTGTAGATGGATCATTTCAGCACCTAAAGCATTGCTCTTGTATTACATACAAATTGCCTTTCCAGAATGTGGAACTCTTTTCCCTGTCAACTGGTTAGAACTGACTGCACCTGCATAGCGTATAAGGAATATTAGCAAAAATTGCTATTAATAAAATAAATAGCAGTGCCACATTCCACTGTTTATATACTGACGGTTTGTGAAATTGTTTTTGTCTTCAACAGAGTCGATGGCTGCATCTGTTTCAGCTGGTTGAAAAGCAATACCAAGAGCAAATACTCGCTCAGCAAGAACAATATCAGTGCCAAATACAGGTTAGTAAGTCTCTGTTGTCATCTTCTTTCATGCGATGAAATATATTTTCCTCTAATTTAAATATGTTTTTTAATTTTGTTTAGTTGATTCAGGATGAAATCAAGGCCCTAGTTCAGCTCCAGAACCGCCAGACCAGTGGTCAGCCGCAAACAGAGCTCCCCTCTGTGACCATCATCCCCAGTGAATGCACACATCCCAAAAATGTGCCAAGTGACAACAAGAGCCTGGGAGCCCCTGTCCTCACTCCTTTTAGCTCCCCCTCACCTCCGCTTCCCAGGTTGGAGACCACCAACCAGGCAGAGGAGCGGACGACCACAGTGCTCAGCAGTGGATATGGAACACTGTGTGCTTGGGAAACTGGCTTTGAACCTGTTGAGTCTCCAGGTGGAGATGAGGATGATGATCACGGAGTGCGGAAGCATCAGTGGACCAGTATCCTCCAGGAAGACACGCAGACAACTTTGGCAGAGTACCAGCAGGACTTGTCCTATAAAGGGACAGTTGTCATGAATGAATCTCTTCCATCTGTGTACCAGCAGAAAACGTCTGGGTGTGTCTGACTTTTTTATAAGAAACGCTAAGAAATGGGCCTTAAGCAGCTTTTGTTGTGTTTTTTTACAAAACTTCAGAATATCTTAACTTTAACCAATCAATTAAAGAAATATTATGTTAACATTATCAAAAAAGCACTAGTCGTATCAATAACTTTATTATTTTAAGCATTTATTCATACATGATTATTATAAAATAATTGTTTATAGGGCAAAATGTAGTTTGACGGGGCAGTTACATCTCATATTATTCATCTTCTATCTACTGCTGTATCAATTAACCAATTCTTTCAAAATATAATCGGTGGATCTTTTGTATTACAATTGTTTTTTAGCCCGGCTTGTAAACTCATAGTTTTGTAAACTTGCGTTTAAATATTCAGCTGTAGTAAGGTTGCTGTCGTTTAGGATCCAATTTTCCTTCTTCATTTTTGAGCTTTGCCCAACCGTGAAGGATTTTCAGCCAACAAATGGTCATCAGTTTTGTTTACCTAACTAACGTCGTTTGCGAACTCTGTGTGGCTGTTCTTTGCTCCTGTTCGGTGACAGCCAGCTAGCACGAGTAAAACAGATTATAGCTGCAAAGATAAACGTGGAGCTGAAAAGCAATGACAAGCTCTGTAAAGTAGAGTGAAGCTGTAAATGGAGATTATAACTAGGGATGTCCTAATCATTATTTTTTTGTCCCTTATACTGATCAGACCAAGTCATTTAGGATAAGGCATTTGCCAATACTAAGTTCCAGTTTGATACTACATTAAAGTGTTTTCTCACAACTGAAGTTTCTACAGGTCATTCTTAATAAGCTACAAAAAGCTACTATGATGTTCTAACGAGTCACCTAAAATGTCTGTAGTTGTATCATTTGTCTATAAAGATATATCTGACTTGACTTATCCAGCTAGTCTTCAGGAAACCCATATGTTACTCCTATCGTTTTCACGCTACAGTGCTAGGGTAACGTTAGTAACATTCAATAATTAACCTTATAACATATTCCATTGTGGTTCCATTTAATTGTGTGCTAACAAAACTTACAGATGAATGTGTCCTTCTGTTTCCTAAATTAATCACTCTGCTTTGAAAATGTCAAAGTTTATTGGCCAGTGTTTCAGCTGCTCTCTTCTGGGCAGGTGGGGTTTCTGAATACAACACACATAGCAGGAGCCTCAGCAGCCAATCCAGTCTCATTCTAAAGGGTGAAAGACATTATTTTATTAGTGATTCAATAAAATACACAATCAGCCAAATCTAAACGTTTATATACAATGCAAAGCCTGTAATACAGTTTTGCAAGCCTTGCACATGGAAATTGACTGCAATTATTAGCAGGCGCACAGATCACTGGGGTATGGCTGACATTAAAATAACCCCAACAGGTGTTGATTGTTAAGTTTAGTCAGAGCTTTTGATACTAATCAGTTAAAATGGTTTTAATAGGGACCCACGATCCATGACTTGGGATGGCTGTTGTGGCAAAAAGTCTGTATTGCGACAGGAAAAGCTAGCTTGATTGATTTTTAAGTATTTAAGACAAAAAGAAGAAGGAAGGGGAATCGAGGAGACCGAGGCCTACACTGTTGACCTGGCAGCATGAACAAAACTCTATGTTATGTAGGGATGAGGATGCTTTATGCAGAATAGTTCTCACTAATAAACTGACAGGCAGTACGACTGTCATGTTGAACTGTTTGATGCTGATTTTATCACAGAATGTACCACATAATATAACATCAGCATGTTACAAATCTACTTGCTTCATTTTATGGAATGCATGGCAATTGAATCATATTTTATCTATTAGATTTGTGAAATAAGTAGTGTTGCATATTTTTACTTAGTGAATCTGCATTAAATCGTTAAGAGCATTTTACATTATATTTATGTTATTAATTTACTTCTTAAAATGTTCTTTTGGCAGCACCAGCCAGCAGCTGACCTCCTGGGCCCAGAGGCAGAAACTCAGACCTAGGAAGACCAAGGCAGGACAAAGTACAGCACAAACCCCAGACTACCAGGAGTTGCCTCATAGCCCCAGCGAACCCAGCAAACAGAGTTTGTTTGAGCAAACAGATTCACATGACCAGGTACATAAACAACTAATCTTTTAGGGCATATAAGATTTTGCAGGGCTTATCAATTGGCTTGGATTTGCAGTGTTTTTTGGTTTTGGCTCATTGTCTACTGTAATTGTTGTATTTCTGCTCCTGAGTCCCATCCACTGATCTCTATTGACTTTCAGCTTCGATCGGCTGGGCTGTCATCCAGCTCGTTTCCCCTGAGAAGGAGTGACAGCCTGATGTCAGAGGCTTCAGGTAATTCACTGACTCAGACAAGACATGGAAACCAGGACCAAAGCAAACAAAACACTATAGTGTATCATCTTCTGTAAAGACTAATATACCTCTGAAGTGACCATACCAATTTTTCACACTGCCTCTCTTAGTCCTATAACAATGTTTTTGGTCCAATTTTAAAAAGGCGTTGTTGATGTTCCTTTGATGGCAGCGAATAATATCTCAAATATGATCATATGTTATAAGTTGTTACACCGTGACAGTAACAGTGTGAATCACGGATATATTTTCACATCAGCAGTTGTGTTCAGTGTCATCAAAGTAGCACAGTGTACAAATGACACTAATAAATAGTATAGTTCAGTACTTTAGAGTGGCCTACACTAACAGAAGTGTGCAGTTGAATAGATGTGTAATTTTAAACTGCTTTACAACAGATTTGATGATAAAAAGTATTCTCTGTCTCAGGCTGATTTACTGGGTCTAAAACAAAATGGGGATCTGTATCGGCCCCTTCCCGGACGGGCTTTGACGGGGAGTTCCCCTCCTTTGCAAGGGGAAACCCATGGTTTTGTGAAACAATGGGGTTTTTTACGCCAAAAAGGACCCCTAAACCAAAAAATCCCAGTCTCCCTTGATGTTGACCCCCAAAATTTAATTAGGGTAAATTGTATTATCTGTTCCTGCCCCACAGGAAATCCATGTGTATCCCAATTTTTGGAACATTTTTAAACATTTTGTGCGCTGAAAACAACAAAAAAAAAAAAAAAAAAAAAAAAAAAAAAAAACCCCAAAAAAAAAAAACCCAAAAAAAAAAAAAAAAAAAAAAAAACCCCAAAAAAAAAAACCAAAAAAAAAAAAAAAAAAGGGGAATATACCAAAACAGGGGGGAAAAAAAAAAACAGAAAAAAAAAAGGTGGTTTTTGGGGAAGGCCGAGGGTTTTAAAGGGGCTTTTAAAGGGCCGGGGAAAATACACTTCTGCTTCTGGGGAAGGTGAGTTTTTCTTCGGGGGGCCGGGTTTGGGGTCCCCCAGCAATTCCCTCAGAAATATCCCATTTTTTAAACTACAGTCTCATAGGGCACGGGCCCTTTTAAAAACTAGGGGTTTTAAATTTGAAAGCGGGAACCCAGGGTTTTGGGGGGGCTTTCAGGGAAAATTTCGGGGATAAAATCCCCGGGTAAAAAGACTAAAGGGGGTTTTTTTTCATTGGGGGCCCAAAACACAAAAGGGCTGGGGAACCAAAAAAATTTTTTTAATTTAAGCTTTTTTTTTAAAACCCGGGATAAAATTTATTTCACGGGTTTTTTGGGCTTTTATTTTTTTGCACTATGGGTATTTGTTTTTTCATTTAAATGCTGTAAAAAAAACACGATGACCCCGGGAAAAAAATAACCCCCGGCATTCCCTTTACAAAGGGCTTTTTGCCAATATAGCATAAAAAAATTTGCCAAACCGTTTCTGCTGAAATTTGGGGGCTGAAGTTTCTCACACACCAAGTATACTGAAAAACTTTTCACCATTTTGGCATAAAAATACCCACCGGGGGCAACTCAATATCCCACAATCCCCTAGGGTAAAGTCATTTAAATTTTTTTATAGTACAATACGCTGTTTGCACTGATGATTCATTCAGTCTGAAAGATTGACACTGAAAGTCAAACTCTTTTTTTCCTTAGCTTCTGATTTATGCAACTAATAGTTATCTGACTACTTGGGGGCACATTTTTAAAACGCATTGACCTTTTTTTTCTCATATGTCCATTTGGTCCTTAAATTTTAAAAAAAAATTTTGAGGGGAAAAAAAAATTAATTAAAATGGTAAAAACCCCTCGGAAAAATTTTAACATACCCCCACGGGAAAATTCCTCAAAATTTTTTTATAAATTTCCCACACCCTTGACCCCAGTGTAGTTTCACTTTTTCAGAGAGGGGGGCACACCCAAGGCACCCATACCTGAAATGCTCGACATAACTTTCCCAAAATCTCCATTTCGTAATGTTTAAAACATGCATTTTAGCATTTTATTACGCTAGCATACATGGCAAGACATGAAACAGTATGACAGCGGCTTCGATAAAATAAAGTCTTATGCTGAATTTTCTAATTTACAAAAAAAACAGGGTTTTTTAGGGTTTTTTACTAAAGTGATTTTTAAACACTAAACCAGGGCCCAATCCTTTTGTTAGCCCCACCTTTTTTTTTTCCCCCCGGCCCCCTTTTTTTTCCTTTTTTTTTTTTTTTTTTGGGAAAGACAATACCTTAAAATCAGCGGATCATTAAATGTAGCAACTGACTGAACAGTAATATATTTTCAGAGTTCCTACGCAGCCTTAAAAAGCATGGAATTTGCTTTTATCATTTTCTAGGTCTGGATAAGTCTAGAAAAAATGTTTGATTTTCCAGACTTTTTTCATCTTTCATTTTCTAAATGAAAAAAAGTTTAATAAGATTAAATAAATGTAGAAGACTTTCCTTTGATTTATATTTACTTGCCATTCTAAAGCATTTCTTGGGTTTTAAAACCCCACCCGATTTCGAAAACAAGTTTTTTAAAATTTTTCATTTTTTTATTTTTGTTTTTGGGGCTTACCAAAATGAAAAACACTCCACCCAAAAAACCCCAAAAAAAGCCTTTTCAAACTTTTTTAAACCCGTTTTTTCACAAACTGCTTTAAAGGACCTGCATTTATTGTAGGAGACGCAAGTCATATTCCTTTCAAGCATTTCAGTCTAGATGCCTAACAAGCATTGAATTGGCACTTTACTACACTGGAAGCCTATTTCAGCTTTGTTGTGTTTTGATTTGAAGAATCTACAGATGAGACCAGATTACTATTCAAGCAGGTAAAAGTTTATATTTTGTACCTAAATGTGTGACTCAAAGTATCCAGAAAAATGTAAGGATTCCAAAACACATTTTTATCATTGCAAAAAAACGATTAGACTGCAAACATTTTTATAGGGATGTACTCAGTTTATTTCCCTGAGATTTACTAAGGGGATATTTTTAGGAGTTTTAAGGTGTTGCAACAACCTGGTACTCTAGTTGAGAAAAATAAAGATTGGGTTACTTAACGTCATCCCTGGTTCTTTGATAACAGAGTGAGGTGTTTCACTATGGGAATCGCCTCAGCGTGACCAACTACGGAAGCTTCAATGACATCACGTCTGTCTGCGACAGACAGGTTGAGCTGTGTCCGCGGCTCCACCCACCAACCAATATCACGGCCAACCTATCCTACTCAACTCATTCTAGGCAGGTTTCTTTCCGTGCCAATGCAAGAAGGGATGTGATTGTGAAACACCTCACTTTGTTATCAAAGAACCAGGGATTACATTAAGTAACCCAACGTTCTTTTTCTAACTTCGCTCGGTGTTTCACTATGGGAGATAAAGCCCCCTCCCGGAGTGCATGCTAACCCCCAAAGCCATGAATGACAGCAAACCTAATCCAGGCCTAGGCAAACTCCGACATCCCTACTCGGACCACAGGGTGCGCTAGCGAAAGCTGGGCCACATCCAGCCTGTAAAACGTCACAAATGCGTGCAGTGTAGCCCAACTGGCTGCAGCACAGATGTCCTGAACTGACACACCACGGAACAAGGCCCAAGAGGTGGCCATGCTCCTGGTAGAATGGGCCCTCACACCTGTAGAAGGCTCTGAGCCTGCACATCTATATGCCAGACATATAGCCTCCATAATCCAGTGCGACAACCTTTGGCGTGAGACAGGTTTGCCCCTATGAGCAGTGGCCCAAGACTCAAACAGAAGGTTAGCTCTCCTAAAACAAGCTGTCCTGTCCACATAAGCCCTTAGAGCCCTTACTTGACATAAGCAATTAAGCCTCTGCTCCTCTGTTGAACAGAACTGGGGCGGATGGAATGCCACCTGTTCCACCATCGAACATCTGTATGACGACTCCAACACCTTGGGCACAAAAGCGGGGTTGGGTCTCAAGCACGCCTTGGAGAACCCAGGAGCCCTCTGTAAACGTCTCTCTTAGACGTGGTCAGGGCTAAGAGTAGTGCAGTTTTCAATGAAAGAAATTTCAAGCCAACACCCTCCAAAGGCTCAAAGGGATGATGGCAAAGGGCCTCCAGCACCAGAGTGAGGTCCCATAATGGCACCAAAGGCTTAGAGATCGGCAATTTACGCCGTGCCCCCTTCATAAATGACACACTAAAGGGTGCTGACCCACAGGTTTGTTACCAAAACCTACATGACAAGCTGAAATTGCAGCTAAATATACGTTAATAGTTGAAAAGGCCTTACCCTTTTCCAACAAGCTCTGCAGAAAACGGAGCACCTCCACCACCGAACACTGAAAAGGAATGGCCTGTCTTTCCCCACACCATTCTTCAAAAACACAGCATTTACTACTGTAAAGAGAGTAAGTAGAAGAAGCCCTAGAATTTTGTATTGTGTTGATGACCTCTGGAGGGAGACCTGCTGCATTTAAATTCCACCTTTCACGGGCCAAGCCCAGAGAGCCATTTGACCTGGGTGAGGATGATAAATCTCCCCTTGAGACTGAGACAGCAGGTCCTTGCGAATGGGGAGGGGCCATGGTTCTGCTGACAGAACTTGGATTATCTCTGCCACCCAGGGCTTCGATGGCCACCATGGGGTGACCAGAACCACAGACAAGCCCTGCGCCCTCAATCTTACTAGAGTTGGGGAGATCAGGCTGAAAGGAGGGAAAGCATAAAGCAACATGTTCGGCCAAGAGTGCGCCAGCGCGTCCATGCCCAGTGGAGCGTCTGAGTCAGACAGGGAGAAAAACAAGGGGCAATGAGCGTTTTCCCATGAGGCGAAGAGATCTATGGCAGCCCGTTTGTATCTCTACCAGATCTGTTCTACCACTTCACTGTTCCACCACTTCACTTGCAGCTTCCATTCCCCAGACAGATCGGCCCCTCTGGCTAAAAGGGCTGCTAAGCATGTTGTGCGAACCGAAAGAACTCTGGTACTGCACCACAGAATTATTTCCCTGGCCAGTCCGTGTAGCTGCAGGGACCTGGTTCCGCCTTGACAGTTGATATAAGGCACAACAGAGGAGTTGTCTGTCCTTACTAAGACGTGGCAACCGATCAAATAGGGCATGAAGTGTTTCAAAGCTAGGAACACTGAGTGTAGTTCCAGCATGTTAATGTGCAGCTGTGCCATTTTTGGTGACCATACACCATTCACAGTGGATGCTACCGTTCCCAACGGCAGGGTCACCTCGAGAACCCCAGGGTTTCCTCACGGCTGAAGAGCTGCCACACATGCCGGTGTTACTCTCACTCTGCGTAACAGATGACGGCGGGGACACAGACGCAATGTTGCGACCCACCGCTGAAAATCCATCATCATCAGAAGACTCAGATGGACAACGGAAATTACTGATGCCATGAGGCCGAGGAGCCGCAGGCAAAGTCTGAATAAAACGACTTTCCCCAACCAAAACTGTGCACCAAGTGAATTATAAGATCCTCCCCTCTGTTAGTGTGATACGATAAGCGAGGGAGTTTATTCTGAGCCCCAAATACTTTGTGCATTGCACGGAGACCAGGCGACTATTGGCCCAATTTATACTGAACCCGAGGTTCATGTGGTGGTTCATCACTGCCTGGGAGTCGCTGATTGCTTGGTTGCTCCATCGGGAGCAAATAAGGTAGTCGTCTATGTACGAAAATATTCTGATGCTGCTCGTCCTCAGAGGGGCCAGCGCTGCCTACACACACTTGCTGAATACCCTCGGAGCTAATGACACCCCGAATGGGACGGTTTGAAACTCATAGGCTATGCCTTGATAAGCAAACCTGAGAAACTTTTGGTGTTGGGGGTAAATGGCTATGTGAAAATATGCGTCCAAGAGATCGATGATTACAAACCAATCTCCCGGACGGAGGGAACGGCATCGAGCCTTGTGTTTTAACATCCTGAATGTATATCTGCGTAAGTGACGGTTTAAGACATGCAGGTCCAGTATGGGGCGTAGTGATACGCCTTCTTTCTTTGGAATGAGAAAATAGCGTGAGTAGAAGCCCTGATGAACCTCCTCGTTCGGTACTACTCTGATCGCTTTTTTGTCTACTAGGGATGCAATTTCGTCTTCCAGGACGTGTGCTGAAATCCCACTGGTAACTGAAAAGAGAACTCCGTTGAATTTCAGAGGTCTCATGGCACACTGCCGTCTGTACCCCTTGGAAATTGTGGCTAAAACCCAAGGAGAGACTGTGCATGCGTGCCACTGATCTGCCCGAGCAGAGAGAGGGCCCACGTCGCTGCCGAGTGATGTCATCCCCTCTGCCCTGCTGAGCTCGGCTCTCTTCTGAAGAGCACAAGCTCCCTCTGCTGTGTGTAGAGGAGAGTGGTAGAGAACTATTTTTGTTATTTTTATCTTTTTTGTGGGGGGCTTTCTGCCCTTGGCAACAAGCCTGGTTGCAGAAAAGCTTCTTTTATTTTTTGTGTTTTCCCTGGATCACAATATAAGCGTTGTCTGCCACACAATTACTTCTCTCAGCAGCATATTTGTACATTCTTTGGTAAATGGAAGCAGTGAGGCAATTCATTTACCTGGGAGCAAGATGTTTGAAGATGCAGAGACTGATCTGTGGTTAGGTGAAGGTGGTAAGCCACTGAAGGCTCCACTGCTGGGGGTTTGGCCAGCCCCAACTCACCCATGCCCTGTATCTCTAGCTTAGAGAAGCCCTTGGTAGGAAGCTTGCTCTAAAAGTACTAGACCAGAAGCGGCAAATTTTTCTCATGCAGGCAGGAAGGGCTGCTAAAAGCTGCTTCGCTGCAGGTGCGGCCAGTGAGAGTTTTTTACCATCATGCAAGTCGCGTTCTGCCCCACCCGAATCCTGAGCTGCCTGCCAGGGGATGTTCAGTTTTGAAGCAGAACGACAGCACACCTCGTACAGGTTGCTGTCGACTGGCGATGCAAGTTCCGGCCCGCTAGAGGCCTGGAGTGTTGACCTGGGAAGGTGGAGTCGTTCTTATCTTCCTCCATGTCCTCCGATTCAAGGAGGTCAGAGTTCGCATCACCCTCCGTTTCTCCACCGCCAGCTTCATGTTCCCCACTGTCCAAAAGGCCCTCAAACAGCGGAGGCATGGATGGGGATTCTTCCTCCATTATGTCCACCCAGCTTTTAGAAGCTCACGGCTGATGTCCGTCACTTGCCACCTCGGCCGAAAAAGACGAGAGGCAAGGGTCCTGGCTGTTGGCTACAGCCACTCTTAGCCGCTTGTCCCGGATCTTTTTCCGGCATCGCTGAGCAGTGCGGGCGCCCCTGAGGGTCAGCCAGCGATGTCTGAGAGTGGTTGGCACCCATGCAAGCAATGCACATCAGGTGAGGGTCCCGACCTGAGATGGATGCCCCACATGACGCTGGACACGGGCAGGATACAGCCTCTTTAACTTTCGGTTCCAACCCTTTGGCAGGATTAGGGGCCACAGCCATGACAACAGTCTAATATGAAGCTCCTCTTAACACGTTAGCTTAAAGTTGGGAGATAAAGTCCGCTCGCTGCGACACGTTAGCCAGACTGTACCAATCCTATGCTAGCGATTAGCGCTAACCAGAAACCAAGCTCACCCTTACGTGCTTGTTCTGCACAAACGTTACTATTCTGTTAATTAAAACAGAAAAATACGGAACAGCTCGCCTTTACGCGGTTACTGCTCCAGACATTTAGGAAATTACAGAATGCTTCTGTCAAAGCACTCACCCAGCACGTTCCAGGCCTGTCCTGGTACTGCGTTCAGCACTGTATTCCTTTACGGAACGCCTAAGAACCGTTAAGCAGAGCCAAGCTAGCCTGAGCGTGCCGAGGCAGCTTCACTGTAGTCTTCATACGGGAAGAAAATGAGAATGAGTTGAGTAGGATAGGTTGGCAGTGATATTGGTTGGTGGGTGGAGGCTCAGACACAGCTCAACCTGTCTGTCGCAGACAGACGTGATGTAATTGGAGCTACCGTAGTTGGTCACTCTGAACAATACAAACACCCAAAACAGGTGGTTCTCAACACTCTTTCAAACAACCAGGGGTTTGAAAGAACCCTTTTCTGAAAAACAACTCATCTTTCTAGTTGAACAAAAAGCTGAGGATTGAGCTTTTTCAGTGTCTCACCTCTGTTTCCTGCAGACTTCATCCCAGGAGCCACGGCTGTCTCTTAGAGAAATCTATCAGAACAAGCAAAAAGATTGTAAACAAACCGACTGGGAAGGTTCTGTTACATCCAGCCCTTTATCCCCTCAGGTAAGTCATTTGATTCAGGGTATCAAAAATTTCACCCAATTTATTCCCATTTTAACATTTATAGAAAATTGTGAAGCTCACTTCTTTGCTAAACTTGTAACTCTGTTCTTAAGGTGTTGACGTTGGATCCAGCGGCCAACACGCAGCAGTCAGATCGAACGTCTGGCTTCACTTCACCTTCTCACTTCAGTAGCCCATCGTTTGCTGCTCAGCCTCATCCCTACCCTAGACTCGGGACCTCCGTAACCCCTGACAGCATGGTGGAGAGCAGTCCCAATCCCAGAGACACAGATTGCATCTCTGATTCGTCCAGTGTTTCTGCTGCTGGACCCTCTCCCGCTAAGATGCAAAGCTCCCGGGGGAACGCATCACAATTTGTCTTGTCTACCTCCAGAGATCAGACCCAGTCCTCCCACAAAACCAGGCAGCAGCGCAGAGCAAGTGCCCCCTTAACCAGTGAAGAGGAGGGTAGTCACACCCACACCAGCACCTTGAAGCCCTGGCCAGCCTCTGGCGTTAGTCAGCAGCCCGCAGTGAGTCCTCTCATGGAGAGAGCTTCATCTCTAGAGGACCCTGTCATTCTTTCTTTGTGAGTCTTTGTCAGACATACATTGTTTACACACATTTTTTTTTTAACCCACACAGTAGTGAGTATATTTGTAAGTAAAACTGTAAATGTTTGTATGCTCCATTAAAAGTCTTAGTTTGACTCAGAGCCTAAAACTCAAAGATGTTACACACAAAGAGACAATGCCTTGTAAAAGTATCTTCACACTTCAACAACCTCAAACGTCTGTGTGTTTTAGAAAGACTTTACTTGACTGGAACAAAGTAGTGCATAATTGTGAAGCCAGAAACAGTACACGGATTTACTTACACTCAGGTTGACTTTATTTACTAATAATGTGAAGTCTGAAAGCAGTTGGGTGCACTGGATTTTATTTACTTGTATGAGAGTAAACCAGGCTGTATTGAACTCTGCACCATACTATTCATATTTTTATTTGTAGAAAATTTGCTACTTTATGTTGATCTGTCACATAAATTTCCAATAAAATACAATGAGGTTTGTGGCTGAAATGTGATAAAAGGTGAAATAGTTCAAGCCTCTCATCCCATACTTACTAGAGATAGGAATCAGTCCCATAAGTTGGACAAAGGATGTTAGATATGGAGCTGAAAGGAACGCAGACGTTGGTGGATTTAGGAAGGTTTGGTGACAGAGGAGGATGCAATGGTTATGGTGAGATCAAGGCAGATGATCCGGTGGGGTGTTTAAGGAATTAAAGTTTCATTTATCTTCTTTTTTTTGTCCAGACTTCGGCAGAACCTCAGAGAGAAGCACTCCCGACACATAGCTGATCTGAAAGCCTATTACGAGTCTGAGATTCAGATCCTGCGAGACAAACTCAAACTCAGAGATCTGCCCCAGGATTTAGAGAAGAGCAATCAGACACTGACAGAAAGGTTTGCATTTATTCATATAATTGTTTTTTTTCTGTTTTAAATAAGGTAAATTAAGCAGAAATGTACCACAAAACTGAACGAATGCAAAAAGTAGAAATTTCTTTTCAGGATTTTTAGAACATGGAAAAATGGATTAGTAATAAATTCAGACTTTCGAGAACTGTTTTACATTAAATGGTAAAATTTTTCTTCAAAACATGAATGTACATTAAAATAAAGACAAAGTCCCTCTTAAAATGATGCAGTGATTATTACATTTAAGGCTGAAGCATCTAAGACCTAAGTTCATTCTATTCATTAGATGATGTTTGTTTATCTGCAGGTGCAAACATCTAGAAAAAGCTCTGGCTGAGGCAACAAGTCGTATTCAAGAACTGGAGGCAACAAACATCTTGCTGGAGAAACACCTGGTATCTTCAGAATATTCTTATATTAAATTCTCTGACAAAAAAAGTTAAGCTGCAGCCTATTACTCTGAAGGGATGGTCTGATATAATCATAATTTTCTAAACAAGCAGAGCAGAGGTAAATGCTTCAGTTTGCAAGAAATGTACACATGTAAAAACAACACCAGAAGGGCATAAGTGCTGGCATCAGGAGTCAGACAGTTACCTGAGTGTCTCACAGTTTATTTCTAATGCCGTCTGGCTGGTAACTGTTTTTCTTTTGTCAGTGAGTGTAAGTACTATGCGACAAAAAAGGTGATTAAGCAAGCTCAACAGAAAAAGCTGCATTGATAACAAAGATTGTTTTGGGTAGCTTTTAAATACAAGTGTCTTTCTTTTCCTAGGCTGAGTGGCCGGAGCGCTATGCTGTAGCAGGAGCCACTGTGAATTCTCTGCAGCAGCGACTGGAGGAAAGCAAGCGCTCGGCCAAAGACAAAGACGGCCTGGCATTGCGGTTGAAGAGCCGTGTGCGGCAGCTGGAGGAAGCGGCGCAGAAGGCCTGCAGGGAGGCAGACGAGAAGGAGGCAAAGAGAGAGCGCGAGTACAAGATGCTACAAGATGTGAGTCTGAGAGAGCTGGGATTCCAAATACATGAAGATAAAATGTCATGTAAAAAAGGGGTATAATCTACAACTTTGTGCAAAGTGCTGCTTACTCATTAGACCTTGAATAAAAACACGCTTGATATAGAAATGGAAAGAAAAAAATTGTTGTTACATATGTGGAGGAAAATCATAGTTTATGTTCTAACCTTCCCAACAACCCTGCACCATCCCAAACCCTTTGTGAAGTGCCTTGAAACGACATGTGTGGTGAACTGGCGCTTTATGAATACAACTGAATTGAATTACTAACATGTTAACAGCCATGCTTACAAACCATTCACTTTTTTCCCTTAGCTACTCAAAGAATACGACTCTCTGATGAAGGAGCATGAAGCAGTAAAGGTAATGTCTCTTTCTCTAATTTACAACATTTTGTTAGATCGTGTTGGTGTGTACTGGCAGGTTTGCCTTGCACTGGGTGTTGTGCTGGGTTGGGGACCTTGGTGGTGCCATCCACCTACCTCCCCTGCGGCTCCAGTCAAATTTTTTCTCCACCAGCACCAGCGCCACACCCGACACACAATCTTACAGAGCTATATATATATATATATATATATATATATGAAACTACATCTACCGCACACGCAGATATACCTACCACCGGCCAATTTATTAGGTACACCTTGTTAGTACCGGGTTGGACCCTGTTTTGCCTTCAGAACTGCCTTAATCCTTCGTGGCATAGATTGAACAAGGTACTGGAAACATTCCTCAGAGAGTTTGGTCCATAATGACACAGATGCTGCAGATTTGTCAGCTGCACATTCATAATAGGAATCTCCCGTTCCACCACATCCCAAAGGTGCTCTATTGGATTGAGATCTGGTGACTGTGGAGGCCATCTGAGTACAGTGAACTCATTGTCATGTTCAAGAAACCAGTCTGAGATGATTCGTGCTTTATGACATGGTGCGTTATCCTGCTGGAAGTAACCATCAGAAGATGGGTACACTGTGGTCATAAAGGGATGGACATGGTCAGCAACAATACTCAGGTAGGCTGTGGCATTGACACGATGCTCAATTGGTACTAAGATGCCCAATGTGTGCCAAGAAAATATCCCCCACACCATTACACCACCACCAGCAGCCTGAACCGTTGATACAAAGCAGGATGGATCCATCCTTTCATGTTGTTGCCAAATTCTGACCCTACCATCCGAATGTTGCAGCAGAAATCAAGACTCATCAGACCAGGCAACGTTTCTCCAATCTTTTATTGTTCAGTTTTGGTGAGCCTGTGCGAATTGTAGCCTCAGTTTCCTGTTCTTAGCTGACAGGAGTGGCACCCGGTGTGGTCTTCTGCTGCTGTAGCCCATCCGCCTCAAGCTTCGACGTGTTGTGCGTTCAGAGATGCTCTTCTGCGTGCCTTGGTTGTAACGAGTGGTTATTTGAGTTACTGTTGCCTTTCTATCAGCTCGAACCAGTCTGGCCATTCTCCTCTGACCTCTGGCATCAACAAGGCATTTGTGGCCACAGAACTGCCGCTCACTGGATATTTTCTCTTTTTCGGACCATTCTCTGTAAACCCGAGAGATGGCAGTGCGTGAAAATCCCAGTAGATCAGCAGTTTCTGAAATACTCAGACCAGCCCGTCTGGCACCAACAACATTGCCACGTTCAAAGTCACTTAAATCACCTTTCTTCCCCATTCTGATGCTTGGTTTGAACTGCAGCAGATCGTCTTGACCATGTCTACATGCCTAAATGCATTGAGTTGCTGCCATGTGATTGGCTGATTAGAAATTTGCGTTAACGAGCAGTTAGACAGGTGTACCTAATGAAGTGGCCGGTGAGTGTATATCAGGGATAACAGCAACATTAATATCGATATTGGCCCATATTTTTTAATATCGGTGCATCCCTATTTGTATTTACTGTAATCAGTGATATTTATTTCATTACAGACCTCATCCTAAACATAGCAGTCAGTTCAGTCCATGGAAAGTCTCACATTTGGCTAACTCCGTGTGCTTCTTCCATTGTTGTATCTGCAGAACAATCTGGTGTCAGCAGAGAGCAAGCTTGTCGATGCAAATGATCAGATATCTGAGCTGAAGAGGTGAGTTGATTAGTTGCAGATTTTTAACAATACAATCCAAATGAACTCTGAAGAAGCTAACAGTATTTTATGTATAATACAAAGTTAAATAATAAAACTTACCCTGTGAAAGCAGTTTGGACATGTACACACTGATTTAGATGATTTAGATGGATAAAGGTATCTGACTGGTAACCTCAATAAGAAAAACAAAGATATTTTGAGAAAACTGATGAAACAGAAGGAACCAAGGTAGAAATATTTCCCTTTATGCTTATTTGAAAAGCCATAAGCGCTGTGCTCTAATAGAAAAGATGAATCTCCAGCATATCTATATAAATTTGAAACTTCCACTAGGCAAGAAAATTGCATTTGTGCACGTTTGGTATCTTCGAATGTTTATCTTTAAAGCTAAGAAAAATACCTAAATATTACTGGATGTGTATGTGTTTGATTTGATTTCTTTATTGTCATTGTAACCTGTGTTTACAATGACATTAGTTAGAAAAACTTTCACCTTTGTGAGAAAGATAATTAATAGCATAAATAAAACACAATAAATATTATGTAGAAACAATATAACAGCCAGTAAAACTAAATACTAAATCTAACACACACCCCTCACGTATAGTGTTATTCAGCAGTCTGATCGCCCAGGGGTAGAAGGTGCAGTGGGGTACAGTGGCCGTGGCCAGGGTGAGATGGATCAGCAAGAATCTTCTCCGCTCTGCTTAGCCCCCCGAGACTCTGCAACGTCCTCCAAAGAGGACAGGGAGCAGCCGATGATGTCCTGTGCTGATTTAAATACTCTGCAGGGCTTTCCTGTTCTTAACTGTGCAGCTGGCGTGCCATGTTAAGATGCCATGTGTCAGCACACTCTCCACAGTGGTACAGTAGAAAGTACGCAACAGGTTTGTGTCCATTCTCAGGAAGTGCAGCCTCTACTGGGCTTTGCAGACCACCACTGTTGTGTTGATGTTCCATGTGAGGTCATCAGTCACATGGACACCCAGAAACTTTAATGAGGAGACTCTCTCCACACAGACGTGGTTTATTTGCAGTGGGGCATGGTCTGCTCTCTTCCTCCTCCATGCACATAAATTGGCAAATACTTTATTAGGTACATATTGCTAGTACTAGGATTTGACTCCCTGTGACAGCCTGAGTACTTCCCGTTGATTCCTCGCACAGTGGAAGAGGACAGATCTTCTGACAGCTCATCTTGCTCTCAAGCAGTCCTGACAGTGGGGCGTTCCCACCGAAAACACTCGGCGGGCCCCTCAATGCCAGAGGACGTTACTTAAAGAAATTATTGGGGCGTGCCAGTTAGTTTGTGTACGCACAATATTCAACGGGAAGTAATCAGACTGCCAAAGCCCCTTTTGTCTTTCCAACTAGTTTAATTCTTTGTGGCATACGTTCAACATTGTCTTGGAAGCGTTTCTCGGAGTTCGTTCTCCGTATTGCCATGAAACCATCAAACTTTTCCTAAAGATTTTTCAGATGCAAGTCCATTATGTGGATGTGGTCAGCTACAACGCTCGGTAATGCTCAAGCATTTAATACCTCCTACACCTTACCGCTATCACTAGCAGCATAAACCGTTGATACAATGCCTGATGGATCCATACTTTCATGTTGTTTACGCCAGATTCTGACACTACCATCTGGATGTTGCAGTTGAAATCATCCTGAGACTCATCCGTCCAGAAAATATTTTTCAAATCTGTTACTGTTTTTGTGAGCCTGTGCAAACTGCATCGTCAGTTTCCTGCTCTTTACTGACTGGAGTAGCACCCGGTGTGATCTTGTGCTGCTGTAGCCCATAGGCTTTAAGGTTTGCTGTGTTGTACGTTCAGATGTGGTATTCCAGATACCTCATCTCAAACTGGTCTGCCTTTTCTCCTTTCCACCCTGAACCCGTCAAAGCACTTTCATCCACTTAACTCCAGCTACAGATATGTTCTCTTTTTTTGGACCATCTTTGCAAACCTGATAGAAGGCTGTATGTAAAAAATCCCAGTAGATCATCAGTTTCTGAGTTACTCATACCTGCTTGTTTGGCTCCATGGTTTGCTGCTACGTGATTGGCTGGTATACTGTTTGTTTTAAAAAGCATTTAGTGAGGTGTGTGTTTGTGTATGTGTGAGTAGAGCAGAACATTGCCTACACATTCTGGGATATAAATACAGATTAAGTGTAGGTGTTTCCTGCTGTTCTTCATGCCTGCCTGTCTCTCTGTAAATCACTCCTAGAGTCATCTCAAAGCTGGAGTCACAGGTGAAGCAGCTGGAACATGAGAACCAGACCAGGATCCGTTATGCCTCCCACAGTAATGCACAACCGTCAGGGGCTGGGTAAGCTCTTTAAATATCGTAGGCATTGTGTTTAGGGTCTGAGAGGATCCAAGCTTGTAAAACCTCTGCACAAACAAATTACCCTAGATAGACAGTGCCTCCAAAAGTATTCATATCCCCTGAACCAGATTTGTACACTGTGGCACAAATATTTGTCCTGTTGACATATGTACCTATGGCTCTCACTGTACCTATGGCTCTCTACAGTTCCTCAAGAGCTGGTAATCTCAGATTAATGCTCTGCTTGCCTGTCTTGGTGGGTTTGCTAGGCTCTTTCCATTTGTATACTGAGATTAAATTCCACACAGGTGGTATCTAGTTACTAATTTGGGTGCTTATAGTTGCCAGAGTATTAGGTCACCCCTCCAAATCGTTGGATTCAGGTGTGCAGGGGTGCCTGGGCATGTAGACTGTTCCTACAAAACATCAGTGAAAGAATGAGTCGCTCTCAGGAGCTCAGTGTTGTCCAACGCGGTACTATCATAGGGTTCCACATGTGCAGCAAGTTCAGTTGTGAAATTTCCTCACTATTCCACAGTCAACTGCTAGGTGGAAAATAACCAAGTGGAAGTAAATAGGAACACCAGTTCAACCTTAATCACAGAGCAGGGTTCAGCAGTTACCAGGGATGATGTTTGATCTCATGTTTGAGACTCCGGACTTCAGACTCAACTTAGACTTGTGCCCCAAAGACTTGAGACTGGACTTGACTCCTAGTCTGAGACTCCAGTTTTAGTGACAGTTTTTATCTCATTTAATGAAGATGGAAAGGAAGCCGACGTGAGCTACAGACTGTAGCTGCTGCAAATGTTTTACTATGAAAGAATATGCGTGATTAAATGGAAATGACGTTGACAGATTTTGGGATGTTAATGGCTCATAACAATCTGTTCACGTTAGCTGTTGCTTCATAATAATGACCACATGAATGCCTCTTCATCTGAATGCTGTATTAAATGAATTTGGATCAGTTAGGTAACAAAAATAAACAGAACTTACCTCCAACCTATTTTCACTGCTAAGCTAGCTGCAACATTACAGGGGCACTTCTGGCTAAACTAATAAAATAAAAGCACGTCCTGTTCTGTTCATTTAGAAGTTTTAACACTCATTTATTTACTTACTAAATTTTGCTTCATTCATTATATTGAAATTTATACCGTAAATGTGAAAATCTTTACTATTAGAACAACGGTTTTAAATCTAAATGAATAAAATGGTTTCCCAGTATTATTTAAAATTCTTACGCTCAGAGTGAGGAAAAGATGGTGGTAACTTAGTCATAACAAATTTCTAATAGGGTAAATATTACATTTGATCAATTTCTTAAATAATATAAAGAGCATCTTGGAGTTTTTTTCGATAGTGAATTAAATGTTAAAAGATTAAAAGACAACTGTAAATAAATATTGAAAGAATGAAAGATAGTTATTAAATGTTCATGTGCTAATTTAGGTCACGGGACAAACAGTACAGGTTTGGAATACCAACCTACAGCAATGCAGTGCTAGAGGTGACCTAGATGTCATGGACTTGATGAGAACATGTTTATTTCAGTCGTTAGATAAAATATACTTGTGAACATCTCTGGCAGGTGAAGTTGATTTCCTGAATATGTGGGAACAGTTTAGGAATGGCCCCTTGAGTTCCAACATGGCTTCACACAAGTGCTCCAAGCAAGGCCTTTAAGGACACGGATGAGCGATTTTGGTGTGGAAGAACTTGATAGACCTTCACATAGTCTTGGCCTCAGCAATATAGAACACCTTCTAGGTTAGAGCTGAGACTTTGAACCAGGCTGTCTAATCCAATCTCACATATTTGACCTTTAAAAGTGTGCTTCTGAATGCAAAAGTTGAGGCAAAGCCTTATTAAAGCCTTGGAAGAATGCAATGTCATTAAAGTTAATGTGCATGTAAAGGCAACTGTTTGTAGATGATTTTATTTAGGGGCAGGCAGAGGAAGGCAGCTAAAGGAAAAATCAGGCCACACTTTTCAGACTCTTCGTTAACAAAAAAAATGTAAACTGTGTGTCATTTTCTTTTTCTGGACTAGTTTGTGTTGCTCTATCACATTAAATCCTAAATGAATACATTCAAGTTTGGGGTTGTAACATGATGAAACCTTTTCTAGTGCATCGTTTTCTCTCTGTTTCAGTTTTGATCATTTCCTTTAGTGTTACTGTTAAATATTTATAACAAGTGATACAACTACATTGAATTGTTGTCCTGAAAATGTCTGCAGTCTTTATCACCATCCAGACTTGCTGCTGTCACCCAGTAAAGGCAAAGTAGAGCCAGATGTCACCCGAAGGAGGTCTCCTTGTTCTTTGTCTGACCAGTCGAATGGCAGCAAAAAGTCACACTTCCCTCAAACTAACCAAACAAGTGTTCAAAAGAGATCATCTTATCCACTAATTGATCAGTCGTCTGGAACTGGGAGTTCTGTGGGTGCCTGTTCTGCTGGTGGCAGCTGGAGGTAGATATTTATTTTCAGTTCATTTGTATATGAGTCTGAATGGTTTACTGAGCTTCTGGTTTGCAGGTGTGCGTCTCCACCAGAGTGCGAACAGACTCTGCATCAGACTAGATACCAGGAGCAGAGCGCTGGCATGAAGGAGGCCAGTCAGCGAGAGGTATCCAGCCCCCTGACACCCATGATGAGGGCCCTGATAGAGCTGGAAGAGACCAAAGCCACAGAGACCCGGGCCCCCTGTAAGCACCACATTCACACTATTTCACAAGGATCCTCAAGGAGGTTCTAGTCCACGCAGGTTCTGTTGTTTTCAACACTGTTTTTAATGGTGTAGCTTGTTCTACATTTCAAGACTTTATTCCAATTCCATAAAGCCTCTACATTTTCCATCTGCATAGTGCCATTGTCTACAAAGCAAATAATTATGAAATTATAACAGAACAAAGTCCAAAGAACTATAAGCATCAATGAACAGTGATGTCTTTTTAAAATTACTATTGATAAAAAGCTAACAAGAGAGAAACATAAAGGTTTAAGCAAAGATTTCCTTTCCTTTCTTATAGAAACAAAAATGAAGACAATAGCTGCAGAGGATGATATGTAGAAACATCTCCTTCCTGGTTCTGCTGGTCATTCAGTTTTCATGGTTTTCTAGTTTGTGCACAAGCAAGAGCAGCTGCATTTTAAGTTATTCCACATACTCCAAACACTGCCTCCTTGTGGCTGAGCATTACCACAACAGGTTCATCCCATTGCTCCACCCTCATCTGTATTACGTGTTTTATGAATAGCACCCAGATTTTTTTAAATTGAAAGGTGCCAACTTTGTATGGCATGGAGGTGGATCCTGTCTACACTGAGATGAGCTTAGGTGTATCCGCAAAGGTGCTTTGTCATTTAGGCGTTACGTCCACACCGGTCCGGCGTTTTGGGAGACCAAGCACGATCATTTCTAAAATGGGTCCCAGAGTGGAAATATTTCAAAATGGCGGTTCGTTGTTTCCATGTGTACATGCGACACGCATCTTTTCTGATACGATGACATCATAGCTCCAATCCACATGCGGGTCTTTGTTGCTGTGTTTAGCCTGCATGAGTTGTCTCCACATGCCTAGTATTTTTGTTTTTGGTGTTTCTGTGGCAGTGTCACAGCGCCACCAATGGGCTGGACATACATACTACAGCGTTTTCGGTGGTGCTGCGTGCTCTCATTTTTTCTTAATAGTTTTTGAACCGATACCATTTTTGTCTTCGGGGGGGCTAGGCCTAAGCCTCAGGGAATCTATTTTTAACTGTACAACCATGAACAATTTTATTTTTGTTTTTAAACTTTTACATGGGCTGAACGGAGACGCAGTTGGTAGCACTGTTGCCTCGCAGCAAGAAGGTCCTGGGTTTGATTCCCGGCCGGGGGTCTTTCTGCATGGAGTTTGCATGTTCTCCCCGTGCATGCGTGGGTTCTCAGCAGGTACTCCGGCTTCCTCCCACAGTCCAAAGACATGCCTGTTAGGTTAATTGGTCTCTCTAAATTGCCCTTAGGTGTGTGAATGAGTGTGTGCATGGTTGTTTGTGTGTTGCCCTGCGATGGACTGGCGACCTGTCCAGGGTGTACCCCGCCTCTCACCCGTAGACTGCTGGAGATAGGCACCAGCTCCCCCGCGACCCACTATGGAAGAAGCGGTAGAAAATGACTGACTGACTTTTACATAAAAGGGAATGAAAACATTTTCCATAACGAAATGTTCAAATTTAATAGAAAATTATGTCGAAACAGCATGTAGTTTGTAACTTAAAGACAAAAAAAATGACTTCCCAAAACATATTCCACTATTACTGTAAAAAAAAAACTGCTAAAGCTAGTTAGTATTTATTACCTTCACAACTTAAACCATTGCTCAATTCTTAACATTTTTGGCCAAAGGTATTGAGAGCCACTTGAGGCTCTAGAGCTGCAGGTTGTGGACCCCTGGTCTAGTCAGATCTCGACCTAAAACCGATTGAGAGTCAGTGGCAAGACTTGAAATCTAATATTCACACACGTTCTACATGTGGAGCCACTTTTGTCTATCACATAATGTCTAAAAAGAATACACTGAAGTTTGTAGTTGTAAGACAAAATAGTTTAAGGGGTAGGAATTTTTTTTCAAGTCACTGTAAATATTGTGATTTTTCAATAGTTTTCCATGTTTCATAGAAATGCTGTTTATTTTGTAAACAAGAAGTAAGTCTGTCTGTCTGTCTGTCTGTCTGTCTGTCTGTCTGACTCTTTCAGAAGGGGACACTTCATTTTTCATCCTGAAATCTTTTTGTTAAATAATGCGCAACATAATGTTTGGTGTTTGATTATTTTGCTATGCACAGCCACCACAACAGCCAGCTTCTCAATATGTATATATATACATATATAACAGAGATTTTTTGTGTCTGCAGGGGTTGGCCATCAAAGGACCACTGTTGGGTTTGTGGAGCGGAAACACAAAGAGCAAATCCGGAGGCGACCTGAGCTGGTTCAGGATGAGACGGAGGCAATGAAACCCGGAGGAGTTGTTATGGGGGCCGAGAGTTGGGACCTGAAAAGTTGCGGCAGAGTGGAAAGGGCTGTGGCCCTGCTGAGAGCTCAAAGGAGTCTGTCCCCAGAGGGCCACAGGTCCTCCTCACTGCCACCTGCAGCACATAGAAACATACCTACAACTACACCAAGTAAGGGATCTTAGAAGTTGCTTTACTGTTTGGAATAATTTTGATGCATCTAAGAGGCAGGCATGGAATCGCTGGCTATCACTTTTGAATAGAAAGGAGATTCAGGGCTTGCTTATATTTCCTTTTTAGCATCAACTGCATCTTTAAATTGCTGAACTCTATGTTAAACATCTTATTTTAATACTACAGTATGTGACATTTACCCAAATCTGCATTTCTGTGTACCGTTGAGGAGGTGTCCTCTATCTGTAGATACCAGCTAATCGAATTAGCAAGATCTAATCGGGGCCAAAAAACCCCAAATTTTTACATTAATGATGAAATTTAAAAATCATGCTTTTTAAAAAACTTTCCCTTTTCAACTTAAATATTCAGAACTACCCCCAATAGATGAAGTCATTTGGCAAAACCTTCTTTAACTGGAGAGTTGTGAAGGCCTATTCCTTGAGTGGGGGAAAAAATATTTAATAAGGCCCTTTTTTGGGTTTTGATTGGGGCAGTGTAAAGAATTGTGTGAGTTATTTAACCCCCCAACCCCAACCAAAAATTTTCCTCTTTAGCTTTGGGGATACTTAGGCTTGGGGCTACAAAATCGCAGGAAAATAAAAAAGGGGATACGGAAAAAGATCAGCTGGAAGTCCCTGACCTTCTTCCCGTTGCACACAAATACAGTTACGTAACAGTTCAAAAACGTAACAGATGATGGAAAACTAACGGACTGAAAAAAAGTGACCCAAAAAAAGATATAAGATATTTAAGCAGCCCCGGAAGACTAAATTCACATTTTCTGCACTCCCAAGACTTCAAGTACACAACAAAATGGGTTTAAAGCTAAAAAAGTGGATTTTGAAAGAATTTCCCCCTTTAAACATCCTCTCCATCCCTTTTTCTTGTCTGCCAAAAGAAAAAAGTTACTGAGCCCCGTCGCCAAGTCCAGCCCCAAAAACCTGCCCCCCCGAGAACTACTCCCCCTGCTTTTTTGGGCACTTTATGCCCAAAAGAGGAGCCCGCCCCGAGGTGAGACATTTTTTTTTTAGAGCGAAACTAGTAAGTTGAAAAATTATTAGGATAAATTTTAATTTCCCCATCCTCCTCCATCCCTCCTTTACAAAATCCCTTAAAATCCTCCTTATGTTCTGTGATCTGCACACACTTTTACCAGGAGCCCCAGTACAAAAAATTTACACTTTTCAAACTTAAGTTGGGGGAAATTTTCACAAAACAATTCAGATGATAGAAACATTCCAATTTTTGTCAATTTGTCAGCCCCACGTGGTGTTGGGCCCAAAAAAAATAAGTTTGTCGCCGTACCCCTTTCTTTACAATGCTGCTTGTTTAGAATTAATCTGCTGATCCGACACGGTTTTCTTTTTAGTGAGTATGAAAGTGTCCCTTAGATGAGTTGCATGCATTTTATGTTCCTCAGCGCACAGAGCATTTCCATCTACAGATGACAAACAGAGAAATTTTAACAGTTTACACCAGAATGAGGTTGTTTCCATCATTTTCTGAGGTGTGTTACGTTATATGAGGGCTAAATGTGATTCAGTTTTATCGCTCGGATTTAAACCATAAAGATCAAACTTTTAATAAAGTGAATAAAGTATATTTCGTGGATTTAAAGGGAAATTTTAGGGTTCCCCTTTTAGTTTTTTTTTTTGATTGAAAGAGTTTGCATGGTTGCCGCACATTTTCACGCCAGGTCAAATGTTTTCGTGGATATCTGCACACTTTTACTCAACATTCACTTTAGTACATTCCAAGTTATCCGTAAAACCTGTCTGCAGGTTTTTTTTGGGAAAATAGCTTCTACATGAGGCCCCTGGGGAACAAAAAAAGGGGGGCCAACTGGAATGGGAGATTAAATTCAGCCCAGCAATATTTCACCCCTCACCCCTTTGGGGGAAATATCACCCCAAAAACCCTATACCCACAAAAAGGGGTTTGTGGAATGATATTCTTTGGAAAAGGTTTTAAAAATGAAACACTGCAATTCAATTTTTTTTTGTGCGCTTTCTTTTAAAGTAAAGGGGCAATATGGGTCTTTCAGATTAAAAATCGCTGTGAGAAACAGGAAAAACCAAAAAAGAAGTTCTGCATTGCAAAAACTAATGCAGCAGATGGGCCCCCACATACTGGGAAAAACCCCCTGGGTTTTAAAAACCCGGGTTATTACATTTAGCAAAAAATGTTCACCCTGCCGTTTTAACCAATTATTTGGTCCCCTTTACAAAAAAGGGTTTTTAAACGACTCACAATCCCCGTTACATTGTTGCGTCTGTCGGTAAAGACTTTAGAGTTTTGTATTTAAATTGTCTGTTTTTCTAAAGGCCCGATGGACAAGTTGACAGGAGACGGCATTCATTCCACAGCAGCAGTCCCAGGAAGAGACTCCAGTTCCCATCAACAGCAGATAAAGGTAACTCAGAGCTGAGAACCATGGTGGCCAACCGATCTGCACAACTGTCTTGTAGTTAAAATTATACATTGACTACTTATTTAAACCTTATTAATGGACGCTGCAGAAATCTTACCGCAGTAAATTGTGGAAATGTTCACCATCTTGTTTGTAAAATAAACAGATAAATAAGAGGGAAAGTAGGTTTTTGAATGACCTCAGAGAGATTTGTGTCAAACTAATAATTTGGTCTGAAAGCAGATCTTTAGAAGATTTTTGCTGACTCATCAAGAATGAAAAGGTTGAAACTTGCACATTTTATAGTGAGCCTGATCTAAGTTGTATCTGTATAATCAATAAAAACACATTTTTCAGAGAAAATTTAAAATCTAAATAAACACGTTTTTTTCAAACCCCCGGGGCA